>CM053743.1:54706601-54775274 GCA_028658305.1 Pachyuromys duprasi | reverse complement strand
GTTTTGTAGGTTTAGTGTTTTGACTATGATGTGACAACAGGTATTTCTTTTCTGATCTAGTCTATTTGGTGTTCTGTAGGCTTCTTGTATGTTTATGGAGATTTCTTTCTTTAAGTTGGGAAAATTTTCTTCTATGATTTTCTTAAAAATATTTTCCATTCCTTGGAGCCTGGAGTCTTCTTTTTCATCTATTCCAATTATTCTTAGGTTTCGTCTTTTCATGGCATCCTTGATTTCTTGGATGTTTTGGGTTTGGGACTTTTCTGATTTTATTTTTTCCTTTAGTGAGGAATCCATTTCAGCAAGTGTATCTTCATCTCCTGAGATTCTTTCTTCCATCTCTTGTATTCTATTGGTGATGCTTACCTTTGTGGTTCTTTATCTTTTCTCTAGGCTTTCCAGTTCCAGGTTATTCTCTGTGTTTTCTTTATAGATTCTAATTCTGTTTTCATGCTTTGTATCATTTCCTTCATCTTATTGAATGTGGCTCCTATTTTTTTGTTTGTTTCCTCTCTATATGTCTTTAATTGTTCCTCTATGTCTGAGATGGTATCTGGGGTCACCTCAGTCTGGAACTGATACTATGTATCCCGGTCCGGGGTGGCGGCTGGCAGCGCAGAGGGCAGTGTGCCCGCCCAATGCAGCCTGGTCTGGAACAGTATCTGGGGCTTCTCAGTCTGGCCCGGGGACTGTGTGACCCAGTCCAAAATGGTGGCTGGTGGCACCCAGGGCGGCTGTGCATTCAGATCAGGGCTGTGCACAGCCGGTCACCGGGAGTTTTTCCAGGGATTAACTGGGTGTCCCTAGGACTTTCCCACTTGATTTCCTCACCATAGGATTTCCTCTAATCTGGCAATCACAGACGCTGGCGTTTTAGGTCCCAGATTTCAGTCTCCTGGTTGCTGTGCTGACACTGCTGTGCTACTCCTCAGACACAGTGTCCTCCCAGGGCCGCTGTCTTGGATCCTGGATCACATATTGTGGATATATGCCTAGCAGTGGTATAGCTGGATCTTGAGGAAACACTATTCTAAATTTTCTGAGAAAGCACCAGATTGATTTCCAAAGTGGTTGTACAAGTTTACATTTCCACCAGCAATGGAGGAGTGTTCCCCTTTCTCCACATCCTCTCTAGCATATGTCACTTGAGTTTTTGATCTTAGCCATTCTGATGGATGTAAGGTGAAATCTCAGGGTCGTTTTGATTTGCGTTTCCCTGATGACTAATTACACTGAGCATTTCTTTAAGTGTTTCTCTGCCATTCCATATTCCCCTATTGAGAATTCTCTGTTTAAGTCTATCCTATTTTTCAATTGGATTACTTGATTTGTTCCTTTTTAATTTCTTGAGTTCTTTATGTAGTCTGGATATTAGCCCTCTGTCAGATATAGGGTTGGTAAAAACCCTTTCAAAATCTGAAGGCTGTTATTTTGTTCTGATAGCAGTATCCATTGCTTTACAGAATCTTTTCAGTTTCATGAGGTCCAGTTTATTGATTGTTGATCTTAGCGGCTGTGCTGTTGGTGTTCTGTTCAGGAAGTTGTCTCCTGTGCCAATGAGGTCAAGGCTCTTCCCTACTTTTATTTCTAACAGGTTTAGTGTCTGCTTTTATGTTGAGGATTTGGATCCACGTAGACTTTAGTTTTGTGCAGGGTGATAAGGATGGATATATCTGCATTTTTCTACATGTAGACATCCAGTTAGACCAGCACCATTTGTCAAAGATGCTGTCTTTTTTCCATTGTATGGTTTTGGCATCTTTGTCAAAAAACCAGGTATCCATAAATGTGCGGGTTTATTTCTGGGTTTTTTATTCTATTCCATTGATCCACCAGCCTGTCTCTATGCTAGTACCTTGTAGTTTTTATTACTGTTGCTATGTTGTACAGCTTGAGATCAGGGATGGAGATACCTCCAGAAGATCTTTTATTGTTGAAGATTGGTTTGGTGAATCTGGGTTTCTTGTTATTCCATATGAAGTTAAGAATTGTTCTTTCAAGGTCTGTAAAGAATTGTGTTGGTAATTTGATGGGAATTAACGTTGAATCTGTAGATTGCTTTTGGTAAGATGGCCATTTTTACTATGTTAATTCTGTGAAGCGATGAGCATTGACGATCTTTCCATCTTCTGATATCTTCTTCTATTTCTTTCTTCAAAGACTCTAAGTATTTTTTCATAAAAGTCTTTGACTTACTTGGTTATAGTTACAGTAAGATATTTTATGTCCTTTGTGGCCATTGTGAAGGGTGTTGGTTCCCTAATTTCTTTCTCAGCTTATTTATCTTTTGTATACAAGAGGGCTACTTTTTTTTTGAGTTAATATTGTATCCAGCCACTTTGCTGAAGATATTTATCAGCTGTATGAGTTCCCTGCTAGAATTTTGGGGATGACTCATGTATACTAACATATCATCTGCAAATAGTGATACTTTGACTTCTTTTCTAAACTGAATTCCCTTGACCTCCTTTAATTGTCTTATTTCTCTAGCAAGAACTTTAAGAGCTATGTTGCTGAGATATAGAGAGAGTGAGCAGCCTTCCATTATGCCTGATTTCAGTGGGGTTGATTTAAATTTCTCTCCATTTAGTTAGAAGTTGTCTATAGGCTTGCTGTATATTGCACTTATTATGTTCATGGGACACAATGAAAACAGTGTTAAGAGAAAGTTCATAGCACTAAGAAATTAGAAACATCTTATTCAAGCAACTTAATTGCTCACCTGAAATCCCTAGGGAAAAAAAAGAAGCAGACTTTTCCAAGAGGAGTAGATGTCTGGAAATAATCAAACTCAGGGCTGAAATTAATAAATTAGAAACAATAATACAGTTTCAAGAATGAATGAAACTAAGAGCTGGTTCTTTGAGAAAATCAACAAGAAAGACAAACTCTTAGCCATACTACCTAAAAGGCAGAGAGACACTATCCAAATCAACAAAATCCCTAATGAAGAGGGAGACATATCAACAGACACTGACAAAATCCAAACAATCATTAGGTCTTACTTCAAAAGCTTATATGCCAGAAAATTTGAAAATCTAAATGAAATGGATAATTTTCTTCATAGATTCCACTTTTCAAAGCTGAATCAAGACCAGGTAAATAAATTCAATAGTCCTATATCTCCTAAGGAAATAAAAGCTGTCATCAAAAGTCTCCCACTAGAAAGAGGAACCCTCCTCCATTGCTGGTGGGAATGCAAACTTGTACAACCACTCTGGAAATCAATTTGGCGCTTTCTTAGACAATTAGGAATAGTGATTCCTCAAGACCCAGCTATACCACTCTTAGGCATATATCCAAAAGATGCTCAAGTACACAACAAGGACATTTGTTCAACTATGTTCGTGGCTGCTTTATTTGTAATAGCCAGAACCTGGAAACAACCCAGATGTCCCTCAGTTGAGAAATGGATACAGAAATTGTGTTACTTTTACACAATGGAATACTACTCAGCAATTAAAAAGGAGGAAATCATGAACTTCGCAGGCAAATGGTGGGACCTGGAAATGATCATCCTGAGTGAGGTATCCCAAAAGCAGAAAGAAACATATGG
Organism: Pachyuromys duprasi; assembly: GCA_028658305.1. Taxonomy (NCBI): domain Eukaryota; kingdom Metazoa; phylum Chordata; class Mammalia; order Rodentia; family Muridae; genus Pachyuromys; species Pachyuromys duprasi. The sequence continues at coordinate 54,771,718 of CM053743.1, read as the reverse complement.
TATATACTCACTTATATAGACCTATAGGATAGGAAGGTCAAGCTGAAATCTACACACCTAAGGAGGATATACAGGAAGGAGGACCCAGGTTGGTATGATCAATGCTCGTTTGGATGAACAAATGGGATGGACATTGAGTGGAGGAGAAAACAAGCAACAGAACAGGAGCATGCCAAGGAGGACCTCTGGGGGGGGGGTGTCAATGTAGCAATGTATCAGAGCAGATATTAAGACTCGCGATGTGAAGCCTTTGGCAGAGGGCGAGAAGTAATGATAGAAATGGGGGAGTTTGTTGAGACTTGGGGAGAACAAGAGCTCCACAAAGACCAAACTGAGCAGGGCACAGGGGTCTTGTATGAGACGGTTTCTACAATCAAGGACCGTGTGTGGATGTGGCCTGGAACCCCCGCTCAGATGGGGCCCATGATAGCTCAGCGTCGGACAGAAGACCCTAGTGAGGGAAACAGGGACTGTTTCAGTCTTGAAGTTGATGGCTGACTCTTTCACCCTCCCCCATACAAGCCAGGGAGTGACAGACTGGCTAGATCCCAGGGGAGGACATTGCAGCCAGTCCTGAGGAGACAGGATGAGCTGGGGCTGGATGGAAGGGGAGGAGATCCTCCCCTGTGGGTGGACTTGGAGTGGGTGGGGAGGAGGGAGATGAGGGAGGGAGAGGGAAGGTGAGAAGGAAGGAGGGGGGCTAAGCCTGGGATGCAAAGTACCTAACCTGTGATTGATATAAAAATAAATAAATTAAAAAAGTCTCCTATTCAAAAAAAGCCCTGGGACAGATGGTTTCAGTGAAGAATTCTACCAGACCTTCAAAGAAGAGTTAACACCAATACTCCAAGAAATTCCACAAAATAGAAACAGAAGGAATACTACCAAACTCATTCTATGAAGCCATATTCACCTTGAAACCTAAACCTCACAATGACCCATCAAATCTCCTTTATGGACATTGATGCAAAAATACTCAACAAAATACTCCCAAACCGAATCCAGGAACACATGAAAGATAGTATGACCAAGTAGGCTTCATACTAGGTATGCAGGGGTGGTTCAAGATATGGAAATCCATCAATGTGATCTACCATATAAAAAAAAGAAGGAAGAAAACCACATGATAATATCCATAGATGCTGGAAAAGCATTTGATAAAATCCAACATTCATTTTTGTTTAAAGTCCTAGAGAGAGAGATCAGGGATGTACCTCTTTTTAAAATTGGATTATTTGATTTGTTGGTGTTTAATTTCTTGAGTTTTTTTAAAAATATATTCTGGATGTTAGACCTCTTTCATATTTAGGGTTGATGAAGATCTTTTCTCAGTCTGTAGGCTGTAGTTTTGTTCTGTTTACAGTGTCCCTTGCTTTACAGAAGTTTTTTATGAGGTCTCATTTACTAATTGCTGATCTTAGTTCCTGAGCTGTTGGTGTTCTGTTCAGAACTCCTTTGCCAATGAGTTTGAGGCTCTTCCCCACTTTTTCTTTCAATAGATTTAGTGTGTCTGGTTTTATGTTGAAGTCTTTGAACCACTTGGACTTTAATTTTGTGCAGAGTGATAAATATGGGTCTATTTGCATTTTTCTATGTGTGGCTATCCAGTTAGACCAGCACCATTTCTTGAAGATACTATCTTTTTTTCCATTATACATTTTTGGCATCTTTATAAAAAATCAAGTGTCCGTAGGTTTCTAAAATTAATAGGCAACTTGGTGAAATCCATACTTGCAGTGTATGCTGAACAAACATACTGTTTCAATCACAGGAAAAACTATTTGAATTTAAATATTCTATGGACAAGGAAGTTATATCCATGCATACATTTATTAATGTTAGCTGATGCAATAAAATGAATGTTTTATTCTTTTCCTTGGACAAGTCTATTCCCCAAATCTTTTTGTTGTGTAATCACTGAAGTATTTTTTTTAATAGCTGAGGATTAGCTAAGTGTCATGGGTAGAAGTAAAAGGCACTGTCTTTTAAATAGGATAAAGAAGAACTACAGGATGGCCCTGAAAATCTCCCACTCAATGTGGAGAACCTTTGTCATTCTGCATCTCAGCATTACTGTGTGAAATAGTGTTCTTCAGTCTAATCAGCATGTCCAGCAGAAGTGTTTCTATTGCTTCCAAACCAGTCTGTACTCCTAGTCTTATTTGCTATAGAAGACACCATTTTCCAATATATAATAATCATGTCTTGATGTTTAAAATGTCATTTTCTGAGGCACAGGTATAATTCTATCCCATTGACTCAAATTTATGAAAGTAAAACTCTCTGCTCCTTATAGTGTGGATATGTTGGCTAATCATATAAAATACTTATGACTCATTTTCCTTGCTTGCTTCCTTTGCTAAGTCTCAGATTCAATGACTTTACAGAAGCCGCTACTTTATATTGTATCCCCTGTGACCTTATTATTCCCTACAATTTTCTCCTCAGAATTTTCTGAGCAATTTCAATTTATTTTTCACCATTAAGTCAACTATGTTCATCTTAGTTTGTTGAGGCTAGATTTTTCTCTTGTGGTACCTGAAATGTACACACTGAATTATTTTATATGAAAAAGTTTGCTGTATTTCTTATTTGCTTAAGATGTTTCAAGAGGTATTTGTTTATATTCAATTGGTGGAATTATTCAAACAACACAAATTTTAAAACAATATAAATGAAATTGAATAGCCTCCTGTGAACTGTGTTCATGTGAAAGCCAAAGTCTCATGCTGAAAACACATGAACTGCTAGAAAATACAGAACAGTTGTATTGGGGTGTGGTTTGGAAAGCTGAGACAATGACCTATTGTAAAGTGTCAACACACTTCAAGGGCTACTTTAAAAAATCTGATTTTGGACAAGAGATTGGACTTTTATATATGTATATATGTGAGTGAGATCAAATAGTTTGGGATGTTTTACCTATGAAATAAAACTAAGAACTAAAAACAACAAAAGGAGTATTTATTTAGCAGAGGAGGTATCTGTGAGCGAACATAATGATGGCCGGGTGATAGAAGAGATATATGTAAGAAAGTGACATGAAACCCTGTGTCTGATAGTCGCTAAGAGAGTATGGTTTCTGGTTGGGGACAGACATTATGAGAACTGCATTCCTAGCTTCCTGAAAAGGAGTGAAAATGTACCCACTAGAGTTTAGAGGCCCAGTTCTGGGATACAGAATGCTCACATTTGTATCATGTGAGGGTCTGTTCCAATATTGAGCAAAAAGAATATATAAGAAGAAAGCAGATGTGAAAATAGTTAAGGATGAATCAGAGTACAAATCCAGTTCCAAAAGCTCAAATGGTCATGTGGACACTTTTTGGCCATTATATCTCATCAAGTAGAGGTTCAATAAATGATTCAAATGGTTATGCAGAAGGTGACCACAGACCTGCAACAGTCCTTGCACGAAGAGATTATGCACTACACAAAAAGGGTAGGTATAAGAAGCAAAAGACCTTGAATCTTCTCCCTCCTTCAAATTTACACACAGACACAATAAAAGGCAAAGAAGCCACATGTTCGGGTTTGAAAGATAGGAGGAACAGCAGGGTGGCAAATGTTTAATGACTGTTGTTTGCTGGATTAAAAAATGTGATTGTAGTATTTGGTGATTGCCACATTGTAAGTACTCCTGTCAGAGATAAAGTCCAGTTCCAAGGAACATTACTTAAGTTTATCTTGTAAAGATATGAGTGCAGTAGGCTCTAGTAAACGGGTTTTCACTAAAAGTTTTTGTTATGTTATGTAGAAATGTTTTTGTTGCAATCCCAAGTGTGAGATGCAGGAATGCTTTATTCATAGCCTTGTGAGTAGGTGTATGAGCTTTGTCACCTGGAAACTGCTTCATGAGGGATGCATGGTTTTTGCCAGCTGAAAAGTACCCTGGTGAGGACTCTGAGAAGGTATAAATAGGATGAGACACACAGGCAGACAAAGAGGGAGGGAGGGAGAGAGAGAGAGAGAGAGAGAGAGAGAGAGAGAGAGAGAGAGAGAGAGAGAGAGAGAGAGAGAGAGAGAGAGAGAGAGAGATCACTTCAAGATGTCCAAAAGAGAAATGGTTCAGAGAACGTTTCAAGAAGGAAGCAGCTGCCCCTGCTGCTGCTGGTCCTTTGTTGCTTCTTTTACTATTGCTGGGTTGCTGAATTTCTAGATGCTGGTTTGCTGTTTTCTTGGTTTGCTATATAACCTGAAGGTGAAGAGTAGACTTGTCCCAAGGAACTATGTCTAAAGAGTTCTACATCTCTTGTCACTACCAACCTTTTGTTTTTTTGTTTTTTCTTCTACTTAGGGTAGAGGGGTTGGAAGGGAGGTAGAGGCTTAAGGAACTACAAATGAAGTAGGTTTGAAACATTGAAAGTCTACACTAGTTCAAGCCAGCTTCATGCAACTAAAAGAAAATATGGATATAATGTACAAATTATAACATAATGGAGATGGTTAAGAATAAATGAAAATGAGGTTGTTTTACTAATTGAAAAGTGATGGCACTTATGGTAGAGTTTTCAAGTTTTCATATGAATTTCCAGTTTGAAAGATTAGACAGGGCACAGTTGGCAACAGTTTTAATAAAAAAAATTAGAGGAAAGAGGGATTTAAAAAAATAAACCAAGTAATAAAATTTATGAACACACGATCAAGCAGTTAACTAAAAGAGGCGATTCATCAAACAATGAGTAACTTCAAAAAATTACAGGCTTAAATCCACCCTCAAACTGAAAACTGAAAACAGCTACAAGAAAACATAGGGAGAAGGCTTCTGGATGTTAGTTTGAAATATATTTCGTAGTGTAAAACCTCAAAGCAAAAACTGTCAGAAGAAAACAGGGAGACATTTTTCTGATCTTAGTCTGTAAAATAGTAGGAATACAAGACACTTACATGTCAGGTGATTGGTAAAGGAAGGTGTTAGTTGAATTAATCACATTATAATGCATATGGAGATCAAAATATTACATAGTATAGAACAAGTACATGGAGTTTTGTCAGTAATATTTGTTTTTTTCGAATTTCGTACACATCCACTTTAAATTTGTTCTAATTAATCTTCTCTCCAACTGCTTTCATCTGCCTTTCAAACCTTTCTTTTTTCTTCTTTCTTTTGTCCTTACTTTATTTTATTTATTTATTTTTAATTAAAATTTTATTTTTTATATTAATTACAGTTTATTTACTTTGTATCCCAACTGTAGCCCCCTCCCTCATTGCCTCCCAATCCCACCCTCTCTCCCTCATCTCCTCCCTGCCCCTCTCTAAGTCCACCAATAGGGGAGTACCTCCTCCCCTTCCATCTGACCTTAGCTTATCAGGCCTCATCAGGACTGGCTGCAATGTCCTTCTCTGTGGCCTAGCTGGCTGCTACTCCCACCGGAGGGTGGGGAGGTCAAAGAGCTAGCCACTGAGTTCATGTCAAAGACAGTCCCTATTCCCCTTACTAGAGAATCCACTTGGAGACTGAGCTGCCTTGGGCTACTCCTGAGCCAGTGTTAAAGGTTATATCCATGCATAGTTCTTGGTTGGAAATTCAGTCTCAGACAAGCCCCTGTGCCCAGATATATTTGGACCTTGTGGAGCTCCTGTCCTCTCCAGGTCTTACTAACTCCCTCCTCTTTCATAAGATTCCCTGCACTCTGCCCAAAGTTTGGCTATGAGTCTCAGCATCTGCTTTGATACCCTACTGGGTAAAGTCTTTTTCTCTGTGGTAGGTTCCTTTCCTGTTCTCTGTTTTTTTCCTCTTCCAAAGTCCATTCCATTTGCCTTTCTGAATGAATATTGAGCATCTTGCCCAGGGTCCTCCTTCTTGCTTAGCTTCTTTAGGTATACAGCTTTTAGCATATTTATCCTATATTACATGTCTAATATCCACTTATGAGTGAGTGTCTTTCTGCTTCTGGGATACCTCACTCAGGATGATCTTTTCTAGTTCCCACCATTTGCCTGCAAATTGAATGATTTCCTTCTTTTTATTTGCTGAGTAGTATTCCTTTGTGAAAATGTACCACAATTTCTGTATCCATTCCTCAATTGAGGGACATCTGGGTTGTTTCCAGATTCTGGCTATTACGAATAAATCTGCTATGAACATGGTTGAGCAAATGTCCTTGTTGTATACTTGAGCATATTTTGGATATATGCCTAGGAGTGGTATAGCTGGATCTTGAGGAAACACTATTCCTAATTGTCTGAGAAAGCACCAGATTGATTTCCAAAGGGGTTGTACAAGTTTACATTTCCACCAGCAATGAAGGAGGGTTCCCCTTTGTCCACATCCTCTCCAACATGTGTTGTCACTTGAGTTTTTGATCTTAGCCATTCTGATGGATGTACGGTGAAATCTCAGGGTCATTTTGATTTGCATTTCCCTGATGACTAATGACGTTGAGCATTTCTTTAAGTGTTTCTCTGCCTTTAGATATTTCTCCATTGAGAATTCTCTGTTTAATTGGATTACTTGATTTGTTGCTTTTAAATTTCTTGAGTTCTTTATATATTCTGGATTCTAGCCCTCTTTCAGATACAGTGTCCTTTGCTTTACAGAGTCTTTGGTTTCATGAGGTCCCATTCATTGATTATTGATCTTAGAGGCTCTGCTGTTGGTGTTCTGTTCAGGAAGTTGTCTGATGTGCCAATGAGTTCAAGGTTCTTCCCTACTTTTTCTTCTAACATTTTTAATGTGTCTGGTTTTATGTTGAGGTCTTTAATCCCCTTGGACTTTAGTTTTGTGCAGGGTGATCAATATGGATCTATTTGCATTTTCCTACATGTAGACATCCAGTTGGACTCACACCATTTGTTGAAGATGCTGTCTTTTTTTTCCATTGTATGGTTTTGGCATCTTTGTCAAAAAACAAGTTTCCATAGGTGTGTGAGTTTATTTCTGGGTCTTCCATTGAATTCCATCATTCTGTTTTTATGCCAGTACCATGCAGTTTTTATTACTATTGCTGTAGTACAGATTGAGATCAGGGATGGAGATACCTCCAGATGATCTGTTGTTGTACAGGATCATTTTAGCAATTCTGGGTTTTTGTTTTTTCGTATGAAGTTGAGAATTGTTCTTTCAAGGTGTGTAAAGGATTGTGTTAGTATTTTGATGGTAATTTCATTGAATCTGTAGGTTGCTTTTGGCAGGATGAGCATTTTCAGTATGTTAATCCTATCGATCCATGAACATGGGAGGTCTTTCCATCTTCTGATATCTTCTTTAATTTCTTTCTTCAGAGACTTGAAGTTTTTTTCAAACAGATCTTTCACTTGCTTGGATAGAGTCACTAAAAGGATAAGTAGCATAATAAATATTCTCACAAAAGCACAGGATGAAAGAAAACAAAAGAAAAAACAAACAGAGGCACAAGGGCACATGCAGAAGTGTTAACTATGCCTACCGCCTTAATTATATTGATCGTTTCCTTAGCTAATGTTCCTCTTTGAATGATAAACTTATATAATTAGGAAATTAGATTTTGTATATTCACACCAAATAAAACTGCTAAAACTCTTAATAATTTGCAAGTGGCTGGAAAGCAGCTTCTGTTGATAGTATTTGTACAGGTGATATCAAATCTACATGGAGATACCAAACCTGAATCAGCCCTTCATGATTCTATAAAACTGTAGGCTACATCTACAAAAAGGCATTAGACACTCTAAATGTGTGTGTGTGTGTGAGAGTGTGTGTGTGTGTGTTTGTGAGGAGACAAGTAAATGTGTCATCACATTTAAGGAAAAATTCAAGCCATAAAAATCCATGTTTATAAGGTAGGCTAGTTATGCAAAACCTAAAATGTGACCCGTGTGACTGGGAAATTAGGTGAGGTAAAGGAAAATTATTTTCTAGAGAAATGCCCACATCTCAGAGAGTCCATGGACTTCCCAGTGAAGACAGGCTCTAGGGGTTAATCTCCCAGATATGCAATCTACTCACAGAAGATAAACACTGTGGAAGAAAAACAAAACAGCATATAAAAAAAGGAAAGAGTTGAACCTCAAGAATCTCAAGAGTCAAAAACTGACATATAAAAGAGACTCAAGTAAGAAGAATACAAACATTTGATATAATGAAAGGCAGGAAACAAATACTCAAGAAGAAACAAACCTAAGAACAGAATATTTTAGGTTTGACAAAGGACCACATGGAAATGGTAGAATAAAAGCCTGTTCACTGATCTAAAACAAAATTCAGTGACCACAGTACATAGTAGAGGAGACATGAAAGATATGACAGAACCAGTCAGGCTGTGGCTAAATGATAGATACAGAAACCAGAATATGTAGTGCAGCATGGAATAATAAATAGCATAAATAGCACACAGAATTCCCAGAGAATAAATTAGAGATATGAAAATGGATGAACAACACAAAGTAGGTGGCATTGTGTTTAAAAGCATTCTGTCTGTTCATATGTGTTTGTGCACTCTCTCTCTTTCAATTCTAAAGCCTATCAACACTGGCCATATGATCATTCTTAAAAAGTTATGTCCTTCCAGAGCTCCACAAAGACCAAATAGATCAGGGTACAGGGGTCTTCTCCGAGACTGTTTCTCCAACCAAGGACCATGTATGGATATAAACTAGAACCCCTGCTCAAATGTGACCCATGGTAGCTCAGTATCCAACTGGGTACCCTAGTAAGGGGAACAGGGACCATTTCTGTCATGAACTCAATGGCTGGCTCGTCAACTGCACCCCCCCCTGAGGGAGGAGCAGCCTAACTAGATCCCAGAAGAGGACATTGCAGCCAGCCCTGAAGAGACATAATAAGCTAGGGTCAGATAGAAGGGGAGGAGGTCCTCCCCTATCAGTGGACTTGGAGGGGGGCAGGGAGAAGATGAAGGAGGGATGGGGAGAGTGGGAGGGAATGAGGGAGGGGTTATGGCTGGGATACAAAGTATATAACCTGTGATTAATATAAAAATAAATAAATTACTTTTTAAAAAGTTATGTCCTTGCTCTATTCCTCAGATTATTAAAAATTTGACAACTCATACATGAGTACTATATTTACATCATCCCACTCTTCCTGTTTCCTCCTTCTATTCCTGCCACATTCCCCCATACTCCATTAAACTATTTATCTCTTATCCTTCCATTATTATTGCTACCTATATTTGCATGTGTCATTCATCTAAATATCATCTATATCTATATCTGTCATATATCTGGGTATCATAACTCATCTATCATCTATCTACTTACCATCTAATACCATCTATGCATTTATCTATATCCTGCTTAGTCCATTTAATACTGTTCATAAGTGTATTTTAGAGGCTGTCCAGTTGGGATAAATAAGCTATCAGAGAGTTCATCCCTGGAGAAGACTGATTTTCACATTTCAGGAACTATCAATCACCTAGCACTCTTCATCTAGAGGTGGTGTTTTGTGATATTTCCCTCACACAAGTTGAGAATAGGTTGGTTTTATTTCTCAGGTTTTGTTTAGGTGACCACATTCTTGAGATTTCATGAGTGCAGCTTCTCTGTCACATGCATAAGACATTATTTGGCTGCAGCCAACATAGTCGCCAAGCTCTTACGACCTTTTTATATTCTCTTCTGCCATGCTTCCTGGGCCTTAGGTGTAGAGGTTGCATTGTAGATTTATCAGTCGAGATTGGGCTTATCACAGGACTCCTTTGTCTGACTAATTATATCCATTAATATATATTTTATTGCATCCATTAATATATTTCTATATATTATACATGGATACATACATTAATATATATTTCACAGACATATGAAAATGAGCTTATAGAAAACTAAATTTCTTGTTTTCTCCATGACAATATTTTCTAAACTAACAATTCTGTTCATTGAGCTGCTGGAGACAAGAGCATCACATTGAAACATCTCTCTCTTTTTCCTAAGATCAAGTCTTACACCAACTCATACTGATTGATTCTCCAAAAGTTTTGAAAATATCACTTTATTTTTCTCACCACTACCCATCTGAACTCTTGTAATAATTTCCTGATTAGTCTCTTCATTTTCACTTTCATTTCCTTCCAATTGATTCACTGAATAGGATTCTTTAAAAAAAAACAGATTAGTTCCTATGACTTATGTTACTCAAAATTCTCAATTTGCATTCCCCCTCAACAAAAGAAAACAAAATTATAGCTCTTCTCTTGATTCTAGACAGAGGAATAAGACCCTCTAATGGCATTCAAGTCTTATTCCCCCAAACCTGTGAACCTGTGGCAAACAGGTACAAAAGTAACAGAAAAAAAAAAGCCAATGGCCATTTGGCTGGATTTAAAATAAGGAAAGGAATTTTTGGTCAGTTGTGTGGGCTATAAATAGTCGTAAGAACCTTTTACTTTCCCTTCACTTTTTGCTATACTTTTGTTTGTAGATATCTCATTTGATTGTTGTGATTATTATCTTTAAGTAAGGAGACTGAAGCCATGTTTCTTTGCTTTTAAGTAGATCTTAGTAGACACACTATTATGTTCAAATTGATTCCAAGAAAAAATGTTGGAGAGAAAATAACCCTGATGGCTAGAGGTCTCTTACAATCTCAAACAAACAAACAAACAAACAAACAAACAAATAAATAAATAAATAAATAAATAAATAAATAAATGAAATTGATAAACTTAAACTCTAACTGGGGTAGGAGTTAGAACATGTAGCTACATAAAAGAATGCTACCCTTACATGTGAGAAATTTGACAGCAGGTTTATCTACCCATTGAGCAATCTGGTACATGGAAACTTATTTTTGTTGGTGTATAAAAACCGTAATTTCCAGTAGGTATGATCAATAAACTCATGCTTGGTTGTCTTTGAATTTGAATCTGCCCTCTTTTTGTGTGACTATGAAGTAAGAAAAAAATGGATAAGTAGATAACACTGAGCCCATTAAAAGCATCAAGAAAAGTCACAAGGATCCACTGAGTAGAAATTAGAGACAGTAGAGCACAACTCATAGCAGAGTAGTGTGGCACTTGATTCAGCTGCCTCAGAGCAGGGGACTGAGAGCCAAGAGCATAGGCTGAAAAGCCATTACCATTAAGGTCCCTGTTAATAGTGTTAACAATTCTCTGACAGTTGCCCAGGAAGACCCATTTAAGACTTGCCAGCTGTAGGACCCCAGGATAACTTTATGCAATTTTAAGCTGAAGTTTCAGATACATTATCACAGCAATTGAAGCTCTACAGTTGCTTAGAGGCATCGATATCGTTTGGCCAGTGCACCCCTCTTCAATTATCTTGGACATTTCCTTTGCCATCTGGCCTTGTCTAGCCCTCTTTGCTACTCTAACTTCCTTTCTATTCTTTTTGGAGTGTACTTTGTGTCTTAGTTCAGACTTTCCAAGAAGCAAGCCCTGAGATAAGTACTTGAATTCAAGCTATTTGTTTGGATGGTTGTTCCAGGAAACACGGGGAGGAGATGGGAGACTGAGTCAAGAAGAATCAAATACCTAATAACAGCAGGCTGGTGAGCAAGTCACTGAAGGGGACAGTGGAAACGTACTCCTACTGGAGAAAGGGAAACAAGTAGAGAAAAACTTGCTTGAGACATCACAATTATAATCTTAGATATTTAATAATTGAGAGGAGAAATGTGGCAAAATTAATGAGTGGTCTGGCATATGAACTGTGATCAATGTGCTATCTGACACATTTATTATGTTTCCAACCCTTTAGAGCTAGGTCATTATTTTTAAAGGTTTTATATAGTCTCCATGTAGAAACTGAAGCTCTCTTGTTAATCATCTAAAGCTGAAACTCCAACTAAATTTCTAATATTAACTCCAGAGAGAGGAGAGAGAGATACAGAAGAGGCTTTGCATGGTCTCTTGGGATACGCAGACAGGTGGAGAAAGGGAAATAAACTAAGATTTGTGGAAGATGGACTTTATGATGGGAAAATTCTTGAGTGCTTTTTAACATGTTCCATTTTTCTACACTATTACATGAAATGAGCTAAATCAGTATTACACTTTCATTATTCATTTCAAACAATTATTGCTTTTATTTTTAAAATGGTGACTTCTGGATATGAGGCATTTGCTGTTGTGTTAAACCCTATGTAATATTATTTTTGCTTCTTATCTTACTGGTCTTAAAAATAATTGACCTTTCTTGTCCTTTTAAAGTAATTTGTGAGAAGTATAAAGTATTAAGATATCATTTTGCTAAAAACCTGAGAAATATATCATAGCATGTGGTTTTTGCTCACAGAAATATTCAAGCAATGACACTACATAATTTCCTTAATGCATGCTAAGAAGAAAAGAAGTATAAATAGCAACAATATCAAAAATCACTGAAATGAAAAGTGCTTCCATATTATAATTTATATGTAAAGATGTATGTGTGTGTGCATGCACATACTTTGCATAGGGCTAAAGAGTGAGAATAAAACAAATACCTTTTTCAAACTACCCATCATATAGAAAGTTTTCATAATATGTCACTGCTATGAGACCATATTGCATTGTAAACTTAAAGAGTTGAGTGTTAGCCTACTGTAATATGAGATTCTTGGCTCAGGAGTACATCATGTAAAACTGATGTCTTTAGTGATATACTCAATAAGGGAAAGAAACAAATCTTGTCCTCAAACATACAGTATTTCTGAAGAAAAGACAAAAATCACAATGATACAACCCAAGTAGACAGACAGCCTTGAGATGTTCAAGCGATGAGAAAAATATGTCTGCCACTTTATTGTCTATTAACATTCCTGATGACTCTCAAAACCAATCTTTAACTGCACAAAGTAAAGTAAGAAATGTTAATTTCTTCTCCATCTGATCAGGATTATTAACGGTTCGGTATATTAGCCTGCCACTCCCTATTAGACAGCATCTTAGGCTCAACTTGGTGTCTCTAAATGTGAAAATGTTTGAGGAGCTACAGCAAGAACTCAAACTACTGAATCACCAGTATAATTAATTACTGCCAAATTCTTGACTTTTCACATGGAAACAAAATATAGACCTCCATCTTTGACAAACAGAATTATTTAAAGTGAAGCAAAGACCATAGGAGAGTGAAGAACATTGTTTTATTCTGGATATTGGACTAGGACAATAAGTTCCAAGGTAAACTACTGTGAATGTCAGAAGGAGAACTGGATGACAATAAATGAAGGAGAGATATACATGATTCCTACTTCTCTTAAGACTTGCATTAAGAATTAAGCACCTTCCCTAAGGTCCTCCTTGTTTGGCTTCTTTAGGTCTGTAGATTTTAGTATATTTATCCTCTATTAATTCTCATTCAAAAGGAGAAACAGGATAGACACCAGAAGTGGTAAGAGAGAGAAAACAGGAAGGGAACCTACCACAGATCTCCTCTCAAAGACTCCACCCAGCAGGGGATAAAGCAGATACAGACTCAGAGCTAAACTTTGGACAGAGTGCAAAGAGTCTTACGGAAGAAGAGGGAGATAGAAGGACCCGGAGGAAAGAGGAGTCCCACAAAGAGACCAACAAAGCCAAAAAAGCTGGGCCCAGGGAGGACTACAGAGACAGATATATCAACCAAAGACTATGCATAGAGAGGACCTAAACCCCCTGCTCACATGTAACCCATAGACAACTAAGTCTTCATGTGGTTTCCTTAGAAAAAGGAGAAGGGACAGTATCTGACATGAACTCACTTGTCTGCCCCTTGATTACTTCTCCCTGGTGTGGTGTTCTAGTGAGCCCATAGAGGAAGAGGATCCAGGAAGTTCTGATGGAACCTGATAGGCTAGGGTCAGACAGTAGGGGAGGAGGACCTCCCCTTTCAGTGGACTAGGGGAGAGGAATAGGGGAGGAATAGAGAGAGAGGGTCAGACCAGGAAGAGATGAGAGAAGGGCCTACAAGGCCCTTAAAAAATCTTACATTAAAACCAGAACTGAGAAACTCTTTGATAGAGACATTAAAATAAATGCAATGCTTCCTGTGCATCAAATAATGCTTACATTAGGCCTCTTGATTTTTACGGGTAGGAGGCAAAATATGACCTCTATGACAGGATAAAAAATAGTAGGGCCATGTGAATGCTTTAACAGTGCGGTGACCAAAGTACTCTACATAAAAACGCAGTCTATAGGAGGATTTATTCAGGCTCCTGGCTTCAAAGGTTTTAATCCATCCTGGTGGAAAAGGGCAGTTTTTGTCCAACGTGGGCAAGAAACCAAAGAAAGGGAAGTCAGTGCTCTCCTGGCCTCTTATGCGTCACTTCTCATCTATATTGGTCCCCAAACTACAGGGCAGTACTCACATCGCTGAGAGTCTTCTTCCCTCAGTTCACTTACTCCAAAAACATCCCTCCTGACATGCTTGGCATGTGCTTTTCAGTCTCCTAGGGGATTCTATAGCCTGTCAAATTGACAGTCATGATTAATCCCCACATGGTGTTTCAGAGGAAAGAAGGAAAAGACAGCAGACAGTTGCATATCAGGAACTGCAGCCACGCTTTGAAAAATGTGACTGGCAGGAAAAGTGGAAAGAATGAGGGACCCCTAGATCCCAAGAAGATGGGAGATGTACTTCTGTCACAAGCCCCTGTGTCTTTGGTATTTACCCAGAGGAAAAAGACCTTTCCTTCAAAACCCAATTTCTTTCTAGAAGACCATTTCCACCTCACATTGCTCCATCGATGGCTCTTACACATTTATGCCCCCTCTTTCTTGGAGTTCCCTGGGTTTCAGAGGGGGTGTTATTGCTGTCCCCCTTAAAGCAGTTCAGCCATTGCGCCCATGAAACTCACTGCAGCCCTGGCGGTCTGCATAATACTTGCACAACACTGAGCCCATTAAAATTTAATTGTAAATAAAGGAAGGACCCATGTGGCAACACTCTTTCCACAGGGACAACTGGCAGTTAACATGTGTTACGGAGGGGGTGTCTCTTTCTTCAGTGGTTTAAGGGATGGGTAATTTTCCTTTGCTCAAATGGATAAACTCCCACCCACCCAGTCAGACAAGTGACTCTACACACAGTGGGTCACAAACAGAAAGAAAACACGGAAGTGGGAGAGAGACTGGTTGATAAGTAGTACAAGGGCGGGAAAAAGAGGAGGGCAAGGGAGGGAATAAGGATGACAATGACTAAATTCACCATAAAGGTGTGAAAGAATTGATTTGGAATGAAGGAAAAGAAAAAAAAGAAAAAGAAAAAGAAACCCTAACTATGTCTTAGCTTTTTATCCACAATCAAGGCAATACATTTCTATAGATTATGAAAAGAAAACTCATTTATTAGCCAGAATTGATAGTGCATACCTGCTATTTCAGCATTTCAGAGATTAAGGCTCCATTATTGCTAGTTGGAGAACAGCCTGGTCTATTCAGCAAACTTAATGGCAGGCAGAGATAACTATCAGTCTGTTATAATAAAAACAACAAAACAAACAGAATGATTTGTTTAATTATTGGGTATCTATTATGTGCAGGCACAACTCCAGTAACTGAAGTTCATCCAAAGAACAAGGTAATTTTTTTTTTTTGGCCACATTAAGTTTACAATTTAGAGATTAACACAATCAGTATATCCAAGCATAACAATAATTACAAATCATGAAAAAAATGGATGAAAATTGAGATTGGGGTTGGGGAGAGGGCCTAGTGGCCAAGAACAGTTTTTACCCAAGGACTTGAGTTTGAACCTCCAGCACCTACCTAAGGTTTAGTGTGCTTGAATTTATCTATAATCACAATGCTACAGATACTAGAGACAGGATGGAGCCTGGGCCTTCTTCATTACCAGCCTAGTTCCATACACAGGGAGTAACCCTGTCTCAAAGGATTAAGAATGATATAATAAGACATCCAAAATCTTTTCTGGCCTGCCTCTATGCGTGTAAAGGTATGTGAATTGAGAGAGAGTGTGTGTGTCTGACAGAGACAGAGAGACAAAGTGACACACAGAGAGAGGAAATACAATTTAAAAGACCATCCCTTTAAAGAAAAATTTAGAACAGAAAAGGGATCATATATGAAGACAGTGCTAGGGAGGGGAAAAGCCCAATACAGGTAATATAAAGGAAGAAGCTGAATCGTGGGGAGTGTATCCAGTTACAGAGAGGAGAGGTAAGTCAATCTGAAAAAGGAAGGCGGGATAAATGACACCCAGGTTGTTTGATAAAGCCTCAAGGAATAACGTTATTGTGTATTTACCTAAAAGTATACACAATATATCTGACAATACTCTCTACAAGAATCACAGATTAACAAAAAAACTCAGTACAAGGGAAGATAAATCTCCTTTTGAAGGTGGGCCAGGCTAGTCCAAGTGATTCTCAAAACAGTACAGATCATTGATGCAGTCCTTAGCTGCCTCTCAGGGGTTTACTGTGGGCCCCTATTGCTGAAGACACCGTACAGTTGGGATACAGGACTCAGGTTATTTAAGACGAGGATCTGACCTGAAAATTTCCATAGTTCTAGAAAACACTGTGCAGGCTGCTAAGTGAGGGAAACAGTTAAATAGTTCCAGCCAGCTCTATCTCCTATGAGTCATGGCAGTTACCAGCATGGCACGGTATGCATAAAGGTCCAAGATGTGGTACTGACATGTGAGAGGCAAAGAACAGCGGTCTAATTGGATTGAAGTCCACTCCGCAAGAGGGAAAACATGGCCGTCACTGAAGACCTGGCCAGTGTATGGGATCTAGTGAAGGCCTGAACCATAAAAAAACAATCTACTACTCCCACTCCGCTAGACTACTATAATCCCTTATTACATTCTAACTTTTATCTTTCTACCAACAGATAAGCATAGTTATCCCTCATCAAAGACATTTTTTATTTATAGCAAATGGAGACCAGCACAGAAACCCACAACTGGACACAATGGAGAGATCAAAGAATAGTGGGGACCCCAGATTGTACATTTATGGCTCAGAGAACATCATAGAAGACTGGAAAGAAAGGTTGTAAGAGCCAGAGTGTCAGGAAGTCTGCTGTGAAAGTCTCTCCTAAAACTGACTGTACAAGCAAGACTGGGACAATAGTTATGCCCATGGACATGGTAATGTAGAAGGAGGAAAGTTCCAGAGACAAGGAACTACAGGAAGCTACTAACTTCAGAAGAGAATGAGCTTCTCCCAAGAATGAACCATTTATTGATTGTTGGATACAGAGTGGCCAGTCTTGAACCCACACACACACATACACACATATATGTATATATATATATGACCTAAAGAAATGAATGGATTAGAAAACCCCTAAGTACACAGAATGTTTTTGTTCAATAATCAATAACAGGTAGGGAAGAAGTGGCAAATAGAGACATGTATAGATAGATAGATAGATAGATAGATAGATAGATAGATAGATAGATAGATCGATCATAGATGGATGGATAGATGGATAGATTATAGATGATGAATGATGGATATATAGATATATAGATCATGGATAGATAGATGATAGATGGATGAATAGATAGATAGATCAAATATAACAAAAGAAAAAGAGGCTACCAACCTTCAAGCTGAAAATGGGAGGGTATGGTAGGATTTTGAGGAAGAGTAACTGGAAGAAGCTGGAGGGCAAGAAGGGAGGATGAAATTGTGGAATTCTATTTCAATTAAAAAGTATGTATACCAATTCTCTATAAAGTGTTCCACAAAATAGAAATAGAAGGAAAATTACCGAACTCTTTCTATGAAGCCGCAGTCACCTTGATACCTAAACCACACAAAGATCCAACAAAAAAAGAGAACTTCAGACCTATCTCTCTTATGAACATTGATGCAAAAATACTCAATAAAATACTTGCAAACCGAATCCAAGAGCACATAAACGATATCATTCACCATGAACAAGTAGGCTTTATCCCAGGCATGCAAGGGAGGGGGAGGGTGGGAGGGAATGAGGGAGGGGACTACGCTTGGGATGCAAAGTACCTAACCTGTGATTGATACAAAAATAAATAAATTAATTTTTAAAAGTATGTATACATATATGTTATTAAATATTTTTAACCAAAACTTCACAAAGACCTGGAAATGCATCTCACTTAAAATAACAGAAAATACTCTAAAAATCTCATTCATTAAGCTTCTCACTACCTCATTTGTAAAACAAGTACCTGTTTAGTGTCCCCTAAATTCTTTATTTAAAACGTTATTTATGTATTTATTTATTACAATGTATTCCCCCGCTGCAACACCCTCCCTCATCTCCTCCAAGTGCCACCCACCCTCCATCTTCTCCCCCTGATAGGGAAGGACCTCCTCCTCTTCTGTCCAATATCAGAACAAAATGACAGCTTACAGACTGGGAAAAGATCGTCATCAACCCTACATCTGACAAAGGGCTAATATCCAGAATATATAAAGAACTTAAGAGGTTAAACACCAACAAAACAAGTAATCCAATTAAAAAATGGGGTATGGAGCTAAACAGAAAATTCTGAACAGAGGAGTATCAAATGGCAGAGACACACTTAAAGAAATACTCAACATCCTTAGTCATTCAGGAAATGCAAATCAAAAGGACCCTGAGATTTCACTTCACATCCATCAGAATGGCTAAGCTAAAATCTCAAGGGATGATGCATGCTGGAGAGGATGTGGAGAAAGGGGCACTCTCCTCCATTGCTTGTGGGAATGTAAACTTGTACAACTACTTTGGAAATCAATCTGTTGCTTTCTCAGAAAATTAAGACTCATGCTACCTCAAGATCCAGCTATATCACTCCTAGGCATATACCCAAAAGATGGCCCACCATTCAATAATGACATTTGCTCAACTATGTTCATGGTACCTTTATTTGTAATTGTCAGAATCTGGAAACAACCTGGATATCCCTCAACCAAGGAATGGATATAGTGCCTCCTAAAGTCTAGGAGCATATAAATACAATTAGATAAATTACAAAAAGAATGTCATTGACACTTGACTTTTTCTAAAGTTAAGAATGTCTCTTATCCTCAGGCCAAGAGATATAAAGCAAAACAGATTATTTCTCAGTACAGGCCCTTCTTTGACACTTCTTCCCTACCTGTTAGTGATTATCTAACAAACAAACAAAATTCCATGTACTTAGGGATTTTCAAATCCAATTCACTTCCGTAGGCCATTTTGAAAGCTGGCATGTCCAGTTAGTGGAAACCCAACAGAATTAACAACTGTGTCAGACAAGTCAGTAGTTTCTACTGTCCAGTTCTCATCATTTTCAAATCACTTTCCTGCATGCCTTCCAGAATTTAAACATGGTTGCTAATGAGAATAATAGAGCAAAACTAAGAGAGAGGAAGGAGGCTGAGCACCTGAAGCCACCAAACGTTGAGGGCCATTTCTGCTGGCAAGTATAATGTTTCTGATACACTAATCTAACAAACTAACCTAGTTTCACTTCTGTTACTGTGATAAAACACTATGGCCAAAAGCAATTAAGGGGTCATGAGGATAATTTGTTTTAGCTCACAATTCCATGTTATAGTCCATCATAGTAGGAACATCGAGGTAAGAGGAGCATGTAATAGCTGGCAACTTCCACAGTCAACAGCAAGAGGAGAGTGAAATGAATGCACACATACCTGCTGTCAGCTTAATTTCTCAACCTTTAAAAAATGCAAACTCAGCACTATTGTACATTAAAGATGATTTTAAATGATAAATACAGTCTTGATTATAGGTAACAAAGTTAAGTAATATATACTTAATATTGGGTTTCATAGAAACATTATGATTATAATGGTTTCTGGTGTTTATTTTATTTTTATTATTTTATTTTAATTAATTACACCTTATTCACTTTATATCCCACCCCAAACTCCTCCCTCCTCCCCTTCCAATCCCACTTTCCCTCTCCCTTCTCCACACATGCCCCTCCCCAAGTCCACTGATAGGGTAGGTCTTCCTTTCCTTCCTTCTGATCCTAGTCTATTTTTATTAATTACAGTTTATTAATTTTGTATCCCAGCTGTAGCCCATCTCCTCCATACCTCTCCAATCCCTCCACTTCCTCTCGTTTCTTCTCCCATGTCCCTTCCCCAGTCCAATGATAGGGGAGGTCCTCCTCCCCTTTCATCTGACCCTAGTCTATCAGGTCTCATCAGAACTGGCTTCTTTGTCTTCCTCTGTGGACTGGTAAGGTTGCTCCCCCTTCAGGTGAAGGTGATCAAAGAGCCAGCCCATGAGTTCATGTCAGAGACAGTCCATGTTCCTATTACTGGGGAACCCTCTTGAACACTGAGTTGTCATGGGCTACTTCTAAGTTATCTCCATGCATGGTCCTTGTTTGGAGTATCAGTCTCAGAAAAGACCTCGTGCCCACATTTTTGTTGTTGTTGTTCTGTTGCTCTCCTTGTGGAGCTCCTGTTCCCTCTAGGTCTTTCTATCTCCCCCTTCTTTCATAAGATTACCTGAACTCTTCCCAAAATTTGGCTATGAATCTCAGCATATGATTACATTTTACTTAACTTTGTTACCTATAATCAAGACTGTATTTATCATTTAAAATCATCTTTAATGTATAATAGTGCTGATCATTTTTTATTACTGTGACAAAACATCTGAGTAAATAAAATTAGGAGAAGAAAAGTTTATTTGGCTCATAGTTTTAGAGATTTCAATCCTTGTCCATTTTTTCTTAGTCTGTGATAAGCCAGATAGTTTGGCTGAAAAATCATAGGAAAGCAAAGTTGCTCACTTCAAGAAAATTGGAAAGAAGAGTAAGAGGTGAAAAAGGGCGGTGAGATATACCTTTCTGAGCATATCCTTAGGCACTACCTTTAATGACGTAACAGCCCATGCAGCTCCATCTCAGTCATGGACTAATTCATCAATGAGGTCAGCACCTCCAGACCCAGTCAATTTCTAAAAGTCCACCAGCACTCCCCAAACCTTCAACATGTAAGCCTGGAGGTAATATTTCATGTTTGAAATGCAATAAAAGCATAAATATGAATTTAAAACAGTGCAGAATCCTGTCCCTTCCAAGTCTTTCTATCTTCCTCTTTGGAACTCCACAAGGAGAACAACAGAACCAAAATTCCTGGGCCGAAGAGGGACTGCAGAGACTGGTACTCCAACCAAGGACCATGCACTGAGAGGACCTAGACCCCTGTTCAAAGGAAGCCCATAGGTTGCTCAGTTTCCAGGTGGGTTTCTCAGTAAGAGGTACAGGGGCTGTCTCTGACATGAACTCAGTGGCAGGCTCTTTGATCACGTCTCCCTGGGGGATGCAGCCTTGCTAGGCCACAGAGGAAGATAATGCAGCTAACCTTGATAAGGGTCAGACAGAAGAGGAAGTGGTCCTCTCCTATCAGGGGACTAGGGAAAGCGTGGAACTGTAAGGGGAGGGGGGGGGCGGAGAGGGGATACAAAGTGAATAAATTGTAATAAATAAATAAAGATTAAGAAGTGCAGAATCCAAACTCAGGGAATGGTGAAACCCACTTGTAGGCTGGGCTTCCATAAATAATTAACATAAAAAGAAGTATTCTACAGCCATACAGTTCTCCCAGCTGCTCTAGAAAATCCCTCATTAAAACTCTCTTTCCAGGGAATGAGAGAGCAGGATACAGCTGGGATACAGAGTTAATAAAATGTAACTAATAATAAAATTTTTTAAAAAGAGATAGAGAAAAAATTTACCAGGAAGATACTTTGTCCCTTAAATATTTTTATATTATAATTTTTACCCACAATGTTGTGTCTCAAATCTAAATTGCTCTTTTAGTATTTTGACTTTTTTATGGCAAATTACACAAGATTTTATCCTTATATAGTTAAATAAAATAAATTAAGAATTAAAAAAGACCCTCTTTCCAGATGAGTCTACCCTAGATTGTATCAAGTTGACAACTAATCCTAACCATTCCACTCACATGTTGCTACTTAATTGATATTAGTATATCAAAATAGGTTTTATTGTCAATATTAGTATAACTCAAATTGTCAATAGTAAGTCTCTTTTGGTTTAAGGTGCAGTCATTTCTGGTTTTAGAAAGTTCATAAAACTCTGATGCCCACTCTTTGATCACTTCCTCTGGGTGGGGCAGCACAGAGGAAGAGGATGCAGGCAGTCCTAATTGATAGGCTGGGGTCAGACGCTAGGGGAGGAGGGCTTCCCCAGGAACTAGGAGTGTGGGGTAGGGGTAAAAGGGAGACAGGATGAGACCAGCAGGAGACTAGGGAAGAGGTTACAGTTGGGATGTAAAGTGAATAAATTATATTTTTAAGGTAGAAAGAAAGTCCACAAGAAGAAAAGTAAACTCACATAATCCCAGATTATAGACAAAATGCCTAGACTGGTAAATATGGCCACAAAAAAGTTAAGAAAACAAATGCATTTGGAGAACTCTTGAGAAAGGTACAGTTCACTGGGATAATTTTTTTTAAACTAGCCCAATAGTTGGATCATGCTTCTGAAGATATCTTTGGCATAGACTGGAGGTTCTTGAGTAGTGTAGAAGGGAAACAGCCAAGGGCTGGACACAGTGTCCTAGGTTTGGATAACACGGAAAGTCCTCTCTCATATCCACTCCCTTCTTCAAAGAGTTGCAACATGTTACTTCTTTTTATCTGGAGCTCTTGGATTCCTAATTAGGACAGGAAACTTTGTGTGTGTGAGAGAGAGACAGCAAGTGAGAGAGATGCATGTGTGTGTTTGGTGCATGTGTGGTGCATGTGTGTGTGAAGCACATGTGTGTGTGTATGAGTGCTGAGTAGGTATTCTCACCCCCTCCATGCCTCTGCTTACTGCAACCTTCTTCGAAGCATCCTCCCTATATATTTTCTGAGATAAATGCAAGCTACTTAGGAACTGAAGTTCTTTCTTGGACATTCATCTCTCCACTTGGCATTTCTCTCTCTATGAGCAGTTGTATCAGAAGCTGGTGTGTGTGTGTGTGTGTGTAATGTTTAGACTCAGGAAAGGTGATGATAGAGTAGAAATGGCCTTGAATACACAGCCATGTCATATGGTCTAATAGACTATGATCTGTTGGATATTTGGCAAGCATTCATTGAACATGGACTATGCACTAGTCACCAGTCTTCATTTCCTTATTTGGAGAGTCAAAGTGAATTCTTAGGGTCATATTTATCATCTTAAGTATATCTTTATGAAAAGAAAAAGATGTAAACTAGAAGAAATAAATACTAAAACCTAACATGTATTCACTCAAGGAACTGCTGAAGTCATAGGAGAGTGGTGAATCGACTGTGTTTTGTGAAGCAGCAACAAAACATTTTACCCAGAGGACAGCACGTATCTCATGCTAAGAGGACAGTGTCTCATTCCTCAGTGAATGTGAGGACGTGGCGAAGAGCCCTGGACCACCAAGCCCTTTTAAATAGGGAACTTCTTGTGACTGATTGAATTCATGTACAATGCTGTCATATCCTCTTCACATTGGGCACCAATTTAACTCGGTTTTAATGCAAAATGTTGCTTAACTAGAATACAGATATAGCCCGTGGCACAAAACAGGGGAGTCTAATAAGAAGCCCACTCTGAGGCTGTTAGCTACTGGAGGTGTGACCAGAAAAGCTTTCCCCTATGGCTTTTGCTGTTAAAGGGTGAAGTATCATGTGCAGCTCTAGGGGTTTCACTTTTCTTCTGCAATTGCAATGGCAAAAAGAACAGGGAAGGAGAGTAGGAGAAGAGGAAATAATTACTCCAGTAAATCATATAAAAGAGAATGTTAGCATATTGATATAAAGAAAGATGTTATTAAAGGACAGTATCCTGTGTGCATATTTAAGTATCTTAAGGAGGAGCTGTTGGTTTTAAGTGGCTTTCTCGTTAGAAGAAAAAAAAAAACAGTAGCAATTTTTCTGGGCATACCGACTTCTGCATATATTTTTAGTTCGTTTGGTTTGTGTGTTTATTTTGAGACAGGCTCTCACTGAATAGCCCTGGAACTACCTCTGTAGACCTGGTTAGCCTTGAACTCACAGGGATCCACCTTCCTCTCCCTCCCAAGTGAAGGCTTTCTTCATATTTGACTTTTACACTTGTCAAGTATTCCTGGGTGAATTATTTATTATCTCTGGACCTCGGGTTTCGTCATTTAAAAATGGAGAAAGTTTTAAGTTAGTGATTTTTAATACACTGCTTTTTCAATTTTAGCTTTGAGAACATGACAATTTAAAACAGGATACTGAAACACTGATAAGATTCTGTTATTGGAGTTGCTTTAAGAAGTACTCAACATCTAGAAAGTCCTTGATGGAATGATGTCTCTGGGTTCTGCTTGCTTCCCCCTTAAGCTATACAATATTATCACTCCATGTTTCTTATCACATTTGTAATGCTGTAATAAGTATCCATCAGATATTTGATAAGAATCCCAGTGATCATCTGCAAATGCCTGTGTGGACTGTTGGCTAGTGCAGGGAGGAGATTCTAGCCACTTCTAATTGAATTTTCAGATCCCATTATTTTTTTGTACCTATACTATCTGTATCAGCAGTAGCTGCCCTCCCTGTGAGCCCTGAATTTGCCTTAGAATGAAAACTGCATTCTGATGTCTTCTTTCCAGATACACAGCAAACACACACTCCATTACTTTCTTTACATTTTAGCAATGTAAAGAAAAAAATCTTTACAATTAATACACAGCATGAAGCTGGTTTTCCGTGAAGGTTTGGAGTAATGGAAGAAAATGGAGAAAGACACTGATTTCACATCATATCCCAGTGTGAGCTATGTTTTAGAAATGAAATATTAAACAGCAGAACTCTAAACTACATAGCTTTTCTCTCCCTCATGAATACATCTTAGGTCTTGAATCATCCTAGGAGTAACCTTTAGGATATTTTCTAGCTTTTATCTACATAGTTCTTAGTTTTTCCTTGTGAATATGAGTTTCATTTTTTATCCTAATCAAACCAAGCTTGGATGATTTTATTAACAAAGACAAACTGGTTTGTGTCTCTTAATGAAAAACACAAGGGAACTTTGGGGTCACAACTCCTCTTTTAAGATGATCACAGCTGTAGACTGAACTCTCCACTCCTAAAAATAGTTTTGTTTTGTTTTTTAAAGGAAGATGTATTAAGGCTTTAAAACATTGTATGTTATCCCTGTTTGAGAGAGCCCTTTCACCCCCCCCCCCCATGTCTTTGGTATTTAAGACAGAGTAATAAGATGCCACTTTTCTGAAGCAAAGAATGGAGGGTCTACAACTCCTCTCACTACTCTCCTCAGTCTAACTGCATATGGTGTCTTGGCACGGGCACAACATGGTTATGCCTAAACTATGTGAAGAAGGTAACTCTTTGAAAAATTCTTACATTAAAAATATTAACTACTGAAGAAAGAAACTGAAGAAGACAAGAAAAAAATGGCCACACTTAGCATGCTCATGAACTGACAGAATTAATACTGCAAAATAACTATACCAACAAAAGTGATCTTCAGACTTAATGTGCTCCCCACCAAAATTCCAATGATATTTTTCACCAAAACAGAAAAACATACTCCTCTGTTTCAAAATATCCCAAATAGTCAATGCAGTCAAGAATAAGCAGAGCAATGTTATTGCTGTCATAACTTTCTGATTTCAAGTTATATAACAGAGCTATAGTAACCAAAACAACATGGCACCAATCCGGCCATACACACAGATCCGTGGGCTAGCCAGAGGACCAGGAAACAGATACCTACATAACACAACGTCTAGAGCCACCCATTTTTTGATAAAACTATAAATATATGCATTATGGAAACGGAAACTTTTTCAACAGATGGTGCTGGACAATTAAGTATTTGCATGTTGAAAAATGAAACTTGATTCATATCTTTCACCAAACAGAAAAAAATCTATTCAAAATTGATTAAAGTTCTTAAATGTGAGACCTGAAACTCTAAATAAAAGATGGAGAAAACGGGATATTTGAGATGTTTGCACAGCCAAGTACTTTCTGAAAAGCGCTGTAATAGTTCAGGAAGTGCTTCTAGGAATTCACCAACGGGAGAGTTGAAATTTAAATGTCTCTACAACACAGTGAAGAGACTCTTAAAAATGGAAGAAAAACCATCAGCAATATGCCATGAGAATGATGTCCAAAATACATAAAATCTAAAAAGTAGTTAAACTCTTGCTTCCCCATGTCATCCAGTCAAGAAGCATGCAAATGAAATGAATAGGAATGTCTTAGAAGATGGCTAGCAGAAACATGAAAAGACAAAATTCAAAATCCTCTTCTAATGGGGAGACACATATCACAACATTCATATCCCATCTAGTCCATGTCTGATTGGATATGATTAAAATTCAAAAATAAATGTTGCTGAGGGGACAAGTAAACAGGACTCTGTGTACGATGTTAGAACTGTGAACTAGTAAAGCTACTGAATCACTAAAAACATGAAACTATAACTACTTCATGACACAGCTACTCCCCGCAATACTCCAAAGAATCTCTGCCAGCACATCCATTCATGTTACAATGCTACTTGTATTTACCATAGTCAAGTAATGAACCAGCTGGTCTCAATAAGCAGATGAATGGTTACACTAAATATGATTTAGATACACAAAGGGGTTTTTATTATATATAAAGAGGAATAAAGTTGTCATTTTGAGGAATATGGATGGATTTGGAAATCATCATATTTAGCTATTTAGCAAAATAAGTTAGATTTTCTTTCTCTATGTGCAACCCAGGATAGAAGAGAGAAGGGAAAGAAGAGCAGAAGTGTGAGGGAATAGACATATTCATGAAGTGAGTATAGGCAAAGTAAAGTACATGATGTATTTGAACAAAAAAGTCCAGTATATAACTCATCACTTTATACAATGAATATACAGTAATATCTTTAAATTCACAATTTCTCAAGAACAGACAGTTTTATGAAACACAAATTAACTCCTAAAAATGAAGAAATAAAGTAAAAAACTCAGTCTGCAGAGTGGCTTTTTTTTCTATTTTTCTTTTATTTCAAATAGTTTATTTATCTTTTTTTAGTGATTGCACCTGCCCTTTGTTTTCCTTCTCTCTCTAACGCCTCTAACCTCCCACCCACACACTCCCTGAATCTGATTCCCACCCTCATTTCCCCCCAAATTTCTCTCCTACCCTGTTTTCTCTCTTCTTCCACTTATGCTGTCTCTTCTGTTTCTTGTTCTGAGTGAGATTCAAGCATTCTCCCTTGGGCCCTCCTTGGATTCTTTGGATCTGTGAATTGTAGTATGATTACCCTGTAGTATATAAGTGAGTATATACCACATATGTTTTTCTGGGTCTAGGTTACCTGACTCAGAATGATCATTTCTAGTTCCATCCATTTGCCTGCAAATGTAATGATTTTCTTGTTTTTAATAGCTGAGGAGTATTCCACTGCGTAAATGTACTACATTTTGTTTATCCATTCTTCAGTTGAGGCACATCTGGGTTGTTTCCAGATTCTGGCTAATTACAAATAAAGCTGCTTTGAACATGGTTGGACAAATGTCCTTATTTTAAAAATTGGAGCATCTTTTGGGCATATGCGCAGGAGTGGTATAGATGGGTCTTGAGGTAGACCTAATCCCAATTTTTTGAGAAAGTGCCAGATTGATTTCTAAAGTGACTGTACAAGTTTGTACTCCCACCAGCATTGGAGAAGTGTTCTCCTTTCTCCACATCCTCACCAGCACATGCTGTTACTTGAGTTTTTGATCTTAGCCATTCTGACAGGTATTAGCCATTCTGACAGGTATTGGATGGAATCTCAGAGTCATTTTGATTTGATTTTCTTAGGTGACTAAGGCCATTGAGCATTTCTTTAAGTGCTTCTCAGCCATTCATAATTCCTCTACTGAGAATTCTCCATTTAGCTCTGTACCTCATTTTTTAATTGGATTATTTGGTTTGGTGTAGTTTAATTTCTTGAGTTCTTTATATATTTTTGGATATTGGCCTTTTGTTGGATTAGGGTTAGTGAAAAATTTTCCCAATTTGTGGATTGCCATTTTGTTCTATTGGCGGTGTCCTTTGCCTTACAGAAGCTTTTCAGTTTCAAAAAGTCCCATTTATTGTTGATCTTAGAACCTAAGCCTTTGGTGTTCTCTTCAGGAAGTTGTCTCCTGTGCCAATGTGTTCAAGAGTCTTCCCTACTTTCTCTTCTAATAGGTTTCTGGTTTTATGTTGAAGTCTTTGATACACTTGTCCTTGAGTTTAATGCAGTGATAAATATGAATCTATTTGTATTCTTCTACATGTAGACATCCAGCACCATTTGTGGAAGATGCTCTTTTTCCATTGTATTGTTTTGGTTTCTTTGTGAAAATATCAATTGTTCATAGGCACATGAGTTTATTTCTCGGCTTGTAATTTGATTACATTCCAATGATCAACCTGTCTGGTTTTTTTTGCCAATACCATGTGGTTTTTATTACTATTGCTTTGTAGTGCAACTTGAAATCAGAGATAGAGACATCTTCAGCAGTTCGTTTATTGTACAGGATTGTTTTCGTGATCCTGGGTTTTTAATTTTTTCCCATATGAAGTTCACAATTGCTCTTTCAAGGCCTGTAAAAAAATTATGTTGGAATTTTGATGGGAATTGCATTGAATCTGTAAATTGCTTTCGGTAAGATGGTCATCTTTCTTATGCTAATCCTACTGATCCATGAGCATGGAAAATCTTTCCATCTTCCGGTATCAATGACTAGGAAGGCTCCTGGGAGGATATGGGCTGAATCTAGCTAAGACTTCTCATAGCAGGGTTCATGAAGACTGAACCACCTTCTAGACAGACAGGATTCCTAGTGGAGGAAGGAGACCAACCCATCCACAAAACTTCAATTCAAAATTTATCCAGCATACATGATATGCAGGGAAAAAGTTAGAGCAGAGATTAAGGGAATATCCAAGCAATGCCTGGCCCAAACTGAGACCCACTTCATGAGAGAGAGCCGACCTTTGT
This sequence comes from Pachyuromys duprasi, assembly GCA_028658305.1. Taxonomy (NCBI): domain Eukaryota; kingdom Metazoa; phylum Chordata; class Mammalia; order Rodentia; family Muridae; genus Pachyuromys; species Pachyuromys duprasi. The sequence goes on along the minus strand of CM053743.1, from coordinate 54,742,885 downwards.
CACTATTAATGATATTCTGCTATCCCTGCAGACAGGAACCTAGCATAGCTTTCCTCTGAGAGGCTCAACCCAGCAGCAGATCAAAACAGAAGCTGAGTCTCACAGCCAAACATTAGGCTTAGCTTGAGGATCCCTGTGGAAAGGTGGAGATAGGGAAAGAATGACTCTGAGGGGACAGAAACTCCACAGGAAGACCAATAGAGTCAACTAACCAGGGCCAGGGGGACATAAGGAGACAGAATCAACCAAGGCCCATGCATGGACTGGACCTAGGCCCTCTATGCATATGTAACAGATGGGTAGCTTAGTCCTCATGTGGGTGCCCTAGCAAGGGGATCAAAGGTTGTCTCTGACATGGACTTTGTTGCCTCCTTTCTGATCATGACTCCCTATCTGGGCTGCCCTGCTAGGCCTCAGTAGACTAGGATGTGCTCAGTCTGGATGCTCCTTGATATACCAGCATGGGCTGGTGGAGAGGAGCTCTCCTTTTCTGAGTAGTAGTGGAGGAGTGAATAAAAGAAAGAGGGAGGGTGGGACTGGGTGGAGAGCAGAGAGGGAGCTATGATTGGGATGTACGGTGAATAAATTTTTAAAAAATGTTTACTTTTTGAAAAACAATAGATTTTTATACAACATATTCTGATAATAGTTTTCCTCCCTCAACTCCTGCAAGATTCTCTTTACCTCCCTCGTATCCAAATGCACACTGTTTCTCTCTCTTTAGAAAACAAACCAGCATCTAAAGAATATTAGTAAAATAAACTATAATAAAATAACAGATAAAACAAAATAAATAAATCAGAATAGTACAAAACAAACAAACAAAGAAACAGAAGAAGCAGAAGCACTATTCCTAATTGTCTAAGAGAGCACCAGATTGATTTCCAAAGTGGTTGTACAAGGTGACATTCCCACCAGCAATGGAGGAGGGTTCCCGTTTTTCCACATCCTCTCCAGCATGTGTTGTCACTTGAGGTTTTCTTTTTTTGAGATTGTTTTAAATTTATTTTAAAATTTATTACAATTTATTCACTTTGTACCCCAGCTGTAGCCCCCTCCCTGTTCCCTTCCCAATCCCATCCTCCCTTCCTGTTTTCCTCCCATGTCCTTCCCCCAGTCCACTGGTAGGGGAGGTCCTCCTCCCCTTCCATCTGTCCCTAGCTATCAGGTCTCATCAGGACTGGCTGCATAGTCTTCCTTTGTGGCCTAGAAAGGCTGTCCCAACCCCCACCCCTTTCAGGGGGAGGTGATCTAAGAGCCAGCCACTGAGTTCATGTCAGAGACAGCCCCTGTTCCCCTTACTAAGGTACCCACTTGGACACTGAGCTGCCATGTGCTACATTTGTGCACAGGTTCTAGGTTATCTGCATGAATGGCCCTTGGTTCGAGTATCAGTCTCAGGAAAGACCCGTGGGCCCAGATATTTTGGTTCTGTTGCTCTCCTTGTGGAGCTCCTGTTCTCCCCAGGACTTAATTTTTTATATTTATATTTATTTTTTTATTAATTACACTTTATTCACTTTATATCCCCCCTGTATTCCCCTCCTCCCTCCCCTACTAGTCCCTCCCTTCCTCCCCCTTATCTATGCATGCCCCTCCCCAAGTCCACTGATAAGGGAGGTCTTCTTTTCCTTCCTTCTGATCCTAGTCTATTAGGTCTCATCAGGAGTGGCTGTATTGTCCTCCTCTTTGGCCTGGCAAGGCTGCTCCCCCCTCAGGGGGAGGTGATCAAAGAGCATACCAATCCGTTCATGTCAGAGGCAGTTCCTGTTCCAATTACTATGGAACCCACTTGGACACTGAACTGCCATGGGCTACATCTGTGCAGGGGTTCTAGGTTTTCTCCATGCATGCTACTTGGTTTGAGTATCAGTCTCAGGAAAGACCCCTGTGCTCAGAGTTTTTGGTTCTGTTACTCTCCTTGTGGAGTTCCTGTCCTCTCCAGTTCTTACTGTTTCTCACTTCTTTCATAAGATTCCCTGCACTCTGCCCAAAGGTTGGCCATAAGTCTCAGCATCTGCTTTGATAGTCTGCAGGTAAGAGCCTTTCAGAGGCCCTCTGTGGCAGGCTCCAGGGCTTTTAGGTGATCTATTAAGTTGCCTGAATGAGATATCTCGAGTTTCTTCTTGAAGGCAGTTAGTGCTATGAACTTTCCTCTTAGTACTGCTTTCATTGTGTTCCATAAGTTTGGGTATGTTGTGTCTTCATTTTAGTAGGTTTATCCTATATGATGTGTCTATATGGGTGAGTATATACGGTGTGTGTGTCTTCCTGCTTCTGGGATAGCTCACTCAGGATGATCCCTTCAAGTCCCACCATTTACCTGCAAATTTCACGAGCTCCCTGCCCCATTATTTAATTGGATTGATTAATTTATTGCTTTTAAAATTTCTTTAGTTCTTTATATATTCTGGATATCAGCCCTCTGTCAGATATAGGGTTGGTGAAGATCCTTTCCCAGTCCAGCTATACCACTCCTAGGTGTATATCCAAAAGAAGCTCAAGTACACAACAAGGACATTTGCTCAACCATGTTTGTAGCAGCTTTATTCATAATAGCCAGAACCTGGAAACAACCTAGATGTCCCTCAGTTGAGGAATGGATACAGAAATAGTGGTACTTTTACACAACGGAATACTACTCAGCAATTAAATACAAGGAAATTACGAAATTTGCAGGCAAATGGTGGGGACTAGAAAAGATCATCTTGAGTGAGGAGAAAGACAAACATGGTATATACTCGCTTATACAGACCTATAAGATAGGATAAACATACTAAAATATGTGCACCTAAAGAAGATAAACAAAAAAGTGGACCCAGGATAAGATGATCAAACCTCACTTAGAAAAACAAATGGGATGGACATGAGAAGTAGGAAAAAACAAGAATCAGGACAGGAGCCTACTGCAGAGGGCCTCTGAAAGACTCTTTGGCAGGGTATCAAAACAGATGCAGAGACTCATAACTAAACCTTCAGCAGAGTGCAGGGAATAATATAATAAAAGGGGGATGTAATATGACCAGGAGAGGACAGGAGCTCCACAAGGACAAAATATATCAGGGCCCGGGGGTCCTCTATGAGACTGTTTCCCAACCAAGGACCATGTATGGATATAACCTAGAACCCCTACTAGGATGTAGACCATAGTAGCTTAGTATCCAAGTGGGTTACCCTAGTAAGGGGAACAGGAACCATTTCTGACATGAACTCAATGACTGTCTCCTTTACCTCCCTCCACCCACAGAGGGAGGAACAGCCTTGCTAGGTCACAGAGGAGGACATGGAAGCCAGTCCTGAAGATACCTGATAAGCTAGGGTCAGATGGAAAGGGAGGAGGTCCTCCCCTAACAGTGGACTTGGAAAGGGGCAGGGAGGAGATGAGGGAGGGAGGGTGTGGTTGGGAGGGAATTAGGGAGGGGGCTATGGCTGGTATACAAAATAAATAACCCATGATTAATATAAAAAATAAAAATTAATAAAAAAGGAAAAATCCTATAAAAAAGAAACAGAAGAAAAAGAATTTTTTAAAAAGGAGAAGCATATATAGAGACAGAGAAAAACCACAGGAATCCCATAAAACACAATAATGGAAGCCATAACATATATCCAAAGGATCTAGAAAATAAAACTGAAAATAGAAAAAAAAATCCTTTGACAAAACATGAGAGAAAGAACACCCAAAGATGCTGAGAGTCTGTTTTCTGTTGGCCACCTCCTGCTGGCGTGGGCTCAGGAGTGGTTTATATCCACAGCTGGACTCTGCCAGAGGTTTGTTAATGAGATGGAATGGATAAAACTGTTGCATATGCACCTGAATGCTGTTTAATTTATGTATTTATCTGGATGTGTACAAATTAACTGAAAATTTACAGAGTCAGGTGATCTTAAAATTTATTTCCAGCTTTAAAATGGAAGTGTGCCTACCGCTGTAGTCTCATAGCTGGAACAGTTCTTCAGCAAGTGTGTGCAGCATGCATGTAGGTTCTGAGGGAACTTCAGCTAAGGAACATTTCTTTTTTTCTAGGATTCAAAGACTTCAGTCATCTTTCCTCACTTTTGGCATGGTGGTGTTGTGGTACTGTGTGTAGTGGCTGCTGGAAATATGCTAGAGGACAGTATTTAATTATCACTAAAGTGCTTTCTTTCTTAGAGCACATTGGGCTTTGTCTAATTTATTCTTGGCTTTGAGGTTAAGGCTTCATAATAATTTAGAATAACTGGATTTGTTTTTATGAAATTCTGTTATTTTTAAACGAGTTGTAGTTTTCAAAAGAGTTGAGTAATTTTGAAGGCAGCGTAGAGTATGAAAAACAGATACATCACCACTGTAGCTACTTCTAGTGTGGAGTCTCTCACAAAAAATTAAAACTTTAAACAAGAGAATATCTTCAGTCATAAAAGTCTTTATTTCCAGGACTTTTACTAGTCATAATTCTCTCAATTAACCACTGCCCAATGCACAAAGAAGTTTCTTTGCCCAAGGTTGGGAGCAGCACAAATATATGCATGCAAACATAAATATTTAGAAGGTAATGTGATAACATGACTATTTAGCAGAGTTGTCGAAGGCTCCCCTTCTAGAGCCCATGCCCTCCCAGGTTTCATGTTTTTTACTCTATTGATAGTACCAAGCATCAATCCTTTCCTGTGTAGCAGATCACAATCAAATCAGAAAGCCATTGGCTATTCTCACAACAGCCATGCCTCTCACTATTACATCAGTATAGGAAACTTACCTGAGAGGTTGTTGTTATTGTATGAAGAAGGAAGTGATGCATAAGACCACTGATATCTTTTCCTCCCCAAAGGCCACATAACATCATCCATCACTATGAAAGCTAGCCATAAAGAGAATTATTTTGAGATTGATTTATTTATGTTCTGCAACCAAAGTGAGTGGTCTCTTCAGTAACAGGGACTTACAAGCGAGTTGTGGTAGGAAACCAAGAGCAATGGCAATAATGTATATTGTTTGGATGCTGCTGGGGCTTTGCTGACCAACAAGTCATAGGGAAGAAAGCCACATCTGACAAAATTTTTTACTTAATAATCCATAATTTCTGGCAGAAATGACAATGAATGTTCAGTCAGTCATACATGGGACATCTATATTCAACTCACTCACCCTGTGGTTCAAAGAAGACTGTAGAAAAAGGGGAGGAAGAACCTAAGAGTCAGAAGACAGGAAGAACTTCTGTAAAAGGCTATCTTCTATACCTCACATTGAATATAGTGCACACGAATTAAGAGCATCTCCAGTGGCCTGCACAAGACCAAGCCAGATAAACTTCCAGTATGGGTGCTGAAGGGGGCACAGATGCCCTATCCTCAGCTGAATAGAGAGACACTTTCCTTGAAGGAGCACCACGGAAAGGTCACCCAAGTGGCTTCCCCCCCTCCAGGTACAGATAGACAGTACTAATCGGACTTAATGGGTCATATTTTTTAAATAATTAACGTAAATTTGGGAGGGACATTTGTTGGGGGTCCCTATAGGGGGAATTAGTGAATAAGTCTTGAACATGATTATTATACATCATATCCATGTATGAAATTTTTAAATAATGGATGAGTAATAGATAAAAAAACAGAGAAAAAGAGAGGGAGAATATAAATATATGAACTGTGGCATTTAAAAGGCCGTTGAGAGCTTTATTCTTAAATGTAAGTGGTTACATCTGTTTGTAATAAAGAGTGAAGTCAGAGGTGTAGTGTCAAGGACAAAAATTTTGTTCTTTATGGGGATTAAATTCTACAATGACTTTGTGGAGGCTTTTTCTGTTATTCTGTCTCATATTTCAAATCTGACCTCTTGTTTTCCATTTCTACTCCCAAATCTTTGAGTTTTAGAGGATTTGGCAAGAAAGGAAGAATTCAGGCTCAATTTAGAGTGAGTAAGAACCTTAATGCATTTCATATCTTCAAATAACTTTGGTTTTTGTTTTGTTTGTTGTTGTTTTAGAGTTCAGTTTAAATTTATTCTCACCAACTAACTTGGGTTTTCATTCTCTAAGAGGAATGCAGGGCATGTGATTATTCCCCTTTCTGTAAGTATACATTAAAAGCTGAATTAATTTTTCCTATGTTAGAAAATTTTACCTTTACTTAGAAATAAAGTAGGTATGTTTCTCACAACTCAAGAAAAAAGCCAACAATAGAAATTTGAAACATGGATAAGAAAGTAGCAACATGGATAAGAAACTCAGTAAGAAAATTGAGATAAATAGACAAGCTAGAAATAAAAACTCAATGAATTAAGTTAAAAACACATTATTAATGTACCAGAGAAAGAAAAAGAAAAAAGTCAAGAAAAGAAAAAGGTCTTAGAAATTGGCCACAATTTCTAAGAACTCAGGAATATTATCAAGAGACCAAACTTTAAAATTCATTGAAGAAACTGAAATCAGAGTATAATGACATATAAAACTGATTCAGTAAGATTGCAGCACCAAATTTTCCCAATCTAGAGTATCTGATACCAATAGGCATCCAGATACTCACCTGGATATGAACAGAGACGCATCTCTCAATAACATGTTATAGTCAAGATGCTGAAGTATAACACAGTAGTAAAGGGAACAAGCCAAACACGTGCAAAGGTTAACAAACACAATATCAGATCTATCAGCAGCACCTCCTTCCCCCCAATGCCACTGCCAAGGCCAGGAAAACAATGAATGATACATTTCAGTGCAGGAAATCAAATGACTGACAACTGATATGTTTATATTCAGAAAATGAATAATTTAAATTTGATGGAGAAATAAGGACATTTCAAGTTTAGCGGAAATTAAAGTAATTCATGACTGTGAGACCAGGATTAGAGATGATACTTACAGGAATTCTAAACACAAAAAAAGGAAGGAAGACACTCTTCCTCACAAGGTCATAGGAAAGAACAAGTTTCATGGGAGGAATACACAAACAAGGAAGATCTCAAAAATAGTAGATCATGGCTTACTCATTAACCATCAGACTCCTAATATTAATAGAAAAGAAAAATGAACAATAATCCAACCAACCAGAAAAATAATAAGAAAGAAAATATTTTTCTCAATAATATGGTTAAACATAATTTTACCTCTTTAAAAAGCATTGATTAGGGGTCTGAGACGTTGGCTAAGAAGAAACTGTACTTGCTGCCAATCCTGATGACCGGAGTTCAGTTCTCCAAGTCCATTTGGTGAAAGGAGAGATCCACCTCCTAAAGCAATCCTCTGACTTCCATATGTGTACTGTAGCCCGTGCACACAACCTTTGTCTATCAATAAAATGTAAAAATAAAAAGATGGAGCTTAATTGGTTAGAGTAATAAACAAGGTCAACCCAACTGTGATTGAAAAAATAAAAATAAAAACCTCACATACTAAGATTCTCATGGACAGAGAGGGAAAGGATGTAAGTCAATTTGTCAAACAAATAGAAACTCAAAACAAGCTCTCATAGTTATTTTGATAGCTGATCAAGTAGACTCAAGTTAAAATTACTCAGAAGAGCTAAAGAGGGCTAGTGCATATTAATAATGTGCTGTGACACATTTAGATCAACCAGGGCCGTTTGTGTGATCCCTGGATTGGAATAATTCAGTAGAGCCTGGTGGGGTCACCACTGGGTACACAACTAAAGTCAGTGAATTTCTCCCTTTCTGGATCTATCCAAAAAGTATTCAGCAGTAAGGGATGAGCCCCTGAACCCTGTGGCCTCACTGTCAGATGCCCAGCTGAAGACAGAACCCGGAGGGAACCAATCATTCAGAAAGGAATAGTAGGTCCCCAGAAGCACCCTCCTGGATTTGTGAACTCTGTGCTGACAGACCTAGCCTTTTTCTTTCTTTTTTAAAAATTGATTACATTATGTATTTACTTTATGCCCTATCAAAGATTCCCCTTTCTCCACCCCTCTCAGTCCCTCCCTAGCACTTCTCCTTCTCCCCCGTGGCATATCAAGTTGCAGTAAGACTAGGTGCATCTTCTTCTACTGAGACTGGGCGGCATAGCCCAGTTAGGGGAAAGGGATCCAAAGACAGGCAATGTAGTAAGAGATGGAACCTGCCCCTGCTTTAGAAGACCCACATGAAGACCCTGCTGCACAATTGTTGTATATGTGCAGAGGGCCTAGTTCTATCCTGTGCAGGATCTCTGGTTGGCAGCTCAGCCTCTCTGAACCCCTATGGGCCAAGGTTAGCTGATTCTGTAGGTTTTTCTTTTGGTGTCCTTGACCCCTCTGGCTCCTTCCATTCTTCCTCCCCATCTTCCACAGTATTCCCATGTTCCACTTAATATTTGGCTGTGGGTCTCCGCATCAGCTTCCATGAGTTTCTGCGTGAAGCCTCTCTGATGACAGTTATGCTAGGCTCCGGTGTGCAAGTGTACCAGCATATCATTAACAGTGTCAGCAAGAGTTCCAATGGAAGGATTGGAACACCAACCCAGCCACAAACCTTAAATCTACAATTTGTTCTGCCTACAAGATGGGCAGGGGTAAAATGATGGAGCAGAATGATGGAAGGGCTAATCAAATATTAGCCCAGTTTGAGAGCCATGTCTTGAAATGAGCAAGCCCAGTCTGGTACAGGCCCAATAGAGGCAAATAGTACTGCTGTGAGATATTTGCAGTTCACAACTGCATGGAACTCAAGCTCCAGAAGGATTCGATATTTCAGCCCATGGTTAACCACATGTAATAGAAATTGTGAAAAATGCCCTTGAAAATGGAAGAGACTGCCATGTCTGGTTGGGTAAAATGTAAAGACTTAGGTAGAGGTTAGCTGAAAGTTTCTGACTAATTGAATTTATCTTCCCTAGTCTATGTGTGTTTCTTTTGATTTGGGTTTCCATCTGCTTAGGTTGAGAACCAATGTATAGTAGCTATCTGAGCCTAATGTTCTCCCACATAGACTGCAATAGACACTATTTGTAGAACTATTAGAACGTAGTCTTATACACACACACACACACACACACACATACACAGAGACACACATCAGGAAATTCCTATAGACCAGGTGAGCGGGACTGTAACTCCAAGACTGTGAAGGTTATGTAACGCTTAGTGTGGCTGATTGACAGGAGAGGGTTTTTTTGACTTCAGAGTCTGTGCAACTCCAGACACCATGTAGTGATCCCAAGCCAGGCACATGATTTCACAGAGAAGAGAAGTGGCCTCAGCCTTAGTAACCCACATATATCGACATGCAAGCTCCCTCTGCTTTTTCTATTTTATTTTTATTTATTTTTTATTTATTTTCACTGGACTAGTGAAACATTTCTGCCAGCAATTATTCTTTTCTTAATTAAATTTTTATTATTTTTTGTATTAGTTACAGTTTATTTACTTTTTATCCCAGCTGTAGCCCACTCCCTCATGTCCTCCCTGCCCCTCTCTAAGTCCACTGATGGGGGAGGTCCTCATCCCTTCCCTCCCAAACCCACCCTCTCTCCCTCATCTCCTCCTTGCCCCTCTCTAAGTCCACTGATGGGGGAGGTTCTCCTCCCTTTCCATCTGATCCTAGCTTATCAGCTCTCTTCAGGATTGACTACAACGTCAGCCTCTGGGGCCTGGCAAGGCTGCTTCTCCCTCGGGTGAAGGGAAGGTCAAAGAGCCAGTCATTGAGTTCATGTTGGAGACAGTCCCTCTTCCCCTAACTAGGGAACCCACTTGGATACTGAACTACAATGGGCTACACTTGGGCAGAGATTCTAGGTTATATCCATTCATGGTCAACCACTTTGAAAATCAATCTGGCACTTTCTCAGACAATTAGGAATCATACTTCCCCAAGATCCAGCTATTCCACTCCTAGGCATATATACAAAAGCTGCTCAAGTATACAACAAGGACATTTGCTCAACCATGGTCATAGAAGCTTTATTTGTAATAGTCAGAACTTGTAAACAACCCAGATGTTCCTCAAAGGGGGGATGGATGCAGAAATTGTGGTACTTTTATACAATGGACTACTACTCAGCAATTAATAACAAGGAAATCATACAATTTGCAGGCAAATGGTGGGATCTAGAAAAAAATCACCCTGAGTGAGATATCCCAGAAGCAGAAAGACACACATGGTATAGACTCACTTATAAGTAGATACTAGACCTATAAAATTGAAGAAACATACTAAAATCTGTACAACTAAAGAAGATAAACAAGAAAGAGAACACGAGGTAAGATGATCAACCCTCACTTAGAAAGACAAATGGGATGGACATTGGAAATAGGAGAAAACAAGTAACAGGACAGGAGCCTACCACAGAGGGCCCCTGAAAGACTCTACCTAGCAGTGTATCAAAGCAGATGCTGAGACTCATAACCAAACACTCGGCAGAGTTCAGGGGATCTTATGAAAGAAGGGGGAGTTAGCATGACCTGGAGAAGACAGGAGTGCCACAAGGACCAAGTATATCTGGGCCCAGGTGTCTTTTCTGAGACTGATTCTCCAACCAGGAATTATTCTTTGACTTAATTTCTTGTACTATCTCAAGATGGACCAACATATATCACAATTCAGAGCATGACAAAAACTGAATGAGTAGATCAGAAGTGTGGGATTCTATTCCTTCTGAGGAGGACCTCTCTAAGTTATTTCAGTATTTCTTGACAGTAAAATATCAAAATTTCCTTAATCTTGTATTCAAATAATTGTACATAAGCTATGAGACAGTACTAAGAAATACTTCATGCATCTGGACTCAAAAGCAGGCTATACTTTATAGAAGAATGTTTCTTTTTACTTAAATATATAATAAATAATATAGAATTTATTGCATGTGTGTTTTCAACCAAGAAAAAAGTATTCGTTTTCTGTAAAAAATTTATGCTTTCATGATTATAGCTCCTGTATTTTGTAGAAAACAATTGCTCTTGATTTTTGTTACATTTACCTTGCCTTAAGTGTGCTTTTTATCTAGTTTTAAAAGCAAAATCAATAAATTACCACAATTTGTAATAACCAATATTAAGAGTTCCATAACACAAAATTGCTGTGAAAAATAACAGTCATAGCAAAAGGTTTCAACTAGGGCAATTCTGCTGCTGCTATTTAAGGTTCTTCCATTAACAACTTTCTTCCATTAGAAATCTTTGTAATACAATTTTATAAACATCAAGTTCTTGGGACTGCATAACAATGAATGTGTCACTCACTTGAGGTATTGACATATATGCATATTTCTTCTTTAAATTACCTGAGTTTGCTCTGCAGCATATGTTTGTAAAGCACTCCCCCAAAGAGCTAATTCTGGAGGTATTTGAATGAATCTACTGTCTTCCAGATGTTTAGCTTGCTAGACAGTATACACTTTCTTCCTTCTTATTCGCTACAATAACTTAAATTTGGTTTGCCTTAAAGCATTATGTGTCATTCTGTTTCAGTTATATTGTAATATTATCCCTTTCTGATCTCTGATATGACTAATAAGATCCAGAGTCTTTCATTTGGTATTCATTTCTGGCTTCAGGAAACACACACACATTTTCTTCATAATGTATTCAAAGATCATGAGGATTATTGAGGCAGAAAGGAGATGATTAATACAAAGAGGCTATAGGAGTCTTCTAGTCTGAATCTCTGTTGCCACAAGAAAGCACATATCAAAAGCAACTTGGGAAAATTATTTGATTTTACATGTTGCAGTCTCTCTGTCATCAAGGGAAGTCAGAACAAGAACTCAAAACAGGAACCTGGAGGCAGGAACTGAAGCAGAGTTCACACAAGAGTACTGCTTACTGGCTTGCTCTCCCTGGCTTGCTCAGCTTGCTTTCTTATGTAAGCTAGTACCGCCTGCCTAGAGATGGCACAACCCATAACGGGTTAGCCGCCCACATCAATCATCAGTCAGGAAAGTGCCTCACAGACATGCCTACAGGCCAATCTGATGGAGGCAATTCTTCAATTAAGGTCACCTCTACCCAGATGACTCTAATTTGTGTCAAGTTGACAGAAACTTAACCAGTTCAAGGAGCAAGCATATAAAAGATTTCTGACTAGAATAAAGCACACACATTTTTGCACATAAGAGAAAGTGGTGTTACTGGGGAAACTGAGGTTTCTTTTTGGTGTTCTTAGTCTCATTAGCAAAAGAATTCAGAAACAGACTCTAAAGGAAGCTTAACAATTCTTTTGACTTGAAGAGGAAAACAAAAGGGCACAAGAGTAGCAAATCTTGGCAGCTAAAGGAGAAAGAAGATGGAGAAGAAAAAAAGAAAAAGCCATGCCAATCAACTACACTCTGAAAAGATATGGATGCTTCAAAGAAAGATTGAATAATGATTGTGTGAACAAGACCTGTGTCAGCTCAAGAGAGACAAAAATCTCAGCAAGGAGGAATGGGAAAAGGGCAGAAAGTTTTAACCCCTAGCTGAGGAATTATTGGCATTTGATAGTTGCAAAGGGAACAGTCATTCTTTTTTAATAGTGTGGTCTCTGGTAGGTCAATTATTATGCTCCCCAGGGGCTTTACCCCCGACAGTAGTTGAGCAAGGCAAACTGGACTTGTTTGATTAAAATAAAGAAGGAAGAAGAGAATTCAAATTTCAGTGAGTGGAGGGGTCTATCTCAGAGGAAATGTAAGAAGGATGAATATGATCAAAATACAGTATACAAAATTCTCAAGGATTTAATAAAATATGAATTAATATGTACAAGTCATAAAAAAGAAAGATTGAAAATCCCAGAATGCCAGGGAAGATATTCATAGCTTTTAGCCAGTACCTCCAAGAGGTATGAAGACAAACAAAAGAAAAAGATACACTTTTCTGAGAAAAGTGGGACAATGGACATCATAGAGCACCATGCAAGCCACTGTGACATCCACACTTAGAAGAGGCTTCTGGAGAGGAGAGTACATTATCTCATTAAAGAGATAGTATTCCCTCCAGACTCCTTTTAGTAGCTTGGAATTTCAGTTTTACACCCACAGTCAAGATAGAATGTAGAACAAAACCCAGATACCTTCATCTTTTCATATAATATTTTAATTATGAGGACTGGTGAAACTGATGTTTATATTCTAGTGTTACTAGAGAATCGGGAGGAGGAATCAAAAATTTAAACAGCCAGGAGACTACTATAGCATTGAATGCCCATTATATCTCTTAAAAACTGGATATATTTTTAACTATCATATGTATACAACTAAGTTTGTGAGTTAGAAGGTTGCCATGAAGTTCAAGTGTGAGATTCAAGACTCTAGCCTTCCATCTATTAGGGTATTGAAGCAGATGCTGAGACTCATAGCTAAACATTGGGCAGAGTGCAGGGAATCGTATGAAAGAAGAGGGAGACAGAAAGACCTGGAGGGGCAGGAACTCCATAAGGAGAGCAACAGAACCAAAAATTCTGGGCACATGGGTCTTTTCTGAGACTGATACTCCAACCAAGGACCATGCATAGAGATAACCTAGAAACCATGCGCACATGTAGCCCATAGCAATTCAGTGTCCAAGTGGTTACCCTAGTAAGGGGAACAGAGGCTGCCTTTGACATGAACTCAATGTGTAGCTCTTTAATCACCTCCACTTGAAGGGAAAGCAGCCTTATCAGGACACCCAGGAAGACAATATAGCCAGTCCTGATGAGACCTGATAGGCTAGAGTCAGATGGAAGGGGAGGAGGACCTCCTCTATCAGTGGACTGGGGGAGGGGCATGGGAAGAGAAGAGGGAGGGTGGGCAAGATTGGGTAGGTTATGAGGGAGGGGGCTACAGCTGAGATAAAATGTGAATTAATTTTAATAAATAAAAAATGAAAATTTCTGAAGGACTCTTAATATTCCAATTGAAATAGATCAGAAAGAATGAAGGAAGGTAAGGGAACACCGTATTTGAGACTCTGCAGGCTTTTATTCTGGGAAAAGCCTGCATAGAGAGGTCTATAACAGCAGAATCCACTGTCTCTTACAAGGTAGCAGATATAGGGCAAAATGGGAGTAGGCATCAAAGAAGGCTGGGAGGTCCTTTTATTGGCCTGCGAATGACAGTTGCTAAGAGCAACCACTGAATGGTCAGTTAAAGACTGTTAGGTGACTGATATACATGTTTTCTGGGTGGCCATTCCTTGGGCTTCATGTGGCAGGACTATAAAAATATGTAGAAATATGTGAATTACTTCTAGAAACCTCATTGTTATAGCGATTGGGATTATCACAGTTCAAACACAATAAAGTGAGCAGGGCCAACAGTGATGAGCATTTCTAAGCCATTAACTCATGTTTTTACTCTGTATGTTTTACTCTAGGATTCTGAAACATACATCGAGAATTTCTTAAAACCTCCCCATTCTTTTACTTTAAAGATTTTTAAATGTATATTATGGTGTGAGTACTTTGCCTACATGTACGTCTATGTGCCACATAGTAGCCTGGTGCCCAGAGGGGCACAAAGAGGATATTATATCCCCTGGAACTGGAATTACAGAGGGTTGTGAGTCACTATGTGGATACTGGGAATCCAACCCTGGTCCCAAGGAAGAATAGTGAGTGCTCTATTAATGTGGTTTCTGCTGGCATTACTTCCTCCACTAGGGAATGTTGAAACAAAAGTATATGCACTATGGTCTCTAATAATACATAATAAATTATGTATAGTGACTTTGTTTTAGGTCTTCCAACTTTCTGCTGAAAGATAAAGGAACAACAATAAACATTAAAACTTATATCAGAGGGAGGATTCAAGATGGTGTCACCAGTTGTACACTGTGTCTGATCAGCCAGGTAGCAATGACTGCACAGCTACCAACAGACCAAACTGTGGGTCTGAAAGCACTAGCTTCTGTGTTTCCCAGGTGAAAGGAAGCCTCAAGGTGACAGAAACAATTGGGCCTGACCTCAGGCCACCCAGGAAACCCCTGTAAAATTTCTGGGTTCCTGGAGGCTCTCTAGCATATAGACACATGCCTACATGCTGTGTTCACAGGCCAGTGAATACCTTCTGGGTACTGGGGCACGAAGCTCCAACCTCAGGCCTCCTGGTGCCTGGGAGCCATGGGAACAGCCCCAGGTTCTGCTCGAAAGCTCAACCCATCTCTTAGGGAGACTGACCAAAAACCTATGGACTCTCTGTTTCTCCAAGTTGGCTGTACACACCAAACAAAGTGTCTGAGCACAGTATCTAGGCAGCTACAGCTCATTAACCTCAGAGCAAGAGAGACAGTGGCTGGGCAACTGTATCCGGGGCATCCCCGGGTGAGAGGGCAGCCCCTGGGCTCCTGAGGAGTCCAGTTAGTCCACAGGATCATATACCTGAGGAGAGCCTCAGCAATCCCCGAGAACCACCCACCAGTCAGAGACCATACCCAACAATCTGAGGAGGGCTCCTGTGGGAGCATCCAGCTACCTTCCCAGGGTTTTTCCCAAACTGCCTCTACCTACCCATGCCAAGAACTCCAGCAGGCACCAGAAACTACCAGCCAACACTAGAGATAACCAGATAGCTAGAGGCCAGATTAAAAACACAATCAACAAAAGCCAAAGAAATATGACATCTCCAGAACCCAGTTAATCAAAACTGAGCAACCCTTGATAACCTAACTCAACTGCAACTCAAGAAAATGACCTTAAATTATGCTTATGAAGATGATAATGGAGGAAGCAAATAAAATACTTAAATAAATATAGAAAGACACAGTAAAACATATTGTGGCCTATAGATCACTGAAAGAAATCAGTGGAAACTTCAAACAAACAGGTGAAGAAATTGAATGAAAGGCAGGCAAATACACACAAACAGGTGAAGGAAATCAACAAAACAGTTCAAGATCTGAAGATGGAAATGGAAACATCAAGGAAACCACAAACTGAAGAAATCCTAGAGAAGAACTTAGAAAAGAAAGTAGGAACTACAGAATTAAGCATCTCCAACAGAATATAAGAGATAGAGGAAAGAATCTCAGTGTAGAACATACAACAGAAGAAGTTGATGCACCCGTCAAAGAAAAAGTTAAGTCTAAAAAAATTCCTGTCAAAACAAAAACAAAAACAAAGGCAAAACTAAAGGAGATCAAGGTGATACAAATTGGAAAAGAAGTAGTCAAAGTATCACTGTTTGCAGATGATATGATAGTATATATGAGTGACACTAAAAATTCTACCAGAGAACTCCTGCAACTTATAAAAACAAAATCAACTCAAAAACATATCAGTAGCCCTCCTGTATTCAAAAGACAAAAGGGCTGAGAAAGAAATTAGGAAACAACAACCTTCACAGTTGCCACAAAACCCATAAAGTATCCTGGTGTTACCCTAACCAATCAAGTGAAAGACTTGTATGAAAAAAAATTTCAAGTCTCTGAAGAAAGAAATTTAAGAAGTATCAGAAGATGGAAAGATCTCCCATGCTCAAGGTCAGTAGGATCAACAAAGTAAAAATGGTTGTCTTAACCAAAAGCAATCTACAGAATCAATGTAATCCCCATCAAAATACCAACACAATTTTTTACAGACCTTGAAAGAACAATTCACAATTTCATAGGGAAAAACAAAACAACAACAAAAAAACCAGAATAACTAAAACAATCCTGTACAATAAAAGATCTTTTAGAGGTATCTCCATCCCTGATCTCAAGCTGTACTATAAAATAACAGTAATAAAAAAGACATGGTAAACAGACTGATGAATCAAATTGAAGACCCAGAAATAAACCCCCACACCTACTGATGTTTGATTTTTGACAAAGGATCCAAAACCATACAACAGAAAAAAAGGTAGCATCTTCAACAAATGGTGCTGAACTAACTGCATGTCTACATGTAGAAAATGCAAATAGATCCATAGTTATTACCCTGAACAAAGGTAAAGTCCAAGTGGATCAAAGACCGCAACGTAAAACCAGACATACTAAATCTGTAAGAAGGAAAAGTGGGGAAGAGCCTTGATCTCGTTGGCACAGTGGATAACTTCCTGAATAGAACAGCAACAGCTCAGACTCTAAGATCAACAATTAATAAGTGGAAGCTTCTGTAAAGAAAAGGACACTGTCAGCAGAACAAAACCATAGCATACAGATTGGGAAAGGATCTTCACCAACCCTATATCTAACAGAGAGCTATTATCCAAAATATGTAAAGAACTCAAGAAATTAAACTACAACAAACCAAATAATCCAATCAAAAACTGGGTACAGAACTAAACAGAGAGTTATCAACAGAGGAATATCAAATGTTAAAGAAAATTTAAAGAAATGCTCAACATCCTTAGTAATCGGGGAAATGCAAATCAAAATGACCCTGAGATTCCACCTTGCACCCATCAGAATGGTTCAGATCAAAAATGCAAATGACAACACCAACAGATGATGCAGAGGATGTAGAGAAAGGAGAACACTTCTCCATTGCTGGTTGGAATGCCAGTTTGTACAACCACTTCGGAAATTAATCTGGCTCTCTCTCAGAAAATTGGGAATAGTGCTACCTCAAGTCCCAGCTATACCACACCCGGGCATAAACCCAAAAGATGCCCCACTATTCAATAAGGACATTTCTCAACCATGTTTGTAGCAGCTCTATTCATAATAGCCAGAATCTGGAAACAACCCAGATGTGCCTCAACTGAAGAATGGATAAAGAAAATGCACTACATTTTCACACTGGAATACTACTCAGAACTTAAAAAAAGGAAATCATGAAATTTTCAGGCAAATGGATGGAACTAGAAAATATCATCCTGAGAGAGGTATCCCAGAACCAAAAAGACACTCATGGAATATACTCACTTATGAGCAGATAATAGCCATATAATACAGGATAACCATACTACAATCCACACATCTAAAGAAGCTAAATAACAAGGAGGACCCTAGGGAGGATGCTTAATTTTCATCCACAAGGGAAAATAGAATAGACACCAGAAGCAGTTAAAAAGAAGGAACAGGATGGGAGCCTTCCATAAATATCCTTTTAAAGATTCGACCCAGCAGGGGATTGAAGCAGATGCTAATATTCCCAGCACCCTGGCCAGAGCTCAGGAAGTTGTAGCGAAGAGTGGAGGAATAGAAGGACCCAGAGCAGACAAGAGTTCCATAAGAAAACCGACAGAACCAACACGTCTGGGCCCATGGGGGCCTGCAGAGACTGATGCCCCAAGCAAGGCCCATGGATGAAGAGGACCTAGACACCCCACTCAGATGTAGTCGATAGGCAGCTCATTCTCCATATGGGTTTTCTAGTAAAGGGAGCAGGGGTTGTCTCTGATACGGACTCTGTGGTCCACTCTTTGATCACTTTCCCCTAGTTGGGGTGGGGGGCATTGGCAGGCCACATAGGAAGAGGATGCAAGCAGTCCTAATGAGACTTGCAGCTGGGGTCAGATCATAGATGAGGAGGGCGTCCCCCTTCTGAGATATAGGGGATGAGAATAGGAGGGAAGTACGAGGGGCGGTGACAGCGACAGGGAGGAGATGAGGGAGGGGCCTACAATAAGTATGTAAAATGAATAAATTATAAAAAAATAAATTTAAATTAAAAAACTTATGTCAATCAATATAGTAACATATTAAAGGCTTCAGTGGAGGAGCATGTAACATTAAGAACAGATGTGCAATGTACCGGAGAGATGGACACTGTAAATAAAAATCTAAACAATATTCTAGAAAGCAAAAGCACAACAACAAAATGAAAAATGACTTTGCTATGTCTGATATGGCCAGAGGTGGGAGGATTGCTGACTTGAAAGTAGTTTAGGAAATGATTCCCAAACTGGAATACAAAGAGAAATGTGTGCCATTGACAACAGTTACAGCACAAACAAATCAAAACAAGAAACAAGCAAAACAAAAAAACAAAAAAACAAAAAAAAACACCCAAAAACCATTAAAAACCCATGGGATGGTATCTGAAGCTAGGACTCACAACTCATCAACTACAAGAAGAAAAGTAATTTAAAAAATGGAAAAGAAATATTTAAAGAAGAACCTATGTAGCTAACTACGCATTGTTGGTAAGCTCATGGAACCTAGAAGAGAATCTGCCACTGCCGCTTTTCCAAACCAGTACAATTCCCAACTGCAGTCCAAAAATCCTACACTCATATATCCACAGAGAAGTATTGAGTTCTCACCCCTCCTCAAAGAAGCTCTTAAAGAAAAAAAAAAAAAGATGGAAACCATCAAAGAAATTCACTTCTGACCAAAATGTATACAAAATGCAGTTGGCCTCAATTCACCTAAAACTCGGGGAACACCTGCTGTGAGATGGTGCTTTCTATGTATGTCTGGAAGCTGTACACGTGAGATCTCAGCACTGTGTTGTCTAAACAAGCCCTGAACAGTGGCAATACCAGTTCAGACTAGATAAGCCAATCCCAAGCAGTCAGCCCTACATATACATATATGCGCAACACTATAACACTATTTGAACTCTCTCCATTCTCTCCTCTGTCTCTCTATTTCTGTGTGTGTCTAAAAAAGAATATGTCAGAAATTTGAGAGGCAGTAGGGGTCATAGAGGAATTGGAAGAGATGGTGATTATGTACGGTATACAGTGACCTACTCCACAGAAACCTGAAATGACACTCAAACTGAGTGAAAAATATAATAGCTAAAGAAAATCAACTTAAAAATCTTATATCATGTAAAAATTACCCATCAAATATAAGAACTCAATGAATAAAGATTTTCTCAGAGAACCAAGGAAGAGAATTCATTACCAGCAGACTTGCTCTGAAAAAAAATGTTAAAAAGACCTTTTTTAGGTACAAGGAAATCTATGTAGTTCCAAAACTTACATCTATACAAGAAAAGGAAGAGCACATAGAAAAATATAAAGATTAAGTGAAACCTTAATTTTTCTTAATAACTAAATTGTTCTAAAAAAGATATTTTTGAAGCAAAGTTGCTGACAATATATATGTTAAGTAGGCATATGAAGCAGTGGAAAGAACGATAACCAAAGATAGAGTGAAGAATTGGGAATACCACATAAATTCAGAACACAAAATCCAAAACAATTACAATACCAATTTCTGGTGAAGATACTGAACCAAAGACACCTACACTCATTGGGGATGGGAAAGTAAAGACATTTTAGAATACATACCAGTTTTTTCTAAAGCTAAATTTACCCTTACCATGTCAGTAATTTTTCTCAGGTATTTATCTAGCTGATTTGTAAATATGTATATACACAAAACCTTCATGGTATATTCATGGTAGCTATAGTCACAACTATTAAAACTGAACATGAATTAAACATCCCTTCTGTGGTAAATAGGTAAATAACCTATGACAGATTCATTACAGGGAAATTAGAGGAGAAGAAATAAACTATAAAACTTCATGGAGATGAGTTTTAACCTATTTTGTGAAATAAAAATGTATTCTGAAAAATATACATATTCTAGATTTTCCTTTAGATAAGCATAATTGTAGAAATGCCTACTGGGGCTTAGAAGGGAGAGAGTTAACAGCACAAAGGCTTAAAATGCCATTAAAGCGCTTCTCCATAATAGAGTGTTGATAGCTATGTATTTATCAAAAGGCATATAATCTTACAGCATGAGGAGAGATTACTGAAAGAAGCAAATAAAAACTGTTTATGGTGCTGGAGAATTCCAAGATAGAATTCACAATGTGTGAAAACAATCTAGCCATATTATAAATTCATGAAGCAACCTCTGTCTACTGGAAGTAAACAAGGCAGTGAATACCCCTAGATGTTTGGAGTCAGTTTGCTCCCTGTTGGAACAGAAGATTATGGAAACACGGGGAAGGAAGAGATAATGATTGTGTGGTGATGGATCAGCTTTCTAAATATCAATCTGACAGAATAGGAAAATAGCTACATATAGAATTTTTATGGGTGTGTACATAGATGGGTTACTGAATGCATAATTTTCCTTGCTGTGTCAGTGGGAGAGTTTATAAACAATGGTCCCCAGTAGCAGTGAGTTATCATCCCAATTGTACTTTCTAATACTGCTCCCTACTGAAGAAAGCCAGACTTCCTTGGAGAAATAACTGTGGCAGGAAATGTAAAATATTCTTAAACATCTTGTGACAAAAAGTCAAGATGTGCTGCACATACACACAGAGCAAAACAAACACAACATCAAGATGACAGTTAAAAGCATTCTCACTAGCCAAAGAGAATTTTTTTTGTGTAATAAAATAAAGATATGTTTAATGCTAACTCTAAATGCAAAACAATTAATCACAAATTCATCCATATATAAAATACCTGATAAGTAAGTAGGAAAGATTAGAAAAAAATCTTATGCAGAAAACTTGTAAATAAGTTATGCGCTTATTCAACCTTCAAGAAGTAAACACTGGAGATAACTACTTAGTTCTTGTGTATTGCTTAAGCATAGTAAATTCTTTCGGAAGTGCATAGTACAGGAAAAAAATTGTGTAATCCAACAATAAAGAAACCTATGAAATATGACCTGCGCAAACTATTCCAATTAGACATCATGGTGATGGTGTGTGCTCTTGCTATGGTATGATGAAAATGGTACTGATGTCTTTCTTGCCAAACTGCATAGCCAAAGTCTAATTAGACAAATCCCACCAGAGAACCATCTATAAATATCTGAACAATACTCTTGAAAGTTTTGTCATAAAAAACAATAAAAGTGAAAAATCACACACATACACATTTAACAAAAATGTGCTTCAGGAGGTTGAACAACTGTGTGTAATGGGTAATTGTAGGTGGAATCATGGGTCCACAGAGTCATAGATGAGAATTAAGGAAATATGGAAGAAGATACACAATTAACAATAATGTGTCATGTGATGGTTTGTATAAGAATGACCCCCCATAGGCTCATATATTTGAATGCTTAGCACAGAGAGTGACTATTTGAAAGGATTAGTAGGATTTGGAGGTGTAGCTTTGTTGGAGGAAATGTGTCACTATAGGTTGTCTTTCAGAAGCCCATGACAAGCTCAGTGTCACTCTCTTTTCCTATGAATTACAATGTAGCTCTCAGCTAGTGCTCCAGCGCCATACATACTGCTAAGGTCCCTGCCAAGATGATAATGGATTAAACCTCTGAAACTCTAAACAAGCTCTCAATGAAATACTTTCTTTCATAAGAGCTGCCTTGGTCATGGTGTCTTCACAGTAGTAGAACAGTAACTAAGACATGCCAAAAACTGGTTTATTAATTGTGATAAACTGTATCAAATTAATGGTACAAACTAGGAACACTCAGAATGAAGTTATACAAACACTCTTGAGTAAATTTAATTTTCATTTAAGTTTAAAATTACCCTAAGATGAAGAAAAAGTTTAATCACACTTACACAGAACCATATCTCTGCTAGAATGGATGAAACAGAGCATTATGAACTTACCAAGAGCAACCCAGGATGCAGAGTGCTTGAAACATAGACATGCTGTTGATAGTGATCACCAATCACAGAACTCAGTTGGATAGTTCCTTTAAAACTTACACAACATATGTACAAGTAACAGTATGCCAACTGAGCATGTTATATTTAGGAATATATGTGTTCCTGAATTATGTATATATTCTTATATTATGGATATAGATATATGTATGTATACATAAATGTGTGATAACAATTAACGATAAAATAGGCCATGACTTTGAAAGAAAAGAAGAATATAGGGGAAGGTTTAAAAGCGAAAATTATCTAATTCTATTATAATTTCAAAAATAAAGAAATAATTAAAAAGATAAGTGCCATATTTACCACACAATCTAGCAATCTCATGACTTGTTTAAAGACTAAGATGTGCATCCATACATAAACAAATGCACTGAATTTTATATCTACAGTCATCAGTACATTGGAAACTTGCCATCTGTCAATCAATAAGCAGTAATAAAAATTCTGTGAATAGACAGGCTGTGGTAGACTTATATATGTATTGCTGTTCATAAAAAGCAACTAACCATCCAAACAGTTAGGATAACTCCCAAAAGTACCATCCTATACCCAATTCTCAAGGAAAAAGGTTCTTTACTCCATGATGCAGTTTTTATGACATTATTGGAAAGGCAAAGCTCTGACGATGAATGAACAGACTTGGAACTACTAAGGGTCTGGAGCTGATGAAGGCTGCAGCTGGATGGTGGGGCATGAAAGTTATTTCTGGCTGATGTGACTCTTCAGTGTTTGATGCTGGCCATCTTTGCATCAATCCACACATATGATAAAAGCTCATATACATATACAAAAGCTCATACTGCTCCAGACTAGTGTTCCTCTGGATGAATTCCAAAAATAAAATCTAAAAAAAAAATGCAAGTGATAGAGTTTGTGATAGCTTGGCGTCCTGATCTGCTAAAAACAAACAAACAAAAAACAGTAAAAGAAGGTTTTAAAAAATATTTTATTTTACTTATTTTTTTACAATTTATTCATTTTGTACCCCGATGGTAGCCCCTCCCTCATCTCTCAGTCCCACCCTCCTTTCCTCTTCCTCCTCTATCCTCACCATCTAGTCCACTGAAATGGGGAGTTCTACCAACAGAGGACCAATGTATGGAAAGGACCTAGGCTCCCTACTAAGATGCAGTCCCTAGGCAGCTCAGTCTCCATGTGGGTTCCCTAGGAAGGGGAGCAGGGGTTGTCTTTGACATCAACTCAGTTGCCTAATCTTTGATCACTCCCCACCTGGCATGGTGACCTTGCCAGCCCACAGAAGAAGAGGACCCAGGCAGTCCTGATGAGATTTGATATGCTAGGGCAAAAGAAGTTTTATAGTATATACCTTTTTCTTCTTTTGTCACAAATTTAAGTTCCTTGTTTCTACTGTTTAAGTTATTCATGCTCAAAAAATCTGGGCTTAGTGGGTCCTCCAGAGGCTGATGAATCAACCAAGGGCTATGCATGGAGAAGAACTAGATCCTTGCTTAGATGTAGCCCATGGTCAATTTAGTCTCCAAGTGGTTTCCCTAGTATGAAGAGCAGGGGCTGTCTCTGACATGGACTCACTGGCTTTTTGATCACCTCCATCTGGTGAGCTGGCCTAACTAGGCCACAGAGAAAAGGGATCCAGATAGAACTGATGAGAGCTGATAGGCTAGAGTCAGATAAAAGGGGAAGAGGACTTCCCCTATCAGTGGACTTGGGGAGAGACACACGGGGGAAGATGGAGGGATGGTGGGACCAGGAGGAGATGAGGGAGGGCCCTACATTCTGGATACAAAGTAAATAAATTGTAATAAATAATAATAATAAAGAAAAATTAATTTTTTTCCTTTCAACTTTCCCAGTATTTACAGCTAATTTACAATCATTACTCTTTAAAACATCATGTAAATGTTGATCTTATGTATTACTGTTATATATAGAATTTAATTGAGTTCATATGTATGAAAAAATGAATTGTAGTGAAGGATACAAATACAAACTATGGAATAATTTTGACATAGACATGAATGTCTCTGTAAAAGATATAATGTATACATACTGCATAATGTAGGATGCTCCTTAACTAGAGGGATAGTATTGTCACATCAGTTTGAGCACAGACTTAGTTGTCACAACTAGGGGAGAGGTTATGTCATAGTTGATACTGTGAACTTCATAGGATTTAGAGTATTCCAGTAGACAAGCCTCCAGCCATGCCTGGAAGAGATTATCTAGAGTAAATTACCTCTGGTTATTCCTGTCTGGGATTATTTGGATCAAGTTAGCTGACATACTAAAATTCAGACCTAACCACTCTGCTTCCTAACTGTGGACAGTAGGTTCCATGTAACCTGCTCTCTTAAGATCCTGCCACTCACTGCCTTGCTGTGGTGGGACATACCATGAACCTGTGAGCTTGTGTAAACCTTTTCTTCCTTAGGTTACTTGTTTCAGGTGTTTTGTTGCAGCAAGAAGATAAGTAAGCATTTAGGGCTTATTGTACTTGAGGTGTAGAAGTGAGGGGGGATGTTGCTAAGTGTGTTCACAGGACAACCTCCTGCAACATATAACTATCTCCCCACAAAACTCAATACTGCTAATTCTAGAATCTCTGACTTGAAAATGCATTAAAATAAATTTCTTTCTTTTTTAGACATTGCTTTTGAAAGTGCATTTCTCTTATTGTATTCAACCAAGGGAGATCTTAGAAGTAAATGAAAGTCTTATTAAGCTGAGGTATTAGGAAAACAAACAAACAAGATTTTAAAAAAATAGCACAAAATTAGTATCTGCTTAGGTGGACCAGAAAGTTAGACTGAGGCTCTGAGTTTAATGATAACATAAAGTTTCCCTTAGGTTGAAAAATCGAGGGGATAGAGACAATATATCAGGCTCCACTAGAATTAGAGTCCTAGACATGAGAAGTAATACTGCCCAAGCCTTGGTTGCAGATATTTCTAGACCTGAGGAGGATCAGACAAAAACACACAATGTCATTGATCCCAATGTACCCAAATGCTCAGAAGCTATAGGTATTAAAGAGTGAGCATCAGAGGACACAAAGACAGACAAAGACAACCGAGAGTTCCCCTTTAGTGGACAGAAAGGAACGGAGAGTGAATGAATTGATGGCTACCAGAATTACAGTAGTGTAGCCTTTCTTATTTCTTTTTTCCTTACTTTACTCCTCAGTTGGTTAAACTCAGAGAAAAAGCATGGCAAAGGACACAAAAATCTACAGCAGCAATATCTCAGTAAGAAATAAAATAACATTTCCCAGGATATTCAGCTAAAGGTCTAAGTTATTGCCATGCTTAGCAAGTTTAAGCATATTCAAAACAGTTGTTCTCTTGCCATACATTCCCCAAATACTCCATATTTTCAGGGACCCAGGTGCATGGCTGGTACAGTTTTACCCATAAATGCATGGTGTCGAAAGGGATATGGGTTTTAGCCAGCACATTAATGTTGAAGCCCAATTTTTCTCTTTGCTAGTCAAGGACCCTGGGGGAAACCTTTGGGTTTTTGACTTGCAAAATGGAGCATCCACCTCAGAGGCAATCACAAAACTGGATGACACTAGAGAGATTTTCCAGTTCTACACGAACAATCACAGGCTGGAGTACAAGGAGAAGTCATTGTTTATTCTGAGGGGACTTGTCCAGCAGCTGTGACAACAGCAAATCAAACCAGCCCAAAGCCCAAAGCAAAGCCTTGTGAGTTGCAAGACTCTCAAGGGACAAAAATAATGAATATCATAACTTGACCAGCAGAATTACTATAACTTTATTTTTCCATGGAATAAATATTTATTAAAGGCCAACTATCTTCCAGGGATTGTGCCAAGAAGTTGAACACCCAAAAATATAACAGATGGATCTCCTTTCTTGAAGATGGTACCAGATGTGCGGAAGAAGCACTTGTTGTCCTCACATACTAAATCATAGTTGTTTGTTTTATTGATATGCTTGATTAATTTAACATGCTTTGCTATTGAAAAGCTACCATTCAACATTAATCTGTTCAGGACCCCCCAAAATTAGCTCTTATCTAAAGAGCTCATCTCTCTTAGGTATTATGACTACTTGAGTGTTCTGTTGTCCCCTTTCTATCAACTGCCCAGGTTCTCTGTTCTCAGATATTTGCAAACTTCACCATATGTGTATAGAATCCATTTTGTGTAGGATCCTCTCTGCACTTCCTTTCTTTCTATATATCATAAAACTTTTTCTGTTAACTACCTGTGTTCCAATAAAATTGCAATCTAAGTCATAACCAAACTCTTAAACTTTCTTAAAGGTCCATCACAAGTTCATGCCCCTTTGCCATGTAATTCTCAGGTGAAATCTGTGTTGCCTTTCAAGATTCCTTTTTGGCATCTTCTATTTGATTCTCCACTGGCAATTCCCAAATCGTGCTGTGCCCACAGCTATGGCATCTCCCAGCTTCTGCATCATCTTATAACTGAAAGAATTCTACCTTCACCCAAGTTGATGAGCAAATGTTCTGAGCTGAGAGATGACTCCCAGTGGGGAAGATTTCTCAAGTCTTAGTTCCTGACCCAGTTTTTCTTACTCTGCTCTGCTCAACCATTTTCAATGTTACATACATGCCAGCTCAGTGGTCCTTTATGCTCCAAAGAACCTAGCAGTAGCTCGAAGACCAGAAAAAAATGTCTGATGCACTTTATGCTTATTACATTTCAGAACATAAAAACTGTGCTTTGGTGAGGTGCAGGTGTTCTCAAGAGTTCCATTCTTAAGCAACAAGTCTGGGAAAATCAGAGTACGCATCAGGATGTACCAATTCCACAGTCTCTAGGACCAAGATAGTGAGTGCAGTGCAGTTGGAATGGATGCTTCATTTCCTCACCTTTTCTTTTAGTACTTTTCACTTCTTTCTACCTCTTCATTACACAAATGATCTGGGAGGATCTTAGCCAAAACAAATTTATATTTGTGAAGAATATTTATCCTACTTATTTGTTTGAGCGTAAGTCTTAGATTAGTGCAAAATAGTCCAAAATAGTGTTTTAAAACAAAACATTTACCAACTGTGTGTATATGTGCGTATGTGTGTGGGGTGTGTGTGTGTATTTGAGTAGCAATGGACTAAGTTCAATGAAGTTCATTTGTAGCCTCCACAGATATAGCTATGCCAATTCAATCCCACATTTTCAATAAGATGTACATATGATTCAGAAATAAAGGTCTTTGTGATGAAAATCATCCAGGAATATATAGATGTCCTTACAGAGTTTAATTTTCACCATTACCTTCCATACATTTGTGAGACTATACAGACATTTAATGAAATTTCATACTTCCCTGTGATTTCTCTTTTCTCATTAAGATAATTATTTCCAGAATAGCCATGGTTTAGTTATAGTACCTTGTAATTTTAACTGTGTTTATGGGTTAGTCTCAAATTCATGCCTTTAATATCCTTGAAGACTGAGAATATTTTCCTCTTTCAAAAAGCTTCTAAAAATCAATATGGATTGCTATTTATAAAACGAACTTGAATGGTCAGGATGATTCTGTCAATATTCTTCTTAATTTGCTCAAAAGTAGTTTCTTTGTGTGATGCAGAACATAGAACAGTCATAATTGGCAGCTGCATTTTTGTGCTTGTGCTATCGCAGTTAAAACGAAGTGTGCTTTTGTTTTATGAAAACCGTGATTTCATTTTCCTCTTGGAGAATTTTTCTAATTAAATATCAGGAAATTAAAACCCTGAATGTTCGAAGCACAATGGCTTTGCAAGATCCTTCTCCATGACCCCGTAGAACAGCACACTGAGGACAGTCTTAAGTGTGCATGGTTTAGGTGCAGCTTTCGGATCAATGAGCTGAGCGAAAAAAGATGTTAGTAAGATTAACATTTCTCTTAAAATTATTTTATTTTAGATGTATGAGTGTTTGGCCTATATGCCTGTGTACCACTTGCATGAGGGTCTATGGAGGCCACATGAACATGCCAGGTTCCCTGCAATCCAGAGTTGTAGACATTGGTGAGCTGCTGGGAATTGAACTTGGGTCCTCTGGAAGCTGGTTTAGATTCAATGTCTCCAGCTCAGTCTCATGTTGACATCTTGTTGCTAGGCTGACAGATCTGTTGCTGATTTTCAGATAGAGAATGCCACATCCTAAGACCTTAACTTTTAATGTTCCTGTTTACGTCTCTTGCAAGATATTGATTTGGTATATTTCCAGTACCTTAGCCACAACAATACTCTAATGTTGGACTCATCTATTTTCATTTCTCACCTAAAAGATCATTATGTTATTTTTGCAAAACGTTTCCTTAAAATGTCTCTGAGATTTATTGTACACGACATAGGTGAGACAGTTCACAGGATTCAGCATGAAGGAAGAACAACTCCTAACAAAGTAGCATTTGTCATTTAAAGGGCTTTCATTCCCTGTTATAACCAGCACCTGACATGACACAAACTCTGAAGAAGTAAGCATTAACTGAAATAATGGTATAAAACCACACCAGAGCTCCTGAAGCAAGGTACTTGGCAGCCTCCAGGATAAAGCTGTGGAAACTTGTGCAAGACTAAAAGGTTAGCACAGACTTCCTTCAAAGAAGATCATAAGTCACAGAAAGCAAAAGCCATGTAAATTAAACCAACTATAATATTACACTAATGTTACACCACTAATACATATTTCATGAACATTATTCTCTTGTGATGTTTGTTTACTATGGTTATATCTGACTATCACAGACTATATATTTTATAAAGAATAAAGGTTTGCCTGGGGCTGGTGCTTGCCTTTAATCACAGTATTATAGAAGCCAAGGCATGAGGCCTCTAGTATGAAAACAGGCAGGGTTATATACCGAGTTTGAGGCCAGCCTGGCCATATAGAGAAATGGTAGGAAATTTGAAGAGCATGTCACCTGTGTCTGTTCTATTTCATAAAAACCCCTTTCCTACATCACATCATGTCAGAGCATCAGTAGAAAAACAGCAAGCCTGCCCAAGGGTGTTCGGTTATACAACAGAGTCCTTGCTTCTGAGATAACCTGTCAGTCATTCATTAAGGGAGAGCCCTGTGAGAGTCACCTCCTAAAGAGCCCATCACTCAACATCACTGCCCTTGAGATTGAGTTTCAAGCAGGAATGTGAGAGATATAGTCAGACCCAGCATGAGGAAATAACTAATTAATTCTGTGTGCATATATTTAATTGAGGTCATTTAAAGATTTTTCTTTTTAAAAAAAATCAGAAATACTGGAAAGTTTTTTTCTGGGAAAAATATAAAGGTTACAATTCTGTGACAATTTTAATTAGTATTACCTCCTACTGAAGCAATAACTTTGGATACAAATAAAGAGAACATTTAATACAGCGAGCTAATTCAGAACAAGGAAGACATTCCGATAAAAAAGTATCTGAGACAGATTGACAGGGGACTTTGGGTTTCCTACTCTTCACTGCTTAACTAGTTGCTACTGATAGATTTGGAAAAGGGGGGAGGTTATTATCTTCAGTTGTGAATCCACTGGTGACTCCACCAGGCTAGAGCAGATAGTGACAATTCAATGCTTACATAGATGTCCCTAATTAAACAAAATGGGTCAAAAAACAAACCCAAAAGTAATGATGAATCTGGAAAATGGACTGACAAGGAGGGAGGGAGGAGAGGGGACAGGAAGCTGGGGTTGGGGTGTGGGAGTAATCAAAATGCATACATGCTTGACATTGTAGAAAAACAGACTTCATAACAAATCTATGAGAAATGTGTGCTGTCTATGATGTCTAGACACATTGGTGAACATTTCAAAATTATCATAAGAAATCATATTCTAAGTTAAATTTAAATGATATCTTCAGTGAAACAATGTTAGAATTATTTTTTGCAAAATTAAAACTATTTGGCTGAATTTTAAAACGATCTGTATTGTATGTCTGATTTGTGCATGTGTACAAGTGTGAATATTTGTATGCACATGAGTTTGAGGAATAGAGGACAACACAGGATTTTTCCTCTATCACTGTGCACCTTATGTCGGAGACTGGTTTTCCACTGAATCTGGACCTGATTGAACAGACTGGCTGACTGTGAGCTCAGAGGAGCCCCCATCTTCACAACCCCACCCCCACTTCCTTCAGCAACAGAATTACAGAAGCTTCAACACCCTGGGCTTTTTTATGGGGTTCAGGGATCTGAACTCAGGTCCTCAAACTTACACAGCAGCAAGCGCTTTATCAGCTGATCCTTTCCTCAGCTTGAATTCCAGCTTTAAATAGAGAAATAGTAGGGAAAGGATGTATTTTCACAAGTTAAGTCTTAGGTAAATGCAGAACCACATTTCATAGACGTGATAGTGAACCACGGAGGAATTTAGAATTTTCCAGTTTGCTTTTGGTTGTTATTGTTTGTTTGTTGTTTTTGTTTTTGTTTTTTCGCTATCAGATAAAATCTGTTTCCTTGAAAGCTTAAATAAAATTGTAGAGCCCAAGCACAGCAAAATCTTATGCATGGAAGATGGTGGTGGGTGGGAAGACACCTGTTTGTTATTAAGATGCATAGATTATGGAATTTAAGGCATGCTACATACTAGGTGACGCTCATTTAAGAAAGGCAGAAGGTACAGGATTTAGCAATGGCTCCACTTTGTGTTAACCTGTAACTGGATGAATCTTTTCAGACTCAAAGTTCTGTTTCATAGCTACTATAAAACTAGTCCTCCCACCTCACTTCACGGAGCCAATCAAATGAGATAATGCATATGGAATTGCTTTGTAAACTCTCCTAATTTGAGATTATGTTCTAATTTTTATATTTTTCCAGTTATCTAAAATTGACTTTTTCACAGTCAAATGACTGTGAAATGCCTTTAGTAATGACTTAAGTCACTTTGATTCTTCCTCCAGTTCGATCCCACAATCCTCTATCTGCCCCTTCAGCACCTTCTCAATGAGATCTACTCTGCTGCTACTGTAGTACCCCTGTTTTTGTATGTAAATTTTAAATTTTTAAAAAAAAATAACAAACATAATTGCTTTTGGAATGTACATCACAGCGACCTAAGCTAACAAACTGTTGCCAAGTAATGGTCCTCCTGGTATCCGTTTAATTAATACTTGATTTCTGAGATTGCCAGATAAGATGACAGCTTAGATGCTGCTTCTGCGTGATGTGGAGAACAGCCAGGATAATAAAAAGGTAGAGTCTACACCCAGGAGAGAAAGAATCTCAGACATTCCTCACATGATTGGAGGGGCAGCTGAAAAATAAAATGAAACAGCAAAAGAAATTGACCCAGTGAACCACAGGTCCAGCCGCTCAGCTCATTGGCGTGGAGAGGAAACAGGAGCCTTATATAAGAGGTGACCCTGGTGAAAAGAGAAGGACAGTCCTACCCACAGGGCAGACCCACGGCTGTTGGAAGCCTCAAATACAGTTACCAATCTTGTCGAGAAAGTAATTCCTTCAGAGAGAAGGCTCAGAAGTAGAGAAGAAGTGAATTTTGTCACTTTCCTAGGCTCAGAAGGCTGGAGTTAAATGCCATCTTGAGAGGAAGCGTTGTACTTAACACAGAGCTATGCTGGGAGCCCCCTCTCAGGGGATAGATATAAGGCGCGGAGCCTGGTTCAACATGCTGCAGTCAGATACCGAGCGACGGGAAGACAGCGGTGGGAACAGGACCGGCAAATACTGGCACCCCCAAGTGCAAACGGTGTGAGGTTTATCCAGACGCTAAAACACATAGGAAGGGCTCGCCCTCCGTGGCTGGGTGCAGATCCTGTCAACAGGCTAGCTCTGGTGGCCCAGCTGATAGCCCTGAGTCTGAGAGCAGTGGATAAATCAACCTCTATCATTGGCCTATCGTATGATTCATTCATTGTGTTAGCATCAAAGAGTTCCAAAGGACTAAGGACTAGACATCCCTCCAGCACAGCGATGAAAGCTTAGTGGGGTTTGAAATTACAGAGACAAGGCCACCTACACACATCTGAGTGCTATTGCTGTTCACCCCATTCTCAATACACTACAGGGAAGCTTACCCAGAATGTTATCCTGTCAAGAGGGTGTGAGCTGAGTTTAGAGAGGGTGGGAGTATGCAGATTGCAAGGCCAAGTAGAGGCCTATGGTATGCAATAAAAGGAAGCTAACAGAGAGAAGACAACATTGGTAGTCATTGACATTTGCCCAGAACAGATTCAGCAACAGTATAAACGACGGTATAAATGTTAGGAAGGTAAGAGCCCTCTGTCTCCATGCATCTACTGGTAGAATCTAATCGTTCAAAGCCCAGAAATAAGTTACTCCAACACTTCTTGTTTTGTCCCATTTTTAATGATTTTTTTTCTATTCACCATTCTTTTTGCAGTAGTTTTGATTTATTCTGTTATTGTGTGTGTGTTTGCATTTTTATTGCATTTTTATTTTTTATATTAATTACTGTTTATTAATTTTGTATCCCAGCTGTAGCCGCTCCCTCCCTATGCTGTTATTTTTAAAGTATTATATTTCTGTTTTTGTCCTCCATGCATTTCTTTAACCTTATTTTTTAAACTTTTTTATTATTGGGCAAACTTTATTCCATGTGTGTTTCCATTGTTTTATTTCTGTAGTTTTAGTAATATTTAGAGCTTATTTAACTGTTTACTTTTTTTAAACTCTTAAAAGATGTATTTATTTATTATTTATAAAGTATTCTGTTTACATGTGAGCCAGGAAGTCAGAAGAGGGAACCATATCTTATCATAGATGGTTATGAGCCACCATGTGTTTGCTGGGAATCAAACTCAGCACCTTTGGAAGAACAGCCAGTGCTCTTAACCTCTGAGCCATCTCTCCAGCCCTTTACTGTTTATTTTTAAAAGCTTTTAAACTTTTATTTCCCTTCTTAAATGTATTTGTCTTACCTAATATCCCTCTTTCTCTATCCCTTCAAAGCATCGTTCTTCATCTGTCTTCTGTTTCCTCTCTTTCATGTAAACACATTTCTTTTGTATTTTACTCCTTTCCTCAGTGACTCTCGAACACCACTGAGCAAACCTCCAAATACTCCTCAATAGTGTATCTTTCATACCTATACAACCAGTACTATGTGGAAGGTTTTATCAAGATCTTTTACCAGCTCAGGATGAACCTGATTTCTTTGGACCAAGGATGTGGTATCATTTCTGAGTCTTGCTGGCCCTCTGTGCAAACATGTCCTTAGGCAGGGAACAACTCTCCATCTGCCCCCCACCTCCACCCCAACACTGACACTAGGCTGCTTTTTCATTTCAGACTCCTTTCAGGTGAGTTTGAGTTTTCACATGGTGTAGGGTCTTGCCATCAGGGAATCTTTACTCTTGTTTCAACGTAGAGCAGGGGATGCTTTTTAAATAATTACTGTCTCTTTTTTAGAGTGTGCCTTGCCTGCAACTTTATTCCTATATTTCTGAATATTTGTAATATATGTTTGTCCCACTAGTTCTCTTTTTTAGTGTAAGCTTGAATAAGAGATAGAGGCAACAGTACAACAGCCAGAATGTTATCCCACCTTGAAATTTCCTTTGTTGCACATATTAGTCAGTTAGTATAAAATTCCGCCTAATTCTACTTATAACATTTGAGGTCTATCCTTGATCTCAATTCCAAAGGCCTTAAAAACCACATGGATGATTTTATTACTGCAACAGCCAAACTGTATTAGTTACTACCTTGTTGCTGTGAAAAAAATGTGACAAAAGCAGCTAGAGGAAGAAAAAGTTTAGTTAGATTCACAGTATGTGGGTCGCCTAATAAGGGGAGCAGAGAGGTGTTATTTCTGACATGGACTCTGTTGCCTTCTTTTTGATCACTTTTTCCTGGTGGGGATGCCTCCCCAGGACACAGGAGAAGAGGATGTGTTCAGTCCTGATGTGACTTGATGTGCTGGGGTGGATTGGTGGGGAGAGAGCTCCCCTTTTCTGAAGAGTAAGGGAGGGAGTATAAGGGGAAAGTGAATGAATAAACAAACAAACAAATAAATAAATATGGTCCCTCATGATGAGGAAGTTATAGCAACAGGGATTTGAGGTAGCTGGCCATATCACATCCACAGTCAGGAAGCAGAGTCTGATGAATGCTTGTGCTCAACTCACTTCCTCATTTTTATTCAGCTTGTAACCCCACATGATTGACAGGTACTATACACCATTTGGGTTTCTGATCTCAGGTATCTTTCACTAGACAATCTTTCACTGATACGCAAGTGGCTTTTTCATGGTGATTCAAAATTCTATCAAGTCGACAATCAAAATTAACCACAATAAATCTAAAAATTATATACTGGAAAAATACAGCCTCCTCAACCAAGAATTTTTGAAAACAAGATGCCCACATAGAAAATAATAAAACTAAATCCATATTTTCACTCCATCCCTATTTATCCAAAAATGGAATAATACTTTAATGTAATACTTGAATTCTGAAAGTGTTAGAGAAAGTGATTAGGGACTCATCAGGATATAGCAACTGACAAATACTTTCTGAAAAATGCTTCTAGTAACTAGAAATAATCCCAAGAGCTGACAAATGAGATTACATAAAATTCCAGTTTTCTGCACAGCAAAGAGAAAAATGAGTAGAGAGAATTTAATCATTAGAATGGCAGATCTTTTCAGTATCTATCACCCGCTTATGTATCTATGTATCTATCTATTTTTAATCTATGTGTCATCTCTCTATCCATCTGTTATATATCTATGGATCTATATATCATCTACCTCTATATTTGTCAATCATTTATCA
This sequence comes from Pachyuromys duprasi, assembly GCA_028658305.1. Classification (NCBI taxonomy): domain Eukaryota; kingdom Metazoa; phylum Chordata; class Mammalia; order Rodentia; family Muridae; genus Pachyuromys; species Pachyuromys duprasi. The sequence goes on along the minus strand of CM053743.1, from coordinate 54,707,813 downwards.
ATCATCTACCATGTATATCATTTTTCATCTCTCACATGTGTCTATATATCATCCATCTGCCTATCATCTATTTATATATCTATCATTATCTGTTTATTATCTATTATCTTTCTAATTATCATCTATGTATTGACTATCTATGTATCTATCTATGGACTGACTACCTACCAACCTATTTATTATCTATCATCATCTATTATCCATCATGTGTCTATCATTTATCTAGTTATCTGCCACATCTACTTATCATCTACCTATCATCCATTAATCTACTATCTACCTATTTATTAGTCATCTATCTATCATCCATCTAGTTATCATGTATTTATCTCGCTACTTATTATCTCCCTATCCTAATTATTTATCATCTATCTATTATCTTTAATATTTCTATTTTGTGGCTGAATTGTATGTTCCAGGCAGACATAAATCATGTAAGTTAAGAATGGGGCAGGTGCAGTTTGGATAAAATATAAAATACCTGGTAAAACTTGAATATAATAGTGGTTAGATCAAGGAGCAACATAGACCAGAACTCATGTAAAATAAAAGCTCATAAGAATAGAAGACAATAGCTACCTCTTTTCCATACAGACGTTTGTATTTTATGATTTTCTATGCATATTTTCTATGAAGTAGAACTCATAAGACAACACAAAAAGGAGAAGAGAATATTTGCTTAAATCTTACAATGACTATGTTGTGTTCTGGCTCACATTTTACATAAACTTAGTTTAAGTTCAGTGTACTGGCACATGCCTCTAATTTCAGCATTGGTGAAGGGGAAAGACAGGAGATTTTCTTGTGTTTAGCACCAGCCTGGGCTACACAGCAAATCTCGAAATGTGTGTGTGTGTGTGTGTGTGTATGTGTATGAAAGAGAGAGAAAAAAAACTTTATTGATGTAGGGTGAGTTATCTCATTTCTCATTTTCATGGACTACATTACACAAGCCCCTCCAACTGCATATGTTGAAACTTCAGTTCCTAACATGTAGTGTTTTTTTGGCTGGAGATGAGATTTGAGCAAGTTAATTAAGTTACGATGTAGATATGAAAGTGGGTCTATATGATGAGATTAACGTTTGATATTTAAATAAGAGATACGGACTCTCTCTCTCTCTCTCTCTCTCTCTCTCTCTCTCTCTCTCTCTCTGTGTGTGTGTGTGTGTGTATTTTTCTCTTTCTCAATCTCTGCCTCTCTTCTACATAA
>CM053743.1:54683371-54706501 GCA_028658305.1 Pachyuromys duprasi | reverse complement strand
CCCTGAGGAGACATGATAAGTTGGGGTTGGATGGAAGGGAAGGAGGTCCTCCCCTGTTGGTGGACTTGGAGGGGGCGGGGAAGAAGGAGATGAGGGAGGGAGTGGGAGGGTGGGAGGGAATGGGGGAGGGGGCTACGCCTGGGATTCAAAGTACCCAACCTGTGATTGAGATAAAAATAAATAAATTAAAAAAAAATAATAAAAAAATAAAAAAAAAGAAATAAAAAGACATTTATGGGAAAAGACTGCGTTGCCTTAGCTGTGGGTGAAGTACCCTTAAACCATTTAAACCAGTGGTTCTCAATCTTTCTAAAGCTGCAACCCTTTAATACAGTTCCTCAAGTTGTGGTAGCCCACAACCATAAAGTTACTTTCATTGCTACTTCATAACTGTAATTTTGCTACTGTTAATGAATCATAATGTAAATGTCTGTGTTTACTGATGGTCTTAAGGTGTTTTGATCTCTGCAAGGGCTCGCAACCCACAGACTGAGAACAGCTGCTTTAAGAATTCTTTGGGTTTTGGTTTGGTATTTTCTTTTCTTTACATGACATTTAGCTTTGTTGTTGTTTTTTAAAAACTCTGCAATACCAGGCTGGAGAGACGGCTCAGAGGTTAAGAACACTGGCTGCTCTTCTAGAGGTCATGAGTTCAATTCCCAGCAGCCACAGTGTGGCTCACAACCATCTATAATGAGATCTGGTGCCACTCTTCTGGTGTGTGGGTCTACATGTGGGCAGGATATTGCATATATAACAAATAAATAAATCTAAAACAAAGAAGAAAACCTCTGCAATACCTTTTTCTTAATTCCTGAGCCATTACTCCAACCCTGAATTTTTCTTGTAACAACAATAATCAGGGCATATTACTTGTAGACTTACTAGATAGAATACTAAGTATTTTTTGTGTTGTCATTTTAATTTGTCTCTAATTAATTCCTAAACTGACAATGTCCCTAAAACAAAATTCTACTATAATGTTAAAAAATTAAAATGGTAAAAACATGACAGTCTATTCACATGGGCTATGAATATGCAGACTGTCTCTGAGAAATGTTCATCTGTTTGGAAACCTAAACTTGATATTTTGCAAGACAATTCACAGTGGAAAATGTGACCGTCCGGGCATTCTGAAACACATAGAGCCATCATACATCATTAATAAAGTGTCTAGAGAATAAATTATGTTAGCTAAGTAAAGACCTTGTCACAATGGAAAACTGCCAAGGGAAAAAGAAGTATACTTATTCATCAACTTGGAAGGATCATAAAAGGGCCAGAGAGGCATAATTAAAGATAATTGAAAAGGAATGATATGACACAACGAGTGAAAGAAGCATTTTATAAAATTACAATAGCTTTGAAAATTAACATTATGAAGGATGGTTTAAAACTGAATAATCCAAAGATTTACTTAATCAAGTCCACTTCTCCTTAGAATATTTCTTTCACCTCTCCACATGTTTTGTACATTTTCAATCCTTGCACACTTTCTGTCTTGTAATCTTATACTCTCCCTTTTCCTGTTGTCATCTAAGTTTCTCATTTTATTTCAGGAAAACAGTTATTTTTCTTTCAGAAGAAAACAATGTTCATACTATAGCAACTGAAGTTAAATTTTTAAAAAATTGGTTCATCTTTTAATAATAAAATATACGATACTAAAGCGTGTCAATCAGCTTGCCCACTGTGTGCATTGCAGAAAGATCAGGCTAATCATATAACAACAATTAATAAAATAGTATGAATTATATTTGTAGATATATCTACAGACAACAGATACAATAAAGAGTTCCTTCATTCAAGTTCTAAAATAGTTGAGATAAGACACAGGAATCAAAACATAGAAGGATGAATAACTTCCTTTGGTAAAGAAATTAATTTAGAAAGTCTGAAAAGCATCTTCTATTCCTTAGACTGAATCTCAAGATTTGGAATCCTTACTCAGCTTGGCACTTTGGATACATCCCTATCTGTAGAGATGAGGCCATCTCTGAACACCCATGATTGAGTCTTTGGAGTCAACCACCACTCCACATAGAGACAGCGGAAGGATCTGACCCACAAACTATCAGCCGTCTATAGCTCCTTGTTTGGGCTCAGGAACCTCTTTTCTGTTGGTTACTTTTCTGTTCCTGTGACCAAAAACTGACTTATGGAAGAAGGATTATTTTGACTCATAGTTTCAGAACGACAAGTGTCTTACATAGAGAGAAAGAATGACAGCAAGTGGCAGCATAGCAGCCAGAGTAGAAATCTGAAATCTAACATCCTCAAATTGAAGCATGAAGCAGAATGAACGGGAAGTGGGGAGAAGCTATAAATACTCAATCAAAGACTGGCCACAGTAATATAGTTCCTCCAGCAAGTTCTAGCTCCCCAAGGTTCTGACACATCCCTGAATAGTGTCATCAGCTGAAGAGCAAGCGAAGCCTATGGAGAACTTCACAGTCAAACCACTATACCTTCCCATACCATTCTAGAATGTTGACGGACTTGATACCGGGTTGACAACCACAGCTGCAGTGAGTTAATGGGTGCATTGGTTCTGTCACATACATTTATACTGTCTTGCTCTTGTTTTGACCAAGCTTTAGCTCCTTTTTTCTTGATGGACCCTAAGCTGTGGAGAGTTGGCTTGATATAAATGTCCCATTTGTTCTTCAGCACTCCACAGATACCTATTCTCTATGCTTTGACCAGTGTGAGTTTCTGATATACAACCATCTATTGCGCAAAGATATGCCTATGATAATGACTGAAAGCTGAACTAAACTATCTGCAGAGAGATATGACTTTATAGGGCATTTTGATACTATGCCTATTTAACAAAACAATAGTAGGTTCACACCTGTGGCCTGTGAACTCCCAACCTTGGGTTCTTGGCCATATTTTTAATGCTGAACATGTGTTTTCTTCTACGGAGCAGGTCTTAAGTCTAACCGAAAGGCAGTTGGTTACTTTCATAACATCCATGCCACTTTTGCACCTTTTGCACATTTTGTAAGGCAGTCATTATTGAAGCCCACAGGATTCACAGTTGGGCTAGACTGTTGCTGCCTTCCCCCAATAGCCTGAATAGCACCTTTCTGTACTGCAAAAACTAGCCAGAAGGGAAGAAACTTCTTAGTCAGTATCAACTTGATTTTTTCCATGTTTTGTGACTAACGTGTGTGGTATCTTCAGCAACAGGATCCTGTAAAAATATTTTTAAGTATGAAGTGTTTTGAAATTAATTACAGAATAGCTCTGAAGATCAACCAGGAGAAAAAAAGTTTATTTGAAGTATATTTTATAAAATAATTTGGTGTTGTGAAAGTTTGATGTAAGTATTGTTAAATGACTAATTATTTGAGTAACCTAGAGGGACATGACCAAGAACACTACAGACATAGCTTGTGAGAAAACTTTGAAAATAAAATCACATATTGCATTGTTGCAATGCAATGGAAAACTGTGACATTGGAAGTCATTTTTGTGAAATGTCAAGGACATGTTGAGTAACCATGTTATGCCCAGATCTTAGGGTCCCCAAAGACCACCAGGAGCATACCATGTATACAAGAGCAAAGAGCTTTATTTGGACTTAAACTCAGTTTCTCCACCACACTGTAGATCAGACAGGAGAGCCTGGAGCAGCTACACTGCACAGTTTTTTTTTTTTTTTTTTTTTGGTGGGGGGTTGAGAAAGACCCTGGAATTCCCAGCTTAGCAGTTACAGGACTGGATGACATTCAGCAAGGGCAAGTGATTGGCTAAGTTACTCTAACAAAATTAACATTGAGCCAGCTGTCTGTAGACCTCGGGAATGTTAGGTCAGTGGGCTGCCCAGCACAGATGCTCCACCCTGAGATAAGTTATCTTCCCATTCTTGTGGTTTCCTCCAGGCTATTGCTTAGGTAGGGAATTTTATGGTTTTCTTATTCCTGGAATTGGTGACCTATGACCTAGTTCCTGAGACTGATGCCCTTTTTAATTTTCTTGGCGGGGTTTGGAAGTTGGAGGGTGGGGATGGGGATAGGGTTAGGCCTGGTCCTCTCAACATCAGTGTGTGTGTATTTGTAAACTTAATCTCACACTTTTTGTTGAGGTTTCTCTGACAAAGAGGTTTCTGACAAAGCATTTCTTCCTCTGGTTTATTTCTGGAAATACTAACCAGATATGCATTTAATATTTATTCATGTCGTGTATTAACTACTATTAATAAATTTTCTGTTATTCCCCAGAACAGACAAGTGATTTTTGTTCTTGAAGGGTGTATAGCCTCAAGAATGATTTAAACCATTAAGTTTGATAGAGCTTCAATGTATATTATCAGAGTCTAATTTTGTTAAGATTCTCCAAAAAACATTAAAAGGGTCATCTTCAAAAGTCGTGTGTTTCAGTCTTCTAATTGTCCATCTCCAACGATCAATTTATTTTTCTAATAAATTGATTATTAGAAAATATATTCTTATCTTATATTCTTTACTTAAATGCTAAATAAACACCAATATCTTAGGTAGTGGGGCTCCTCCTTCTTGAGATTAACCTATTTCTAACACTTTGGTCCTTCTTAATGACTTTCTTTAGTAGATAATGCAGGATTGTCAAGTTCACTTTCTTTGGTGATTCATTAGGTTGTTCATACACTTTAGTGTACATAAATCAACTGAGCATCTTGTACAATGGCTGTCCAAGATCTATGTTTAAGAAGCTTTGTCCATTAGGGCCCAGCAAAGTCTCAGAAATGTTAATACACGCCCTACTATTTTGGGGGGAGGAATCTTCTATGAAATACTTCTCTATCACTGGAAACAATGTTTTTCAGCCCAAGGAGCTAGATAACATAGCTCCCATTAGAGCTCTTTCCTTTGTTGTGATGAAATACATTCATCTGGGGAATTACAAATTGGCTAAATGTTTTTTTTTTTAACATCTGATTATACTTTATAGAAACAACAGCAGCTGATACACCATGAGGCCCCTTGGAATGGAGTAACTGAAACATTTGAATTGTTATCTTTGTTTGTCTTATATGGTATCTTTCCATTTAACGAAGTTGGAGGGTTAAACAATGCTCTGAGATTCTTTAGGGAAAAAAAACATAATCATGGATGATCATGATTTTGTATAGGAATATGCTTGTGGGAATGAGAGTGGAAAAACTTATTTTGGGAGGTCAGAATGAGCACACTGACCATTTTATTTTCTCTTAGCTTTTAAACTGAAGTAGAATTATATCACTTTTGCATTCCACTTTCTCTCTTTAGGTTCTCCCATGTACCATCTCTTGAGCTCATCCCATTCAGCCCTACTCTTAATTTGGTACCCTTTAAAAAATATTATTCTTAGATATATAAATATGTATATATGTATGTGTTCAAGTATATATAAAAACAACCTGCTGAAGTCACTTTTTATGATGTGTCTATGGTTTCAAGGCTGACCACCCTGGAGTGGACAGCCAATAAGGGGCTCATCCTTAGGAGATGTTAATTCTCCTTCTTCCAGCAGTCAGTAGTTGCCTGTAGTAATTCGTCTAGTGATGGGACCCTGCAACATTTCTCCCTTACATGTTAGCATGTCTTTTGACATTATTATTGTTCAAGTCTTGTTTATAAAGCCATTACTAGGAAAGGCTGTTTCATAGAAGACTTTCTGGTAATCTGGCTCTTACGCTCTTTCTACCCCCTCTTCTGTGTTGTTCCCTGAGCTGTAGATTCAAGAGCTGTGATGTATATTTATCCTTTGGGGTCGGGCTCCCCATAATCCATTAATATCTGTTCTGTTTCTAGTTGTGGTTATGTTATGCTAGCAAAGTGGCTGTAGTGGATTCTTCTCTAAGAAGCATGGTCTCACTAGATTGTAGAGGGTGGATATATTTCCTGTGCCAGGAGTGATTTCCCTTCTGTTTCATGGGCCTTACATCCAGTTTGCCAGCTGCTGGGTGCCACTGACAGTGATGTCATTTATTGTACGTTTATGCATATCCTGCCATGTTGGTAGTTGTTATGGTTCATAGATATTCCTTCTGGGTAAAACAGCTTGCACAGTATTTTCTGGAATTATGAAAGCTAAACTTCAGGAAAAGGGGCTTTCAAGTCACAAGCCGCCTGAAGCATCTAAATGTTATGTCCTAAGTATCTTGTACCTTCAACAACCGGGGCCATTCTCAACCCCTGAGAGAAAACTATGGGCCACAACAATACTCTATGCTGAGAAAGACGTGGTATCAGCAGTAGTCTGCAGTAGCTGGATACATTGCATCTTCAGTAAAAAAAAAAAGAGAGAGAGACAGACAACAGGGAATGTGGTTGCACTGTAAACAAAAATCATGTCTCTAGTGAACCATTTCCTTCATGGACCTGAAGGTCTCGCAGCCTTCAGAAATAATGTCACCAGCTGGGAACCTGGTGTTTAAACACAGGAGCCTGTTAGGCACATTTTGCAATCAAACCTTCAAATCACACACATTTACATTTTATTTTAAAATGTATTTATTTTGTCTTAAGTTTTGTTAATTGAATGGATCTTATTTAAATTATATTTAAATGAGCACTTCTAAAGGTTTGCAAGTTACAGAATACATTTGTCCCCTATTAAGTGTTTTACAAACTTGAACTAATGTATCTCACAGAGAGACCTTGTCATGTAGGCATAATTGCTATCACCACTTTGCAGAGAAACAGAGAGATTAGCTAACTCACAGAAGGCTGCTCACTCGGCATTTGACATGATATTATCTGACCTTGAATACCCGGATTTTAGTTACTGGATGTGTTCACTCACCTCTTAAGCAGTCGTGCAGACCGTTGGGTTAAGCACTAATCTTGTGTGGGTTTCTCAAAAGGAAAACAAGTTTCCTTTTGTTTTCTGTCCTTCTTTGGTCCTTGTAGTGTTCATACTCAGCTACTCAGGTTATACTATTCTTGGAAGTTAAAGGGTGATTTCTAAAATAATCTGGTTCTGATATATTTCTTCTATCATCTTGTAAAATAAAGACTTGTGAGGACGGGGGCTTGTCTGTTCTTTGTCCTATACTGTGACTTACAGTGGTTGGGACCACAGTGATTTACAGCAGTAATTGTCAATGTGTGAGTCACTACCCCTTTGAGAGGATGGAATGACCCTTTCATAGGGGTCATCTAAGACCATTGGAAAATGTGGATATTTGCATTAAGGTTTGTAACAGTAACAAAGTTACAGTTATAAAGTAACAATGAAAATAATTTTATGGTTGGGGGCCACCACAGCATGAGGGACTGAATTAAAGGGTCACAGCATTAGGAAGGCTGAGAACTATTCTTTATATTCAGAAGCTCAATACCAAGAGCAGGTATGTCTTTCACAATTATCATGAAGGTAGCTGTTGTTGGGATTTCCGGAGATATCACTCTTGAGTCTGGTATTCTCTGCCCAGTAACGGCTTGGACCGGCAGTTCTGTACAATAACTGGTGGCTGGTCAGCTTCCCCATGCTTGCTTGTAGAGTGGTCAGAAGTTAATTATGAATGTCTTTAATATTGCTCGCCATCTTATTTCTTCTTGTTGGTATTATTACTACTATTATTATTTTATTGGGTTTTCAAGACAGGGTTTTCTTGTGTGGCCCTGGCTGTCCTGGACTCACTTTGTAGGCCAGGCTGGCCTTGAGCTCACAGAGACCTGCTTGCTTCTGCCTCCCTGAGTGCTGTGATTAAAGGTGTGCACCAACACAGCCAGCTGCCATCTTATTTTTTGAGACAGGGTCTCTCATTAAACTAGAACTCACTGTTTCAGCTCAAATCACTGGAGAGTCAGCTCCTGGGATTTGCTGCTTTTCACTCCCTCTGTGCTGGCATTCTGAGTCTACACTGCCATGGCTTGGGTCTCTGAGCTTCCATCCTCATGCTAGGGTAGCCAGTACCTTACCCACCAAGCCATCTCCCCAGGCCCTTCCCCCATAGATTATAATATATGCATCAAAAGTGAAATACTGTGTGATAAACTTCATCTCATCCATATGCTCTAAGAAGCGTCTCCAGCCCTCTTAGGAGCACCTCTGTGCCACAGCAGGAGGACTGACAGATCAGAGCTTCAATACTTCTCACATATTTCCCCATCTTCTTTTTTTTTCTTTATTAGGGGCTGCTACATCCTATAGTGCTGTTTGTGTATTGGTAAAGTGTAAGAATCATCATGTTGTAACCAGAGGGATGAATGCCCTGTCATTGTTCATACTATTTCCGATGACTGGAGATACCCTTTTCTTCTGTGTGTAGCTGTTTCTTACTGTGAACGGTAAAGCTTGACCATGACTGTTTCTCCACAGTCTCACCACATTTATCACACTAAATTTCTAGCTTTTAAAACAATGCATCTATATATTCTAGCAGATGAAAACAGTTCAAAGGCAAAGTTTGTTTATCCTTTTGCACTCAGTGTCTAGCAAGTTAGCTCCAATGGGATGCTTAACTAAAGGGGTGTAAAATTAGAAAAATGTGATGACTTGTCCAAGAGTTATTCACTCACTCATCCATATAGGCACATACAAATGCGTGCATTATCCATTTGAAGCTACATGTCCTATACACTTACATACAAATTAGCGATTTAAAAGCCACTTATAAAATTGTATATTTTAGTTTCTGTATCTTTAGGTTGATTCAAACATAAGGGAGAAAATAGAATGTAAATCATTTGAGATTAAGACATTGATCAGCTCTCATAGAAGTTAGTACTGTTCAGGTTTAGTTCAAAAGTTCATAAGTATCACTGAGGCCCAGTTTCCCCATAGCTATCCATCCATCCAGGCAGTGGGTAGCATCTATCTGTCTGTCTACACATCTATCTATCTATCTATCTATCTATCTATCTATCTATCTATCTATCTATCTATCTATCTATCTATCTGCCTATAACATAACACCCCAAGAAGCCCCAGCTCCTAAAGCACTTCTGGTACTAGACTGTGTAACATGCTCATTTTATCTCAGATCATTGCCAAAGGACACTTCTTAGCTCAAAGTGACTTCCCTACAGCCTCCCAGTTCTCCCCAGCACGTGTTTCTCCTGAGTCAAGGACAGTTCCGATGTTAGGAAACAATGTGAATGGTGATCCTTACAGCGTTTGCATATAAAAGTTAATAAAAAGTGGAAAAGAGTATGAGAACTCAGGAAACTAAAAATGTTCTTCTTGCATTGGCACTGAGGTACTCACAGAAACTAAGATTAGATGGGCACCTGGGTGGGAATTATGGGGTTTTTTTTTTGTACAAATTTACTTTATCTTTTAAGCAGGGAAACCTCAGTGTACATAGAAATACTTAATTGAATCTCCTTCTGTGCTTCAGAAATCCATCAACTTGATGGTTGTGACTACTGCTGGAGAAGGAAGGCCCTGCTATGCTATGAGTAGATATTAAGTGGAGGAAGGCTCAGGCTCCAGGTACCTCACTTCTTTACTCATCTTGTTTTCAGGTTATAGCAGTTTAGTGCTTCTGCAAATCCACCCGCCAAACAATTCCAGGAATCAGAGGTCTGTCAGCAAGCCAGGAGCACAGAATTCTTACTTCTGGGCTCAAGAGGATGCCTCTCAGCACAGACAAGCTTTGCAGAGTGTGATGAAAGCCAGTGCGGGCTGGATGAGCAGAGTGTGGTGATAAAGAGGAAATAGGCCTTAATAGTAGACTCCAGTGTCATTGTGAAGTCAATCACCACCTGCTGCACATAATTTACTCCCCTTTTAGTGACCGCGGGAAGTTCCTGGAATCAGTGTGCAACAAGGACAGGACCACTGAGTGAGTAAGCCCGTCAGGAACTGGGCTGTAGATGAGAGCAGGACAGACCTGCACAGAGGCTTCAGTAGGGTGCGTTTCTATTCCTCTTTCTCTCCAAGGACTACAGCAGGGGAAAGATTCATTTTCAGGTGCGAAAACATTTTCTCACCCTGTTACATGGTGAAGAGCTGCTGTCTCTTCCTTCCTTTCATTTTCTGTCCCTCTGAACTCAACTTTAGATCAAGCCATAAAACCAGCAAAAAACCTCATTAGTTGATTGTGTTAATGATGACTTTGTTTTCAGATATTTTTGGCTTATTTTCAGTTTTGTTAATTTACTCCTGTAACAGAAATAATTTTCCGTGATATTCAGTTCCTTCTCAGGCAGAATGCTACAGAATAAAATGAAAGATAGAAAATTGTATTTTCCTACTCTGTCTCACCATTTTCCTGGGTACTAGTGTCCAAATATAAAAACTACAGAGGGAAGAAATTGCAAAATGAATGTTTATTGATGTTTGTGTGCCAGGTACTATTTGATCTGTTAGGAGAGAGAGAGACATATAAGGAAAAAGATACATAAAATAAATTCATATGATAGGTTACAAGTCTAAAAGATAAATACAAAGAGTATATCAAATATGTATTATATAAAATAAGATTTATAGAATATAGGAAACAATATTACATATGCATTGAGTAATACATATTAGTGCTCATAGCAATTCAACGATATATAGACGGTTTTGTTATATTTTAATGTTCTTTATTTTCTGACACATGAACCTAGGACATCAGGATGGTCTTTCTGGCCCCTGGTAGACTAGAAAATGACCCAGAAAAGAATCGTTCCCCCAAAGCCTGCTTTCAGAGCCTGTACTTCAGAACTAAGTATATCATGAGACGGTATTGACAATTAATGAGAAAAAGAAACCTACATGTATTTAAATAGTAAGATCTTTACCCAAAGAGTATGAAAAATTTTGACCAGATATTACTGAAATTATTGCATATTGCTGTTTCCCTGTGAGGAATTTTCCATCCTGAACATAAAATCTTTTTTATGTTCATGAGGTGTAAACATTCATCACTTGACTATTCAAAAATATATTCTTTGTGACGAAACAGAAATCTGTTACATAATGGAAATGGCCGAGAAGCATCCACTAGTCTCCTTACATTAGCTGACCTTGAGTTCAGCTCTCTGTTTGTCTTGTAAGACTATTTGACACGCTATTATAAAGCACCTGTGCGGACCCATAAATGGGATATGAAAGACTGTGGGCAGCTTAGTTACAAAGTCCTAGAAGTCATGATGCCCACAGGTCATCCCAGAAGCCTTTCTACCCATTTTTTAACACTTTGGCCATGATGTGGGAGTGTGTCTTTGTCCAGTTCCTATCGGTATGGTTTAGGATCTTTTGAACACTTTTCTAATGTCTGGAAGAAGAGGATGCTCCACGTTCATTTTATGTACTTTCTGTGCCATCCCGGTTCTTTCTTCTTTTCCTCTTTTCTTCTGCCTTCCTTCCTTGCTTTCCTTCCTTCCTTCTCTCTTTGTTTTCTTCCTTCCTTCTTTCTTTGCCTTCCTTCTTTGCTTCCTTCCCTCCTGCCTTCTTTCCTTTATTTGTTCCTTCCTTCTTTTCTCTCTCTCTCCACCCTCCTGCTTTGTTGTTGTTGTTGTTGTTGTTTTGACACAGGGTTTTCCTTGGCTGTCCTGGACCCTCTTTGTAGACCAGGCTGACCTCTAACTCATAGAGATCTACTTGCCTCCGCCTCTCTGAGTGCTGGGGTTACAGGCATGTGCCGCTATACCCGGCTTCCTTTTTCTTTTAGGCACTAAGATGTGGGGTGAGACTCAAGTGATTTACTTTGCAGATCCACCCCCCCATTACAAAGCGGAGCGTTGCTTTATAATCAGACCCGAGTTTTCTACGGAGAGCCAGTGGTCCTCATTTGGATCATGCCATATGGCTACATTAATTTTTCTGTTAGGATTTGCTGATGACGTAAATTACCTGGATTCAGTCACAATGTATTCATTTTTTAACATAAGAAGATTATGGATCAAGGTCAAAAGCTGCTAAATTTTATTTCCTGACTTTTTGCTGTTATCAGTGTAGGGGGTTGCTATCTTACATCTAAGCCACATTGATGAATCTGACACTACCATCTTAAGCCACCCTTAAGTCCTTGTGCTTATTAGAATCTTGTCACAAAAGGATGGTGAACGGTCTGCTGTGAGTTTGCCGGGGTGATGAAAGTCCCATCAAGCAGGCAGGTGCATCCCAAAGGTGGTGCTGTGTGTGGGAATGGTCTCTGGGCAGGAGGTTGTACTCAGAGATTAGTATGTAGAGTTGTAGTTGCTGTGCATTGACCCTGGCAATGAAACTGCAGAAGACAAATGCACATAGATACTGCAGTGTCGCCTCTGCAATGCATTATGCTTGCCTGAGAAGTGTGAAGATGTAGGAGCTGCCTACATTGTCAAATTCTCAAGCAGATGTTTATGGCAACTACTGCTTTAGAGAATTCTTGGCTTAAAAGAGTTCAGGATAATCACTTAAAATATGTTTTCTCTTTCCACCTCAGACATACTGATATACAGCACATAAGTACTATTCCCAAAGTGGTTGGAATGTGTTTTGCATCAAACACATAAGCTATTTTGTAATATGCTTTGCAGGTTTTTATTCCTGAGGTGTCCCTGAGTCCCCTGTGTCTTCTTGGTACATAGCAGGTACCAATAATGTCATCTCAGAGCCTTTCAAATTTGAACCTTGAAGGTAATTTAAATGGAATGAAGAAGGGGGTTATGGTCTGAATCTATTTAGCAGACTTATGAGAATCTAGTTATACTCCTAATACATGACATTCAGTACCCAGAGAAAATTGGTGGTTTCTGATACAATTTTCTTATTCTCTAGCTCTGTAAGCACTAGTCAAATACAGATATAATAACCTTGAAATGAAATAGACTCAATGATTTTTAATAGGTCTAACATTAAAAGATTATTTTATGTATATCCAACTCATTTTAGATGGATGAATTTGACCCTTTACTAGATGAGATGTATGTTGAGAAACTCTGATTATCTTTTCAAATGATGTCTTATGCACCGTGCATGGGGTTTCTTGTTTAAGGTGATAGACAAACTTATTCAACAATTTTGTGAAAAACAACAACAGCAAAAACACCAACTCTGGAATGCAGTCAAAAACATTCACGAGGCCTCACAGTTCAGGACCAATTACAGGGAACCCTCTGGGAACTCTTCAGTTTAGAGTCCAGAGTTTAGGGTCCAGAGCCAGGCACTGGGTTCCAGTTCAGTGGAAATTTTAAGTGCTCCCAGATGATTTTAATGTGTATAGCTAATGGAAAATAGATAAAGATCTTCTAATTGTGACTGTTGCAATGATGAAACTGCATGACCAAAACCAAGTTGGAGAGGAAAAGGTTTCTTAGCTTACACTTCCACATTATAGTTTATCATGGAAGGCAGTCAGTGTAGAAAATCAAACAGATAGGAACCTAGAGGCAGAGGCTGGTGCAGATGTATCAAGGGGTGGTTCTTCCTGGTTTGCTCCCCATGGCTTGTTCAACCTGTTTTCCTTTAGAACTCAAACCCGCCAGCCCAGAATTGGACTCATTTACAATGGGCTGGGCTCTCTCCCACATGAATCACTAATTAAGAAAGTGCCCCACGAGCTCGTTTAAAGCCTGATCTTATGGAGGCATTTTCTATATTGAGGCTTTGTCCACTTTGTGACTCAAACTGTGTCAAGTTTACGTAAAGCTAGTGAGCACAAAAAGCTTCGAAATTGGATGCCCAGATTCGGTGTTAGAAAGTAAGCAGCATGGAGTCAAGTTGAATGCTGAGTGTATCTTACTGGTGTCTCACAAAGAAGAGCCTGATAACACAACTATGCACCACTGCAACAGTGATCAATGATTAAAGGTGACAAACTCTATTATATCTTTGTATGAAGAAGCACTGAGTTCTCCCTTTCCTATTCTTGATCCTAAAATGCTCTGTGTGTGTATCCCATAAGCAACTCTTGGGTCAATAAATTACTTACAGAGTTTTGGGATTTTTTGTTTACATTTTTCTTGTATCCTTCAGCTCATCTTGGTACTATATCCATCTTGCTCACCATTCTCCCCATTGTGCTCAACAAGGTGATTATTCCATTCATGATATATTCGTTGAACAGAGAAGTGAAAAGTACGGGTTAGAGAGATAACTCAGGTTCAGAGTACTTACTGCTTTTGCAGAAGATCAGAGGTCAGTCCCCAGCATCTACTTCAGGTGGCTTACAACCACCTGTAACTACAGTTTCAGGGCATCTGATGCCTTCTTCTGTCCTCCGTAGTCCTGTTTGCATAACCACTCTGTTACAGTACTAGGAATTAAGATATGTTTGTCTTTGTAGCCATTATTCTACATTATTCTACATACTTTAGGTTAATCTCACAATTAGGATATTTGTAAAAGATTTCCAACCAACCTCACTCCAAGCCACAGACTCTAGGCTAATAAAGAACACATAAGTAAGAACAAAGACAGGAATCTTAATTTTCTTTTACAAAACACAACTTACATTTCAATGACTTCTTTAGAACAGTGTGTGGAATCTTCGAACCAATGAGGAACTGCAAAGTTTTGTAGGTCAAGGGTAGAGCACTCAAAAACACATCTATCATAGAACAGTATATCACAGTGAGAGTAGTGGTTCTTGACTTTAGCTATACCTGATACCATAGGAAAATATTTTATCAGTCTAAAACCATCATTCAAGTAATTAAAACCCAGTGGTTAGTACCCAGAGCTCAGTATTTAGAAGAGTTTCAAAACATTATACTACATGGTTGACAGTGAGAATCATTGTTCCATAAGCAAAGGCCTAGTTCAGATATCTTTCTAGATTAGATGACATTTGGCCATATGTTTATAAAGTTTTCACTAAAATCAGCAAAATCAATAGTTTTTAAAGCAGCCCGCCATCATTTGTAGTTTCTCAAATTCTTTCACCTTACTAAGAGGCCTATTTCCTTTTTAATTTTTGGTTTTGGTTTTATTTATTTGTTTGTTGTCTTTTCATATGCCAAATCAAGTTTAACTAGTTTTCTTAAATGTTTTGCTAGAAATTTTCCTAATTTTTCATGAACCATTTCAGTAATTTTTAAAAATGGCATCATTTCTAAGAAACTTTCCAGAAAAATGAGAAGTCCAGTGATGATTTTTCCCATTATGACATTCACTAAATTAATCTTTTTCCTGGTTTGAATGCCATGAGCACATATATGGTGAACCTGTAAGACCTTACTCTATCCTCCATTTTAATATTCCTTTTTCAAAGTATGGGGCCATATCTCATTTCTAGAAGTCTTGCAGAGACAACATTCTTTAATTCCACCCAAGTCTCACATGGGGATGAGCCTGGAAATGTCCAAGCAGCTCTAATGCCTTTGCATAAGTCCTAAGCCTAAGTGTCCTCTCTCTATGCTGCCTACTGTCTTGTCATTATAAAGAATCCCAGAGGAGTCTCAGTTTCTGAAGATTCAAGTCATTGAAATGTTAACAGAAACACTCTTTTTGCTGTATACTTCACCCCCCAATGTTAATTTATCAATCCCTGTGGATAGTTTTATGTGTCAACTTAACTAGCCTAGCCGTGGGTGCCTAGATTAGATATTATTTATGAATGTATCTTTGGAAGTGTTTCTTCATGAAAATCAGTGTTTGAATTGTGGCCTCACTAAAGTACATTACCACCCCCAATTTTTTGAGGACATCATCTAATCTGTTGAACAAACATTGGAAGAGGGAGGGAGGGATTCACCCATTCCTCCATGATGTTGTTTTTATCAGCAGCATTGCTTGAACTGGAAACTGTATTTCATCATATCCAAGACTCAAATTGGGATTTATTTCAACATATTTCCCAATTCTCAGGCCCAAAGTCTTGGCAAATTTTAGTCCCACAAAATTTTCTGCTTTTCCACTTTACAAGTAGCAGACAGTGGGGTTTCTCAGACACTGTAATTCCATGACCCAATTCCCCAGGATCAATTTCTACCTCCTCTGTTTCATTTCCTGGATAGTATGCACTATATTTCTGTGTATATATGGAAATATAGATAGTCATATACATGCACATATCTACTTAGGCATTTAGATTTATAGATATGTATTCTACTCGTTTTGCTTTTCTAATGAACCCTAAATTATATAAGCTTATACAGTAAGATTACACAGGGGAAGACAGATTTGCATTACTTAACAGGGCCAAATGCTCAGATAGATAAAGTCATGCATACACACACACACACACACACACACACACACACACAAATTTTGAGAATCATAGACAGAAAATTGTAAGGTTTAGTCATGCACAAGGGGCAGCAACAGCAATATGATGAGTTGAGCTTGGGTGGAGGGATCAGCAGAACCCCAGAAGAAATGTTCATATTGCATCACAGTGAACAAAGGGGGAGCAAGTGGAAGGAAATCTCTGTGAATTGCCTAACTTTTTGCAGAGCCATGTTAAAGAATAATTAAACCAGTAAAACACCAAAAATACACAGCTAAAAATATGTAGTTAAAACACAGACCTTCTAAAGGATAAAAATAAAAAGTACAGTCTTAACAAATAAAATAGAATGATTATGATGGACTTTATGGTTTTCAAATACGTTAATTATTATGAGGATGTGTTTTAAATCATATGAATATGCTCTGTGGTTTGGAGTTAAAAATAAATACAACCTGCAGCCAAGTCTTTGTGAAGCACATACTGTTAAACAGAAAAATATTATTGTAGAAAAGATGAAGCCTAATTATGGAAATGGATCAATGATGGATTCTGTAGGACTGAGAGCTAGTTCTCTTTAAGGGTCACACCCTTAGCAGACCAACCACACCATAGTGGATGGTGCCACAGTCAGGAGCATAAGAACAGTACAATTTGAGGAGTAAGTAGAAAAAACAAAACAAAACAAAATAATGAACAAAGCTGGAGAGATAGAATTGGATATAGGAGGCATTGGGAACAGTGGTAAATATAACCATAGTACATTGAATAAAAATCTTAAAGAATTGACAGATATAATTTCACAAAGAGAGAAATAGTATTTCATCTCCCACAAAAGGGAAATGTTGAAATTTCAAAGAAAATTTGATAAGTAGCTGAAAGCAAAGCTCTTCTCTTTTGCATACCCGATAGAGACGTTTTATGGTTATAACTGCACTTGGACCCGGGGAGTCATGTTAGTTAAGCAAGTACTATATCACTGAGCTGTAACTGCAGATTCCTGAAATGTATTTTTACGGAACTTTTAAATGGTAGGTTAGAAAAAATTTCAATTTGTTTTATTTTTAATAAAAAATAAACGTAATTGAATGCAGGCAAGCTGTACACAATTCGCATGGACAAAAAGTGCAAGTTGAGTAAACAACTTCAACCTGGAAGTCGCAAGAAATTGCCATATTCTTAAGAATAGATAAATAAATAAACAAATAAAATAAAATTCACATGCGAGTTTGACACAGGACAAAAAAAAATCCTCTTAACTCTAAACAGCTATGGATATTATCAACTCCAAAGCTTAGTCATTGTTCACAACACCTCAGCAGAGTACAAGTATTAAAACAAAGAATGAATTGTTAATGGAAGTGCATGAATAATTGCTAGATACAGATAATGAATTATTAATGTAACCAAATATCTCTCAAAAGAGTGAAAGACCAACTGACGGATGGGGTCTGGGTTGATATATGAATATATATTATTGTTTGGAAACGTAAGTTACTTACCAGTTCAGAGTAAGCTTTGAAAAGTCTAACCTACAAATTTCATGATTTCCTTGTTTTTAATTGCTAAGTAGTATTCCATTGTGTAAAAGTACCACAATTTCTGTATCCATTCCTCAACTGAGAGACATCTGGGTTGTTTCCAGGTTCTGGCTATTACAAATAAAGCTGCTACAAACATGGTTGAACAAATGTCCTTGTTGTGTACCTGAGCTTCTTTTGGATATATGCCTAAGAGTGGTATAGCTGGATCTCGGGGAATCACTATTCCTAATTGTCTGAGAAAGTGCCAGATTGATTTCCAAACCAGAGAGGGCCTCTGAGAGACTCTACCTAGCAGTGTATCAAAGCAGATGCGGACATTCATAACCAAACCTTGAGAAGAGTGCAGAGAATCATATGAAAGAAGGGGAGTTCATATGACCTAGAGAAGACAGGATCTCCACAAGGACAAAATATATCAGGGCACGGGAGCCCTCTATGAGACTGTTTCCCAACCAAGGACCATGTATGGATAGAACCTAGAATCCCTGCTTGGAAGTAACCCATGGCAGCTCAGTATCCAAATGGGTTTCCCTAGTAAGGGGCACAGGAACTGTTTCTGACATGAACTCAATGACTGGCTTCTTTACCACCACCTCCCACCCCCGAGGGAGGAACCGTCATGCTAGGCCACAGAGGAGGACATGGCAGCCAGTCCTGGAGATACCTGATAAGCTAAGGTCAGATAGAAGGAGAGGAAGACCTCCCCTAACAGTGGACTTGGAAAGGGGCAGGGAGGAGACGAGGGAGGGAGTGTGGGATTGGAAGGGAATGAGGGAGGGGGCTACGGCTGGGATACAAAGTAAACAACCTGTGATTAATATAAAAATATTAAAATTAAAAAAGAAAAGTCTAACCTTTAAATATGAGTATGATGCCAAAACAGAATGAAAAGCAAGAAAGTTCAGACAGTAGATTTCCAAAAAAAAAAAAGACTGCATAATAGGACTGAAAATCTACTTTGCAGATGGATTTAAAACACACAACAGGGACAGAGGAGATAGCTCAGCTGGTAAAATGCTTTCTATTATTCAGCACGAAGACCTCAGTTTTATCCCACACTAAAAAGAAGAGGAAGAAGGAAGAAAAGGAAGGAGAAGGAGAAAGAGGGAAGGAGAGGAAGAGGAGGAAAAGGAGAAGCAGGAGGAGGAGGAAAAGAGGGCGGAGGAAGAGAAGAGACAAAAACAAGAAACACTCTGGTGCACATCTTTAATCCCTGCACTCAGGAGGCAAAGGCAGGTCAGTGTGCTCTACATAGTGAGCTCCTGGACAGCCAGAGCTACAAGGTGAGAACTTGTCATGGATAAAAAGAAAAAGAAATAAAAAGCCAGGTGTGGGGCATACGAACCGAGAGAGAGAGAGACAGACAGACAGAAGACACAAGAGAGACAAAGAGAAAGAAATAGAGAACACACACAGGCAGTGAGAGAGAGAGAGAGAGAGAGAGAGAGAGAGATCAAGGAAGATCCCCTGGTGCCAATCACTAGCCTCCACACACATGCATAAAATGCCCTACACACATTATACAAATACCCATATGCACAAAAACATAGGCCACAGAAAAAACTCTCTACGAGTTTACATGTAAGTTAGTTCCACCCTATCCTCATGTGTATTAAGGAGAACTTTAAATACCCAGGAGGTATCCACAATCACCAGGAACTGGGAAGCTCAGTAGTAGCACTTGCCCAGCATGTGTGAAACCCCTGCTTCTGTCCATCAACACTAACGAAACAAATGCAAAAAACAAAAGGGTCACCTGAAAAGTGCACAACAAATTAACATCAGAGATCTTCCCAGGAAAAGAAATCCCACAGCTGAGAGTGTTTTGGGCACATCTCTACTGCCAAACTTTCTCTGCACTGCCTGGTCTTTCAAGGTGACATTTCATGTATTCTAGTTCCTCTTACATGTGACAGAAGTATTAATCTGAGGAGAAATGCATTCATCATATATTCATGTGTGACATACTGCCACCAAACTCTGAGCTCAAAAAAAAAATACACATTTATTACCACACCTTTGAGGGATGGTTATTCTAAACCTGAGAATAAGGTATGGCAGTCTATAAACAGTGGCTTGAAATGAATGAAGCCTTTTGAAGGTTTACCTGGTCTGCAGGGCTTTTTCCCAAGGTCATTTTTGTAGCTAAGTTCTCCATTGTTTGTCAAGTGTGGGCCATCTGTTTGTTCCTCTGAACATCTTGCTATGTTTGCTGCCTTCCAAGAAAGAATTAGTGAGTTGGTGAAGTGTGTGTCTGTGTGTTACTAGCAGTGAAGTCATAGACCACTTACACTATTGTAGCCTAAGCTTACAGCTAATAACACCATTACTCCTATTCTATTATTTTGATCACAAAAAGCACCTTTGAAACAGTGCAAAGAGTTCAGTGTTCAAATGAGTTCCATGGTAATAGGAACAGGGACTGTCTCTGACAGGAAATGATTGGCCTGCTCTTTGATCACCTCCCCCTGAGGAAGGAGCAGCCTTAGCAGGCCACAGAGGAAGACAATGCAGCCAGTCTTGATGAGCTAGGGTCAGATGGAAGGGGAGGTGGACCACCCCTATCAGTGGACTTGGAGAGGAGCATGGGAAAAGATGAGGGAAGGTTGGATTGGAAGGGGAGGAGGGAGGTACAGGGGGATACAAAGTGAATAAACTATAATTAATAAAAAAATTTTAAAGTTTTTAAAAAGAAAAAAAAAACTTGATTCTAAGCAGCTGTGCTTAGAATTTGTCCCATGATAAAGGGTTTGGATTGTGAGGACTCTTACTTCACCAGTGATCAATCCATCCATTAATTTGTAACTCAGTGAAAATAAAATTATATAAAAAAAAAGAAACAGTGCAAAGAGGAAAAAACTATGGTATGAATATCAGTAGTGAGATTATTGGAAAGTGATTTCCACAGGCATCACGTGAAAGGTAAGCTCCTTATTAGGTTTCTCACCTATTTGTATTGTTCCATGAACACAGGAGTTGTCACATGGTCTTTTGACCTTATTGACCCCAGGTGACACAAAACTTACGAAAATATTTTACTTTCTCTTTATTTCCTTCCACAGCTGTAGAACCTTGATTTAGAATGCATGCCAAAATGAATTTAGAACTTGTGAAGGTAGAAAGAATTTTACTTGAGAGAATTTTAAGAGTTGAGACTTAGATGTGAGTTCAGAGAACTGAATCCATTTCTGATAAAGGCAGAAGTAGGGTCTTACATGTTATAAAGGAACGTGAGCTACGTGACGAGAAGTTAAGTAATTAAAAAGAAAGAATGTATAAACACAACAAAAGTGTCCATAAAGCAGGAGCCTGATAACCTCTTGATTTGCATAAAGCGTTAGCCATGACACAGAGATCCAGTTTAGGTCAGTCAGGCCCAGATGTGTACTGTCAAAGGGTGGAGGTTGACTGCAGATTTCACAGTTCGTACAACAGCTGGACTATTGCTTGATCCCTTTTCCTAATCTTCACCCAACTCCGAAGACTCTAACTATTACGGTCATGATATTTTATTTAATTCCACGAAGACAAAAAAAAAAAACCAGTGTGTGATCCCATGTGTATTAAACCAAAATAGGGCACCATACAACATGAACAGGCAGTTGAAAGAGTAATTCAGATTTTTATTTTTTTTTGAAGAATCTAAAGTTTATGAAATAAGATTTATTTTGATGACCTTCCTCATTTATAAAGACCATCTATCTTGAAAGTATTTGGAAGGTTTTCAACAGTCAGATTTCAGCAACTTGAAAAATTATTATTGAGGCTAAAGCTCCATGCATGGTGCTTTTGAGAGGGGTGCTATGATGCAAAATGCAAACTCTTGAGGTTTGGGGCTACTGCAAAACTCTCACTGAACATTGCTGTTGCAATGCCTGAAACTACCTTAAAGGTGAGACTGATGGAAACTTGCAGCTGCTTAAGAATTGGCGATGATCTGTTTACTACAGTGCTGTCAGATTTTCTGCACCACCCCCTCCAGCTTCTTCTACTGCTGGGAAGACTCACTGCAGACATAAGCCCATCTCCTTCTAAACACACTGAAGGAAATCCCAGAAAAGAGCAAGAATAAAGCTCAGCACTTCTGTCTAAAGTAGTGTGACAGCTGGGAGGGGAGTTGACCCTCATTTGTCTTCCAGAGAAACTAGGTCTGGATCTCAGAACGTACATGCCAGTATGCAACCATTTGTGACTCAAGTTCCAGGGCATCTCCTTCTTTCTTATGCTCTCTGTGGGCAGCAGGCACACATATCGTGCACACATACACGCAGATAAAACACTCATATGAAATAAAGTAATCCTTTAAGAGAAGTAGAATGAGGGGATTCTACTTTATTTCTTAGGTAGAGCTGCATGCAGTTTGTTAAAAATAGAAAGTCACTCAAGGAAAGAACATAACATATCTAAGAGCAGGGGTATGCCTTCTCAAATAAGAGTCTTATGCGGTTTATCCATAGCCATAGGAAGGGGAAATAGAATAGATAGGGATGAAGACGAGTGAGGACCAGAATGGGAGAATCAAAGGAGGAGGAGGAAGGAAGAAGGAGTGTGGGAGAGAATACAGGGAGAGACAGCTAAAACTTGGGGCCATTTGAGGAGTTCTAGGGAAACCTAGTAGAGCAGTGTGTGTGTGTGTGTGTGTGTATGTGTGTGTGTGTGTGTGTGTTTAAGAATGTCTTGTGTGGATGTAGCAGTCGTCAATAAATTGCTGATTGGCTAATCATCTGGGCAGAAGGACAGGAAGGGGAAGGTGAGACTGCTGGTAGAGAGAAAGGAACTCTGGGAAGGGAAAAAAAAGGGGGGTTTCGCCAGGAGGCACAGAGGAAGACAGGTGTGTTCATGGACGTGGGGAGGATAGCCGCTGGCCATATGGCTGAGAAAGAAGACAGCACTGAGTACACGGCTGTTGGAAGAGACTGATGGAGCAGAAGCAGGCCCAGAAGTCATCTGATTGGCTTTCAAAGGGACTAGGATTAGAATAGCTCAGACTCCTTTTGATTTGCATCTCTCTGATGGCTAAGGACATTGAGCATTTCTTTAAGTGTTTTTCTGCCATTCTATAATCCTCTACGGTCAGTTCTCTTTTTAGCTCCATACCCCATTTTTAATTGGATTATTTGGTTTCTTGCTTTTTAACTTCTTGAGTTCTTTTTTTTGTTTGTTTGTTTTTTGTTTTTTTTGTTTGATTTTTTAAATTTATTTATTTTTATCTCAATCACAGGTTAGGTACTTTGAATCCCAGGCTTAGCCCCCTTCCCCATTCCCTCCTACCCTCCCACTCCCTCACTCATCTCCCTCTTCCCCGCCCCCTCCAAGTCCACCAACAGGGGAGGACCTCCTTCCCGTCCATCCAACCCCAGCTTATCCTGTCTCCTCAGGGCTGGCTGCAATGTCCTCCCCTGGGATCTAGCCAGTCTGTCACTCCCCGGCTTGTATGGGGGAGGGTCAAAGAGTCAGCCATCAAGATCATGACTGAACACTCCCTGTTTCCCTGAATAGGGTCTTCAGTCCAAAAATGAGCTATCA
>CM053743.1:54671555-54682871 GCA_028658305.1 Pachyuromys duprasi | reverse complement strand
GAATGGTCCCCCACTCCACTCAGTCTGTGGTGGTTCCCACGATTGGTTCGCGCCTGCCGCACACCCGTGGGTTGATGCAGGACTCGGGATCCTCCCAGATCTGCCGGTGGACTCACACCCTGACTGAGTTTTTGCTGGCGGAAGCGTTTGGCCCGCACCCCCGCAGTGTGCGGACTGGTCAAAATGGTCCCCCATCCACTCAGTCTGTGGTGGTTCCCACGATCTGTTCACGCCCGCCGCACACCAGTGGGTTGGTGCAGGACTCGGGATCCTCCCAGATCCGCCGGCGGACTCACACACTGACTGTGTTTTTGCTGCTGGCGGACTCACACACTGATTGAGTTTTTGCTGGCAGAAGCATTCGGCCCGTGCCCCTGCAGTGTGTGGTCTGGTCAAAATGGTCCCCCAATCCACTCAGCCTGTGGTGGTTCCCACGATCTGTTTGCGCCCGCCGCACACCCGTGGGTTGATGCAGAACTCGGGATCCTCCCAGATCTGCCGGCGGACTCACACACTGACTGAGATTTTGCTGGCGGGGCGTTCGGCTTGCGTCCCGGCAATGTGCGGACTGGTCAAAATGGTCCCCCAATCCACTCAGTCTGGTGTCATTAAAATTTCTAATTTCAGATATTTACAATTCTAGAATATTTTTAAAAATGTTTTTGAACTGAATAACAGTCACTATAATTATTTAATTTGTTTGTGAAAAATAAACAGTCATAATCATATTTTTAAATCATATTTAAGCAAAATTTCTGAAAATTATATATAATAATAATGTTTGAACAGACACAAAATGCTGATTATAAGTATTACTCTACAGTTTAACATCTGAAGGATATGATCATGTAAAAATCAAAACAGAAGAAAAAGTAATATTACATCTTAAGCAACTACAAAAAGAAGTCTCCTTTAATTTCTGTCTTTCAGTTGAATGTGATACTAAATTATTTTGAATAATGAATGAATGTGATGAAGATTCCATTGTTCATTCCTGGTCCTTTTTTTAACAAATATGAAGATATTTTTAATCATTATAGTGACACTCTAAACTTGAGCACAGTTTTCACAATGGACTAATGAGAATCCTGATCTGAAAATTACAGTGCCCATGAACCAACAAAAATCTCACATCAATTAGTGTAATTTTTTCAGCTGGAGTCCTGCTAATTCATCTCAGAAAATACAGTCTTAATATTTAAGGTCAGAATATTAGAAGTCATGTAGGTTTTTTTTTCTGTTGTAACAATGTACGGAAGTGTATAATAGAAAAGAAACAGATTTGGAGAATTTGATGATGAAACACAAAATAACAAATGTTCACAACCGAGTCACTGAATAATAAAAATATTGGAGATGTATAGCATGGTAAGAGTTCCATATATACATATGAGCAAAATGCATTTAGTGGTGTTACCTAGAATGGCAGACTTTATATTTAAAGGAAAATATTGTATTGAGACAGACATACAAAAAATTTAGGAGAGGTTACATGGAAAACTGATCGTGGATTTATGTTTTGAATTGTAAGATTTTTTTTTGCAGGCTTTTTGTGTTTTCTTTAGTCTCTCCTTTTCTTTTCCTTTTTTTCTTTCTTTTTTTTGGCTTTACCCACATATATTTGTTTTCTTTAGTTTTTTATTTATTACAATTTATTCACTTTCTATACCAGGTATAGCTCCCTCCCTTGTTCTCCCAATCCTGCCCTCACTTCCTGGGAACTGGAAAAGATCATCCTGAGTGAGGTATCCCAGAAGCAGAAAGACACACATGGTATATACTCACTCATACATGGATATACATACAATATAGGATAAACATGCTAAAATCTGTACACCTAAAAAAGCTAATCAAGAAGGAGGAACCTGGGTAAGATGATCAATCTTCATTCAGAAAGGCAAACAGGATAGACATAGGAAGAGGAAGAAAACAAGACAGGAGCCACCACAGAGGGCCTCTGAAAGACTCTTATTATTTTCAATTATTTCTGTTCCTCACTTAAACATTCATTACACACTTCACAACTCTAGACACCAAGTTGTAAGTTAACCATGTGTGGAATTTGCCCTATAACATGTTATTTTATTATTATATTTATTATTTATAATAACATTATTTGTATACATTATAACATTTATACAATGTTTTACCTCATGATTCTAGCCAGTAAGTTTCAGTTGTTCTGGTGGGTCCTAAATATAAATTTCTGGAAAAATGAGTTCTTGAGATCTGAGTCTAATAGTCTCTGTTAATTCACAAGGCAGAGGGAGAATAGAGGAGTTGGAAATGGAGTGAAACTTAAACTAAGATTTGTGCTGTTACCCACATAAGTGAAGTAATAAGGGAATAAAAAATGTCCAATTTGTACAAAATAGGCTTCAGAACTCTAAAAGAATGGAAGCCAATATCACCCCAAATTCCTAATATACTTAATTATCTATTTATGCCTCTCTTGGGACAAATGTTGTCCTAACTCTAAAAGTAGCGTCCTGAGGGGTCTTCTACAATATATGTTTTCCTCTCCTGAAAGGAAGAATTCTTTTATTCTCACTGTGACTTAGTTTCGTGGTATTTTCATCCACTTTGTGATAACACTCTACAGGTCTTCTTCACCTTCAGTTGTAACCCTGAAAATCATACCCAACACTGCAGGTGTGATTTGACCAGGGCCCTGTCATCATAATTACTTTAAAATACTTATACATATATGGTTAATCTAATCACAAAAGTAATGTACCTGCAAAGAACTTGAAACCATTTTCTGATATGGCACATCTCTCTCATACATTTGCTGTTTGTTATTTGACAGAATTTTAGTACTTCTCTTTTTTTATCCAGTTTAGTGTATAATTCCAGTAACTAAGTTTGTTACCAGTACTAGCTTTCTCTTGGTTTTGTTACTTTTCCCTGATTTGTTCATCTACCTTCATGTTAATCATTGATATGTGAAGAAGAACCATCTACAACAGAGTTTTGGGGGAGTTTAACAGAACATTTCCATGCAATTAACTTATACCCAATATCACAGGTCAGCTGCTTGGTCAATAGCAAAAGATCCCAAGTATATTACTATGTTAAGGATTCTCTTTACTCAACTAACTCATGAACTTTTGGCAAAAGTACTCTTTTGTTCATATAACATAGAATCTTTCTTTCTCTTTCTCTCTCTCACACTCTGTGACTGTGT
This sequence comes from Pachyuromys duprasi, assembly GCA_028658305.1. Lineage (NCBI taxonomy): Eukaryota > Metazoa > Chordata > Mammalia > Rodentia > Muridae > Pachyuromys > Pachyuromys duprasi. Next base: position 54,679,684 of record CM053743.1, on the reverse strand, counting down.
GTATGTGTGTGAATGAAGCTACTTTCTATCTAAGTTGACATTCCATCATGCTGAGTTTTGAACATCCAAGTCTGGAAGTTTGCCTTTGGCAATATGTCTTGTTTTATTCTATATGAAATAACAACAACAAATTCCTTTAAAATTGAACTCATCTGTTGGTGCATGTGTAATTAGCACAATAAAAACATAGCACTGGCCTTCGATTTTCTTGCTTGTGCTCATGATAGAATTCAAGACACAAAAGCTTCCCAACCATCTGAAATTGTCTTTCCAGCATCCCACACTCATCTTGTGAGGTCATACTAGTTTCTCTCTGATTTTTAACACTGATTTTTGTGTCTCTTTTGGTTATCATTAATTTTGAAATTAATGAACCCCCAGAATTTCATCAGTGTTTTTTATCAACACAGTATCTGTAGGAGCAGGAAGAGCTTCATGAGCTGGGGCTGTACACTTGCCTCAAGGGCCCGACTCATCTCCTTTAAAAATGTTTCGCTTTAGTTATTTTGAGTTTTTTAGCAATCTTTGAAAAAAAAGTGTGAAAATTGTCACTTTATCTTAAGCTCTGAAAATTTTGTAGTTAGCTGTGGTACTAGTTTGCATTCAAAATAGATATTCATTATCTGTTGTTTTTATTAAGGTTGGCTACAAAGCAATTTAGGACATAATCAGATTTTTTTCAATGTAAAATACTTCATGAAATACTAACTCTATTTAATATTTAACTTATAAAAGCAAGACTTCACAGCCAAAGCCTTTTATATCAAACTCCATTTACAAAAATGCCCTTTAAAATTAAAAAAATTATATAACATTGTTCTTAAAATATAAAACAAGAAAAAGATAATTAAGTAACTGAGAAACTTTTTATATATTGTTCAATATTTAATTTTCTAGCTTTTAGCATAGTATGATTATGCATCATCCAGCAAATTATGTTCATTTAGTAATAGTTTAAATAGTAATATTTTATGATAAATATACATATATTCCACCTATGGATGGGAGGCATGCTTAGGCAATAGTGTCTGACAGGTGAGCATGAAGAACCAAGTTCAGACTCCCAGCACCCATATAAAAGGCCTACCATTGGTGCCTGAATCTGTAACTCTCCCAGGGTGGACAGTAGAGAAAGGCAGATTTCTGGAGGTCATTGACCAGCCAGCCAAAACTGAATAGATGAGCTCAGGCCCAAGGAGAGACCTTGTTTCAAAAATCAGGTGTGAATCATTAAAGAAAGACAGCTAACATTGACCTATGTACATATACATACACAGGTACACACATGTGAACATGTACTTACATAACATACACACACACACACATTTCACACAATCCATTTAGAAAAATGCAATCTAGTGAAACATTAGAAAGGATTTGAAAACGTTCAGGATACTCAGAAATAATAACTAGTAATTTCAGAAGATTTTTTTCCTGTAGGCTTTTATCTCTATGGATATTTAATAGATGAAATTACACCGCTTAACTGGTTTCCAAGAAAAGTCCTCTCACATAACAATTTAAAAATTATATTAAAGTAGCTTCATAGTAGATTGAATTCCTCCAGAGAAATCCTGGTCTTCATTATCCTCTTTCTATTTATTTTTTTCTCTTACACAGGGTGGACAGTGGGACAACAAGGTGTAAGTGTGTCACCTTATTGATCCTAGTGATGGGTGACATGACATGGTCTGTAATACATGACAGCCCTAACCTTGACCCATGACCTAAATAGTCAGGCTGACAGTGTCAATGGAGCTAAAACAAAGCTGTCTTTTGGAGTGCTACTGCATCCAGTTACAAAGCAGTAAGACATAGAGATTATATTTGTTGGAAATCAGACACATTTATTTTATGCTAAGCACCAAAAGGAAGTTATCTAAAGCAGTAACGGCTAAAGCATAAAATAACGGACCCTATTAACATATTCAGAGAAGCTCATATAAGCACCAACATAGACAAATGCATATGAGCAATAAATAAACTCATTTGCTTTTTGTAGTTTCTTTTTGTCAACACATATGGCTAGAAATGTAAGTTTTGTGTAGATATATTATTAGGTGAGGTATCTACAATAACTAAGTAGTACTTAGTTACCAAAATTAAGAAGCTGTTTTAGCGGCCCTGAGATTTTACCTTACACCCATCAGAATGGCTAAGATGAATTACTCAAGTGACAACACATACTGGAGAGGATGTGGAGAAAGGGGAGCCCTCCTCCACTGCTGGTGGGAATGTAAACTTGTACAACCATTTTGGAAATCAATCTGGCGCTTTCTCAGACAATTAGGTATAGCGCTTCCTCAAGATCCAGCTATACCACTCTTAGGCATATATCCAAAAGACACTCAAGTATACAAGAAGGACATCTGTTCAACCATTTTTGTAGCTGCCAGAAGCTGGAAACAGCCCAGATGCTCCTCAACTGAGAAATGGATACAAAATTGTGGCACATCTACACAATGGACTATTACTCAGTGATAAAAAGCAAGGAAATCATGAAATTTGCAGGTAAATGGTGGAAACTGGAAAAGATCATCCTGAGTGAGGTATCCCAGAAGCAGAAAGACACACAGGGTATATACACACTCATAAGTGGATATTAGACATATAATATAGGATAAACATACTAAAATCTGTACACCTAAGAAAGCTAATCAGGAAGGAAGGAAGACTCTGTCTAAGATGCTCAATCCATTCAGAAAATCAAAGTGATGGACAACAGAGGAGAGAGATAACAGGGAACAGGGCAGGAGCCTACCACAGAGGGTCTCTGAAATACCCTGCAGGGTATCAAGGCAGATGCTGAGACTCACAGCCAAACTTTGGGCCGAGTGCAGGGAATCGTATGAAAGAAGTGGGAGATAGTAAGACCTGGAGAAGACAGGAGTTCCACAAAGACAGCAACAGATTAAAAAAAAGTCTGGGCACAGGGCTCATTTTTGAGACTGATACTCTAGCCAAGGACCACTCATAGAGATAACCTAGAACACCTGCACAGAGGTAGCCTATGGAAGTTCAATATCCAAGAGGGCTCCATAGTAATGGAGACAGGGACTGTCTCTGACAGGAACTGATTGGCCTGCTCTTTGACCACCACTTTCTGAGCAGGGAGCAGCCTTGCCAGGCCACAGAGGAAGACAATGCAGCCAGTCCTGATGAGACCTGATAGACCAGGATCAGAGGGAAGGGGATGGGGACCTCCCTTATCAGTGGACTGGGAGAGGGACATGGGTGGGGAAGAGGGAGGGTAGGATTGGGAGGGGAGAAGGAAGGGAGGTGGGGGGGATACAAAGTAAATAAACTGTAATTAATGAAAATAAAAATAATTAAATTAAAAAGAAGCTGCTTTAGAATGTTAACTAATGTACTACTTCCTTCACTGAAGAACCTCTACTACAAAAAGACTCTCAGTTGACCCTTTACTAATGTAAACAGTATAAGGTATAACTCACATAAAGTAATTTATTATAACATTAGTATCTTTATTCAATTTTTCATGTCATTAGCAGTCATTTTGCTATGTTCCCTTAGTAGAATAATAGTTTCAGGTTTTCCCTTCATCCCATGACATATCATTTTTTGACCACTTTAGCTGTGTCAGGTATGGAATGTATTTCATAGAATTGGCCTTAAATCCAATTAGAAAGTGGTTGGATACTACCACAAACACATCGGTTTTAAATCACCACCTTTTATTCATTGTCCCCAAATCTTCTTATGTTAACATAATCGTAAAAAAATTCTCAAAATCCTTTAGTCTATAAAAATTCCAACACTTTAAATGTCTGGGTTCTCTTGACATACAATATAGGATAAACATACTAAAGTCTGTGCATCTAAAGAAGGTAAGATAATCAATCCTCATTCAGAAAGGCAAATGGGACAGACATTGGAAGAGGAAGAAAACAGGGAACAGGACAGGAGCCTACCACAGAGGGCCTCTGAAAGACTACCCAGCAAGGTATCAAAGCAGATGCTGAGACTCATAGCCAAACTTTTGGCAGAGTGCAGGAAATCTTATGAAAGAAGAGAGAGATAGGGGACAGGAGCTCCACAAGGAAAGCAACAGAACCAAAAAGTCTGGGCCCACGGGTCTTTTCTGAGACTGATACTCCAACCAAAGATCATGCATGGAGATAACCTAGAACCCCTGCTCAGATATAGCACATGGCAGCTCAGTGTCCAAGTGGTTTCCCTAGTAATGGGAACAGGGACTGTCTCTGACATGAACTCAGTGGCTGGCTCTTTGATGAAATCCCCCTGAGGGGGTTACAGCATTAGAGGCCACAGAGGAGGACAATGCAGCCGTCGTGATGAGACCTGATAAACTAGGTTCAGATGCAAGGGGAGAAGGATCTCCCATATTAGTGAACTTGGGGAAGCTCATGGGAGGAGATGAGGGAGAGACGGAGGAGATGAGGGAGAGAGGGAGGGTTTGGGAGGACATAAGGGAGGGGCTTACAGCTGGGATACGAAGTGAATAAACTATAATTAGTAAAAAATTAATTAATTAAAAAAGAAAAGTCTAAAGTCTCTCTAGTAAGCTTCTATAAAACATTTTTTTAAAAAATTCCGCATTTCAGCTTTTCTTTTCAAAGTAGAATAATTGGGTCATTAACACAATCATAGTCTAGCAAAGGAAAAAAAATGAATCCAGTGACTTTAATTCAATTTGTGGGTCCATGTAATCTGAGTTTCACAGAGCCTGCTCAACTCTGGCATCTTTGGTACACAATTTTGCTCTTGTGCTGACTGTATTTAGTACCTAGTGAAACTCTACTTCATGTGTCTCTTCTGGTGTAAAATATTGCTAATGTCCTGAGGTCTCCTTTGCAACAGAAGATTCCCATTTGCCAACAGCTCTTCAGGGACTCTAGTACTGCCAGGAGAGGCCGAGCCTTAACTGATCTCCATAAGCCTTTGAACCTTGCTTCTTCTATGACTTCAAAATTCTTATGCATAATATTTACTACTCTTTTTAAATAAATTTTTATTTTTACTTTTCATATTAATTACAGTTTATTCAGTTTGTATCCCAGATGTAGCCCCCTCCCTCATATCCTCCAGTCCCACCCTCCCCCCCTCATCTCCTCCCATGCCCCTCTCCAAGTCCACTGACAGGGGAGGTCCTCATCCCCTTCCATCTGACCGTAGCCTATCACATCTCATTAGGTAGCAGGTAGACCAACCACTGTTTTAAATTTATCGTTAAAACTAGGATATAATTTATTAGATAACATTACGGCATTTTCAAACAAAGTATGTTTAAGTAGATTTTTCCAATCCACTTGTCTCCACTACTTTCTGAATTAAAATTCCTCTACGCATATGTTTCTTTAAAAGTCCCTGAAAACATACATAGAAAGAATACTACACAGACTGAGCAGGTTGTACTTAGGTACACACACATGTAGGTGTATATGTATGTGTCTGTGTGTCTGTATGTATCTGTGTGTGTCTATGTGTGTGTGTGTGTCAATGTGACTGTGTTTATGTGACAATATTTAATTTAAAAGAGGCCATAACTTTTTAAAAGGGTAAGGAGGAGATGTGTGACTATAAAGAGAGAGGCAGACAGAGAAAAAGACAGAGAAGCAGAGATACAGAGACAGAGAGATGAAGAGACAGAAGTAGACAGAGAAATGCATTTTAATATCATATACATTCAAACTCCAGGTGAGAATATAATAAATATATTATACATTTTATGTATTCAAAAGCTATATATCTGAGTATATTTGCACACATGTGTATTAATATGTTTCTTTTTATGGTTTGTTTCAAGTTGATTTTAAAATAACTTTGGAACCCTCTCAGAATTGTCTCAGAGAAATACAATGTCTTTTCTAAAATCTCTGACCTAAATGCCCCTTGCCATGTTGCTGAAAGTGAGTGATAATATCAACCTCACTTGGCAGTGAGATGCCGAAAAAGCATTTGACAAAATCCAACATCCAGTCATGTTTAAAGTCTTGGAGAGATCAGGGATACAAGACACATACCTGAACACAATAAGGGCAATATACAGCAAGCCTATAGCCAACATCAAACTAAATGGAGAGAAACTTAAATCAATCCCACTGAAATCAGGGACTAGGCAAGGCTGCCCACTCTCTCCATATCTCTTCAACATAGTACTTGAAGTCCTAGCTAGAGCAATAAGACAACTAAAGGAGAGCAAGGGGTTACAAATTGGAAAGGAAGAAGTCAAAGTATCACTATTTGCAAAAAAGAACAGTTTTTATCTGGATAAGATAACTGAAAATTTGGAGATTAAAACATTATACAAAATATCATAATAAATTAATCTCCATCAAGTATATGTAATACTTTAATTGAAATTTACATAGATTACATTTAAAATATGTATAAATATGAGTATGTACAATTTTTCAGAAAAAATCAGAAATGAACATTTATTCCCTGAAAGTAGTTTACACTACTAAAGGAATGGAATTTGGGGAAATATGAAGACAAATTTTATTTTTGTAACCTATATATTTTTATCACTTGAATGTTTTGGATATTTGCTGTTTTATAAGGATCAAAATTTCTCCTAGAGAACTATTAAAATATTAGCAAAACAGCCATTCACTTTACTTTCAGTATTTAATTTTTACTGTATATTATCAGCCACTTTTTGTGCTCCACATAAATTCCAGATGTCAGGGCTGCTTGTCACCTGCACTTTGCAAACATGTTCATGTACATTGCACAGCTAAAAACCAAAAGCTTTGCAACAGCTCTCATCAAAGAAACCCCATCTGTCTCACTGAAAGCAAAGGAATTATCTGAGTGGAAGCAAGCTCCAATTTGTGAAATGTTGGGTGAAGAGTATATTAATAACTGACCAGGCAAATTCAACCCTATGCTCTGGTCCTTATACTTTCTCTTGGTGAACTTGAGTAAAATTATATATGCTTATATATAGTATTTATGTAAAAATTAAAATTTAATATGAGAAAATGCATAAAAAACAGATAAAAATAAGACATCCAAGGCAGACCTTGATGAGCCCTTCTGAAAGATCAAGTTCCTTTTTGCTTTTTCTGCAAAGCTTAGTGTGCACGGTTTTTTTTTTTTTGAGTTGATTTTGTATCCAGCCACTTTGATGAAGGTGTTTAGCAGTTGAAGGAGTTCTCTGGTTGAATTCTGGGGGTCATTCATGTATATTAACATATCATCTGCAAATAGGGAAACTTTGACCTCTTCCTTTCCGATTTGTATCCCCTTGATCTCCTTTAGTTGTCTTATTGCTCTAGCTAAGACTTCAAGTACTATGTTGAAGAGATATGGAGACAATGGGCAGCCTTGCCTTGTCCCTGATTTCAGTGGGATTGATTTAAGTTTCTCTCCATTGAGTTTGATGTTGGCTATAGACTTGCTGTATATTGCCTTTACTATGTTTAGGTATGTGCCTTGTATCCCTGATCTCTCCAAGACTTTAAACATGAATGGATGTTGGACTTTGTCGAAAGCATTTTCGGCATCTAAAGAGATGATCATGTGGTTTTTTTTCCTTCAGTTTGTTTATATGGTGGATCACATTGATGGATTTCTGTATATTGAACCACCCCTGCATGCCTAGGATGAAGCCTACTTGGTCGTGGTGGATGATACCTTTTATGTGTTCTTGGATTCAGTTTGCAAGTATTTTATTGAATATTTTTGGCATAAATGTTCATAAGAGAGATAGGTCTGAAGTTCTGTTTCTTTTTTGTTGGGTCTTTGTGTGGTTTAGGTATCAAGGCGACTGTGGCTTCATAGAATGAGTTTGGTAATGTTCCTACTGTTTCTATTTTGTGGAATAGTTTAGAGAGAATTGGAGTTAGCACTTCTTTGAAGGTCCTGTAGAATTCTGCACTGAATCCATCTGGCCCAGGGCTTTTTTTGGAAGGGAGACTGTTGATGACTGCTTCTATTTCCTTGGGGGATATAGGGCTATTCCATTTTTTACCTGATCTTGACTTAATTTAGGTAGATGGAATCTATCAAGAAAATTGTCCATTTCATTTAGATTTTCAAATTTTGTGGCATATAGGCTTTTGCAATAAGACCTAATGATTGTTTGGATTTCCTCAGTGCCTGTAGTTATGTCCCCCTTTTCATTTCTGATTTTGTTGATT
>CM053743.1:54640364-54671455 GCA_028658305.1 Pachyuromys duprasi | reverse complement strand
CTCAAAGAACCAGCTCTTGGTTTCATTGATTCTTTGAATAGTTTTATTTGTTTCTAATTGATTGATTTCTGCCCTGAGTTTGATTATTTCCAGCCACGTGCTCCTCTTGGGTGTATCTGCTTCATTTTTTTTCTATGGCTTTCAGTTGGACCATTAAGTTGCTTGTATGAGATGTTTCAAATTTCTTCTTGAAGGCACTTAGTGCTATGAACTTTCCTCTTAACACTGCCTTCATTGTGTCCCATAGGTTTGGGTATGTTGTGTTTTCATTTTCATTGAATTCTAGGAGGTCTTTAATTTCTTTCTTTATTTCTTCCCTAACCAGGCTGTCATTGAGGAGCATGTTGTTCAGTTTCCAAGTATGTGCAGGTTTTTTGCTGTTCCTATTGTTGTTGAGGTCCAGCTTTAGACCATGATGGTCAGATAGTATACAAGGGATTATTTCAATCTTCTTGTATCTGCTGAGGCTTGCTTTGTGAACAATATGTGGTCTATTTTGAAGAAGGCTCCTTGTGGTGTTGAAAAGAAGGTATACTCTTTTGATTTTTGGATGAAAAGTACTGTAGACATCTATTAGATCCATTTGATTTAGGGTCTCTGTGAGTGCCCTTGTTTCCCTGTTTTGCTTCTGACTGGATGATCTGTCTCTTGGTGAGAGGGGAGTGTTGAAGTCTCCCACTATTAAGGTGTTGGGATCTATGTGAGATTTCAGCTTTAATAATGCAGTTTCTTGAGACTTTCCATCCAGGTTTCCTCTTCGGAAGATGGTGTTTATAATTCTGCCACAAGGCAGGTGCTATAGTTGTTGGCACCCTAAGGGTATGACAATTCCTTTTTTATTTTAATTTTATTAATTACAGTATTCATTTTTGTATCCCAGCTGTAGTCCCCTCCCCGTCCCCCGACAATTTCTAATTCATACAAAGCTACTATGTAGATTTTTTTCTGGAACTGACTGGACAATTTTTGAAAACTAGGATAATGTTCTTTTAATTGGCTTTTGGAACATATTTTGAAATAAAAGCCAATTGAGATATTACTTATTACACTAGTGAATTAAGTTCATCTGTAATTATGATAGGTCTAGCATTTAAGACTTTTGATTTCTTAACTCAGTATAGAGTAAACCCATGGGAAGATCTAGAAACATCCTTTCTTGTTTCAATATTGTTAATTTGTAAATCTTTCCCTGAGACTGCATTTTATTTTTGACTTCTGTTTTCAGTAAGCGATTTGATATATATTATAGACTTCTCCTTTAAGGTAATCAACAATGACTGTATTTTTATTAAGCTTGGGCTAGGAGCTTAAAATTTTCATTACACTCTGCCAGCCACACAGGACTTGAAGCTTAGAGAAAATCTTTGCTGTCCAAAGTCTAAATAATGTATACAAACCCTATGGCTAGTGGTACCTTTCTGCCTGCTACTCTCTCATGCAGTCAATCTATGGAAACTCTGTCACAGAGTTCATGTCCATGAATCTTCCAGTTTCTGGGGGAGGGGGAGAGCATGTAGCTCGATGTGGTCAAAAGCTGAAAAACGTAGATTTTTCCTTAAGAGCAGCCGATGACCCAGAGTTACGAAATTGTAGTAGCAAACCATCAATCCTTAACATCTTATATCTCTTGAGATCCCTGAACCAAGAAAAATGTTGTAAGAGAAATATTTAGGAAACAGATTTTATTTCTATAGAACTGGCAATAAAAAATGAGAGTGCTTCTATATTTTGGTCCTTCTACCATCTTCCACTTGTTTTAAATACATTTTCAGTTTAAGGAGATGGGTATTCTAATTTTTATTAATTTGATTTTCATGGATATTGCCAAAAAATCTCTTCATACTGACTGTCACGACTCAGAAATTGAGAATCTATGACATGCTCTTCTGATACTGGCCCACTGCTGTGTCCATTCTGTTCCTGGGACTCCCACTTTCTCCCCCTGAATAGGGAACTGAGTACTAGCGGAGCCTAACAAATGTCGTCAATAGTCATGGGGTAGGTAGGAAGGGAAATATCTACTGTTTTGACCTCAGCTGCCTATTTCTCATTGTCCTGTCTGCAGGCTGCTGTGGACCCAACCTTTAATATGGAAAAGAATTCTAAACACTCTAAAGTTTGTAAAGTTATTTTAGTCTCTTCCTTATTTCCCATTTCACTCCAGACAGGCTTCCCCTGGCTCTCTAGTTATATAATATATACTTTCTCTATGGTAATTCAACCAGAATGAATCTTAAAATCATCAAATCACTCTTAAAATTAATCTGTACAGCTCTTGTAACATGTTGTTTTTATTTCCTCAGAAGAGGGGATGAGATGAGAACCATACCCAAGCTTTACAAATACATGGCTTAGGCTGAACCCAGAGCATTTCTATTTAATCATTCCTAGGCCAATGCCTGGAAGTTTTTAGCCTCTATACAATCTAATCTTCTGTAAGCCTAGACCTTGAAGTCTTCAGCTTCCAGCTTCCATCTGTTAACCTAGGTCTAGACTGTTTTCAACCTCCAAGACTTACTGCTCAATAAACTCAGCCTATCTAGCTCTTTCTAAACTCTGGCTGTCTGGTTCAACTCAGCTGTTACGGCTCAAAACTCCTCTTCAAGCTGACTGGTTCTAAGTGGCTTCTCACTGAATTTGTCTGCTTGGGAAAAAAATGCCTCTAAGTGCAAACTCAACTGCAATCAACTTAACTGCACTGAACTACACCAAACTGTACTGTAATCCTGAACTCTACTGTTTCCACAAGCTCTACCATATTCCTGTACTGTACTCTCTTCCTCTCTCTCTACTGTCTAATTCTTTCTCTGCACTGCTCTTAAGCAGCCCTTCTATCTTTCATGAGAGTTGAACATAGCCTATTTCTGATTCATTCTGTCAAATCTTCCTGTGACTTATCACTTTGTCTGTCTCCCAATTAGACATCATTGTTTGGGATTAAAGATGTGTATTAAGCTGTGTATGTATTCCAGCCAGTGGGATTAAATGTATATTTACCAGCTGGATCACACAGACCTAAGTTTTGGGATGTGATCCCTTGCCAGAGGAGCCATGTTGCTGGATCAGAACTCCTCTACAGTATCTACTTCACAGCAACCACCACAGGATTCTATTACCCTTCATTCAGCTTCTTAAAAGGTTCATTGGAATGTTACAAGTACCAGATTTGAGAGATTGAAACTAAAGATTTTATACTCAAGATATTAATATTTTAATCAATGCAACAAAGCATGTGTTATATGTGTTTATACATTTTTATAGATAGTTTTTGCTTCTATATATTTTCTATTTGTTAAAAGACCCCATTCTGTAAATTATAGTAGGTGATAAAATTTAATTTTACTTCCTACTCCTCCCCTCACTCAGTTTTCCTCATTAACCTTAAAGCAAAACTCAAGTAATATTACTTACCTTGAAGATTTTAATTATGGACCAAAAATGGAAGGAGGGGCATAACATTCCAATCGTGATACTCAGTTATTGAGTATGCAGCTGTGGGTACTCAATAAATATTAGTTTTTCTATTAGTTTTTCTGTTCATAGCCCAAGACAATTTTTTGTTGATATCACTTCCTAAATGGGAAAAAAAACATAGATCTGGATGACAGTGATTGTGCCTGGCTATTTTATCGAATTTGTTCTGTTTTGTTTTCAGATAGGATTTCTCTGTACAGCCTTGGCTGTACTGGAATTGTATTGTAGGCCAGGCTGGTCTCGAACTCACAGAGATCCACCTGTCTCTGCCTCCTTGAGTGCTAGGATTACAAACGTGTGCTACCATGCTCTGCTACTTCATCAATTTTTTAAAGTAATTTATTTTTGTATTAATCACAGGTTATGTACTTTGTATCCCAACTGTAGCCCCCTCCCCCATTCCCGCCCACTCTCCCCATCCCTCCCTCATTTCATCCTTGCCCCCCTCCAAGTCTACTGATAGGGGAGGACCTCCTCCCCTTCCATCTAACCCTAGCTTATCATGTCTCTTCAGGGCTGGCTGCAATGTCCTCTTCTGGGATCTAGCTAGGCTGCTCCTCCCTCGGGAGAAGGGGTAGTCCCTGTTCCCCTTACTAGGGTACCCAGTTGGATACTGAGCTATCATGAGCCACATCCAAGCAGGGATTCTAGGTTATATCCATACATGGTCTTTGGTTGGAGAAACAGTCTCCAAAGACCCCTATGTCCTGATCTATTTGGTCTTTGTGGAGCTCTTGTCCTCGCCAAGTCTTACTAACTCCCCCTTTTTTCATATGATTCCCTGCACTCTGCCGAACGCTTGGTTGTGAGTCTTAATATCTGCTTTGATACATTGCTAGTTAGAGTCTTTCAGAGCCTCTCTGTGGTAGGCTCCTGTCTGTTGCTTGTTTTCTCCTACATTCAATGTCCATCCCATTTGTCCATCTAAGCAAGGATTGATCATCCACCCCGGGTCCTCCTTCTTGCTTATCTTCCCTAGGTGTATAGATTTCAGCATGTCCATCCTATCCTATAGGTCTATATAAGTGACCAAGAGTTTCTTTCTGCTTTTGGGATACCTCACTCAGGATGATCATATCCAGGTCCCACCATTTGCCTGCAAATTTTATGATTTCCTCCTTTTTAATTGCTGAGTAGTATTTCATTGTGTAACAATACGACAATTTCTGTATCCATTCCCAAACTGAGGGACATCTGGGTTGTTTCCAGGTTCTGGCTATTATGAATAAAGCATCTATGAACATGGTTGACCAAATGGCCTTGTTGTGTGCCGGAGCCTGCCAGCAGAGCAGAACAGGGTTCTGAGTCGGGAGTGAGGATTGAAATTAATAATGCACACTACACATAATTATCTTCCGAGAGGCTTCTGGCCGCTTGCTCATGGCTCTAATGAGCCCTAGAGCGTCAATATGCTCTGCATCCGAAAAGCCACTAGAGCAGACAGCCTTCTTTATTTATACAAACAGTTTACACAAGGGGTTAATTTTTACAAGGAAGTGAGGCAGAGTTGAGATTTCAAACAAGCTCTCCCACCTGCTGTCACTAAACAAAAGGCGAATGGACTTGCAAATCCTTCCCTGTCTCCAAGGGAAGGCCTGGAAAAAACCTGTCTTCTGTGCTGAGACTAGCATTTCAAACAGCTGCCAAAGCAGCTATGACCCAGCTCACCACAGTTGTGTACTTAAACATCTTTTGGATATTTGCCTAGGAGTGGTATAGCTAGATCTTGAGGAATCACTATTCCTAATTGTCTAGGAAAGTGCCAAATTGATTTCCAGAATGGTTGTACAAGTTTACATTCCCACCAACAATGAAGGAGGGTTTGCCTTTCTCCACAACTTCTCCAGCATGTGTTGTCACTTGAGTTTTTGATCTTAGCCATTCTGGTGGGTGTAAGGTGAAATCTCAGGGTTGATTTGATTTGCATCTTCCTGATGGCTAAGGACGTTGAGCATTTCTTTAAGTGTTTTTCTGCCATTCTACAATCCTCTACAGAGAGTTCTCTGTTTAGCTCCATACCCCATTTTTTAATTGGATTACTTGATTTGTTGCTTTTTAACTTCTTGAGTTCTTTATATATGCTGGATATTAGCCCTCTGTCAGATGTAGGATTGGTAATGATCCTTTCCAAGTCTGTAGGCTGTCGTTTTGTTTTGATGACAGTGTGTTTTGCATTACAGAAGCTTTTCAGTTTCATGAGGTCCCCTTTATTTATTGTTGATCTTAGAGCCTGTGCTGTTGGTGTTCTGTTCAGAAAATAGTCTCCTGTGCCAATGAGTTCTAGAGTCTTCCCTACTTTTTCTTCTAACCGGTTTAGTGTGTCTGATTTTATGTTGAGGTCTTTGATCCACTTAGACTTTAGTTTTGTGCATGGTGATAAATATGGTTCTATTTTCATTTTTCTGCATATAGACATCCAGTTGGGCCAGCACCATTTGTTGAAGATGCTGTCTTTTTTTGTTTGAATGGTTTTGGCTTCTTTGTCAAAAATCAAGTTTCCATAGGTGTTTGGGTTTATTTCTGGGTCTTCTATTTGGTTCCATAGATCCACTATTCTGTTTCTATGCCAATACTATGCCATTTTTATTACTATTGCTCTGTAGTACATCTTGAGGTCAGGGATGGAGATGGCTCCTGATGATCTGTTATTGTACACGATCATTTTGGAGATTCTGGGTTTTTTGTTTCTCCATATGAAGTTGAGAAGTTTTCTTTCAAGGTCTGTAAAGGATTGTGTTGGTATTTAATGGGAATTGCATTGAATCTGTAGATTGCTTTTGGCAGGATAACCATTTTCACAATGTTAATCCTACCAATCCATGAACACCGGAGATCTTTCCATCTTCTGATATCTTCTTTACTTTCTTTCCTCAGAGACTTGAAGTTTTTTTCAAACAGTTCTTTTACTTGCTTGGTTAGAGTCACCCCAAGGTACTTCATGTCATTAGTGGCTATTGTGAAGGGTGTTGTTTCCCTGATTTCTTTCTTGGCCTTTTCATCTTGGGTATATAGGAGGGCTTCTGATTTTTTTGAGTTAATTTTGTATCTAGCTGCTTTACTAAAGGTGTTTATCAGCTGAAGGAGTTCTCTGGTTGAAGTTTTGGGGTCATTCATGTATACTATCATATCATCTGTGAATAGTGAAACTTTGACTTCTTCCTTTCCAATTTGTATCCCCTTGATCTCCTTTAGTTGTCTTATTGCTCTAGCTAGGACTTCAAGTACTATGTTGAAGAGATATGGAGAGAGTGGGCAGCCTTGCCTAGTCACTGATTTCAGTGGGATTGATTTAAGTTTCTCTCCATTGAGTTTGATGTTAGCTATAGGCTTGCTGTATATTGCCTTTACTATGTTTAGGTATGTGCCTTGAATCCCTGATCTCTCCAAGACTTTAAACATGACTGGATGTTGGATTTTGTCAAATGCTTTTTCAGCATCTAAGGAGATGATCGTGTGCTTTTTCTCCTTCAGTTTGTTTAGATGGTGGACTACTTTGATGTATTTCCGTATATTGAACCATCCTTGCATGCCTGGGATGAAACCTACGTGGTCATGGTGAATGGTATCTTTTATGTGTTCTTGTATTTGATTTGCCAGTATTTTATTGAGTATTTTTGCATCAATGTTAATAAGAGAGATAGATCTGAAGTTCTCCTTTGTTGGGTCTTTGTGTAGTGGCTTCATAGAATGAGTTTGGTAAAGTTTCTTCTGTTTCAATTTTGTGGAATAGTTTGAAAAGAATTGGAATTAGCACTTCAATGAAGGTCTGACAGAATTCTTCACTGAAACCATCTGGACCAGGGCTTTTTTTGGAAGGAAGACTGTTGATGACTGTTTCAATTTCCTTGGGGGATATAGGGCTATTCAATTTTTCTACCTGGTCTTGAATTAATTTGGAATCTATCAAGAAAATTGTCCATTTCTTTTAGATTTTCAAATTTTGTGGCTTATAGGCTTTTGTATTAAGAACTAATGATTGTTTGGATTTCCTCAGTGTCTGTAGTTAAGTCTCCCTTTTCATTTCTGATTTTGCTGATTTGGATAGTTTCTCTGCTTTTTTGTTAGTTTGGCTTAGGGTTTGTCTCTCTTGTTGATTTTCTCAAAAAACTAGCTCTTGGTTTTATTGATTCTTTGAATAGTTTTATTTGTTTCTAATTGATTGATTTCAGCCTTGAGTTCGATTCTTTCCAGCCATGTGCTCCTCTTGGGTGTATTTGCTTCTTTTTTTTTCTATGGCTTTCAGATGGGCCATTAAGTTGCTTGCATGAGATGTTACAAATTTCTTTTTGAAGGCACTTAGTGCTATGAATTTTCCTCTGAGCACTGCTTTCATTGTGTTCCATAAATTAGGGCATGTTGTACCTTCATTTTTATTGAATTCTAGGAAGTCTTTAATTTCTTTATTTCTTCCTTAACCCAGCTGTCACTGAGTAGCAAGTTGTTCAGTTTCCATATGTGTGTACGCCTTATATTATTTCTATTGTTGTTGAGGTCCAGCTTTAGTCCATGGTGGGCAGGGGATTATTTCAATTTTCTTATATCTGTTGAGGCTTGCTTTGTGACCAGCTATATGTTCTATTTTGTAGAAGGTTCCATGAGGTACTAAAAAGAAGGTATACTCTTTTGAGTTTGGGTGAAAAGTTCTGTAGGCATCTATTAGATCCATTTGTAATAGGGCCTCTCTAAGTGCCTTTATTTACATATTTGGCTTTTGTCTAGATGATCTGTCATTTGGTGAGATGCGATGTTAAAGTCTCACACTATTACGGTGTTAGGAATGATGTGTGAAATAAGTTTTAGTAATGCTTCCTTTACAAATGTAAGCACTCTTTTATTTGAGGCATAGATGTTCAGAACTGTGATGTCTTCTTGGTGTATTTTTCCTTTGATGAGAAAGAAATGCCCCTCTTCATCTTTTTGATTAACTTTGGTTGAAAGTCTATTTTATTAGCTATTAGGATAGCTACCCCAGCTTGTTTTCTGGATCCATTTGCTTGAAAAACATTTTTCCAGCTCTTTACTCTGAGGTAGTGTTTATCTTTCTTGCAGAATTGTGTTTCTTGGATGCAGCAGAATGTTGGATCCTGTTACCACAACCATCCTGTCAGATTGTGTCTTTTTATTGGAGAGTTGAGTCCATTGATGTTGATAGATAATAGTGACCAATGAATGTTAGTTCCTTTTATTGTGGAGTTGATGGTCTTACTGTGATTCATTGCTTGTTTTCTTTTACTTTTTGTAGGGTCATTATCTGTATCATATGTTTTCTTGAATATAACTGTTTTTGTTGGATTGGAGTTTTCCTTCTAGTATATTCTTTAGGGCTGGTTTTCTGTGTAGAAATTGCTTAAATTTAGATTTACCATGAAATATTTTGTTTTCTCCATCGATGTTGATTGAAAGCTTTGCAGGGTATAGTAGTCTGGGTTGGCATCTGTGGTCCCTTAAATTCTGCATGACCTCTGCCCAGGCCCTTCTAGCTTTCATCATTTCTGATGAGAAGTCTGCTGTGATTCTTATAGGTCTAACTTTATAATTTCTTGGCCTTTTTCCCTTGCTGCTTTTAATATCTTTTCTTTATTCTGTATATATAGCATTTTGACAATGATATGACATAAGGATTTTCTTTTCTGTGTTCTATAGGCCTCTTGTGTGTTTATGGACATCTCTTTCTTTAAGTTAGGAAAATTTTATTCTATGATTTTCTTGAAGATATTTTCTGGACCTTGGAGCCTGGAATCTTCTTTTTTCATCTATTCCTATTATTCTTAGATTTCGCCTTTTCATGGCATATTTGATTTCTTGGATGTTTTGTGTTTGGGACTTTTCCAATTTTACTTTTTCTTTGAGAGGTGTCTCAATTTCTGCAAGTATATCTTCAGCACCAGATATTCTTTCTTCCATCTCTTGTATTCTGTTGGTGATGCTTATATTTGTGGTTCCTGATCTTTTCTCTAAGTTCTCTACCTCCAGAGATTTCTCTGTTTGTGTTTTCTTTGTTGATTCTAATTTTGTTTTCATGACTTGCACTATTTCCTCGATCTGTTTGAATGTGGCTTCCTGTCTCTGTTTCATGGCCTCTATTTTTTTGTTCGTTTCTTCGCTGTATGTCACTAATTTTGCCTCTACTTGTCCTTCTATTTCTTTGGCTGTATTTGCCTATGTTTCTTTGAGAACTTTGTTCAATTCCTCTTTCTTAGCCTCCACCTGGGAGGTCAATTCTTTGAGAGATTTGTTCCTGTCCTCTTTAACTGTCTGGATTTGCTTGGCTATTTCTCTGAGAGTTTTTGTTTTCTCTTTATGCGACTCTAATAACTGGCTAAGCATTAAGCTTAGCATTAAGCTTAGCATTTAAGGCTATTTTCCTGTATTTTCAATGAATTGGAGTATCCATTGATTTTGGGAGTTGCTGGTGAAGCCATGATTTCCTGATTTTTGTTGGGAGTGTTCTTTCACCTACCTCTGGCCATTTGCTTAACCATAATCTGTACTGTTTGTTCTTGGGTTCTACATTTCAGATTGGTACCGTCTTTCTCCGGTGTCTGGAGAATTCTTCAGGGAGATGAGAGAGGTCCAATGGTTTCATCATGTGCATTGGTGCTTCACCTGTACCTGTGGGAGGGATGTCCGTGGGCGCAGAAGGACAAATGCGGGCGTACGTGTGCATGTGTGTGGAAGTTTGCCTTGAGGGACAAGGTGCTAGAGACTGTAGAAGACTTCAGTGTGAGGGAGAGGTGCCTTGCGGTCACCAAAGGGGTCACAGGCACTGGTGATGATCGCTGTGCAAATTCCCTGGTGCTTCAGCGGCCTACAGGATACTGGTGTTTGTCTCTAACTGAGCTCCAGGAGTTATTTGCCTAAACTCTGCTGGTAGCTTCACAGAGCTGGGACTTCCGTCCCAAGAGACCCTCTGTTTCCCACAGTGGATGTGTGGGTGGGAGAGATCTGATTTCTGGCTGCTAGCTTAGAAGCACCCTGGATCTAGGGCACTTGGGGGTATACACACTCTCTAGCAGGTCAAATCGAAATGCACAGAGGTTCCTTCTGTTCTCTACTGGTAGGTTCGGATCTGCTGAGCCAAATGTTCACTCAGACAGCTCAGTGGTGTTGCAGCCACTGTAACCGGGAATCCAGTTGCGGCTGCAGAACTGGGTTATCTAGGTGCATGCGGGGAAGTCCTGTGTAGCCACTACCGTGGCTCAACGCTTGGTGCAACTGGGTGGTTTTGCTGGTCCATCAGACTTTGGTGGCTGCACAGCCTGCTGTGCTGTCCGACACTGAGGGACTGAGCAGCTCATACAGTCAGGCTCTGTGGAGTTGGTAAGGCTGACTGCTCGCAGGAGTGGGACCTAGGCAGGATTGTACCGCGGATCTCGTAAAGCAGATGATGCTGGCTGCTGAGTCTGAGGTGCTAGTATCCCCGCCTCTGCTGTCTCAGTTCTGAGGCAGCAAGATCTGTGTTACTGGCTTTGTGGCTCAGGTCCTCCGAGGGGGAGGGAGGCTTGAGGAAGGAAAGTGCCCCTTCCCGTTCACAGAGAAGTCTGCATCTGACCTGAATCAAAAAGTTCTCCACTCCTGTGGTGTCCCCCCTCCTTCAGGGAGCCACAATGTTGATTTTCTGATTTCAGTTGCCCCTCCACTCACCAATTTGGAGTTTCACATCCTCTGCCTTTCATCAATGGTGAGCGCTGCTCGCCGCCATCTTGGATCCCCCAGTATTTATCTTCAGCTGTCTCTGAGCCTGCAAATGCCTGTTTGGCTACCTAGCTTCAGAAGTCCCTGGGATCCCTTCATCACTATTTGTCAGATAAAACAGACACATGTACAGCAAAATCTAAGGAAAGGAAACACAGACACCATCTCTAAATGGAAAGACTGTTAAAGAATTTGTGGTCCTTAGTGAAAATAGACATGGGACCATTTAAGATCAAATCGTACCAAGAACTATGCAGGCTCTACAAAAGCTTTCTATTATTTTTGCATGACCTGATTTAAATCTTTATCATGTAGCTGTTTGAAAATACATAGCTTCTCTGTGAAGTAATTATTGATTTACTAATTCTTGTCTCACGATGATGAAGTTGGGGGGAATCCAAGATGGCGGTGACCAGCTAGCACAGTATCTGAGGAACACAGGATATGAGGCTACAAAATTAGTAAGTGGGGAGACAACCAAAGCCAGAACATCAACATTGAGGCTTCCTGGGCAAGAGGAGACAACCTGTGAGCTGGGACAGTTTGGATCCAGGTCACCTATAGACATCTCTGGGGCACGAAAGTGGCAAATTTTTAACTGCCCTGAACTTCCTCTTGCCTCAAGCACAGGCCTCCCTTCTCAGTGACCAAGATAGCAGAGGTGGCAGCTGTACTGGCCTCCCAGGTCTGTGGCTGTGGTGGGCTGCTGCTGCCCCAGACAAGAGCTTCCTTGCTCGGTGACTGAGAGAGCAGAAGTAGCTTCCCCAAGTACGGATCTCCTTGACCAGTGGAGAAACAGTGGACATCACTGAGGTGACTAATTTCTTACACTCTCATTTGCCCCTCTACACTAGCTGTTGACATCAGATCCCTTCCACCCACACACCTAATGTGGGCAATATAGGAACCCTTGGGACAGAGTTCTCAACATTGAAGCCCCTGTTCTCTGGGTCTCCCAGTGGAATCCAGACAAACAATTCCTGGAGCCAAAATGGTGCAACCCAGACATATCTGAATACCTGAAGGACAGAATGAAAGGCCTGTGGACCACTGAGTCATTCAGAGCACCTGTGAATGTACATTGTGCCCATGAATGATGCCAGCACCCACACCTGTGCTTATGCTCCATCCTTCCAGGTATCTACATGCTCTAGTACCCTGTCTTTCACAATGCACTTCCATGTACACTTCCGCACTTTCACCTATATACCTCTGACTTTCCTCCCTTAGCTACAGCTGAAACACCAACATACATTCTCTAATCAGTGCTCCTCTCTCATCTTTGGGCAGAATACTCCAGACAACAGAGACAGATGGACACAGTCTGAAGTACAGACTCCAGGAACAAACACAAAGTTTATGGATAAACAGATGGTTAGAGGTTGGCGCAAGAACACATCCAACAAAAATCAGGACATCATGGCTTCACCAGCAACCCCAAAAATCAATAAATATTTCAACTCATCAGAAACACAGGAAAATGATCTTAAATCAATGCTTATACAGTTATTAGAGACACATAAAGAGGAAACAAACAAAGCTCTTAAACAAATACAGGCAAATAGAGCCAAACAAATAGAGGTACATGTAGAGACACAGGTAGAGGTATATAGAGGGGAAATGAATAACAACAACAACAAAAAAATAGAAGCTATCATGGAAAGACAGGAATCCACATTCAAACAGATGAAGGAAATAGTGCAAGACATGAAAACAGAATTAGAATCAATAAAGAAAACACAAACAGAGAAAACCCTGGAGCTAGAGAACTTGGAGAAAAGATCAGGAACCACAAATATAAGCATCATCAACAGAATTCAAAGATGGAAGAAAGAATCTTAGGCATTGAAGATACAATTGCAGAAATTGATACATCTCTCAAAGAAAAAGTAAAATTGGAAAAGTCCCAAACACAAAACATTCAAGAAATCAAGAGCACCATGAAAAGCTGAAATCTAGGAATGATAAGAATAGATGAAAAAGAAGATTCCAGGCTCCAAGTCCAGAAAATATTCTCAAGAAAATCATAGAAGAAAATTTTCCCAACTTAAAGAAAGAGATATCCATAAACATACAAGAGACCTACAGAACACATAGACTAGACCAGAAAAGAAACTCCTCATGTCACATACTCGAACTCTGCAGAATATGGAAAATTCATTAAAGCAGCACGGTAAAAAGGCCAAGGTAGATCTATCAGAATGACATCAGACTTCTCATCAAAAACTATGAAAGCCAGAAGGGCCTGGGCAGAGGTCATGGAGACTTTAAGGGACCACATATGCCAACCCAGACTACTAAACCTAGCAAAGCTTTCAATCAACATAGATGGATAAAACAAAATCATCCATGACAAAACTAAACTTAAACAATATCTACACAGCAACCCAGCCCTACAGAAGATACTAGCAGAAAATTACAATCCAACAAAATCAACTACACCTAAGAAAACACAAGATATAGATAACTTCACAACAAAAAAAATTAAAAGAAAACAAGCATAAAAACACAGTTAAACCACCAACTTCACAATAAAAGGAACTAACAGTCATTGGTCACTATTATCTATCAACATCAATGGACTCAACTCTCCAATAAAAAGACACAGACTAACAGAATGGGTATGGAAACAGGAGCCAACATTTTGCTGCATCCAAGAAACATACCTATGCAACAAAGATAAACACTATCTCAGAGTAAAGAGCTGGAAAAATGTTTTTCAAGCAAAGGGTCCCAGAAAACAAGCTGGAGTAGTTATCCTAATATCTAATAAAATAGACATTCAACCAAAATTAATCCAAAAAGATGAAGAGGGGCACTTCTTTATCATCAAAGGAAAAATCCACCATGAGAGAGTAACAATCCTAAACATCCATGCCCCAAATACAAGAACACCTGTATTTGTAAATGAAACATTATTAAAGCTTAAATCACACATCCATTCCAACACCTTAATAGTGAGAGATTTCAAAATTCCACTCTCACCAAAGGATAGATCATCTAGAAGAAGCTATATAGGGAAATAATGATACTTACAAAGGTCCTAAATCAAATGGATGTAATAGGTGTTTAGAGAACTTTTCTCCAAATTCAAAAGAGTATATCTTCTTTTCAGCACCTCATGGAACCTTCTCAAAAATTGACCACATAGCTGGACACAAAGCAAGCCCCAACAGATACAAGAAGATCTAAATAATACCTGGGTTCTATCAGACCACCATGCCTAAAACTAGACCTCAACAACAACAGAATAACAAAACGTATATATATATATATATGCATGGAAACTAAACAACTCTCTA
Source organism: Pachyuromys duprasi (assembly GCA_028658305.1). Lineage (NCBI taxonomy): Eukaryota > Metazoa > Chordata > Mammalia > Rodentia > Muridae > Pachyuromys > Pachyuromys duprasi. Next base: position 54,656,984 of record CM053743.1, on the reverse strand, counting down.
CTCAGTGACAGCTTGGTCAGGGAAGAAATCCAAAAATAAATTAGAGACTCCCTAAAATTCAATGAAAATGAAGGTACAACTTAAACAAACTTATGGTACACAATGAAAGCAGTGCTAAGAAGAAAGTTCAAAGTACTAAGTACCTCCAGAAAGAAGCTTGAGACATCTCATGCAAGCAACTTAACAGGACACTTTTAGGTGTGATTTTAGGCCCTAGGGGAAAAAAAGAAGCAGAGACAAGCGAGAGGAGTGGACAATTGGAAATAATCAAACCCAGAGCTGATATCAATGAATTAGAAACAAAGAAAACAATTCAAAAAATCAATGAGACCAAGAGCTGGTTCTTTGAGAAAAACAACAAGATAGACAAACCCTTAGCTAAATTAACTAAAAGGCAGAGAGAAACCATTCGAATCAGCAAAATCATAAATGAAAAGAGAAACAAAGCAACAGACACTGAGGAAATCTAAACAATCACTATGTCTTAGTAAAAAAGCCTATATGCCACAAAATTTGAAAATCTAGATGAAATGGACAATTCTCTTGATAGATTCCATTTACCAAAATTAAACCAAGATCAGGTAAATTAAATAGTCCTATATCCCCCAAGGAAATAGAACCAGTCATCAAAAGTCTCCCTTCAAAAACAAAAACAAAAACAAAAAAAAACCAGGGACAGATGGTTTCAGCACAGAATTCTACCAATAACTCCAAATCTCTTTAAAATATTCCACAAAATAGGAAGAGAAGGAAAATTACTGAACTCATTCTATGAGGCCACAGTCACCTTGAAACCTAAACTACACAAAGACCCAACAATAAAAGAGAACTTCAGACCTATCTTTCTTATGAACATTGATTAAAAATACTCAATTAAAATACTTGCAAACAGAGCCCAAGAACACATAAAAGATATCATCCACCATGACCAAGTTGGCTTCATCCCAGTCATGCAGGGGTGGTTCAATATATGGAAATCCATCAATGTAATTCACCATATAAACAAACCGAATAAGAAAAAGCACATGATCATCTCCTTAGATGCTGAAAAAAAGTTGACAAAATCCAACATCCATTCATGGTTAAAGTCTCGGAGAAACCAGGGATACAAGGCACATACCTAAACATAGTACAGACAATATACAACAAGCCTATAGCCAACATCAAACTAAATGGAGAGAAATTATATCAATCCCACTGAAATCAGGGACAAGGCAAGGCTGCCCACTCTTTCCTTATCTCTTCAACACTGTACTTGAAGTCCTAGCTAAAGCAATAAGACAGCTAAAAGATATCAAAGGGATACAAATAGGAAAGGAAGATGTCAAAGTATCCCTATTCACAGATAATATGATAGTCTATATGAGTGACCCCAAAAATTCAACCGGAGAACTCCTTCAGCTAATAAACACATTTAGCAAAGTGGCTGGATTCAAAATTAACTCAAAAAAAATCAGAAGCCTTCCTGTATATGAAAGACAAGAGGGCCCAGAAAGAAATTAGGAAAACTACACCATTCACAGCAACCACTAATAAAATAAACTACCTTGGTGTGACTCTAACCAAGCAAGTGAAAGACCTGTTTGAAAAAAACTTCAAGTCTCTGAAGAAATTGAAGAAGATATCAGAAAATTGAAAGATCTCCCGTGCTCATGGATCTGTAGGACTAACATAGTGAAAATGGCAATCCTGCCAAAAGCAATCTACAGATTCGAAACAATTCCCATGAAAATACCAACATAATTCTTTACAGCACTTGAAGGAACAATTCTCAATTTCATATTGAAAAACAATAGACCCAGAATTGCCACACACACACAAAAATAATACTGTAGAACAACAGATCATCTGGAAGTATCAGGTACCATCCCTAATCTCAAGCTGCACTACAGAGCAATAGGAATAAAAACTGCATGGTATTGGCATAGGAACAGAATGCTGGCTCAATAGACTTGAATAGAAGACCCAGAAATAAACCCATACGCATGGATATTTGATTTCGGATAAGGAAGCCAAAACCATACAGTGGAAAAAAGACAGCATCTTCAACAAATGATGCTGGTCTAACTGGATGTCTTCATGTAGAAAAATGTAAATAGAGTCATATTTATCACCCTGCACAAAACTAAAGTCCAAGTAGATCAAAGATCTCAACATAAAACAAGACACACTAAATCTGTTAGAAGAAAATTGGGTAAGAGCCTTGAAATCATTGGCACAAGAGATAACTTCTTGAACAGAACACCAACAGCACAGGCTCTAAGATCAACAATCAATAAATGGAACCTCATGAAACTGGAAAGGTCTGTAAAGCAAAAGACACTGTCATCAGAACAAAACCACTGCCTACAGATTGGGAAAGGATCTTCACTAACCCTCTATATGACAGAGGACTAATATCCACAATACCTAAAGAACTCAAGAAGGTAAAAAGCAACAAATCAAGTAATTCAATTAAAAAATGGGGTTCATATCTAAGCAAAGAATTCTCAATAGAGAAATATCGAAAATCAGAGAAACACTTAAAGAAATGCTCAAAATCCTTAGTCACTAGGGAAATGCAAATCAAAATGACCCTGAGATTTCACCTTACATCCATCAGATGGTTAAGATGAAAAATTCAAGTGACAATACATGCTGGGAGGATGTGGAGAAGTGAGAACCCTCCTCCATTGTTGGTGGGAATGTAAACTTGTGCAACCACTTTGGAAATCAGTCTGGTGCTCTCACAGACAATTAGGAATAGTGCTACCTCAAGATCCAGCTATACCACTCCTAGGCTTATATCCAAAAAATGCTCAAGTTTACAACAAGGACATTTGCTCAACCATGTTTGTAGCAACTTTCTGGAAACAACCCAGATGTCCCTCAACAGAGGAATGGATACAGAAATTGTGGTACATTTACACAATGGAATACTACTCTGCGATTACAAACAAGGAAATCATGAAATTTACAGGCAAGTGGTGGGAACTAGAAAAGATGATCCTGAGTGAGGTATCCCTCACTCAGGAAGGGGAAAGACACGCATGGTATATACTCACTTATAAGTGGATATTAGACATATAAAATAGGATAAACATATTAAATCTGTGTACCTAAAGAAGCTAATCAAGAAGGAGGACCCTATGTAAGATGATCAGTTCTTATTCAGAAAGGCAAATGGGACGGATGTCAGAAGAGGGAGAAAACAGAGGACAGGACAGGAACCTACCACAGAGGGCCCATGAAAGACTCTACCCTGCAAGGTTTCAAAGTAGATGCTGAGACTCATAGTCAAACTTTGGGTAGAGAGCAGGGATTCTTATGAAAGAAGGGGAAGATAGAAAAACCTGGAGGGGACATGAGCTCTGCACGGAGAGCAACAGAACCAAGAAATCTGGGCACAGGGGTCTTTTCTGAGACTGATACTTCAACCAATTGACCATGCATGGAAATAACCTAGAAGCCCTTGGCAGCTCAGTGTCCAAGTGGGTTTCATAGGAAGGAGAACAGGGACTGTCTCTGATATGAACTCAGTGGCTGTCTCTTTGCTCACCTGAGGTAGGAGCAACCTTACCAAGGCCACAGAGGAAGACAATACAGCCAGTCTCGTTGAGACCGCATGGGCTAGGGTCAGATTGAAGGGGAGGAGGACCTCCCCTATCAGTGGACTGGGGGAAGGGCATGGGAGGAGAAGAGGGAAGAAGGGTAGGATTGGTAGGGGATGAAGGAGGGGCTACAGCTGAAATACAAAATGAATAAATTGTAATTAATAAAAATAAATTAATTTAAAAAGATCATGAGGTTGTCACATGGTTTGCAGTCACAGGGAAACTACAAAAATTGAGAAATCATTGAGAAGTCTGACTCAGCATTCTGTGGATAACGGTCAAATCAATTTTCCAACAAGCGATGTTGACAGCATAAATGGCTGTATTATTGATCGTTAAGTGCTCCAGTCCTGCTAACAATAAAATAATCTGCTAACAGGCACCTCTGTCAAATACTTGCTTCCCAGAGAAGCAGAAAGTGTTATTTTAAAAATAATTATTCAAATTCAAATATTCATTACTGTGGCATTTTATAATTTTTCCTACACAGATACAGAGAGAGAGAGATAAAGAAAGAGAGAGGTACATACTGAGTTTATCCAGAGCCATCAGAGTTAGCTATCTCAGCAGAAGGTGCACAATTGATGAAATTGAATCTCCCACTTTACGAATTCATCAAACTAATAGTTGCAAAGGGAGAAGGGAGAGTTTGTACTTTACTCCCTTCCATAGCTTATTATTGACACGACTAGTCTTGTGTGGGCAGAGTGCAGGAAATTGCTCTTGTTATGCGTCCATGATTGTAGTGGTATTTGGGTTTTGGAACGGGCTTATTCACTTGCAATATTCTTTTTTGAAATTATTAATGAACAAACTAAAGTAATAAAAAATTTAAAAAGATCTTTTATTACTTCCATTTTTGCAGAAACACATTTTTTATTTACAAATGCTTTTCATACAATATATTTTTATCATGCTTTTTTCCTTCCCCACCTCCTCCCAGATAATTTCCACATCCATGCTCATTCAATTTATGTTCTTCCTCTCAAGAAATACAAAAACAAAGAACAAAAACAAAATCAACAGAAACAAGATTTCATAAGACAAAAAATAAAGAAATCCTAAACAAAACAAAAATAGCACAGATACCAAAACAAAACCAAACAACATGGAATTCATTTTGTGTTACCACCTACTCCTGGGCATGGGGCCTGGGCTAAAGTGTGGGTGATAGACCCAGTGATGCTGATTGTATAAATCTGATTTTCTCTCTCCCAGCAGATAGCAATTGCAAATAGCTTCTTGACTAAAAGGGGGAGTTTGTGCCTTCTCTTTTTATTGCAGGAATTTTGTCTGACTCGTGCATGTCTTGTGTATGTTACCACGACCTGTGTGAATGCATATGTATATCAGTCCTGTTCTGTTGGAAATACTTGAACTCATCTATTGGCTCTTACAATAGATCTGCTTCCACTTTCACATAGATCCCTGAGCCATGAGGGGACGGCCTTGATGAAGACATTCCATTTAGGGCCAAGTGCTCCAAGTCTCTCATTCTCTGCGTGTTGTCCATTTGTGGATCTCTCTGTTCATTCTTATCTACTCCAAGAAAAAAAAGTTTACCTGATGAGAGCTGAGCAAAGCACTGCTCTATGGATATAACAATGTGTCCTTGGGAAATGTTAGGTACCTATCAAGGGACCAGCGTAAAGAATGGGATTTCCCGAGGAAGAAGAAACAGAATATAATATTGTGAAGAGATAAAGGAGAAACTGGAATAGTAGTATTAAAGGAAATGAGGGATGAGAGATTAGGGTAAAGGAAGGAATATGGAGAGAGACAGCTAACACTAAACGCCTTTTGAAAAAACCGTATGGAAGCCTACTGCTGTAGACGCTTCCTAAATATATATATATATATATATATATATATATATATATATATATATGGAAATTAGAGTGGAATCACAATATTCCTTTTTTAACTTTTTAAAATTTATTTATATTTTTATAAATTACAGTTTATTCGCTTTGTATCCCTGCTGTAGCCTCCTCCCTCCTCCCCTCTCATGCCTCTCCCCAAGTCCAGTGATAGGGGAGGTTCTCCTCCCCTTTAAGATTCATTTATGTTGTCATATATAATATGATTATATCTGAGCCAAAATATTCATATATATATATATATGAATGATGTATTCATATATACACATATCTGTGTGTATAATTTTTTGCTATTCATGTTATTGGATTTTAAAATTTTTAGTGTTGATGCAGTTTTTAAGTCATATTAAGATAATGCCTAGATACAGTATACCTGTAAATGCACATATGTATCATATATAGTCATAGCTTCTTTAAGAATTAGTTTTTCCAAACTTGGCTATTGCAAATAACACTTCCATGAACACTAAGCATGGCTTTCCTCAGGAGGTGCTAATTTCATTCCCTTCAGCTACATATTTCCCTAAATGCTAGGGCACATTGCAGTTTTGTTCTTTATTTGTTAAGAACTCTTCATACTCTGAGAGGAGCTGGGCCTATCATCAGTGTGTGAGGTATCCCTTTTTCTACAGATTTACCAAAATTTACTTGTGTTTTTGGTAATAACCAACCCCAAGGTTATAAGGTGTCACTTTTCTGACTTTCACTTACATTTCCTAGACAATTGGTGATATTGATTATTGCATAGACTTGGTGCCTTTGTATGTCTTCTGTTGACAAACGCCTTTTCATGCCCTAAATTAGTATTACTTCTTTCTTCTGCCTGATGATGTTTGATGAGCCTTCTACTATAATTTCAGTCCCACAATTATGGATTTTTCCTTTTTTGTTATAATTTCTCTTTATTGATTTTTATTTTTGTTAAGTATAGTGTTTTCATTTGGTTGTTTGTTTTCTTATGGTGTTATTAAGCCTCTTTAGGGTATTTATTCTGAGTGGTAATGCAATTAAATCTGTGAATTGAAGTTCCTTTGGTGTTCATAGAGGAACAGAAGGGGTGCACCTATGTTTTGACTTCCAAGGCAGAAAGACAGAAATTCATGATTATGGAGAACTAAAGTTTTGTAGACTGGAGACCATCTGCATGGGGCTAGTTTCAGCTGCTTTGAATGCTATCCATTCCTCACCCCCAAGTCTGACCTAATCCTTCTATCAAAACCTTTAAAATCTATTATTAGCAGATCACTACTCTACTCACATCTGAAACCTAAGGATGAAATCTGAAACATCTATAGCCGCTTCCCAGCTTTGCTGTTACCTGCTGCCCTCCATGACTTATAACTTCCCTTGTCTTAAAACCAAAATAATCTCCTCTAATCACCCATAAGAGAATATGCCATTGGGAGCAACCTGAATCCTTGTTACAAGGCCATGGTTACCCATAGTAGCTTAAGATTAAATTGCCTCTCATTTTCATGGAGATAAGAATATGTGTTGGGTTGATAATTAACAAATTTTCATTTTTTCATTGACTTATTTGAGCTAATTTGTATCTTATATCCGGCCATATTTCCTTATTGTGTGTGTGCATGCCCTATAAGTTTTACTATAGTTTGTGAACTTGAAAAAAAAAACAATATCCTTTTCTCCCAGTATTGTGTACTTGCTTCATCCAGCTAACTTCATCAGAAATCTAAGGGCAGCTGAAACTTTCTGCAGGGATGTTTTTTTGTTTGTTTGTTTGTTTGTTTGTTTTGTGCATGCAGTTTTCCATTTTGCCATGTCTCTATTCCTACGTAGGTACTTGAGACAGCTTTCTCTATCTGGTATCTCTTTAGGGTCCTGCAGCTTCTCTGTGGCTGCAAAAAGCACAGAATTCTTTGTATCCTGGGGCCCACAAGCATCTCAAATATGCTACTTGCATTACTATTTCATGTCAGGTGAGACAGAAAGCAGTCACCTAGGCAGCATTCTGAAAAGCCACAGCATTCGGGAAGTTCCTCTCTGTGGTCCCTTCCCAAGGGAAGGGCTTACTCCCCACACCTGTTCCACTGATGCAGAGCTGGTGTAATGGAGGTGAGGCCGTTTCACTCAGCCTTACCTCTCAGTACTGGTCTTTCTCCTGCTCACAGGTCACTGGACTTCTGCAAGCATCAGCTAGCATTGAGCTCTCATGACTGTTTGTTGGCAGATTTGTGTTTCTGTGGAAGAATGAGTTCTGGAAATCCCTTCCACTTTGCTGTCATTTATCTCTAATTTTACTTTTTCCTCATAAAAAAGCAATTTTCATTGCATGCATCTATTATCTATTTTTTAATCATTTCCTGCTGGCTTTCAATGGCACTTTTATATGTTCCCATAAATGCACTGGCATTTTCAGGACAATTAATTCCAGTCATTTTATTCATTGGTTTATTCCTCAAGCAATACCACCCTGTTTTAATTTCTAAAGCAGAACACTGAGTCATGATCGCTGCTAAAGTTCATCCGCTCAGCTTACAGCCTTCACAACATTAATATTGCCTTACATTAAATACCTGGATATTATAAACATATCTTTTATTCCCCTAATGTGATTGTTGTCTTGGGGACTTACTGGCCCCATCTGCTAACCTAGGCCTAGTCCTATATACAATGTAATTTAGGTCTAGAATGTTTTCAGCCTCTGAGACTTACTGCCGTATAAGCTCACGCGTTCTAATTCTTTCTCAACTCTGACTAGCTGGTTCAACTCAACTGTTCTGTCTCAAACTCTCCTCCAAGATGACTGATTCAATCTGGCTTCTCTCTGTTTCTCATTGAAATGGTCTGTTTGGCCTCAAACTAACTTAATAGGTTCTAATCTTCTGGCTCTTTCTCATTCTCTGGCTCATTCTGTCTTCACCTGTGTCTAGCTTGTTCTCTCTTCAACCTGTCTCTGTAAAACTCTCCCAGTGAAACTGCCTCTGAATTCCACAAACTGAACTGCCATTACCTGAGCTCCGCTGCGCTGCCTCTCAGCTCCCCGACTCAACAGAACTGCCTGAACAGAACTCAGAGATTTGATCTCTCAAATCCTGGGATTAAAGGCATGTACCACCATGCCTAGACCTAAGCTTTTCTTTAACCTGAAACTTCCTCTATACCAGGCTAGCCTTGAATTTACAGATCTTCATGCCTCTGTCTCCTGGGATTAAAGACATGTTTGTATTCCAGCCAGATCACACAGACCTAGAAGGTCTTTGGATGTGATTTCTTGCCAGAGCGGCCGTGTTCAGAATTAAAATTCCTCTACGGATATGTTTCTTTAAAAGTCCCTGAAAACATACATAGAAAAAAAATTACACAGACTGAGCAAGTTGTACTTAGGTACACACACATGTATGTGTATAGGTATGTGTCTGTATGTATCTGTGTGTGTCTATGTGTGTGTCAGTGTGACTGCATTTATGTGACAATATTTAATTTAAAAGAGGCCATAATTTTAAAAAGGGTAAGGAGGAGATGTGTCAGTATAAAGAGAGAGACAGACAGAGAAAAAGACAGAGAAGCAGAGATACAGAGACAGAGAGATGAAGAGACAGAAGTAGACAGAGAAATGCATTTTAATATCATATACATTCAAACTCCATGTGAGAGTATCATACATATATTATACATTATATATATTCAAAAGATATATATCTGAGTATATTTGCACACATGTGTATTAATATGTTTCTTTTTATGGTTTTTTTTCAAGTTGATTTTAAAATAACTTTGGAACCCTCTCAGAATTGTCTCAGAGAAATGCAATGTCTTTTCTAAAATCTCTGACCTAAATGCCCCTTTCCAAGTTGCTGAAAGTGAGTGACGGCATCAACCTCACTTGGCAGTGAACAAAAGAACATGACTTGGGCATTAGCCAATCTTTGCTCAATATTTGAATCCTTAGTCTCTTTCCTACAAATGATTCATCCCTGGTCTCTATCAGAAGTCAGAGCCATCTCTTCTCATGCAACTTAAGGAAAAAAAAAAGAAGAAAGGAAAGCAAACCTAACATTAGTTCCTATATGATGTCAGACATTGTATCAGGTACAATCCTATATAGTCTTGCTGACTTAATCCCAATAAAAACCCAAGCGAAGTGGAAATTTCTGGTTTTTTTGAAGACTTGGTTTTGTCATGTGATGTTTTACCCAGGTCGGCTTGTGAGAGGCCATTTGATGTTTTGCTGTGAGCTCTCTCATGCAAGGGGCGTGACTTTGGCCAGCTGAGAACATCCTTGGATGCACTTTGAGAAGAAGAAATACATAAAGGCCCACTCACAGTGAACAGTGGCTTTTTGGATTGACCTTGCTTCACTAGTCTTTGTGTTTTGACAAGTGACTTCAAAGAAAGAAACATTCCTGAGAATTTCTGGGCACTCCAACTGAGTCTTGCAGCTTTCACTGACTGGATCTTCTGAATCATGTTGCTGCCTGGTGTTGGCCTTTGGACTGGGCTGCTCGTATCCTGAGGACTGAATTTGGTAATCTCCAAAAGACCCATTGACCCTAATCATCAGGAAGTAGATAAAAGACATCTATAGCCCTGTTCCTTACTAATCTCTTATCTAAGGTTGAGGGTTGGAAGGGAGATAAAGGTGTTTAAGAACCATTCACAATTTCATATGGAAAAACAAAAAACCCAAAATAACTAAAGCCATCGGTGGGGAGGAGGGAGATGAGGGAGGGAGTGGGAGGGTAGGAGGGAATGAGGGAGGGGGCTACGCCTGGGATTCAAAGTACCTAACCTGTGATTGATATAAAAATAAATAAATAAATAAATAAATAAATAAATAAATAAATAAATAAAAGAAATTCTGGATGTATCTCCATCCCTGATCTCAAATTGTACTATGGAGCAACAGTAATAAAAACGGCATTGTACTGGCATAGAAACAAATAGTAGGATCAATGGCTGCCTGGATTCTCTTCCTCTGTGAGTTGGTAAGATCACCCCTCCTGGAAGTGATCAAAGGGCAGGCGATTGAGTTCATGATCCAATGGGATACTACTCAGCTATTAAAAACAAGGAAATCATGGAATCTGCAGGCAAATGGATGGGACTGAAAAAAGATTATCCTGAGTGAGGTAACCCAGAAGCAGAAAGACATGCATGGTAGATATTAGCCATATAATATGGGATAAACACACTAAAATCTACAGACCTAAAGAAAGTAAATAACAAGAAGGACCCTAGTAAAGATGCTTAATTCTCATTCAGAAGGGAAAACAGGATAAACAGGTAGAGGAGAGGGAACAGGATGGGAGACTACCACAGATGTCCTCTAAAAGACTATCCATCAGGTTGTCAAAGCAGATGCAGGGAGACCTACACCCAAACTTTGGATGGAGCTCAAGGAGTCTTATGGAAGAAGAGGGATATAGAAGGACTTGGAGAAGACAGGAGGCACACAATGAGATCAACAAAGCCAAAAAATAAAGCCAGGCCCAGGAGGACTGCAAAGGCTGATGCATCAACCAAAGACGATGCATATAGAGGACGTAGACCCCCTACTCAGATGTATGCCACAGACCGCTCAGTCTCCATGTGGGTCTCCTAGTAAGGAGAGAAGAGACAGTCTCTGACATGAACTTCGTGGCCTGCTCCTTGATCACTTCTTCCTGGTGGGATGACCTAGCCATCCCACAGAGGAAGAGGATCCAGGCAGTCCTGATGGGATCTGTTAGGCTAGGGTCAGACAATAGGGGAGAAGGACTTCCCCTCTTAATGTACTAAGGAGGAGGGCTAGGGGAGGAAGAAGGAGTGGGAGGGTGGGACTGGGAGGAAAAAAGGGAGGGAGCTACAACCAAGGTACCAAGCGAATACGTTGTAAATGTATCATAAAATTAAAAACAAAGAAAAGAACCCTAAACAAGGTAGGTTTGGTGTAAAATCTAAGCCAACACCCAAGATAATGAGATATCATAATTCCTGTGAGGAGAGTGGTAATTGTAGTTTCACACCAATAGGAGTATAGTAACTGTAGTAAGTAATTTAGCTACAGATTGAATACAAGACCATGTCATTTCTATCAGTCATTGCTCATGGGGTGTGCTCCATTGCTCATTTTAATGTACTGCTTTTTATAGTCATCATACAAAATAGTGGGCTTCGTCATAGTAACATTTCACATATACAGCACCCAGAAACAACCTAGAGAGATGTTAATGATATGTTAATAGATTTAATGGACATTCATTGAGAAAGTTGACACTCCCAAATAGGTTTCTATGTCTAAAAAGAAATATGAGTTGCAGAATGAATATATTCCACATTCCTGTATTTTACAGTGGAACAGTTAGGGACATTGTTTTATATACCTACCAAGGATTAGCTAATTCTTTTCTGGTATTGGAAGTATTGTGTAAAAGGCCATGAGAAACACTGTCCTAAACTAGGTATTCTCTAGGTTGTCTAATAAATGCAGACACCTTAGACAAGGATAGCAAGAGCTCAGAGGACACCATGAAAGTAGTTTTCACCCTCTGGAGAACTTTGAAATGTAGATTAATCATTTGAACAATTGTGTGTGAACTGGCTTATGTAATTTCTTCTCTAACTAGGTGTGTACTTGGATTTGAATGGAGTTAGAGGAAGATGGGCATTTGGTAAAATTTGTTTTCAGAAATAAAGGGCAGCTTCTAGTTAGGAACTTACATAAGATAAATAAATCACATCTATGAATATTTCATGAAATGGATCAAGTTCTGTGACCTTCAGTCTTTGAGATTCGAATTCTTTAACACATTCCCCACAACATTTAGTAAGAAAACTTTACAAGACAAAAGAGTAGTAGTGTGCCTAAATAGTCTGACCGACAATAGCGTAATTTTTTTCTGACTATTATAGCCTTGAATTTCTACTCAAGGGACTGACTCATCATAAATATCTCAGGTTTTAGTTTCTGCTCAAAGAGATCAGATTTGAGCACAGCTATACTTTTTCATACAACTCTTTTGGATGATAACTAGAATATATTTTTGAAGAAGTACATAAGAAAAACTTAGAATATTTTTATAAACTATAAATTCATCAAATATGGAACAATGTAGTGTTGCAAGAGATAAGAATGCTAACCAATCAAAAAGATCAACAAACATTAAGAAAACAGGCCAGAAAACCTCACTGTTTTGTTAATAATTAAGTGTTCTTTTGTTTGTTTCTTTGCTGTTTTTGTCTTCCTGGAAGAATAGCTCTCAGTTGTATCATTTTCTTTTCTTTTTTCTTCTTTTCTTTTTTTTTTACGATTTATTTATTTATTTATTATTTATACAGCATTCTGCCTGCACGTTTGCCTACGCACCAGAAGAGGGCACTAGATCTCACTATAGATGTTTGTGAGCCACCATGTGGTTGACTAGGAATTGAACTCAGGACCTTTGGAAGAACAGCCAGTGCTCTTAACCCCTGAGCCACCATCCAGGATTGTATCATTTTCTTATTTAAAAGAAAATCAGAAAGAATATCATATGACCACTTCACTGTATTTCTTTTTAATTACTTATTTCATATAAGTTAATTGTAAAGAAAGTAAAAGATATCTGAGTATATGTCCGTTTTCAGTATCTTCAAATGCTTTTGAGCTGAGGAATCTTTCCAGGCAATATCAGGTTAGGTCATGTATTTTTTCTTATCTTATATTACATATTTGAGAATTTCATAATATTCTGATATTTACCTCTTCCCTCAACTGCTCCACTATCCACTCCTTCCCCTATAATCCAAATTTTGTGTCTTCTGCTTCTGTTTAATCTTATCTACTCCCAATTGTGCTCCCTATGTATTGCTGGAGTTATGATCTTCGATGGGGTGTGGTTAACCTACAGGGGCTATGATCTTAAAGAAAACGAACTTTCCAGCCCCCAGAAGCTCTCCGTTGCCAGAAGCCTCCTGTCAAACTCTTCATCCTTGCTTGCATTTTGTCTGGCTTGAACTCACACATATCTTGAGCATACTGTCACAACTACAGTGACTTCACGTGCACAACTGCCCTGCTCTGTCTAGAGGACACTGTTTCCTTTTAGTCATATACAACCTCCAGTTCATATATTCTTTCCACCCTGTTTCTGTACTGATCCCACAGGTTTGGGAAGATAGGTATGACACAGATGTCCCATTTAGGGATAAGCATTCCACAGATCCTATTGTCTACACCTTAACCAATTGTGGCTCTCTGTGCTGCTCAGAATCTATGACAAACATATATATCATTCTATCTATCTATCTATCCATCCATCCATCCATCCATCCATCCATCCATCCATCCATCCATCCATCTATCTATCTATCTATCTATCTATCTATCTATCTATCTATCTATCTATCTGTCTGTCTGTCTGTCTGTCTGTCTGTCTGTCTGTCTGTCTGTCTGTCTGTCTGTCTGTCTGTCTGTCTCATTAGAAATGTGTTAATCTCTTGGATCTATGCCCAGGAGTGGTATAGCTGGATCTTGAGGTAGTGCTACTGCCAATTTTCTGAAAGAGTGCCAGACTGATTTCCAGAGTGGTTGTACAAGTTTACATTCCCACCAGCAATAGAGTAGGGTCCCCCTTTCTCCACATCCTCTCCAGCATGCGTTGTCACTTGAGTTTTTGATCTTAGCCATTCTGATAGGTGTTAAGATGGAATCTCAGAGTTGTTTTGATTTGCATTTCCCTGGTGACTAAGGATGTTGAGCATTTCTTTAAGTGTTTCTCCGACCAGGTAAGGCTGCTGTTCCCTCAGGGGAAGGTGATCAAAGAGCTAGCCACTAAATTCATGTCAGAGACAGCCCCTGTTCCTCTTACTAGGGAACCTACTTGGACACTGAGCTGCCATGGGCTACATCTGTGCAAGGGTTTTAGGTTATCTCCATGAATGGTCCTTGGTTGGAGTATTAGTCTCAGAAAAGACTCCTGTGTCCATATTTTTGTTGTTGTTGTTCTGTTGCTCTTCTTGTGGAGCTCTTCTCCCCTCCAGGTCTTTCTATCTCCCCTTCTTTCATAAGAATCCCTGCACTCTGCCCAAAGTTTGGCTGAGTATCCAGCATCTGCTTGGATACCCTGCTGAGTAAATTCTTTCGGAGGCCTTCTGTGGGTTCTTGTCCTCTTCCCTATTTTCTCCCTCTTCGGACGTCCATCCTGTTTGCCTTTCTGAATGAGGACTGATCATCTTACCCAGCATCCTCCTTCTTGCTTAGCTTCTTTAGGATTACAGCTTTTAGTATGCTTATCTTATCTTATATGTCTAGTATCCCCTTATACGTGAGTATATACTCTGTGTGTCTTTCTGCTTCTGGGATACCTCACTCAGGATGATCTTTTCTAGTTCCTACCACTTGTCTGCAAACTTCATGATTTCCTTATTTTTAATTGCTGAGTAATATTCCATTGTGTAAATGTACCACAATTTCTGTATCCATTCCTCAACTGAGGGACATTTGAGTTTTTTCCAGGTTCTGGTTATAACAAATAAAGCTGCTATGAACATGGTTGAGCAAATGTCCTTATTGTATACTTCAGCATCTTTTGGATATATACCTAGGAGGGGTACAGCGGGATCTTTTTTTTAAATTTTAACATTTTTATTTTATATTAATCACAGATTATGTACTTTGTATCCCAGCCATAACCCCCTCCCGCATTCTCTCTCTATCCCACCCTTCCCTCACTCATCTACTCCCTGCACCTTTCCAGGTCCACTGATAGGGGAGGACCTCCTCCCCTTCCATCTAACTCTAGCTTATCAGGTCTCTTCAGGAATGGCTGCAATGTCCTCTTCTGTGGCCTAGCAAGGCTGCTCCTCCCTCACGGGGAGGGGAGGTCGAAGAGCCAGCCATTGAGTTTATGTCCAAAATAGTCCCTGTTTCCTTTACTAGTGTACCCACTTGGGTATTGAGCTACCATTTGCTACATACAAGCAGGGGTTCTAGGTTATAACCATATATGGTCCTTGGTTGGAGAGACAGTCTCATAAAAGACCCCTGTGCCCTGATATATTTGGTCCTTGCAGAGCTCCTCTCCTCTCCAGGTCATACTAACTTCCCCTTCTTTCATATGATTCCCTGCATTCTGCCAAAGGGTTGGTTATGATTCTTAATATTTGCTTTGATACCCTGCTAGGTAGAGTCTTTCCGAGGCCCTCTGTGGTAGGCTTTTGTCCTGATACTTGTTTTCTCCTACATCCAATGTCCATCCAATTTGATGTTCTAAGTGAGGATTAATCCTCTTACCCCAGGTACTCTTCCTTGTTTATCTTCTTTAGGGATAGATTTCAGTATGTTTATCCTATTTTATAGGGCTATATATGTGAGTATATACAATGTGCATCTTTCGGCTTTTGGGATACCTCACTCAGGATGATCATTTCCAGGTCCCACCATTTGCCTGCAAATTTCATGATTTCCTCATTTTTAATTGCTGAGTAGTATTCCATTGTGTAAAAGTACCACAATTTCTGTATCCATTTCTCAACTGAGGGGCATCTGGGTTGTTTCCAGGTTCTGGCTATTATGAATAAAGCAGCTATGAACATATTTGAGCAAATGTCCTTGTTGTGTACTTGAACATCTTTTGGATATATGCCTAGGAGTGGTATATTTGGATCTTGAGCAATCACTATTCTTAATTGTCTAAGAAAGCACCAAGTTGATTTCCAGAGTGGTTGTACCAGTTTACATTCCCACCAGTAATGGAGGAGGGTTCCTCTTTCTCCACATCCTCTCCAGCATGTGTTATCACTTGAGTTTTTGATCTTAGCCATTCTGATGGATGTAAGGTAAAATCTCAGGGTCGTTTTGACTTGCATCTCCCTGATGGCTAAGGACGTTGAACATTTCTTTAAGCGTTTTTCTGCCATTCTACAGTCCTCTACAGAGAGTTCTCTGTTTAGCTCCATACCCCATTTTTTAATTGGATTACTTGATTTGTTGCTTTTTTCTTGAGTTCTTTATATATACTGGATATTAGCCCTCTGTCAGATATAGGGTTGGTGAGGATCCTTTCCCAGTCTGTAGGCTGTCGTTTTGTTTTGATGACAGTGTCTTTTGCTTTATAGAAGCTTTTCAGTTTCATGAGGTCCCATTTATTGATTGTTGTCCTTAGAGCCTGTGCTGTTGGTGTTCTGTTCAGGAAGTAGTCTCCTGTACCAATGAGTTCTAGGGT
>CM053743.1:54605125-54631081 GCA_028658305.1 Pachyuromys duprasi | reverse complement strand
GGTGGACTTGGAGGGGGCGGGGAAGAAGGAGATGAGGGAGGGAGTGGGAGGGTAGGAGGGAATGGGGGAGGGGGCTACGCCTGGGATTCAAAGTACCTAACCTGTGATTGAGATAAAAATAAATAAATTTTTTAAAAAAAGAAATTTTAATGATAGAGATAGAAATATTTGTGTTATTTTAGGCATGAGAATGGTGGAAATATCATGGGCTAAAATAACATGGAAAGAATATTTAAATATTTTTTGTTCCTTCATCAATTTGAACCAACAAAATTGAAAGAGAAAGGTGTCTGAAGAAAACTGACTGAAAAAGAAAGAATTTAAGATGAGCAAAAAATAACGTAATGAAAGACAACAAAATCAAACATCATAAAAGTTAAAATTCACATTGCAAGGAATAAACATTGGCTCATAAGAGAAGCTATATAAGGAAAATAGCTTCACCCTTGCAACCACTAATGCAAAACTTCCTTAAGGAGGAACTCCTCTGCATACATGAAAAGGAAGGCTCACCACCAGTGAGACAAACACATGATGTGTTTCTATCATGATGTCTGAAGGGGGTAAAACTAGTTACAGTATTTAAAATACAGGAAAATAAAATATCGAATAAGTTATGTGGATGGTAGCAGACTATGAAGTCAAATGTGATAGTAATATCAAACATGTAAAAAAACAAGAAGTCATTAGGAAGCACAAGCAACAAAAGGTGTGATGGAGCATGCAGTTACTCAAATCCAGACCAGGGCCACCACATAGAACCTGGCACATTGTAGACTTGTGCTACAGGAGCAGCAGGCATGGAAGAAGCTGGTCAAAGAGGTAGGGTTGAGAATTCCAGCAAAGTATTTTTAACTCTTTGCCACAGACTTATGATGGAAAAGTCAGTGATAAGTCTATTAACACAGGGGTAAGTGTGTGGGCAGTGAAGAGGGATGGAACAGAGTCAGAGAAGTATGGGGCCTTGAGGAAGCCATATTGGAAAGGCCTTCCAGGTCTTGGGAAGGTTGTGATCATAATCAAGAATGGAAGGGAAGCCTTGGAATATTTGAAACCCTAAAATAGTTGATATGAAGTTGTGGAACTTGAGTGCACTATTATATATTTCCCCAGAGAAATTTGACTACTTTTCTAAGTCTCCAGGATCCTGTACCTTTGCAGAGGTTTGTGTATCCAGCTCTTTATTACCTTTCACAAATGTTGCAATGGCCTATCACAGCAAAAAGGACAAGTTGTCATTGATATTCTATACAACAAGCACATTTAGAAAACATCTGTGCTCCACCATTCCTCAGAGACCTTAATGTTTTTCAGTGAATCATAGAAATCATGAACACGAACTTCAAATCCTCGCTATATCCTAGTTTGGTCATCTTACAGCTACATGAGCTTTGGGAAGCTCCTTCAACTTCTTTGTACCTCCTGCTTTGAGAAACAAGACCAAACAAGACCAATAATTTCAAGTACCCACTTGAAAAAGTGTAAGCATTGAATACTTTCATATATGAAACACCTATAAATATTAGCAGGTTTAGAGAACATGCTTACATGGCATTGCTTATTCTCAGCTGTGGTAAAAAAAAAAATCCACTCTAATGAGGCTACCAGTATTTCACGGAAACTTTCAAGGGGATAAAAAATAGTCAAAAATTTAAATGTCTCAAGCCATGATTCTCAACGCAAGAACTGGCACAAGAGAATCCCAGGAACTTCTTAGAATTCTGGTTTCACCTCAGTCCTACTGAACTTGGAGGTGATTCAATGAATCAGCACTTTCAGGAGCTCTCCAGGAGGTTCTGATGTACAGTTACTGACCTGAGCAATAACTTTATTAAGGTGGTTGGCCCTAAGGAAATACATCTGAACTGTACTGTATCCAAAGGCCTCCAGCAGACTGTAGTATACAAATGGGGAATTCAAAGTGATTTATTAAAATGCTTTCCTGCAACATTCTTTTAAAAAATTGTTATCCTCCAATTTCTGTAACATTTGTGAAAATGAAGATTTAAGAGAAAATATGAAAATGGGTATATTATCCTATGACCACAAACAGTCTGTCTGAGTATGTTTGTGTGTGGATCAGAGTGGTGTGTCAGATTCCCCCTATACCAGTTGCATTCTTTGCTCTTAAGCCAACGTGTTTTACTCCTATTCATTCTCAGTAGCAAAAACCTGCCATGGAACGCAGGTGTTAATATGGGCCAAATCTCTAGTAGTTTCATCAAGACTCTTCATGTTGTGTGGGCCGCAAGATGAAAACTTGTTGCAAGAAATTGAGCATGGCACCTTTGTTTGTAAGGCAGGGCATTAAAGCCTTGCTCAGTTTCTGCCAGCCTCCATTAGGGCAAGACCTCTGTCTTAAGTCAAAGTTTTCTTCCAGAATATCCATCTTCAAAAAATTGGACCTTATGCTATCTCCCAAAGATGGAATGTGATACTCTGTTTTTAAATTACTTCCATAAAAATTCTTCAAGACTGATTTTTGGATGATTAATGTGGGAATTTTAAATGATTTTTTAAATGTTTTTTCTCTTTACATTTTCTACTTCCTCCTCAGGTATTCACACAATATCCTAGAGTACTTCATTCTGATAAGGAACACCTAGAAAGGCAAAGAGAAAGCTTTCTAAAGCAGTCCTGTAAAACTCTCCTTCCTGTGACCAGCAAATAGTTGCTGCTCTGCAAATGTTCTTTTTGTTCATTAATTAGTTGTCAAGCAGTTGCTTTGAATGACATTGTCTTTTTGCAGCTAGATAGATCTTCCAAGCTTCACACACCTTCTGTTGTTTCCAACACTTAGACTGTAATTACTCATTTGGGAAGTGGACACAGAATAAATACTTGGTGAATGAAGAAATGGAAATCTGGTCTCAGAGCATCCTTTGAAGATGTCAGTGAGCCTGTACACCAAACTGTCTCTTCTTTAATGACTATACCTTGATAGTTAATGGAGGTAAACATTTTTTTTGTAGTCAACTTCCTTGGGTAGTCTCAGCCAAATTCATTTTCATTTTGTGTGAGTTTTTTGTTGTTTTGTTTTCTGGCACTGTCCTTTCCTCATAATTAAAGCCTGAGTTCCAATAATGGTTCCAGAATGGACTAAAGTAACTTATATGTAAGAAGCTAACACTTTATGGGTGTTTCCTGAAGGTTTTTTTGCAACTTCACTAAAAAAAATTAAATAAAAGAAAAAAGATTGAAAATACCAATAAAGCCATTTCTGGTACACATCTGTTTAGAACACTCAGGGTGCTGAGGGGGAAGAACATAGACTCAAGGCCAGCGTGAGCTACAACGTGAGTTCTGGGCCAGGCTGCGTTAGATATTCAAGACTCTGCCACACAAACAAAAAACCCACAAATACAACAAATAAAGCAAACTAAACTAAACAGTGTAAGTCAAGGAAAAGAGGAGATTGAGTAATAGTGCATGAGCTTCACAGATACTTGCATTTCATAATATATAAGAATCAGAAAGGGAACAAAGATGATTAAAAACACGGGTTGCTAAAGTACTACTCCCCTATTGGTATTTTATATTAAACTTTTAATAATCAACTTTTGTTAGAATAACTATGATATACTGTCAAATGATTTTGAAAACTCAAACCAGTAAATAATTTGTATTTTGCTTTTTATTTCTTAGCACATGCGCACACACAAAGACACACACAAGATCCGAGTGTTCACACATCAGGGCACTATCTACAGGCTGAAGAAGGAATTTTGAGATGTCCTAAATTAAGTAAAGGCCTGAGAGTACAAAATAGGCAAAAGAAATTGTTTTCACCCACATGTTCAGCCTAAACCATCAGGAAAGAAACAGTTACATTCACATGCCTTCTCTGTGTGCCTAACGTCAGTCATCAAGCCTCTTCCACTTTCTGTTTCAGAACGATTCGTCAAAAATTAGAAACGCTTTAACAGGCAGTCCTCCTCCTGTCCTGAGCCTCTGCTCACTTTGGTGGTCTTACCTCTCTTACCTATGGCCAATGTAGGTTTTGGTGAGAGGGATTTATTGGTTTTAAGAACAGTAAACACTTGACTAGGTGTCTTGAGGCCATAGGTTTTATCCCAAAGCCATAGCACAGCCTGGTTCCTTGGTCTCCATTGATCTTTCTCCAGCTGCTGCTGCTCATGTTGCTGAAAGCTGAGGGAGTTTGCACCAGGACAGGTCCTGTTGCCTTTGGCCAGCATCTATAAACACTTAGGAAGTCTTTCTTAGTCTCAATAGTTTAAATTCTGTGCTTAAGGTCTCACTCAGTGACAGTGTCTAGCATGTGAATGCCCCTGGATCGTATCTCTAGTGTCTCAGGTGAAAAGGAAGTTAGGTTTAATAAAGGTACGAGAATCAGGACCATTGTAGCTCTCTTATGACTGGCTACATGCCATCCTACAGAGGTTCTCACGCTCAGCTGTACTTTACTTAATTCTGGGATTACCAAAATTTGTGTAAGTGGAGCTGCTGAAGATATTTTTTATTATTTATTACAACTTATTCTTTTTAATTTTTTATTAATTACACTTTATTCACTTTGTATCTCCCCTGTAGTTCCCTCCCTCCTCCCCTCCCAAACCCTCCCTTCCTTCCCCTTTTGCACCCATTCCCCTCTCCAAGTCAACTGATAGGGAGGTCTTCTTTTCCTTCCTTCTGATCCTAGTCTATTAGGTCTCATCAGGAGTGGCTGCATTGTCTTCCTCTGTGGTCTGGTAAGGCTGCTCCCCCCTCAGGGGGAGGTGATCAAAGAACAGGCCAATCAGTTCATGTCAGAGACAGTCTCTGTTCCCGTTACTATGGAACCCACTTGGATAATGAACTGCCATAGCTACATCTGTGCAGGGGTTCTAGGTTATCTCTCCATGCATGGTACTTGGTTGCTGAAGATATTTTAAGACATGCAGATTCCCAGCGTGCTGTGAAACCTGCTGGATTTGAGTCAACGTCTCCACCTCAGAAACTTATTAAAGTTTGCTTGGAACCTCACATCCTCAGTTAGAGTGAATAATGCTGACTGCAATAAAGAGGTAGGTCGATAGCGTCTACAGAAAGTGTTTCTACAATTCAATCACAGAGAAGCAATAAGAAGAAGCCCAGTAAGGTTTGGTACCAGAGAAATGATTTGAGTAGACTCAAAATAACAACAATAAAATTGATAAGAGCTGCTAGAGATAAGACCTGAAAGGGGATAGCATACATTTCTGAATCAGCAAAGGGAAAATAAAGCTTCACATAGCTGTGTTGTTCTCCAATAAAATATCACAACTTCCATGCAGGTTTAGGAAAGACAAAAAGGAGGGGCAGGGTATTTGAAAGTGACCATTTTGTGTAGAAAACTCTTCAGGAGAAACTTCAATGGACTTCCCCATTATGATTATCTATGTTGTGTGATTTTAAGCTGTTCTTCCTATACAATTGACTTGTTTTATACTCACTGACCTTTTACTGACATCCTCCTTCTCCTATGTCATGCTTACATTTGATGCAAAAGCAGGTTGGAACCCATGAATATCTTCCCCTAGGGATTTTTCCTCAATTCTCAATTAATAATACGTATTAGACAAAAAAAAAATCACCTTCAGCAAAGTGAAGCCCTGCATCCTGCCTACCTAGGAGGATGCAGTCCTTGCAAATGGATTCAACTGTTTCTTTTAGAAGCAACAGAGCTCCACAAGATCCTTTGCTGTCCTGACAGTATTTCTTTTTCTTCTTTATTTTTATTAATTACAGTTTATTCACTTTGTATCCCAGCTATAGCCCCCTCTCTCCTCCCCTCCCAATCCCACCCTCCCTCTTTCTTCTCCACACATGCCCCTCCCCCAGTCCACTGATAGGGGAGGTCTTCCTCCCCTTCCTTCTGACCCTAGTCTGTCTGGTCTCTTCAGGACTGGCTGCATTGTCTTTCTCTGTGGCCTGGTAAGGCTGCACTCCCCTGAAGGGAGGTGATATTTCTTATCTCCTAACAGTGTAACTTTGGACAATGAAAAGGCTCATTTACATTAGCAAGTTATAGCCTTTTGACTCTAAAACCAATCCTTTTCCTTTAGTCATCCTTTAAGCCATTATTATCTCTCAATTAAAAAAATACTTTTGCCATTTGCTTTTGTGCTTTTTCTTGGAAGTCAATTCTGTATTTTTATCGTTGCAAGCGAGACTATTTAGACTGAAGTGCCCCTTTGTTCCTATTCAGGATTTCTGCCTCTGGTACCTCTGGCCCTTAGTGTATTGATTCCATTAGTTTGTGGAGGTTATTTTGATATCTTTGTCATAATATAAATTCTTGGCAAACATCTGCCTTTTCTGCACTTCAAAAAATAATTTTGAATGTAACAGAACAGAGAGTAATATCAGACAAGCCAGAGTCCTGCTCTGCCTCCACTTCCTTATAGAGTTTCATCAGCACGCAACAATGGCAAATAATTAAGAACAAATTATTTGCTAAATGATTTCATGCTTTGACTCATTTACTCCCTAGCTGTTGTCTGTGGAGGTTTTTTAGATCAACTGCACTTTGCAGATTGGGTCAGAAGGACACAGCTATTAAATCATCTGCTCAAAGTCACATGTGACACAGCAGGTATTCAGTCCAGAGTGAATGACTTACTATTCCATGACTTACTATTGACTGTATTAAATAGGACTGAATGCCATTCATGACTATTATTAGTGTACAGTGTATTTTACCAGTCTCATAATGAGAGTAGGCTAAAAGTCCCAGAGACATAAGGTGCTAATTCTTGGAACCTATAAAGAGTCCGTGGCCTTACATGGGAAAGAATTCGACATTATAGATGTTATTTTAAATTTTGAGATGAGGAGGTTTCCAAAGGTTATCAGTATGGGTCTTAAAAATAGCATGAGAGCTAATCCTCAGGGAACAGGCTAGCAAATCAGTTTCAGTTCAATTCCTCCAAGTCTTTTGCCTGAAGTGGGTATCGTGTCTTCAGTAATAGAATCTGACTGTTAAGTTCTGGGATGCAACCAAGGGCAACGGTTATTTCCATTTGGTACCTGAGACATTCCCAAACAGCAGTAAGAAAGGTTTCCCTTACCCAACACTGGTTTCTTGTTAGATAATGTGTGTCATTCCGTGCCATATCACTCCATTTAAACTGTGTGTGTAATATGCGTATATAAGTAAGCTTCTAAAATAATATTTTCCTGTTACATCTTCAAAAATTCTTCATGTTATTGACCGTCTTTTCTCACTTTCTGCCTTTATTCATCTTTTTCCCTTCCCTGGTAAGTATTACCCCCATTGATATGGGGAGAGTTTTCTAGATTATTCATGTGAGAAGAATGAAATTACACAGACCTTGTCAGAGATGATGGGAAAGTTAGAGTCCAGGAAGAATTTCTGACAGTAAATGGGAGAAGGAGGAGAGGATGATGCTAAAGGAGGTTGTATTACTAGCTTTGACAAAGGCAGAATAGCAAACACAAGCCAGACAGATGCCTTCAGGTGTTCAATAAAGCAAAGAAACAAGTCCCCCTCTACCCACGCACCCAAATCCTGCATCTCTTATGAGAGTGATATTTTTAAAATTTTTTTCTTTACTTTAGAGCTGTAAAATCTGTGTTGGTTTAAGCCAGTAAGCTCTAAGTATACTGTTCCTACAATTACTGCTGGGACAGGAAACTGATAATGACCTTCTGTTAGTCACTTGACTTATAAAAAGTCTGTATTGTTCTGTCTTTCCAAAAATATTTTACTGGATACCTATTGTATCTTATTATGTGTCAATACATAGATTTTGGAAACCAAAAGACCAGTGGAAGAAAGAAAGAGAAGCAAATCATTGTAAATGCAATAGAGGGGATGAGGTGAGGACTGCATAGGGGTCAGAAAAAAATAAAGATATGTCTGAAAGTTAAAAGACAATAGTAGTGGTAAACCTTCACTGATCCCTTATATTGTCTCTGAGATTTATTTACAAGGCTGCACTTTTAAAGCAGAGACACCTTCTCAAGTTGGATTATTTAATCACAAGGTGTCTTGAGAAACTAGAGGCCATTGAAGCCACTGATTTCCTCATTTGTTCTGTGGAGTTTCTCTTAGCATGAGTCATGCTTTGCGCCTCCAGATTATCCCTTGGAGGGTCACACTTGGCATATCTTGTCATTTTAAACGACGAGAATAATTAGAATCAATTACTATTATCTTTAGTAAAGCTACAAAATATGTTACTTTCCATTGTTGATTTATGTGTTAAGTTTTTTCGGGATGTGCTGTTAAAAATCATCTATTTATAAAATTTATTCCAATTAAAATATATTAATAGCTCACAATACAAAACAAAAGGTTTAACAGGGAGAGTAGTCAGGGTTTGGAGGGAGATGGGAAACAATTGGCCATGGTAAGGAGGTAAGAGAGGGTGGGCAGTGGGATAGGATAATAATCAGAATGCATTATATGTACATATATAAAATTTTCAAAGAAAAATTAAATAAAAAGCATTTAAATTGTTTAAACTAGGTTGTGGTAGTTTGAATGAAATGAGCCCTATTGATTTAGGTATTTGAATACTTGGTCCCTCATTGGAACTGTTTGAAAATAATTAAGTTGTTTCCAGATTCTGGCCATTATGAATAAAGCTCCTATAAACATGGTTGACTAAATGTTCTTGTTGCATAGTTGAGCATATTTTGGATATATGCCTAGGAGTGGTATAGCTGGATCTTGAGGTAGCACTATTCCTAATTGTCTGAGAAAGTGACAGATTGATTTCCAAAGTGGTTATACCAGTTTACATTCCCACCAACAATGGAGGAAAGTCCTTTCTCCATATCCTCTCCAGCATGTGTTGCCACTGAGTTTTTTATCTTAGCCATTCTGATGGGTGTAAGGTGAAATCTCAGGGTTGTTTTGATTTGCATTACCTTGATGGCTATTGAAGTTGAGCATTTCTTCAACTGTTTTTCTGCCATTCGATTTTCCTCTATTGAGACTTCTCTGTTTAGCTCTGTACCCCATTTTTAAATTGGATTACTTGATTTGTTGCTTTTCAACTTTTTTAGTTCCTTATATATTGATATTAGTTGTCTGTCAAATATAGGGTTGGAATGGATACAGAAATTGTGTACATTTACACAATGGAATATTATTCAGCAATTAAAAACAAGGAAATGAAATTTGCAGGCAAATGGTGGGAACTAGAAAAGATCATCCTGAGTGAGGTATCCCAGAAGCAGAAAGACACACATTGTATATGCTCACTTATAAGTGGATATTATACATACAATATAGGATAAACATACTAAAATCTATACTCCTTAAGAAGCTAAGCAAGGAGAAGGACCCTAGGTAAGATGATCAAGCCTCACTTAGAAAGGCAAACGGGATAGACATCAGAAGAGGAAGAAAACAGGAAACAGGACAGGAGCCTACCAGAGAGGGCCTCTGAAAGACTCTACCCAGCATGGTATCAAAGCAGATGCTGAGGCTCATAACCAAACTTTGGGCACACTGCAGGGAATATTATGAAAGAAGCGGGAGACAGAAAGACCTGGAGGGGACAGGAGCTCCAAAGGAGAGCAGCAGAACCGGGTCCAAAAGAATGGACGCAGGGGTCTTTTCTGAGACTGATACTCCAACCAAGTACCATGCATGGAGATAACCTAGAACTTCTGCACACGTAGCTTATGACAGCTCAGTGTCCAAGTGGGTTCCCTAATAAGGGTAACAGTGGCTGTCTTTGACATAAACTCAGTGGCTGGCTCTTTAATCACCTCCCCTTGAGGGAGGAGCAGCCTCACCAGGCCACAGAAGAAGACAATGCAGCCAGTTCTGATGAAACCTTATAGGCTAGGGTGAGATGTAAGGGGAAGAGAACCTCCCCTATCAGTGGACTGGGGGAGGGGCACAGGAGGAGATGAAGGAAGGAGGGTAGAACTGGGAGGGGCTGAGAGAGAGGGCTACAGCTGGGATACAAAGTGAGTAAATTGTAATAAAATTAAAATGAATAAATAAGAACAAAAAAGGAAAATAATTAGGAAGCATGGCATTTTTGGAAGAGATGTGTGTCTGGTTGTGTGTGAGCTTTGAGCCTTCAGAAGTTGCCCATTTCAGTGTGCTTCTCTGGCTCCTGCTTGTGTTTGGAGATGTGAGCTTCCCCTTGTTACAAATGTCATGCCTCTTTATCACCATCATAGCCTGTAACTGTAAGAAACTCTAAGCCCAGTTAGACACTTTTTTCCTCACACCAAAAGGAAAGCAACTAAAACATTGCTAATTCAAATTACACAAAAACATATTGGCATAAATATATTTAATTTTTTGTCGTTACCTAGAAGACAAAACTAGCATTTGACATGGCAATGTGAGTAAATCTCAAGAGACCATACATAAATAAAGACTTATAGAGTATTAATATCTGCAGAGAAATAGAGAATGTCTTCTCCAGGGTGAGCATCCTAATTGGTCATTCAATAACAATCGGTCAGTCCCAAAAACACATTGATATAAGCAACAGCTTGTATTTATGCATTTGTTTATGCTCAAATATCTCTGTGTGTGTGTGTCCATGTAATAATGGTAATTAAAGAAAAGGAGGCCATAAATTTGAGTGAGGAGACATGAGCGTCATTAGACAGAGGACAGGAGCAGTGGCGGTGATGGCATAATCATATTTTAATTAAAAACAAAATAATTTGGTGTTAATAATACAGTTAATATTATTAATTAATCATAATACATAACAAAATAATTAAAAGAAATATAATTTTGAGTCTTGGGAGCTTCTTCAATTTACCTCAAAAAATAAGCAGAATACATCAGGTGGCAGGGCTCAATCTGTATTCCTACGGAATTAGTTTGACCTTATGTTTGGACAGCATCCTTACATTCAAAGTAGGCATAGAGACAGTATCAGTGAGGGGATCTGTTATTGATGCTATGACTTGGTCCCTTTCACTGTACCAGAATGCATGTTTTTAAGATGCTGTAAGAATTGTGATTGTCCAAATTGGAGCCTCCTTCTCTGAAAGACAATACTCCTTGTTCTTTGGGTAAAAGAAATAGAGATATCTAGTTGTCAATGACTAACATATAGTTGTCAAGAATCTGCCATTTATCTCGTGATGGGACCAACTCCAAGGTACAGTTTTTCTATGGGACCAGGAAGAAGCCAATGTAACTGAAAACACATTTTAAATTGTTTTTCTTCTTACCCCATTCTTCTCTCACCCCCTTTGATAAAGGATATGCACTCTGCAAACACTTTTCACAAAATCTCTTTAATAAACTCATCCTAATATATGTTATAATGGCCTCATGGCGTTACTCCTTCCTCCTCATTTGATGGGACTGTCTCACCCACATAATTCTGCCTAGATCTCTCACTGTGCATCTGGAATGGAGCAGATCTGAGGAAAGTAATCACTAATGGATGTGATCCACTCATCTGACTGTTATTAGTCCTCTAATTTTGGCATGGAATACCAGCATACCTTGTGTTGGTTTTACCACCCTGAATCAGAAAGTATAGGGAAATGAAATCAAGACACATTAAATTATTTTAGTAACTATGTAAGGTTTTTATAACAGTAGAGAACCAGTGTTATTCCAGCTTTTCAATTCTCAGGCATTTCTGATGCCCAAAGTCTCTAAAGTAATTTTTAAAGCTTCAATTGGAGAGGATTATCTCTTTCAGGGAGATGACTCTGCAAAAGAATAATGCTGCAATTCATGACTTTTAGCGCACAATGACACATAGCTAAAGTTGACAAAGGAACTTTAAATTTTTCATTGTTCTTTTTTTTTCATTATTTTTTCTTGTTGTTGAGCACAATGCTAGGAAATTGGGCAGTGAGACTTAAAATCTTGTCGAGAAGGTAATGACAAAACATAAAAATCAAAGAAGTCAATCTATTATAAACACACTTGGATGAAATAAATTCTTGTGGGCATCTATGATATCACAAGGAGCAAGAAAATTATGAGCTGTTTTTATTTGTGAAGCTGTTAAAAACTTGAGTGATAGCATTAAGTACTTTCTAATTTTCTTTAACTTATTCCACAACATATTCCAACTCTACTCCAGAGCCTCATTATAAGAAAAGCAATGTGAAAAAGTTGACAGCCACGAAGATAAAACACTGTTTGTTGAAGATAAAACATAGCGTTTGTTAAATGACAAACAAGCTTCAACTACTTCTGCATTTAGTCTTCCAGATCTTAAACTGGGGTTATTTGGCCTTTGGTAAATTCACCACTTCTGTGGGGAAAGATATCACAATGACCAAGTAGGAAAGCAAACTTTCTAACCAAGAAGGTCAATTAAAAACCACTCTTTTTCTTTCTTATTTTAGAAAATACAGAGTGGAAGGAAGCTATGGTAACCTTTGTAGATATGTTGCTGCCAATGTAGCTTGAAATTTGACACTAATCACAAGAAGATGCCCTGGTTTGAAAGTGAATGCCCCACAAGGCTCATATGTTTAAATCCTTTGCTCCCTGTTTAGGAAAATTCTCAACTGTGTAGGAAGGGTTAGGAGGTGTGGCCTTATTGGAGGAAGTGTGGCTTTATTTGAGGAAGTGTGGCCTTAGTGAGGAGGTATGGCTTTGCTTTAGGAGGTGTTGATAAATATTTTGAGGTTTTAAAAGCCTATGCTCAAAAGATTCTCTCTCTCATTCTCTCTCTCTCTCCCTCACTTCCCCCATTACCTCTGTATGTAAAGCTCTCAAATACTACTCCAGTGTCATGGCTGTCTACGTTTTACCATGAAGATCACGTACTGAAAAACTGTAAGTAATCCTCCAATTAAATACTTCCTTTCATAATAGTTGCTTTGGTTATTGTGTCTTGTCATAACAACAGAACATTTGAATACAGAAACTATATGCAAAAAGAGATAGCACAAGAAACAAAAAAATTATAATATCGGATTATAAGAAGCTTAATTCCAAAAGCAGAATGGGTCTTTCAGTGATCCAATATGGGTAATATATATTTGTTTCACAAAAAGTGGAAGCAAAATGCATCATAGTTATTCTGTAGCATATGGAGTATTAAGTTCTTTCCCATTAATAGCTTTTAACACTAGATCACTGCCTCACACATCAATGTTTCAGTCAGAAATACAGAGCCCAGGCATTAGATATTATATTTTTATCATAATTATCAGGAAGTAAAACATATATTTTGGATACACTTATTACACATTTTTAATTTTCTTATGTTCTACTCTGATCCTGAGTCCTTAATAAGGTGAAAATATGAGGCATGTTTGAGTTAATCTTTTTTCTTTAGTCATTAGTGACTATAGTATATTAATGTTATGCTTCTTAGAATCTCTTTCTCTCCTCAATGCCCAACAGAGAAATATATTTGCCTTAGTAGCCTTCAGGATACAGCCTAGATATTTATTCCTTGGGCCACTCATGGAAAAGAATGTAGCAGCAAGCGTTTCCTAGGCAACTGAAACATCTTTCAGAAGAAAATCAACACTAGTCCTGAGCTAAGAGCAATAACGTGTCAGAAGGTGGAATTGTCATTAGCTTTTTCTATTCCATATAAGCCCAATATCTATTGTGGAGAAAGAGTCAAAAGTAAGACTTGGGGCTGGAGACATGGCTCAGTAGTTAAGAGTACCAGCTGCCCTTCTCAAGGACAGGAGTTTGATTCCTAATACCCATATGGTGGCTCATTTGTCACATCCATATGGTGCTTCATAACTCCAGTTCCAGGGCATCTGATGTCCTCTTCTGGCCTCCAGAGGCACTGTCTGCATGTGGTACACAACATACATGCAGACAAAGCACTCACACATATAAAATAATGATGACGATTATGACAAGTAAGACTTACCATCACAAAACAAGGATGCTTTTATCCTTTTGAATCATGATGAGACAACACATATGCTCAAAACCACTATCTATCTTCCTCAGTAAAGAGCTGTGCATCGTGGCTGATGATGCAATCTGTAGAGTGATTTAGGGCTGCTGTACTTCCGGAAATGACTCACTTTCTGTTAAAGGCTGGATACCCCAGAAGGACTTTTTCATTAACTGGACCTATGGTCATGTTTCAGCTATTGTAACAACACCGCTAACAATAAACAAAACAGTGTAATCAGCAAATCACAGTGTTATCCAAAACAAAGCACCAGCTTGCCTTCTACTTCAGAGGTGAATACAGTTGCAGAGGGCTCAGAACTCCAGATAAGAATGTTTACTGGATCATGTACGGTATCTTCATAGCAACTTATGGAGGAGGTCCCAGCCCGTTGTGGGTGGTGCTGCCTCTGAGCTGATGGTCCTGCGATCTATTCCCCAAAAAAAAAAAAGAAAGAAAGAAAGAAAGAAAGAAAGAAAGAAAGAAAGAAAGAAAGAAAGAAAGAAAGAAAGAAAGAAAGCAGGCTAATAAAGCCACGAGGAACAAGCCAATAAGCAACACTCTTCCATGGCCTCTGCTTCAGCTCCTGCTTCCAGGACTTTGCCTCATCAGTTCTTGCCCTGTTTGAGTTACTGTTTTGACTTCCATAAATGATGATCAGTGATATGGAAGTAAAAACCCATCCCCTGGCAAAAAAAAAAAAAAAAGAATGTGTAGTGAGGTACCTGTTATTGATGTCAATGAGTTGGCTGCTCTTGAGCACTCTTGGTTGGATAGACCTTTATATGCTCATGTTAAATTTTAATATCAGTATAATAATTTTATTAAAATAGTGGTTGGATAAGCTACAATAAACTTGAATATGGTCAAACTTGAATATAATCAGTGTCCAAACCCCCTTTCAAGACTACTTTTGCTATGTCTATAGAAGTTGCCACTTACCTTTCCCTCAAGATGCTATCTGTCTGCAAGCCTGATTAGACAGATTTGAGAATTCAGGAAAAGAAAACACAGTGAGTCTTTAGTGGAGCTTCTTTCTTTCCCAAACTTTTTGTCTTTCTGGGGCAGCTTTTTCCTAGAACAAAGTCATGACCCCCTTTCCCTCCTCATTCCTTTCAAAAAAGAAAGAAGACACTAATCTCTCATAAACTGTAGAGAGACCTGGATGGCTGAAGAGGAGAGCACAGTTTCTGTCTCCCTGTCAAAGTCCACTTGCATAGTGCACTCAGTCTACTACACTATGTTTGCTTGTGGCAAAGAGGACCTTTTCCTGCCAACGTCTGTGATTTTCCTGTTGTATTAGTAACTGGGGTCATCCCACCAGCAAGACTGTTGACTTGCTGTTTGGCTGAAAATCTTTTACATGGTGTCAGGTATCTACATACAAAAGTTGCTATGTAAATCAAACAGTCACTGTTGATAAATCATAAAGAAATTAACCTTAATATAAGGTTCAGCATATGTGTGATTTAAGTATTTATCTAAGACAAAAGTGAATTCACATATAAAGTGAATATAGCTTATTTTAATGTAAAGAACTGAATATTGGCTGAATGTTTTTTACCACAGGAGATATAGCTTCATAATATCTTTTTCAGAATTGATCAGTATTTTTCCCCTTTCATTCTTTTTTCCCACTTTTTGTTAAATTCTTTATTAATTACACTTTATTCACCTTATATACCCCTGTAGTTCCCTCCCCCATCCCAATCCCTCCCTCCCCCCCCAACTTCTGCACCTGTCTCCTTCCCCAAGACCACCTATAGGGGTGGTCTTCCTTTCCTTCCCTCCTCTCCCAATCCATCAGGTCTCATCAGGAGTGGTTGCATTGTCTTCCTCTGTGGCCCAGCAAGGCTGCTCCCCCCTCAGGGGGAAGTGAACAAAAAGCAGGCCCATCAGTTCATGTCAGAGACAGTCCCTTTGCCCATTACTATGGAACCCACTTGGACACTGAACTGCCATGGGCCACACCTGTGCAGGGGTCTTAATTCTGAGAAACATGCTTTGCATAAAGACATAAGACAAAAGATATACATATATGTATATATATGGTTATTTTAGAAGTAGTTGACATTTCTGTTATAATTTCTACACAAATCAAATTTAATTACATTTTATGAAACTCAAATCAACAACTCAAACAGCACTTTTTAAAATCCACCATTATACAAAGTAATTGAATACTTTGTATAATGCATATACTATGAAATTATATACTCGCATAATACATGCTGAGGTGTGATAATAGGAAACATTACAAGTGTCTGTTTTCCATAAGTAAGCCATTTTGTTTCTTTACAACACTGCCACACAGAAAATGCAGTAGTCTCCAGTCTGAGACAAGGTGTTGCAAGCAGTGTTTGCTGGTGTTGTATCCTGTGACAATATGCGCAAAGCAAAGTACACACTTTGTGTGTTCAGAAACTAGGCTGCAGTGAGGCCACAATATGCAACTTGACAAATGTGACCAGAAATATCCAGCCATTATTACATATTTGATTTTGAATAAATATTTTGTTTACCACATGTTTAGAAAACATTTATTGTTGCCATTTTTTTTGAATTTCTGTGACCCTATAGGGGGTTAAAAACCACAGTTTAAGTAGTTGCAATCTAGGAGCTGGAGAGATGGCTCAGTAGTTAAGAGCAGTTACTATTCTTGCAGAGGAACTTCACTGCTTCTGCTTCAGCTGCTCTCTATTTTGCTTCCCCGTTTGAGTTCCTGTTTTGATTTCCTTTGACAATGAACACTGATATGGAAGTGATAACCAAATATGCACTATCCTTCAAAACTTAATCCTTGGTTTCATCACAGCATTAGAAAGCCTAACCAAAACAGCATCTCAACTGGATTAGGAAAGTTGGCTTCAGTTACTTGTCACCTCAGATCTCAGCACAGCATTCTGGAAAGCACTTTGCATAACTTTTGCTCTGACAGGTAGGAAGTCAGTGAGCGGAGATGGAATGAGTAAAAGGTCAAAACAAAGATTGTGTGTGTGTGTGTGTGTGTGTGTGTGTGTACAAACACTCTTTTCTCATTTTCCTTTTTAATTAAATGGTTACAGAACATTTGTGTGATAAGAATAAGCCAGTGGTAAGAGACAAATTAAATATACAGGAACAAAATCCTTCACTAGATGAAAGAACTGCATAGATTTCAGTGCACAGATGGATTAATAGCCCTGAAATGACAAAGGACAGAGATCAACTTCTAAAATACAAAGGAAATCAGAGTATAGAAGACACAATCAAACATGAGGGAACAGAGGAAAACTTTCTGCTCTGTGAAATGAAAACTCAAACCTCTTTGGTACAACAACCTGCAGCAGATTCTAAATAGCTCCATTGAGATTAGTTTGCTGTAACAAATTGGTTACATCAAGCATCCATGGTTCCTTACCTATGTGTGATCTATGTTCTACCTTTCTGGCTTTTATCTTTAATGTTATTGTTAATATTGTTCCCAAAATTATAAAAAATCTTTTCAGGTGTGTTAATATTATGATTGAGTGGGTAAGTAGATTAATAAATTCATCCTACTGGAAAAATAATTTGGACATTGTAAACTACAAGAAAGTTTTTGTCAAACTCTGAAACATGCTTAAAATGCTATCATCCATTATAGCTCCCGGATGGAATTTAGACAGAGGCATGGTCCCCTTTGAAGACTGTTGATATCAAGTTAGGGTCAAAGATAATTGTAGACATCTTCTCCTTACTCAACACTAGATCAACATCAGTCTACTTAAAGCATCACAATACTGTTTGTGAATGGCTCTTTCATTTTAATAAAAGATACAAGGTGGAAATTTCCAAGACGCTCTCTCCATATATTTTATGTATGAGACAGGAAAAAATAATTTTAAAGTGTACAAATGATCTCTGTCTGAGTTAAAGAAACATCTAATGAATCAAATTTCTTTATAGCCTAGTGTTTTATATATAATTATAAAAGATAAAAGCAAATCAATGAAATTACATAATGGACAATAATGAACATCAGGAGCTGCAAAACCAAAAATGTTTAAACAAGTGAAACACACAACTTCGAGGCAGATACACATCATATGTCTTTGGGAACACCAGCCATTTGATCGATACATTACCAATATATCATCCCTAAGAACATTATTTGCTTCCTTAAAACTGAGCTTCTGTAACCTTTCTTTTTAAAATTGTAATTGGGCTTTACCCCTGACTTAATATTTTAATTTTAAAAAACTCCTCCGTAACTCACAGATGTTGACAACTGTAATAAAGCTCCCGCTGGGTAGATACCCAAAGAATTTATTAGCTGAGAACAATTGGGCTACTTTTATAAAAATATGAATGATACTCTTTTGCCCTGAAACAAATTGAGGAACAATATCAAATTCAGAAATGACTTCTGAAAAAATAGCCAACAATGTTCCTTTCCTCTCATTTTCATCACTTTTTGCTTGATTCAGATAATCCTTCCCGGTCAGCTTGTACCTAAGTTTTTCATGGGTTCAGGCACCAGGAGCTATTGTCTTTAATTCCACATGGGCAATACTGCCAACAACAACAGTAAAGCCTAAATTCATCTTCACTGCTATTCACCTCAATTGTGCTATTAAACTTTGAAAACAAAGTGCAATCAGGCAACTGGCACTTTAGAGCGTTGAGATTGTTAAGTTATTTATGCTTAGACAAGTGTGGCTAACGATATGGAACAAAAAGTCAGTGCTATGGGAGGCACAGAGCAAGAGCTGGACAAACATGGTTCCCGTGATCAAATGCTGTGTCAATTAGCATAACAAGCATCTCAAAATCAGGCATCTTAAAGCAACCATTAAATTTTTTAAAGTTATATTTTATTTTTATTTTTTATTAATTACAGTTTATTCACTTTGTATCTCACCTATAGCTCCCTCCCTCTTCTCCACCCATGCCCCTCCCCCAGTCCACTGATAGGGGAGGTCTTCCTCCCCTTCCTTCTGATCTTAGTCTATCAGGTCTCATTAGGAGTGGTGCATTGTCTTCCTCTGTGGCCTGGGAAGGCTGCTCCCCCCTCAGGGGAGGTGTTCAAAGAGCAGGCCACTGAGTTAATTTCAGAGACAGTCCCTGTTCCCACTACTAGGGAACCCACTTGAACACTGAGCTTCCATGGGCTACATCTGAGCAGGGGTTCTAGGTGATCTCTATGCATGGTCCTTGGTTAGAGTATCAGTCTCAGAAAAGACCCCTGTGCCCAGAGTTCCGTTGCCCTCCTTGTGGAGCTCCAGACCCCTCTATGTCCTTTTATCTCCCCCTTATTTCATAAGAATCCCTGTACTCAGTGGAATGTTTGGCTATGAGTCTCAGCATCTGCTTTGATACCCTGCTAGTACAGTCTTTCAGAGACCCTCTGTGGCAAGCTCCTGTCTTATTCCTTGTTTCACCCACTCAAAAGGAGGTGATCAAAGAGGAGGCCAATTAGTTCATGTCAGAGACAGTCCCTGTTCCCATTACTATGGAACCTACTTGGACACTGAACTGCCATGGGCTACATCTGTGCAGGGGTTCTAGGTTATCTCCATGAATGGACCTTGGTTGGGGCAACTATTTAATTTTACCTATTATTTGTGGTTACGAATTCAAGTGCAGTTCAGTTGGAAGTACTCACTCACTCTTAAAGCCTTGTAGCCGTATGTTGGGTGGGGCTCTGGTCAACTGAAGACTCACTCAGTTGGGGCTGTCAACCAGAGTGATAGCGCATGGTATATTCACATAGCACTGCTGAACTCTCACAGGACATTCCAATGAGGAATCCAAACCCTGCAGGTTCCCACAGGCAAGGTGGAAGCTGCTTGGTACTTCTACCATACTTCTGGATGTCATCCAGAGGTACCTAACTTGCATTCTGCTGACTACAGAGAAAAGAAACACTTGATTCAATTGTGACAGTTGTTGTGCCTGCATGGACAGTTTAAACAACATTCCACTATCAAAGGCAACATGAAGAAAATGCTGTGGCATCTGTTGTTACCATGCCTGGCACAGTCCATTTCAACCAAAAAGTGCTGGTGAAAATCAACTCCAGTGAGTCTCCTATGGATTTCGGGAGAGTGTTTTCTGAAAGTCTGAGGAGATGGGAAGGCTTCCTGTTAACTGACAACTAGAAAAATGAAGAACATTACTTTTGAAATAACTGAATTTAACTTCTTTAGATGGTCTTTAGATATTTCATTTAAAATGAAAGAGACATTATTTCTTAAATAGACATTTAAGACATGAAATAGACATATTAACTTAAATGTTAACATCCATTTATAGCATACGATATATGTCTCTCTGCATCTGGGTTACCTTACAATGATTGTTGCTAGATCCATCCATTTTATTTAATTTAATAATTTCAGTGTTTTAAAAGCAGCATAATATTCTATTGTGTAATATGCCACATTTTCATTATCCATTTACTGGTTGATAGACATCTAAGAATGTCTAATGTTTCGCTTTAATGGG
Organism: Pachyuromys duprasi; assembly: GCA_028658305.1. Classification (NCBI taxonomy): domain Eukaryota; kingdom Metazoa; phylum Chordata; class Mammalia; order Rodentia; family Muridae; genus Pachyuromys; species Pachyuromys duprasi. Next base: position 54,610,778 of record CM053743.1, on the reverse strand, counting down.
CGAAACAGCAATGAGCACGAGTAGACAAGTATCTCTATTGCAGGGTGTAGAGCCCTTTAGGTATATGTCCAAGAGTGGTATATCTGGATCTTGAGGTGGATTTTTTTTTGAGAAATCTCCACCAGGTGTAGATCAACTGCACTCAAGGGAAGGCTTCCTGCTCAGAAGTAGTTGACCAACGTGAATGGATTCTATTTGTGTGTGGTTGTGTAGGGGGAAGGATTTTTTTCTTTTTTCTTTTTGAAGAGAAAGAGAGACCGTGAACCTGAGTGTGGGGGTGGTTCAAGGTGAGGAAAGAATGCGATCAAATGTATTTAATGGATTTTTTAGCATTAAGGATGTAATTGCATTTAACTGAAAAGTGAGTGGAAGAAAGAAGGGTAATAAGTTGCTGTATGCATAGAGGACTTCCAAGTGTAAAACATTTTACTATTTCTAAAATTCTTCTTATACTTTTTTAATTTTTATTTTTATTAATTACAGTTTATTTGCTTTGTATCCTAGCTGTAGGCCCCTTGCTCATTCCCTCCTAATCCCACCCTCCCTCCCTCATCTCCCATGCCCCTTTCCAAGTCCACTGGGAGGAGAGGTCCTCCTCCCCTTCCATCTGATCCTAGTCTATTAGGTCTCATCAGGAGTGGCTGCATTGTCTTCCTCTGTGGCCTGGCAAGGCTGCTCCCTCATCAGGAGGAAGTGATCAAAGAGCAGGCCAATCAATTCATGTCAGAGACAGTCCCTATTCCCATTACTATGGAACCCACTTGGACACTGAACTGCCATGGGCTACATCTGTGCAAGGGTTCTAGATTATCTCCATGAATGGTCCTTGGTTGGAGTATTAGTCTCTGAAAAGACCCCTGTGCCCAGATTTTTTGGGGTCTGTTACTCTCCTTGTGGAGCTCCTGTCCTCTCCAGATCTTACTATTTCCCACTTCTTTCATAAGATTCCCTGTACTTTGTCCAAAGTTTGGCTATAAGTCTCAGTATCTACTTTGATACGCTGCAGAGTAGAGCCTTTCAGAGGCCCTATGTGGTAGGCTTCTGTCCTGTTTTCTCCCTCTTCTGATGTCCAATTCATTAATGTCAAAATATATGGAAATAATCTAATTTGAAAGTATTATCAAGTTTTATTTTACAATGAATTTTAATGAAACAAAGTATGGGAAGCATTAGTAACTGCATTAGACCATAGTGCTGGCTGAATAACAAAATATGTTGCTGTAGAGGTAGTCAGGAGTAAGTTTTCCTGATAACAAACACAAAATGTGGGTTTCTTTGCCATCCCAGTCTCTGTAAAATAAGCCACCATGCTCCCTCAGAAAGCCACAACTCCCCACATCAATGGGTGCTCTAATTAAAGTCCGCGAAAGCTTAGAAAATGTGAGCCAGAGGGGGTTTCGTACTTATGCATTGTAATTCTTATGGCATTAAATTCAGAAAATACATCAAGATTTCATTCTTGCTGTGAAGTGATTTGCTTTGTGTCACTATGAGACTATTAGCGGTTTTGTAATATTTTAATATATAAGCATTTAAGTCAATTATCAGAAAGTCTTAGACATATAAATTGTTCTTAATTTTTACTATTTTGTAATATCAAAACATTCTTCAATGTTCATTTTTTGCATGTGATATCCTTTTACTACTATGGACATTTTGGAATTGAAATTCCAACTTAAAAACTGTGCATGTTTCAGTGTTATTTCAGAGAGACAAGTGACAAATTGTTCCTTCTAAAACATATAAAGTGTCACTTCCTGTACACCAATCACTATCTTTGTCTTTTTCAATTTGCCATTTCATGAATAAGGGTTCTCAATACTGACAATGCTGCAGAAAAAAAAAAAGCCACTCTCTTGCAGCTAATGAAAAAGTGAATCACAGCAATATTCTTGGAAAACAATTTTTAGCTGAGTATTAAGAGCCTGAAGAATGACCATACCCTTTGACCTATTCCTTGGAAAGTATCCTAAAGCAACAACTCAACATGTGATGAAATCGTTGTACTCTAAAATGTCCATCCTATTACATTGTTAATAGTAACATTGTGTAAACACACAGTGTAAAGCTAAAGATAAAAGTTGCATAAATTATGCCTTATCTACTAAATTTATTAGTAAAAGATTAAAGTAATATTTATAGATATAAATACGTGTGCAAAAAATAACTGGAAGCAACTATATTCAGATTGTTCAAGATGCATGAACATGGATGCATGTTGGAGGAGGATCTCACCTCCCCCTGACTCAGGAGCGGCCTTGTCAGTCCACAGAGGAGGACAATGCAGGCAGTTCTGATGAGACCTGATAGACTAGGGTCAGATGGAAAGGAAGGAAGACCTCCCCTCTCAGTGCACTGAAGGAGGGAAATGGGAGGAGAAAAGGGTGGAGGGTGGGTCTGGGACAAGGGCTCAAGTGAAATTCAATGATGCTGTCTAGAGCTTCAAAGAGTTCATGCTATAGAAAGTGTATACAGTAAATGTTTCATAAAATTAAAATAATATAAGCGCAACAGAAAGAAAACCAGTGAGAAGATAACCAGCAAATCAAGCAGCACCGCATCCACCTCCCATGTCACCGTGGCAACCATGGGCCACCTACTTGTTCTTGGGTACATGCGGATTCTGGTTTCAGCGCTGGCAGTTGTGACCACTGTTCTAGCCTTCTTGCTTTTGCTTTTGTCAATTGCCGTTTAAAATAGGCTGACTGACAGGCAGAGAGGTTTTCAGAGACTCATCTGAAATTGTAAACAAACTAAAATGACTTTAGCTTTCCACTCAGGTTGTATGAATTCATTATCATTCCCTCTGTAAAATGTTTTCACTTAAAAGAACCAAGGGGGCACATTGATGACTCCAGTAATCTTTCTTTGTCATGGTCCAGTACAGAAGTTGCCTAAAGACTTATATATACGAGATGATTTACAAGCTAGTTCAAGACAGTCTCTCAACAAAAGGCAGTATATGTAGTCTTTCCCACTGGTCTTAAGTGGAACAGAAAGAAGAAAAGCTACTCCTGGGTATTGAGCTTCAAGGCTCATTTTCTTGAGAGAAAATTCATTTGAAGCATTTTAAAGAGTAGCCTGCTCCAATTTGTAATAGAAGAAAAGGCTCCCTTGTGGCTATTATCTATATGTCTATTGGATTTTAGTGTGTGATCTTCACAATACTGAACAATTAAACTTTCTCCAATCATTCTGAAGTTGCATAATAAAATTCTAAAAATGACAGCTCAGACTTGCACTTAAGTGGAACAAACAATAGGCATTTTGCACCCAGGAAATAATTTTTTCCTAAATTAACAATCTAGAGCCACATAGAAACAAAGCTATTTCTATTGCAACTGTGATGTTTAGCTATTGTGAGATAATTAATTATAATAAATTAAATTATCTGCTAAGTCCATTATTTATTACTAAATTCATAATTGTTTAAAAAATCTTTGTTGTTTAAAAAAATTACACAATCACATATCCCAGATTATGAGTTATAAATTTAACATGTGTTAACAGGCCCTATTTTTGAATAAGATTAGTAAATAAATAGAACATTTAATTAGAATTTACATATTATAAAGTATTTAACAGGGTGTTTTCAAAAGCATTCTGAGTTGCTTAATTTGATTAGAACAGATTAATATAAATGCCAAAGGAAATAAGAGTTTATTTTATTTAAATATTAATTCAATTTTCCCTAGAAAGAAATATGGCATAACATGTTTTAAATTTCTTCCTATTTTCCCATTTCAAATTCTTTTTTTTCCCAATATGCATTATTTAGGTGGCCTCTGGGAAGGACCTGGCTGTGTAAAGTGGTTAGGAGTTGAGTTATTTGCTCTGTTAGAACACCCTGCAGCCAAGAAGCTGTGGTCCTTTTTCAAAGCAGAGGGGCACATGCTGGGTTCAGAGGGCTCTGTTTTCAATCTGGTATGAGCTAGCTTTTTAGGAACAGCCTCCTTCAAAGTTTGAAAGACTGAAACATTTCTTTTCGGAGGTTGTGTGAAATCCATTTTCCTTAGTTCTGAAGCTTCTGTATTGCTGGCCTGTGATGATGGTGTGAGGCTTGTCTGTGGACACAGTCTCAACTCCGGTGTCTGTTTCTTTTCTTTTCTTTTTAAGGGGGTTGTTTTGATTTTTGTTCTCCTACTTAACTATCAACTCTGTTCTACTTCCAACAAAGTGTATTCTTAACAGCTGAAATCTTTTTGTTCTGTGGTGTCTAAGCTGACTGACTGCTCTGAGGGTCATACTATGCATCTAGGCACAGAGCTAGGTGCTTATTAGGTGTCAACAAATAGGAATTAATTTTATCATCATAGCAATGTCATGGATGAGTTAGTTACCCTTGTGGTAAACCCCATCCTAATGATACGAGCGTAAGAATTAAGAGGCCAAATCAATGGAGAAAGCAAGTTAAAATTTGGCAACCTGACTCCGAAACCTACTGTTTTAAACTTCCACAGTCCACACTGCCAACCTAAGTACAAAATAGCAGGATATGGTCTGAACGTATGGCATGAACAGAGATTCCATACATACGTTGACACTAGGCATTTAATATCCATAAGCATTGCATTTTAAGCAAATGACAAGAGTACATTACAGAACACCTTCTTTGTGTTAATTTGTTTTTCATCGTGGTGGAAAAAAATAGGATAAATGAGCAGTTTATAAGGAGGAATGTTTTTTTTAAATTTTTTTATTTTTTGTTATCAATCACAGGTTAGGTACTTTGCATCCCATGCCCAGCCCGCCCACTCCCTCCCACCCTCCCCAACCCTCCCTCATCTTCTCCCCGCCCACTCCAAGTCCACCAGCTGGGGACCTCCAAGGAGGAATGTTTTAAGCTGGCTTACAGTTTCAGTTGTCAGGCCAGTATCTGCTAGTCCCTTGTCTAGCCTGTCAAGAAGCTGAGTACCACAGAGGCAAAAGTTGGAGCATTCTCACTTTATGGTATTCAGGAAGGAGAGAGAGAGGACGCAGACAGGCCAGGCACATGATACACTCTGAAAAGTCATATTTCCAATGACCTTTTTCCTCTAGATGGACCTCGCCTTTTGATTTCAATTATCCTCTGAGCAACAATGGCAAAAATTAGGAACCAACTAGTAGATTAGACATTAACAAAAGAGAGAGGCTCATTATCCAATCACTTCATCTAATCCTTTTCTCAGAATATTGCTGCACTAGGGACTAGTGTTTCCATGCAGGGATCTTTAGAAAAGTTCTTCATATCCAAATGATAACAATCCTTAGACGTAATTCTTACTGATCTAACACAGCTTTCAGTGAAACTGTTATTTGCTAACATGCTGAGTCTAGCCCACCTATCTCAGATTTTCTAAGTGGACTATATTCCTTTGGTCTAGGTGGGCATTTAAATTCTCTGCTGGTCTTCTCTGGATTTTGATCATTCCTGTTTCCATTGTTATCCTGTAACTGTAAGAAGGGCAATTTACTTTTTCTTCTAACCGGTTTAGTGTGTCTGGTTTTATGTTGAGGTCTTTGATCCACTTGGACTTTAGCTTTGTGCAAGGTGATAAATATGGATCTATTTTCATTTTTCTGCATACAGATATCCAGTTGGACCAGCACCATTTGTTGAAGATGCTGTCTTTTTTCCATTGAATAGTTTTGGCTTCTTTGTCAAAAATCA
>CM053743.1:54582861-54604625 GCA_028658305.1 Pachyuromys duprasi | reverse complement strand
ACAACCACTCTGGAAATCAATTTGGCACTTTCTTAGACAATTAGGAATAGTGATTCCTCAAGACCCAGCTATATCCCTCTTAGGTATATATCTAAAAGATGCTCAAGTACACAACAAGGACATTTGCTCAACTATGTTCGTAGCTGCCTTATCTGTAATAGCCAGAACCTGGAAACAACCCAGATGTCCCTCAGTTGAAGAATGGATACAGAAATTGTGGTACTTTTACACAATGGAATACTACTCAGCAATTAAAAAGGAGGAAATCATGAAATTTGCAGGCAAATGGTGGGACCTGGAAACGATCATCCTAAGTGAGGTATCCCAAAAGCAGAAAGAAACATATGGTATATACTCACTTATATAGACCTATAGGATAGGAAGGTCAAGCGGAAATCTACACACCTAGAGAGGATATACAGTAAGGAGGAGCCAGGTTGGTATGATCAATGCTTGTTTGAATGAACAAATGGAATGGACATTGAGTGGAGGAGAAAACAAGCAACAGGATATGAGCATGCCAAAGAGGACCTCTGGGGCGGTCAATGTAGCAATGTATCAGAGCAGATATTAAAAGTCGCGATCAAGCCTCTGACAGAGGGTGAGAAGTAATGAAAGATCTGGGGGAGGTTTGTGAGACTTGGGGAGAACAAGAGCTCCACAAAGTCCAAACTGAGCAGGGCACAGGGGTCTGGTATGAGACGGTTTCTACAATCAAGGACCATGTGTGGATGTGGCCTGGAACCCCCGCACAGATGGGGCCCATGATAGCTCGGTGTAGGACTGAAGACCCTAGTGAGGGAAACAGAGACTGTTTCAGTCAAGATCTTGATGGCTGACTCTTTGACCCTCCCCCATACAAGCTGGGGAGTGACAGATGGGCTAGAACCTAGGGGAGGACATTGCAGCCAGCCCTGAGGAGACAGGATGAGCTGGGGTTGGATGGAAGGGAAGGAGGTCCTCCCCTGTTGGTGGACTTGGAGGGGGCGGGAGGAGGGAGTTGAGGGAGGGAATGGGAGGGTAAGAGGGAATGAGGGAGGGGGCTATGCCTGGGATTCAAAGTACCTAACCTGTGATTGATATAAAAATAAATAAATTTTAAAAAAAGAAAAAAAAGAAAATAAATGAATATAAAAATTATACAAACTGTGATTTAGCATCCAATATGCAAAAACCTTTCATGATATGTATGTTAAATATTCATTTTATACATGATAAAATTGAATCTTAGATAATTGAAGGGTATTAAAAATATTATAAAATTTGTAAATGATAGAGTCTGAATTTTAAATTATTATGAACTGATATTAAAATATACATACTTAATGTAGCATATTGTCCTAAGTACCATTGCTCTTAAATCTTTAATGTACTAGAAATACAGTAAATTCTTTACATGTATTAGTGCTTGCTAAAAAGTGTTTAAATAGTGTTTATATGTTTCCTATGTTATTCTGTTTGTTTTGTTGCAAGAACAAATCTCATTACACAGCCCTCGATAATCTCTAACCCATGGCTAGTATCTTCCTCGTCTTTCTCAGTACTACATTTACCGAGGCCAATATTTCTGGATTTTCTATATTTTCGTGATAAATATTCACTGACTATTGCTTATTGGGTATTTTACCACTTGTTGAGAACCAGCAATAACTTAATATGCTTTACTATCTTAATGGATTTCCTTGGTAACATCCTTATGACATGGACATATATGTTTTTGAAGTAAAGTTATAAATGCCACATACAAAATGTTTACTATACTTATTACAGTGAGGTCAATTTGATACAATTAGTTAAGAAGGATAATCTGAATTTGAATTTTGAAAACTAATTTGGAATTAAGCAAAGGAAACTCATTCCAGAAAGACAGTATAATGTGGAAGAATGAGCACATATATGAGAATCTTCTCATATTATAAGGACAGAGAAGAAAAGATGGTCAGGAAAGAAAATGCTGGTTACTGAGAAGCTACGCAGTCCTCCCCATTGGTGTCTTACAGGATCTTGTTCACAAGAATATGCATCTTGTCTCCTGGGAGACCAGCAGTCATTTAAAATCTATGAATCATAAGGTAGAAAATTTATTCTTATGTTTTAAAAACATTATCTTAATCCAGTGTAAAAATTGCATCAGAACAACAATAACAAACCAAATTGCTATTAGCTCATGTGAGAAGAATTAAACAAAAAGGAGGAAATTGCAACAGGGCTTCTCTAGGAGCTGAATAAGAGAGATGAAGAAATGGGGTTTTCTGAGTGTCTCTTTCTGGGTTAGGGCACCAGCCAGATGGTGAAGGTATTGGTTGAGTTAGAAAATATAATAGTGCTATTATGGGAGAGGTCAAGGAACTCTGTCTGAAATGAACACCGCTTCTCTTTTGAGACTCTTTAATAGAAGCTCATCATCAGGACAAGCTATAACAGAATAACTCTACAAACACACAAATCCTTAAAAAATAATGAGATTCTCTAGAGACCGTACACATATACAGATGTTTTTAGGGCAGTTTATATTCATATTTGAAAGGCATGCCATATCTTTTTTAAAGTGCATAGAAGCTGCATTTTATATCCTTGAATAATGGTTGTATCTTTACCACCCATGGCATTTTCATCATTTATTTAAGCATATATAGAAAACATACTAGCTTTGCAGAGGCACTCTGACTTATGAGTGACAAATGCCAAATAACTGAAATTCATCCTAATGCATTGTAGATTTTATTCTGGTTTATATGAATCACATTTTAGTTCTAAAGCAAAAGATTACCAAACATCGGAGCTAGGAAAATGTCATCATTTTCATTCATTTTTTTTTCTGCTTCCTGAAAGAGTCTTGTGAACTGCTTGCTTCTTCTATAAACTTACTGGTGACTTCTGGCATTCTTTGCTGTCAGGTGTTCAGCATGCCACTGAAATCTATAAAGTATACTAAGTTTGTTTTTACATAAAGGGCTACTGGCAAGTTCAAATCAGGTTTAGCAAATGATTTAGTATTCGTTGAGAAACTGCATGTCCACTTGTACTGAGTAAAGGGGTTTCTAATTTAAGTTACAGTGCATTGTGATTTTCTTTCTATTCTTGATGAATAAGATAAATTATACTCTTCTGTTTGTGTGCCTCTGGGAGAGTGTGCGAATAAAGGAACCTGAAATCATTCTGTGACCAGATACGATGACCTTTACAACAAACATTTCTTTTTTAAATCTGAAAGTTTTTTTTAATTTTTATTAATTACAGTTTATTCATTTTGTATCCCCCATGTACTTCCCTCCTTCCTCCCCTCCCAATCCCACCCTCCCTCTTCCCAATCCATGTCCCTCTCCCAGTCCACTGATAAGAAAGGTCCTTCTCCCCTTCCCTCTGATCCTGGATTATCAGGTCTAGTCAAAAGTGGCTGCATTGTCTTCTCTGTGGCCTGGCAAGGCTGCTTCCCCTTCATGGGAAGGTGATCAAAGAGCAGGCCAATCAGTTCCTGTCAGAGACAGTCCCTGTCTCCATTACTAGGAAGCCTACTCGGATACTGAACAGCCATAGGCTACCTCTGTCAAGAGGTTCCAGGCCATCTCCATGAGTGGTCCTTGGCTGGAGTATCAACTTCAGAAAAGACCCCTGTGCCCAGACTTTTTGGATCTGTTGCTGTCCTTGTGGAGCTCCTGTCCTCTCCAAGTCTTACTATCTCCCACCTCTTTCATAAGATTCCCTGCACTCTGCCCAAAGGTTGCCTATGAGTTTCAGCCATCTGCCTTGATACCCTGCAGGGTAGAGCCTTTCAGAGGCCCTCTGTGGTAGGCTCCTATCCCATTACCTGTTTTTTACCTCCTCTGATGTCCATCCTCTTTTCTTTTCTGAATGGGGATTGAGCATCTTAGCCAGAGTCCTCCTTCCTTCCTGATTAGCTTCCTTAGGTGTACAGATTTTAGTATGTTTATCCTATATTATATGTCTAATATCCACGTATGAGTGAGTATATACCCTATGTGTCTTTCTGCTTCTGGGTTACCTCACTCAGGATGATGTTTTCTAGATCCCACCATTTACCTACAAATTCCATGATTTCCTTGCTTTTTATCGCTGAGTAATATTCCATTGTGTAGATGTACCACAATTTCTGTTTCCATTCCTCAGTTGAGGGGCATCTGGGCTGTATCCAGCTTCTGGCTATTACAAATAAAGCTGCCACAAACATAGTTGAGCAGATGTCCTTGTTAAATACTTGAGGGTCTTTTGGATATATGCCTAGGAGTGGTATAGATGGATCTTATTTTATTGAAAATAGATTCTTCTCTCATACAATACATCCAGACAAGTTTCCCTTCCCCTCACTCCTTGCAGCTTTCCCCTACCTGCATTCTTCCTCAAATCCATTCCCTTTCACTTCCTCTTCAGAAAAGATAAGGCCTCCAAGAGATGACACCCAAACAGGACAAAACAAGATACAATAGGACAAGATGAAAACTCTCATATTGAAGCTGGACAAGGCAACACAATAGGAAGAAAAGAGTCTTAAGAGCAGGCAAGAGTCAGATGCACACCCACTGTTAGCAGTCTCACAAAAACCTGAAGCAAACGGCTATAATATATATGCAGAAGACCTGGTGCAGACTCTGGCAGGCCCCGTGCTTGCCACTTCAGTCTCTGTGAAAGCATGTGAGCTCTGTTAGTTCTCCTGGTGTCCTCCATCACCTTGAAATTCTACAATCTGTCCTCCTCCTCTTCCACAGGATTCCCCCAGTCTCTGAGGGGAAGGACCCGATGGAGACCTCCGAATCTTCACAATATCTTTATGGCCAGGAAAATGAGTTAAATATGGACATATTAACACAAGCTGGTCTAAGATCTTCAAGTAATTATCTGGCAAATCCTCCCAAGAGAGCACTGTGAAAATGGACATAACAACATCTATATACCTAAAGATCTGCTCCACATTTGCAGCCTGAGTAAGAATATCTGTTGCAGTTAATCCACCATGTTGATGTGAATAAATTAAGGAAACTTTAAAAAGGTACAAGTTTGATGTTTTTATGAGGTCTTCCAGAAAAACCAAGTACGAGAGAAGACATGTTCTGAAAGTGTGGTACCCCTGTTGTGCTGGGGTTCAACACTGAATAAAATGAGAAAAAAAACTTATAATGTATCGTCCATTTTTTTCTGCTTTCTGATCGCTTAATATTTGAGCAAATTACCTTACCCCCACCACTCACAAGAGTGGATAGAACAACAGGTACTCCAAAAGATAGAACAACAATGCTCCCCAAACCATGGCCTGAAATTTATCCTAAGTTGTTTTGCTAGGTATGTAACTATAGCACTGAAAAAAGTTAATACTACAATGTTGTTGCCATGAATTTGACTATACCTGGACCTGGTTAACCTAAATCAAACCGCAGGTGCCAGAGCTGTATATAATTGTGAATAGTGGTTTCATTTTTAAGTGTTTAGGGGAGTTGGTGTATACATGTACATTTGCATACTTCCATATGCATGTAAATCTCAGAGGAGGACGATGGATGTTCTTTGCTATAATTTTCTGTCATATTCCCTTGAGACAAGATCACTCACTGAACTTCAAGTTTCTGTCTTTTCAGCTCTGTTGTCTTACAAAAAGCCCCTATTTTTCTCAGATTCATGGTTCTGGAGTTGGTTTTTATGCATTTGCACCAAATAATCTTATCACTGAGCTACCTCTCCCACCCTCATTGGGTTTTGTAACACTACTGTTACTCAGTGTGCCTTGCTTCAATATGTATTCTTTTCCATTCAACATATAAAAAGGGTTTCTTTAAAGAATGTTATTTCTGAAAACAGGAAATTAAGTAATTCTAGGCTTTTTTCTCTTCAGCTGTTTTAAAAATTATAAATGCAGAATGTAACTTCAGTATCTTTTAAAATATTCTTTCCACTTACACCAATTAACAAATAAACAAATTTATTGATCTTTCTTCAGTTATTCCTATGCAGCTAGTGGCAGTCCTTATGGGAACCACAAAATCCTGACCTTTAAGGATCTTATATTATAATGGGAGTATCAGGAACACATACAAATATACACACATAATGGTCTGTTTTAATAAAAAAAAAAAAGACACACAAATAAGTGTTCTAAAAATATAGTGTAGAGAAAATCTGATTGAAGTGAAGAGAGGTATAGAAATACAGGAAAATTGACATTTGACCTGACATTGAAAGAAAATAAGTGAGATATCAATATCATATCCTAATGGTATTCCACATCCTTGTGGAATGTACACAATTTACCCTTGTTCATTCAAATGCTCATTTCTCTATCCCACTATCTGGTTTCAATCTGGACATTGCATCATGATGCTTAATCTAATCATCACCTGTCTCAAATTTATATAAACATGCAACCATTTGTTCTCTATGTTGTCAATAAAAACAACCAGCCAATGTTGATGAATGGAGAAAATAGGGTGGGACATCCTGGTCCTGAGGGGAGGAGAAAGGAAAAAAGGAGTGGGTGGAGAGATCCCAGAGGAGAAGACCAGGAAACATCAGAAGAAATGAACCGGACCTAAGATATGACTAAAAAGCAAGTATAATGTGGGAAATCTGAATGGGAGGAAGCTATGCAGTCTTGGAGGTTTAAGATGGAGTAATTATTGCTCAGCATTGTGTTCAAGGTTAATTAAATAAATCCTAGTCTCTGTGTGGTGCTTTGGGTATACAGCTGGTTTGGGAATAACTGCTGTTTAATTAAAAGATAAATCAATAATAAATATTAATAATCATTAACAATATCATACGGAAGAAGTGAAGTAAAATACTCTAGCAAGATTTGTCATGGTAGATACACACAAATGGTGAGCCTGATCCCATTAAGACTTTGTGTTTGGATGACTGTTTCCTTGGAATCATCCAGCACCCTTGGCTTTTATATTATTTTCATCTCATCTACTACATAAGTAACCTGAATTTGAAAGGCAGGTTTTAAAAGAGAAACCCTACTTAGTGCTGAGTGATTCAAAGTTCTTTTTATTTATTTGATTGTTCAGCTGTAGGTCTTTGTGTTTATTACTATACTACATGAAACATCTCTGATTAGAGTTGAGTTATACAGTGCTCAATGAATATAGCAATATGTCATTAGCTGTCCTCTTTTGCTATGTTCCTTTAGCAGAATAATGGTAGCAGGTTTTTGTCTAGGGTCCATCATCTATTTAATATCAGGTTCTTAGGCTTAGCTATATTCTGTATAGTTTTATCTCATGGAATATGCCTTAAACCCAATCAAAAGGTTGGGTACTCCTGTAACATTTGTACCACTATTGTTCCAGTATATCTTGAAAGTACGGATGTTGTATGTAATAGTATTTGTAGCTGGTAGTATTGGTGATTACTTTTCTCTTCTGGTAGTGTGAAAAGTAATTTCCAGCACCATGAAGGCTAGTCAGTAGGGGTGAAGAGTCTAGTTGGTCAGGAGCTCAACTTCTTCAAGTTCAATGTCATAAGTTAGTCCTGTCTTTAGCAGTAGGGCCTTACCTAGTGTGAAGATTAACAAATGTCCTGGTCAGAGATGTTTGGAGCTAAGTGTTTCTGGAACCCCTTTTTTTGCAATAACTCACTAAGATGTAATTGGATGCTGGAGGTTTTACTTGACAGTATAAGATGTCTATTTGAAGCATTCTCTCCACGATTACATAGTGATTTCATTTACATCTCTTTAATATGCTTATCCATCTTAGGAAGCTTCTACAGTAATAGGTTTTCATGTGACTTTTCAAAAGACCTTTGGTGTTAGTTGCTCCTCCCCATGTTTGCTTTTTTATCCTACTCTCTCATTACCCTCCCCGTTTACTATCCCTAGTCTAGTTCCCCCTTTATCTGTTTATAACATTTTACTCTCAGTTTTCTTTCCTTCAAAGATCTTTTCCTTCATTCTGGTCCTTTGCTAGCTACCTAACCTCTGTACTTAACCTCAATTGAAGTATACATTTCTAAAGCTTAAAAACTGCATCTACATATGAGAAAAATGTGCAATATTTATCTTTTGAGCTCTGGGTTATCTTACTAAAAATAATTATTTCTAACTGTATCCATTTCACTGGAAATTTAATATTTTTTTATTTTTTACTTTTATTATTAGTTACATTTTATTAACCTTGTATCCCAGCTGTACACCACTCCCTAATTCCCTCCCAATCTCCCCTTCCCCCCTCATCTTCTCCCTGCCCCCTTTCAATTCCACTGATAGGGAGAACCTCCTCCCCTTTCATCTGACCCCGGTTTATCAGGTATCTTCAGGACTGGCTACAAAGTCCTCTTCTGTGACCTAGCAGGGTTGCTCTTCCCTTGCAGGGTGGGGAGGTCAAAGAGCCCATCATTGAGTTTATATCACAAATAGTCCCTGTTCCCCCTACTAGGGTACCCACTTGGATACTGAGCTACCATGGGCTACATCCGAGCAGAAGTTCTAGGTTATATCCATACATGGTCCTTGGTTGGAGAAACAGTCTCATATAAGACCCCTGTGCCCGGTATATTTGGTCCTTGTGGAGCTCCTGTCCTCTCCAGATCATATTAACTCCCTCTTCTTTCATATGATTCCCTGCACTCTGCAGAAGGTTTGGTTATGAGTCTCAGTATCTGCTTTGATACACTGCAAGGTAGAGTCTTTAATAATTTCATTTTTAACAGGTGAATAACATTCTATTCTGTAAATGTACCACATTTTCATTATCCATGTTTCAGTTGATAAACATATAAGGTGTTTCCAATTTCTAGCTATTACAAATAGAGCAACAATGGACATATACGAGCAACTATCTCTGTAGTAAGATTTACAGTCCTTTAAGTATATACCCAAGATACAGTAGAGCTGGATCCTGAGGTAGATCAGTTTTCAGCTGTTTGTGAGCCTCCACACTTACTTCCACAGCAATGTACTAGTTTTCCCTCCCATAGTAATGGATGAGTGTTCTCCTCTCACATCCTCATGAGCATGTGCTGTCATTTGTTTTATTGAGCTTGGCCATTATGACTGTAGTAAGATGAAATCTCAATGTAGTTTTAAACTGCATTTCCCTGATGATTAAGGATATTGACCAATTTTTAAGTGTTGCTCTACCGTCTGGGTTTCAGCTTTTGAGAATTCTGTTTTATTCTATACCCAATTTTTAATTGAGCTACTTATTTTCTTGATGTTCTGTTTTATTTAATTCTTTATATATTCTAGAGACTAACTTTCTGTCACTTATATGATTGGTAAATATTTTTCCACTCTCTAGGTTGCCACTTTTCCTTTAATGATGGTGTCCTTTGATGTACAATTTTTCAGCTTGAAGTAACTCTAACCAAGTGAAAGACTATCACAACAAAAACTTAAAGACATTGAAAAACTGGAAGAAGACAGCAGAAGATGGAATGATCTTCCACGCGTATGATTCAGTAAGATTAATATTGTGAAAATGGCCATTCTATCAGATTCAATGCAGTTCCCATCAAATTGTAAAAAAAAGTTCCTCACATTTTTTAAAAATATCTTCAACTTTATTGTAAAACACAAACAACCTTCAATAGCTAAAACAATTTTGAATAACAAAATGACTGATGGGTTATTACCAGTCTACTTTAAGTTGTATTGCAGAGTTGTAGTAATAAAAACAGTATGATACTGGCACAAAGCAAGAATGTTTATCAATGTAATAAAATTTAAGTCTCAGGCACAATTCCATATTTTTATGGCCAGCTGTTTTTGACAAGCAAAAACAAATCAACACTGGAGGAAAAACAGCATCTTCAACAAATGGTTCTAGTCAAACTGGGGAACTGCATGTTTTAAAGAGATGCATTTCCATCCCCCTAGGCAAAACTCAACTCTAAATGTAACCAGAAACTCAAGATATAACCAGATACCCTAAATCTGAAAGAAGATTAAACAGGGAATAAGGCTGAATTCATTGCCATGGGACGGGGTGGGTAGGTGGGAAGACTTTCTGAACAGGACACCAATAGTGTACGTATTATGACCAACAATTAACAAAATAACAACACCTTTGATCTTCTCATCAGATGATAGTGCATGACCAATGAAAGCAGAGGTGAACCTGAATAAACTTCACTAAAAGCAGAATAATCAATAGTTTGAGACAACTGGAAAGGGTCGTATAATGTGAACCATTGGAAGGCCAGGAGAAGTTATTTCCCTGAGTGACTAATACATTTTGAATTTATTTGGAGAATTGTCCTCATGAGCTTTTTGTCTATCTGCCTCAACTGATGTAATACAGGTTCCCTGAGACAAATCTAACATTGTAATTATTAGTAATCACATCATGACCATTAACAGTTGTTTTATGAGCTTAATAGGAATTTAAAAAGAGAGCTAGCAGGTAGGTAAGATTGAGCTAATAGAATTTGAACACTGAGTTCCATTTTCTAAAAACTAATTAGGCATAAACAAATAAATGTTTTTAAAAATATAGATGCATTTTCATTATAATTCCATCACACTTAGTCTTTCCGGCATCCAGGGTAGGTTAAAACAAATTAAAATTTTGTATGAATGCTATTATATTGATAGAAAAAAAGATAGAAAATAACTAAGCAAAACAAAAATTAAGTTAAGTTTGTTATTGTTGTTGTGCTTTGTTTTGTTAGTTGGTTTGGCTTTTTTTTTTTTTGAGACAGGTAAAGTTTGTGGGTATGCTCCAACCAAGGACCATGCATGGAGATAAACTAGAACCCCTGCACAGATGTAGCCAATGGCAGCTAAGTCTCCAAGTGGGTTCCTTAGTAAGGGGAACAGGGACTGTCTTTGACATGAACTCTGTTGCTGGCTCTTTGATCACCTCCCCCTGATGGGGATGCAACCTTACCAGACCACGGAGGAAGAAAATGCACCCAGTCCTGATGAGGCCTGATAGACTAGAGTCAGATGGAAGGGGAGGAGGACCTCTTCTATCAGTGGACTTGGAGAGGGGCATGGGAGAAATGACGGAGGGAGTGTGGGATTGGTAGGGAATGAAGGAGCGGGCTACAGCTGAGATTCAAAGTGAATAAACTGCAATTAATATACAAAATTAAAAAATCAAAAAGACACTCCTTTCCTGCTAATATATCCAGCATTGCAGAACCTTTGCTTATATTAACCTGATAAATAAGCATATAGTTTTATGTTAAGAGAAGAAACTCTGATAGACGGCAAGAGTAACAATTCAAAAATATGATGAAAAGATTAAATAAGATTATACATTGGAGAATACACATATCAGCAAAAGAACATAGTAGTGTGTTGCATAGTTACTCTAGATCCAAAAATTAATTTTATGAATTTCATTACAAAACATGTAAGTGTATTAGACCAAAATTAACCAAACCCAATGCCTGTACTAATTACATGTAGTTAATATTGACACTTAAAAATGTATATAAAATCAGTTGCTTGGTTTTTTTCACTTTTATTTTATATTAATCACAGGTTATGTACTTTGTATCCCAGCCGTAGCCCCCTCCCGCATTCCCTCCCTATTCCCCTCTTCTCTCCTTCATCTCCTCCCTGCCCCTTTCCAAGTCCACTGATAGGGGAGGACCTCCTCCTCTTCCATCTAACTCTAGCTTATCAGGTATCTTCAGGACTGGCTGCAATGTTCTCTTCTGTGGCCTAGCAAGGCTGCTCCTCCCTCGGGTTGCAGGGAGGTCGAAGAGCCAGCCATTGAGTTCATGTCCAAAATAGTCCCTGTTCCCCTTACTAGGATACCCACTTGGGTATTGAGCTACCATTTGCTACATTCAAGCAGGGGTTCTAGGTTATAACCATACTAGGTTCTTGGTTGGAGAGACAGTCTCATAAAAGACCCCTGTGCCCTGATATATTTGGACCTTGCAGAGCTCCTGACCTCTCCAGGTCATACTAACTCCCCTTCTTTCATATGATTTCCTGCACTCTGCCAAAGGGTTGGTTATGGTTCTTAATATTTGCTTTGATACCCTGCTAGGAAGAGTCTTTCCAAGGCCCTCTGTGGTAGGCTCTTGTCCTGCTACTTGTTTTCTCCTACATCCAATGTCTGCCTCATTTGATGTTCTAAGTAAGGATTAATCCTCTTACCCCAGGATCTCTTTCTTGTTTATGTTCTTTAGGTATATAGATTTCAGTATGTTTATCCTATCTTATAGGTCTATATAAGTGAGTATATACCATGTGTGTCTTTCTGCTTTTGGGATACCTCACTCAGAATGATTATTTCCAGGTCCCACCATTTGGTTGCAAATTTCATGATTTCCTCCTTTTTAATTGCTGAATAGTATTCCATTGTGTAAAAGTACCACAATTTCTGTATCCATTCCTCAAGTGAGGGACATCTGGGTTGTTTCCAGGTTCTGGCTATTACAAATAAAGCAGCTACAAACATAGTTGAGCAAATGTCCTTGTTGAGTACTTGAACATCTTTTGGATATATGCCTAAGAGTGGTATAGCTGGATCTTGAGGAATCACTATTCTTAATTGTCTAAGAAAACGCCAAATTGATTTCCAGAGTGGTTGTACAAGTTTACATTCCCACCAGCAATGGAGGAGGGTTCTTCTTTCCCAACATCCTCTCCGGCATGTGTTGTCACTTGAGTTTTTTATCTTAGCCATTCTGACAGGTGTCAGGTGAAATCTCAGAGTCATTTTGATTTGCACCTCCCTGACGGCTAAGGATGTTCAGCATTTCTTTAAGTGTTTTTCTGCCATTATACATTCTCTACAGAGAGTGCTCTGTTTAACTCCATACCCCATTTTTTAATCGGATTACTTCATTTGTTGCTTTTTAACTTCTTGAGTTCTTCATATATACTGGATATTAACCCTTTGTCAGATATAGGGTTGGTGAAGATTTTTTCCCAGTCTGTAGGCTGTCATTTTGTTTTGATGAGTGTCTTTTGCATTACAGGTTTGGTTTTTTTTATTAATCATAAGTTTTTACATTCAGCGAAATTTTACTTAAGTCATATTTGGAACATCTAATCAATTATCTTTTTTTCCATTTTAGAAGAAATACTTGAGTAATTACAATATAAACTCATAGAGGGACAAAAATAAACCTATTACCTTATTGTTTCAAAGACTATCAAAGAATAAACTTAACATTATAAATCTACTCTGATGTCAGTTGTGTTGTTATCAAAATAATCAGATACTACTAGCTGCCACCTTTTAGTGTCACAGAGGTTGAATTCTTTAGAGCTCTCAACCAACCAATCGCTCTCTTTCTGTGATATGAAATGGTCTGGAACATGGAGCTGGCAGGGTGGGTAGGCCAAGTCCAATGACCTGAGTTCCAACCCTGGGACTCAGGGAAGAGAGTCAGCAAAGCCATCAGGAACATCATAGGAGAGATGAAAGAATGTGGAGAAGGGCTTAAAGGTACATTCTGTGACATCAATCCCGTCTTAGGCCTCAAAACTGTCGCCAAAATGGTGAAACAATAAAACGAACTTCAGCAATTTGCCCTCTATCTTCTACATGCTCAGTGTAGCTCATGTGCACATATCCCTCCCTTACATTCAATAGTAACTATAATAATAATAATAATAATAATAATAATAATAATAATGTAATCTTAAAAAGGAAATAAAGGCAAATCTTCTCATATTGATATCTTACAGTTTTTCTGGGATTATTTCTCAAGTATCTGGAAAGTTTATCAGCTCATGCTGATCCACAGTCAAGTGTATACTAAACTATGCATTGTTATGGCCATTCAATAAGTGACATGTGCAACGTGTGTACAAAATCACATAAACTGTTGTTAGCCTTTTCGGAAAGCAAATATCCATATTTACTGAGGACCTTCTAGGTACTTTTCCTCAGAATAAGTATTTTAAGTGAAGAAAGATATATGGGGCTCAAAAGACATCAGAAGAATGTGAGAGAGTATAAAATTACACAGGAAAGGACTATGTCATTACTGTGTGTTGATTGAGTTTTAGTAGTTTATAACTATCTTTTAAAATTTTGTATAAGTGTGTGTGTGTGTGTGTTGGTGTGCACATTTCACAAAGTGTATTTGGAGGATAAAGGGCAACTTTGTGGAGTCAGTTCTCTTCTTCTTCCTTAATGTAGGATTTAATATTAAACATTTCAACATCTGTTTTATCAGCAGGTATATATTTTAAGGATGATCACAACTGTAGCCCACAAAGTTCACAGTGGGCTGAAGCTGTTGGTTCTTTTCCTTTTCAAGAATCCTATATTCAATATGTACTTTTGTCACTTTCTTAAAAGCTACCCTAGGGAGGAAGCTCACAGGTTGGTACCAGCTTGCTTTCCTTTTGTCCTATGACCCAAATCTATGACATTTTCAGCAACTGGCTCTTCCTATCAAAATAGCAATGACAATAGATTGTATTATTGTGGGGGAATTATAAGAAGGCCCCTCATGGCCAAGAATTGGAAGGGAGTTAACCACCCCTAATATTAGGAAGAACCATTACCCATATCCCATATAGGGTTACTCCATTAATATATATACATACGTATATACATATATTATTAAAATATTAAATTTACATATGGCTTTTTTCAAACATCGTAAGTATCTTCCCTCCATTTTTTTTCTCTGCCCAACCTTCCAGTTATTATTAACTTTTTAGTTAACTTAAAACAACTTACACTCTTCTGGGAAGAGAGTTTTAATGAAGGATTGTCTACATTTGAGGTGGCCTGAGGGTGTGTCCATGAGGAACTACCTTAAGTAAGTTCATAGCTGTAGTAAGGTGCAGTCCACAGTGGGTCACCATCCTTAGGCATTCTGAACTGTTTAACAGTGGAGACGGAGAACTGAGCACAAGCAAACACATGCATGTATTTTTCTCTGACCTTCACTGTGGATGTGATGTGATTAGATGCTTATAGTTCCTGCCATGTCTTCTCAACAAGATGCACAGCAACCTGGGATTGTAAACTGAAGTGAACACTGTGTGAATTGAGTGAGAAATGCCCTCCACAGACAGAACCAGGCACTGGGCAACTGGTTACCAGTCAGTGGTAGTGGTGTGAGAAGATTTAGGAGGTGCAAACTTGCTGGAGGAAGTACTCAGTGGGTTCAGGATTTGAGAGTTTAAGGCCTTACGTCACTCTCAGCTCAGTCTCTCTCCTCTGTGCTTACGCTGGAAGGTGTGTGCTCTTAGCCTCCTGCTCCTGCTCCATGCTGCTGCTGTTACCATGCCTCTCCACCATGATAGACTCCTATTCCTGAGAAACCTTCATTCAAAACAAACTGTTCTTTCTATAAATTGCTTTGGTTATGTTGCTTTATTACAGCACCAGCTAGGTAGCTGTTACAGATCCCTTTGTCCCTTAGTTACCTTTTATCACAGCAGCCGAAATGAAATTACAACACCACTCTCTCTCCTCCCAACCCCTGCTAAGCCCCACTCCATGATTTCCCCTTTTCCTCTTTATAAAACTCTTCTCACCAATCTCCCCGCTCTTAAAACCTTTCCTCCTGACCCCCAGTAATTACTTACTATCATACTGGCTTTTACCAGTACTTTACACTAAATATATAAATCTAAATATTAAAAACTAGGATACACATATGAGAGAGAATCTGTAATACTATTTCTTTACCTTACCCTTTTAAATAATTTTTTTCAAATTATAGCTATTTACCTACAATAATGTAATTTTTATAGATCAATAAAATTCTGGTGTATGTATAACTCCTTTTCATTTTCCATTCTTAAGTTAATGGATATTAAAGCTATTTCCATTTCCTAGCTCTTCTGAGTACAGTAACAGTAAACACGGATGGGCAAGTCTTTCTATAGCAGTATATAGGGCTCTTTAAGTGTATCCTCAGGAGTTAAATAGCTGGGTCATCTAGTAGGCCGATTGCTAGCTTTTGAAAACTTCCACACTGATTTTCATTATGGTCATAACTAAAAGCAAAACATGGGAAAAGGCATTTCCCTTGTTCACACATCCTTTTGTGATTACCATTTTAAGTCCAGAGTAATTGCACCCAGCCAATAACACAAAGGAATAATACATTGCACAACACAATTTATATATTGTAAAATAAGTGATGTGTGCTAAAAGACCTCTTGGCAATACTGATTCGTACCACAGAATTTCAACAGTTTTAGCTTTGCAAAAATAGAAAACAAATGTGTCCATTCAGATTCTCTTGGTGCATCTGAGCCTAATGGACCTGAGAGAAAAGTCTGTCCCTGAGTGATAGCTGGAGTAAACTGGGGGAAGAAATGTTTTGGTAGTTAAAGAACAGAATTTGGTACAAGTAGTAATTAAAAATTAAAAAACTTCCATGAATGTTGTTACTCATGACGGAACTAAATGGGCTGTAATGTGGAATTAAATATTCACTGAATAGAACAACCTGAATTAAAGAGTTACTAGAAAACTCTGCCATTTAATTTTTAGTTCAAAAGCAGAACCTGCTAAGATTTATGTAAAGTAGAAGAAATAGTAGGATTAAATAAGATTAGTGGGTAAGAAGTATTCAGAAATACAGGATAATTTGATACACCATGATATTTAAATTAAAATAAAATCTTATGAAGAGTAGAAAGAAATATGACAGTAACTCCCTGGGAACACAGTAAAAGTTGTGTGGCTTATAAATAAGTTTGAGTTGAAACTAGAGCATAAAGAATTTTCTATGGACCTTTATCCTCTAGCTTCAAAAAGTTTAAATATTATTATTGACTGATTTCTATCATTGAGTGAATGTCTGTGTGTGTGTGCATTGTGCACAAACATTTATTTAGGATATTCTACTACACCTTTGATCTCATCATATCTGTCTGTAAGCCACCTACAATTACCTGATATGATTTTGTCAAGGCTGTCTGTGTAACCATGAGTTTGTAAATATCCATTGGAGCATGGTAATAAACACCTTTTACACTTACATGCAAGCACACACAAAAACTTATTGCACACACAAGTGTATATATATGTATATATATAAACTATTATATATATGTATGTATATATATAAACTATTCCTCATTCATATACATATATTTTGTCTTATTACATTCCATCTTTTCTGTTATTTTCTACCCAAGTAAGTTCTATACTCTTACCCCTAAGGAATCTTCATTGGATCCCCAGAAGAGTCACAGTGTCTCGGAAGGAATAACATCCTAGTGGAATTCACAGAAGTGAGTGAGGCGAAAGGGAAAGCTGACACGAGGAGACCAACCAAGATTTTTAAAAATGCATATGAGTCTCTGTGTGGCAATAGGCAAAGAACTGTTCATGGCTAAAAGCAAAAGAGCTATATGAAATAATTGCCTAAGACTTCTGAAATACAAGCAACTCCGATCTACTTGAAATTCAGGCAGTTGATAAGCTACAAAACCTCACATAGCCTTAGAAGAAAAAAGCAAATTTAAAACTTATGCTGAGCTACTAAGAGCAAGGCATCAGAGTATGTGACTTTCCATTTAGTTATCACAACTTGTAAAGCAAGCATTTCATTTAAATCTATAGAAGAGAACAGGGAGGTTCAAAGGCAGTAAGCCGTTATTTCTGGGCAGAGAATTTGTGAGATTAAAGCCCAGACCGAAGGGCTCACGCACCTGATTGTGAGGCTATTGACAGTGCAAAATTCAATTATGAAGACTATTGTAATTAATAATTTAAAGAATTAATGCTTTATGGAACAAGTTGCATTTCAGTACACATTAGCGCTTTTCAGACCGGCTTATGATCTCAAGTAACTCTATAGTCTACCCTTAGTTATTTACAGATGAGAAATACAAGTTTTTAACTCAACTGACAATGATTTTCAAATGAAATATTGTTTTATTAGTTATGCAATCAATTCAATTGGAAACAGAAAAAAAGGTAGACAAATAGGTGGAAATAGGGAACAGGTAGCAAGCTGTGGGGTCAAACCGTCGGTGACAGAAACCTTTCATTTAATGTTATAATTGCTGTTCAGGCTCTTGGAGAGCACACGCTCCGGTCTTACAAACCAGTAGGGGGCAGACAACAATTTCTAATATCTATGGCTGTGGCCTGGCTCTCCTTGTCTGTGAGTCGGTTACCTAGTTCCAGCCTGGATGCGCTTCCTTAGCAACTGGTTGCCCTGAGCGACAGGAAGACGCAGTCCAGCTGACTTGTCTTCCCAGCAAGTTCCTAGCACCTGCTTGCGGTCAAAGGCGTCAGTGAACTATGTCGGAGATCCTGTGCCAGTGGCTCAACCAGGAGTTGAAGGTGTCCCGGACCGTGAGTGAGTGACCACAGCCAAGGGGCAAGCAGATGACGGGAGCATAAGGGGCATGCTGATGGAAAGAGGCCACCTACCGGGGACTAGCAGCGCCC
The DNA here is from genome assembly GCA_028658305.1 of Pachyuromys duprasi. Lineage (NCBI taxonomy): Eukaryota > Metazoa > Chordata > Mammalia > Rodentia > Muridae > Pachyuromys > Pachyuromys duprasi. The sequence goes on along the minus strand of CM053743.1, from coordinate 54,586,323 downwards.
CACAGTGCGGGCTAGCACTCCTCAGTGCTACCTGGCACCCTGGGGCCTTCTTATTCATTACCCATCCTCAGGCAGTCTCGGTCCTCAGAGTTTCTGACCTAGTTTGTATTCCTAAGGAAAGCTTAAGTTCGACACACTGGTCTGCTCCAATGGGGAGAAGACATTACTCCTGTCTGTAGTCTGACCCTAGCTTTGCTTCCATGCCATCTGCCTTGGGATGTGCAGGTCAAGTCCATGGAGAGGGAGCGCTTTCAGGAATTACAACTCTTTTCTGTGTTTCCTCCAGTATAAATTGGATCCAACCACGCTCTCCCTGTTTAGGAACTTTAAGCTCAGCTCACAAACTTTAGCCCTTTGAGGCACCGTTTACCTTTTTCAGAAGGGTTTGTGCAGGGGTGAGGTATCTCCTATCAGCCCAAGGATCTGCAACGAAGAGCATCCCAAGTTACATTTCCTGAGACATCAATATTAGACTTGTTATTTGCCAAACCACCCCCACCCTGCTATAAGCAATAACAAATTCTCTTGTTCTGTCTCCTTGTGCCTCTGTTTCTCTGCTCAAATAGGAGGCTACACTCGGGACAGTATTTAGCATTTCTTTTTCCTCTCTCACCCTATTGTCCAAAAAGGCAGTATCTCACCTGAAGTTGCACTGTTCTTGGACAACAACTACACATTTCTAAGCTTAAGTTGTTTCGTTTATTTTATGAGACCCACATCATTTCCTCAAGCCCATAGGACCCTTGCAGAGCAAAACACTTTTGGAAAAAGGAAATAAAATTATCATAAACATGAAAACACTGGATGTTGTTATAATACTAATAATTTTGAGTAATTTGGTTTGGAAAGAAGGTGTGACTTCATTCTGTGAAGATTAAAAGCCTGGAGACATTGTAAATAAAAATTGTAACACCACAAGCTATGAATGGAAAATTCCCAGCATCTATTTTCCTGCAGTATAAATCTGGAACTTGTTAGCAGAGACACCCCACACTAATTTCATTTTAAACATCAGCAATACAGCCATTTCTGAATCCCAATTGCTACAAGATGTCTAAGTCAACAGTCTCTGCTGTAGACAAAGTATGCCATGTAAAGGGCTATCCAGAGTGCAGAGAGTATATTCAATTGTGTTTGTTATTTAGATGGCTTTGCTGTGTACCTGAGCAGACACACTGATTCTTGTAGATGTCTTGTCATTAGATAAGCTGTTCTGTGGGTGTGCCGGAAGATTTTGAATAATTTGTAAAACTTATGATATAAAGAAACAGTGCAAGTTAAGGAAAGCAATGTTGTGATTTCTGGAAGAGCTGTGTTAAGAAGAAGGAATTAGAGACCAGACTGCCAGGCTCTAAATCTCTTATTCACCATTTATTAACCTGGAGCCTAAAGTTCACTGTGCGTAAACACAGCATTTATGATGACACGTCATCAGTATCAAGGTTAAATGACATAATACATGTAAAGCATTGAATTATACATGGAACAGGCATAGTGAGTGCAAAATATCACTTGCATCTTCAGTCATCTTAAAAAGCATCAACATATAAGGATATTTGAAGAAATATCTATATTGCTCTGTTGATTCTGGTACAGAAGCAATCTGAACAACCCCAAACATAGTAAAAGATGCACAACATTTAACACTATGTTCTTGTGTACCATGAAATACTGTGCAACTATTGAACAAATGGGATAGCTATTTTGACATGGCAGATTTTTGTGTATTTTTGAGTAAAATTATTGTAGCATAATGTAATTAACATAATTATGGTTTATCAAAGATAACACACATATAAATATATTCACAGGCATTGGGGAATAGAGCTCATACACTGTGATGTACTGAATTGTTAACATGTATGTAAATTTTTATATTGTTATTTATACTAAAATAAATGAAAGTATGTACAGGTATAATCCAGAATGTTGATGCTGGCTACCCTGAGGAGGGAAGTATTTACATATTTCCTTCATGATGTTCCATTATTTAGATTGAGCTTGTGTTGCTTCAATATAGTACTGAAATGAGAAATATTCAAAGTGTGAGTCAAACTTCATGAAAAATAAGAGGAAAACACTTGAGTTAAAACATGTATGCTTTTGCAATGAAATATTTTATGAGCTTTATAGAGCTATTTTCTCAAATAAAATACGTAATTGAAATAATAAGAAAACTAAGTTATATTTATATACTTATAACACAGACTATTACACTAGTTTGGTGTTTTTAACATTTTTTATTTATTTTATATTAATCACAGGGTATGTACTTTGTATCCCAGCCATGCCCCCTCCCTCATTCCCTTCCAATCCCACCATCCCTCCCTCATCTCCTCCTTGCCCCTTTCCGAGTCCACTGATAGGGGAGGACCTCTTCCCCTTCCATCTAACTCTAGCTTATCAGGTCTCTTCAGGAATGGCTGCAATGTCCTCTTCTGTGGCCTAGCAAGGCTGCTCCTCCCTTGGGGGGGGGGGGAGTCGAAGAGCCAGCCATTGAGTTCATGTCCAAAATAGTCCCTGTTCCCCTTACTAGGACACCCACTTGGATATTGAGCAACAATTTGCTACATTCAAGCAAGGGTTCTAGGTTATATCCATACATGGTCCTTGGTTGCAGAAACAGTCTCATAAAAGATCCCTGCGCCCTGATATATTTGGTCCTTGTGGAGCTCCTGTACTCTCCAGGTCTTACTAACTCCCCCTTCTTTCATATGATTCCCTGCACTCTGCACTCTTGGTTATGTGTCTTAATATTTGCTTTGATGCACTGCTAGGTAGAGTCATTCTGAGGCCCTCTGTGGTAGGCTCTTGTCCTGATACTTGTTTTCTCCTACATCCAATGTCCATCCCATTTGTCTTTCTAAATGAGGATTGATCATCTTACCCCAGGTCCTCTTTCTTGTTTATCTTCTTTAGGTGTATAGATTTCAGTATGTTTATCATATCTTATGGGTCTATATAAGTGAGTATATATCATGCATGTCTTTCTGCTTTTGGGATACCTCACTCAGGATGATTGTTTCCAGGTCCCACCATTCGGTTGCAAATTTCATGATTTCCTCCTTTTTAATTGCTGAGTAGTATTCCATTGTGTAAAAGTACCACAATTTCTGTATCCATTCCTCAAGTGAGGGACATCTGGGTTGTTTCCAGGTTCAGGCTATTATGAATAAAGCTGCTATGAACATAGTTGAACAAACATCCTTGGTATGTACTTGAACATCTTTTGGATATATGCCTAGGAGTGGTATAGTTGGATCTTGAGGAATCACTCTTCCTAATTGTCTAAGAAAGTGCCAAATTGATTTCCAGAGTGGTTGTACAAGTTTACATTCTTCTCTAGCATGTGTTGTTACTTGAGTTTTTGATCTTAGCCATTCTGACAGGTGTCAGGTGAAAGCTCAGGGTCGTTTTGATTTGCATCTCACTGATGGCTAAGGACGTTGAGCATTTCTTTAA
>CM053743.1:54552425-54582361 GCA_028658305.1 Pachyuromys duprasi | reverse complement strand
TTGATCTACTATTCTGTTTCTATGCCAATACCATGCAGTTTTTATAACTATTGCTCTGTAGTACAGCTTGAGATCAGGGATGGAGATATCTCCAGATGATCCGTTGTTGTACAGGATCATTTTGGAGATTCTGGGTTTTTTGTTTCTCCATATGAAGTTGAGAATTTTTCTTTCAAGGTCTGTAAAGAATTGTGCTGGTATTTTGATGGGAAATGCATTGAATCTGTAGACTGCTTTTGGCAGAATAGCCATTTTTCACTATGTTAATCCTACCAATCCATGAACACCGGAGATCTTTCCATCTTCTGATATCTTCTTCAACTTCTTTTTTCAGAGATTTGAAGTTTTTCTCAAACAGATCTTTACTTGCTTGGTTAGAGTGACTCCAAGGTACTTTCGGTCAGATGGTTTTAGTGCAGAATTCTACCAGACCTTCAAAGAAGTGCTAACTCCAATTCTCTGTAAACTATTCCACAAAATAGAAACAGTAGGAACATTACCAAACTCATTCTATGAAGCCACAGTCACCTTGATACCTAAACCATACAGAGACCCAACAAAAAAAGAGAACTTCAGACCTATCTCTCTTAGGAACATTGATGCAAAAATACTCAATAAAATACTTGCAAACCAAATCTAAGAACACATAAAAGGTATCATTCGCCATGACCAAGTAGGCTTCATCCCAAGCATGCAGGGGTGGTTCAATATACAGAAATCCATCAATGTGATCCACCATATAAACAAACTGAAGGAGAAAAAACACATGATCATCTCCTCAGATGCCGAAAAAGCTTTTGGCAAAGTCCAACATCCATTCATGTTTAAAGTCTTGGAGATATCAGGGATACAAGGCACATACCTAAACATAGTAAAGGCAATATACAGCAAGCCTATAGCTAACATCAAACTCAATGGAGAGAAACTTAAATCAATCCCACTGAAATCAGGGACTAGGCAAGGCTGCCCACTGTTTCCATATCTCTTCAACATAGTACTTGAAGTCCTAGCTAGAGAAATAAGACAACTAAAGGAGATTAAGGGGATACAAATTGAAAAGGAAGAGGTCAAAGAATCCCTATTTGCAGATGATATGACAGTATACATGAGCGGCCCCAAAAATTCAACAAGAGAATTTTTGAATTCTCCTTCAACTGGTAAACATCTTCAGCCAAGTGGCTGGATACATAATCAACTCAAAAAAAATCAGAAGCCCTCCTGTATACCAAAGAAGAAAGGGTCGAGAAAGAAATTAGTGAAACAACACCCTTCACAATAACCACTAGTTTGGTGTTTAAAACAAGCATAAAAGCAATGTCTCAAAACAAAGATGATAATGCGACTATTTGGAAATTGGTTAATGATACACATTTAATAGAATGTAGAGCTAGGATACAAGGCTAAATTTTTACTTTTGTTTTTAGGTACTCTATTTTTTATTAGTGTTTACAGTTAAGAGTATCTACCTATTAATATCTGTTGACCAATCAATCTACCTTCCAAGCACTCATTTAAACTCACTGTTAAGGATTATCATCTAATTGGTTTGTGTGTGTGTGTGTGTGTGTGTGTGTGTTGAATTTTAACTACTCAACCCCTCAGGCAAGTTAAAAGATTTCAAGACATAAATCAATTCCCAGATGGTTAAACAGTAAAGGTGTTTATTAGTGTTTGATAATGAATGGTTCAGTAACAATCATTTCTTGTGAAACATACGAACTAGATGAGGTTGCCATGTAAGTGCCTTGATAAGGCTAAATAATATGTATTTGTTTGGGCGATAGCCGAAGTGAATTGATTCTAGATTGTCTTGAAAGCTAGGTCCTGAGCTACCCTGCTTATCAACAGTAGAGAAAACGTATTTCAATAATCTCAATCGATCATTGTAACCTTCCACATGAGCAAGTGGTAGTGCATGTTCTTGGAAGCCCCTGCAGAGCTGATTAATTTTAACAGAGGAAGAGTCCAATCTAGTCAGGAAAATCTAATAGCCTTCAATATGATATATTTATTGAATCATTTTCCCAGGATCTCGCCCTGCTTTGAGTTCCTGTCCCGATTTCCTTCAGTGACAGACTATGGATTTGGAAGTATAAGTATAAACCCTTTCCTTCCCAACATGATTTTGGTCATGCTGTTTTATTATAGCAATAGTAACCCAAACTAAGATACATGGCTTCAAATTCTTTGCATAGAGCAGATTAATCATAAACAGGAACATAGCTAATAATGTGTGTCTCTTGGATTCTGACCATGGATAAATTGAAAAACTAAGTAAATTAAATATGTATCTTAATATCACCTGTGATCATAAACATTATAATTAATACTAATAAAGGCACAACCAATGGAAGGCTGCATTCAGGAAAAACATACCTCTATGTTTTCAGAGCAGAAATAGGAGAAATAATCTCTAGGTCTTATTTTTCTTCCCAGTGAAGTCATGACTAATGTGTATTTGGGAAGACAGCAGATAAAATTATTAATGCTAACAGTTACAATGCTGACCAGGGCTAGATACTTAGTCAACATTATCATAACATTTTTCTGTTTCTCACTTTAAAATGGTGCCCAGCATAGTTTCTGCCACATAGCCTATTCCACAATAACATATGAATGAAACAAAAGTAAACCATGACTTTTGATCTATTTGTGTCTTAAAAGGAAGTTTGGACATTTAAAACCTCAGCTTTGTGACGAATTTTACTAATTTAAGCAAGTTTTTTTAAAAAAATCTATGATACCAGTCTTTGTAGATTTTATAATATGGGGCAACAATTTCTTAGAGGGAGAAGGCCATCAGACTAGGCACTATTGGCAAGTTAACATGGTACATAACTTTGCCTGGCACAGAGGAAAACAAATTTGTAAATCAAATTGCTTATCACAAATTAGAAATGATCTGGTATCAGAATAATCCTCAAATCAAGCTAATGTTTGATTTTTATTACGTTTATGATAAACACACTTTATCAATATATTGATGAACATAGAATTAGATTATATTTGCTTCCCACCCCACAATATTTAAGAGAGACACACCGTTTAAAAGCATTCTCTAGTTTCCTCCTACAACTAAAAGCTCCTGAAGGCTCAATCATTGTACATTCTTCTGTTGTTACAATATATTGCTACATTGTCAATCAATATGCACAAAGAATGCTGTTTACATATTTTTTAATGGAGTTCAGTTTTGTGTTTTTAGAAATATTCTAAGGTCCTTCTTAATTCCTTTAAATTAGGTGGATTTTCACAAATGCCAAATTTAGTCTTACCATGTTAAATATTAGTAGTTCTTGAGAATTGCTTTAAATTATATGGGTAGCCCTTGCCGTTCATTTGGTTGGCTTTTTGAGACTCAGTCTTCGTCCCTGCTTTGAGTAGCCTACAACTCATGACAGTCCACCTGACTCAGCCTCCACATGCTGCGAGTACTGGCCTGCACCACCATGCCCAGCTGGTTACACTTTATTTATTTTTGTAGGTTTATTTGTTTTTAATCTCAAGTTTTACTTTTTAAAATGGAGCTATATAAATAGTCCTACTTAATACATATTTTATGATATTATGATTTTATTATGTTCTAAAATAATATACTTACGCTAAAATATAACTGTCTTCATTATGGTTCTCACAGTAGTACCTTTTAAGGACTGTTGAGTTCTTGTGGAACCTATCTTCGCAGAGTTAGTTCTTTATTGCAGGGTTAAGTATCCTTTGGCTGGTAGCTGATGGAGAGATAACTCTGGTCTCTTTCTTGTGTCTATCTTAAGCACTCCTCTGCACTTGCACCTCGTACCACGTTGTGATGCAGCCAGAGGCCATTGCCAGGTCCTGGCACCTTAGTATGGAACTTTCTTTTAGAAATGTGAGAAAATGCTTTAAATAAGTACCTGTGTTGTGTTGTTCTGCTACAATGACATAAACTGAACAAAGACAATAAATTATTTAATTCTTCTTTGTTGTATTAATACATAAATTAAGTCATATCTTCTTAGGGCTTGGTTTACAGTTGTACAGCTAGGATTATTAAAATGACTATCCCTAGGTCCCTTCCCTTTTACAAATTATTGTTACACTACACGTTTTTTGATATTTCAGCTTAAGGGACATTAAAAACCATATTGTTTCTGGTAGAAAACAATATATCTGTATTTTCCAGCTATTACGCAACATTTTTTTATTAAAATACAGAATCTTTTCACTATACATTAACATAGCAGCTCTAAAACCAGAAAGCATCCTGTGAACCAGACTGAAAGTCTGTGAAAATAATGACACCAAATATTTTCATCATTAACATTCTATGACATGAAGATTAAGATTTGATAATAAACTGTGAGGATTACGATAAAGCCTTCCTTCAATAGAGAAACTTGCAAAGGTCAACCATCCTAGCCATACGAAGAAAAAAATGGTCAAATTACTCCAGGTGAAAGCCCCAGAACACAGCTGTGGCTGGATGACGCTGGTTCATTGAGCAGTCGCAAGAAGAGAAGGCGTGCAACTCCTACATGTGACAGTGTTAGGGAGGACTCGGGCTCCTAACAGGTGTTGTTGAGGAGGGTTCTTGGAAACAGTGATTCACCTTGAATCCAATCCTTTCAAAGACCAGGAAAGTCTCTATATTTCTTAATGCGATAGCTAGCTACAGGGAGAAGCAAGCAGGCAGAGCTGTGAGCAGCAAGGAAGGAGCCTACACTCATACTAGCCAGATTAGGAGAGGTTTGGTCATGTTAGGGTTTTGGAAAGCTTCTTGGTTTTGTCTGAGTTCAGATACAGTAGTGGTAGGTTTGTTGTTTGGTCCATGGAGACCACAAACCAGCCTTATCTGCAGTTAATATGCTGTGAAATTGGTTATGCTCAACGGAAGAAGGCCAAGGTCTTCCTGTGAGTGCTTGCCAGCTCTAAGTAATGCCAAGGCCCCATAGAAACAGGCTATTTCTCGGCTACCAGAGTGGCCTTTACCTCTTTCAAAGGAAAGTAAATTTGCTTGATTTTAGAGCATGCACTTGAGATGTACACAGGGTCTTTGATCCTGTCAGAAGGGTCTAAAAGCCACTGAGCACAAAGAGGCACAAGTTCCAGCCTTGTGTACAAGCCAAAAGCCAGAATTCTTAAAATTTTGTCCTTTATTTCTTTTGTTGAAATAGCTGACAGGAAGCGTTAAGGGGCTCTTTGATGTTTCTTTGTCTCATTGAATGCAAACTGTTAAACACTTTTTTGTTAAAAATCAATTGATTCTACGTGCTTGACCAGGATGGTGAAGGTGTTATAGTGTACCTGGCCCTAAGGGTGAGCTCACCTCTGGGTTTCAGAGCAACTGTCAAATGTTTGCTTACTGAGCACTGAAATCCTCTTTGAAGGAGTATGCTTGTAACATCATCACTGAAGGTCTATTACTGTGTATCCTGTGGAACTAACATGGCCCATCTTCTTAAATTAGAAGAGTGTGATGATGGTAATACCACTGTCACTGAACACACGGTGGCCCTCTCAGGACCTCAGGTACTTTGCATGCAATGTCTCATTTAATTCTCAAGTAATTCTTTGTGCACCAGGCTCCATTCTCTTTTACACATAAAAAAGTATGGCTGTTTAATTAGGTAAGGTTAAGTGCTGTGCACACAGGCCAGCAGGAAAACAAAGCCCCTCCCACCAGTTTCTGCACCACCACCCTGAAGCGTGCGTGGTTTTGTGTGTTTTCTCTGACAAGTGCTGAGCCAAGCTGATAGAAATTCACATAGCCATTTCACCTGCTGCTGGAGCCTAACAGACTTATAACAGAGGACCACAATTCAGATTTTTATCATGTGTCAGTTTCAAGGATGAGAACCAGGCCATGGCTGCGGGTGGGGTTGAGGTTGCCCTAAAACACCTTGATCCCAGATGAAAGAGAGTCTGTGTTAAAGAGGAAAAGTGTCCCTGTCACATTTCTTATATTTCTATTGTCCATTGTCCTGTACAGATTAATTTATGGAGGCGGTTACTATGGAATTAGTCATTCTCCTTAGTGGGGAGAAAAACACAATACAACAAAAGGGAGAGATGCCCTTCCTGTTTTTCTTACTATGTCTCTCCCTGACCTACCCTCTTCTTATGTTCCTTCCTATTTGGCTTGTTATGTGTTGTTAATATGTGAATGGTGTGTTCACTTTTAATCTACATCTCTAACAGCCATGGTTTTCTTCCCCTTTCCTTTCTGCCTCATGTCTTGCATGTATTTTTCCTGTTTGTTCCACTTTGAACAATCTTTTGTTGTTGTTGCTCTTACCATTTAATATAGTTTTTACTCATTGTAACCTTCTTGCCAATATGGCACACAATAAAATCAAAGTCTTCTATGTATAAAAATCTGCTGGCCACTGTTTTATATTATAAATTATAAATATTATATAAATTATATATTATAAATTATTCTGACAGTGAAATAAAGAACTGATTACTCTTTCTGAGTTTAACTTTATCAGAGTTGCATGATTAATATTTTATGCCATTTCAAAGGAGGTGAATTATGAGTTTATTTTTAAGTGGATCCTTTTTGTAGCAAATACTTTGCTACTGACCATTTATCTGCCATATCATGGCTGACAGGACCGTATTAATCCGTATCCTAGTTATTTACGGGCTGACCTCCAAGCATTGGATTGCCATAAACAAACATAGTGAAAGCTTCAGAGGGGAGCATGAAGGGAGGACACAGAGCAACCACTTCTGAACAGACAGCAATGTGCTTAAAACTTTAACCGAAACCCCAAAAGCCTAGGACCTGGAAGAAAGATATATCTAGTCTAACGATGTCTTTAGGTTAAATGGCTGATTAGAAAACTAAGAGAGTAGGGATTTTACAGAAAAGAGTAGAGAGGGCACTGAAAAGAAATGCGCAATTAACAGTAGAGATAGACCGATCCGTCGAGGACAGTGGTCGGCAGCCAGAGCAGGGAACAGCTGTGGTGTGCATCAGGAGATCTTCAAGGGTATAGACAGTGACAACAGTGTGGGAGGGGTCTGACCTATGGAGGAAGGAGCCTTTGGGATTTTATTAGCTTTAGGTTACCAAAGAATCATATCAGATGGCACCCATGACATCTAATGAAAGATAACTCCAATCATCACAAGGTTCTTTGGTGGGGCCATGTTAAAGTAAGGACATGGGCACCTTGGTCATGAAGTTCAAGCTTATTTCATGGAGGTAGTGTGTGCTACAAATTATGAACTGTCCTGCCAGAGGTGTCCTCTCTTTGAAGATGGCTTCTTAAGGACAGGTATGACTGATTAGGAGCCTAAACCCATCAGCTTTGAATGAGCGTATTCTGTGATGAATAACTTTGAAGCAATGATCAAGCTTACTTAAGGCCACTATTCACCGCTAGACTTGTCACTGTTATTTAAGGACATTTCCTTAAATAACAGACATTATCATGTTAAATCACCCTAAAAATTGGAATATTAAGTACTGTGAGAAAAAGAATCAAGGAATTTTTATATAAAATTATGTGCTGGGATCAGATGTAAAAATGCTTATGGTGCCGCAGAGTGGGGCCTTTCGAATGGGTCACCACTTTCCCCTGCCAACATTCTCTTTGCACCCACACCTGAGGACGCTTTAGAAGAAAGAATAAGAGAGAACACATCTGTGTCTGGCTTACCTCACTGTAAATGTCCCCAGTTCCATCCATTCACCTGAAAACCCCACGATTTATGTTTCCTCTTCCATTGAATAGACTGTTGTCTGTATGTTCCACATTTTCATCGTCCACTCATCAGTTGGTGGGCATTTACATTGTTTCCATTACCTAGCCTACTATGAATAGAGTGAGAATGTATATAGCTGATGAGCAAGTATCTGCAGAATAGGATATGGAGACCTTCAAGAACGCCAGGGAGTGACATAGCTGGGTCATATGGTAGACATAGTCTTAGAATTTTGAGGATTCTCCACACCATTTTAGACGGTCGCTGCAACCAGTCTGCATGTCAGCAACAGTGACTGGGGGTGTGCCTTTCCTAGTGTACTCACCAGCACTAATTGTCAGTTTTATTGCTGTTGTTGCTGCTCTTCACCATTCTGACTGCAGAAAGATGAACTTGCATTTTTAAGAATGATGAACACATTTAAAGATTATTTCTTAGGCTTTTTTTGAGCACGCTCTGTTCTGAAATAGTCTCATCATCTCATTGCGTATAAACTGGACATTGTTGTCCTCTCTGAACCATGAAATGAAATCCCAGCTGTGGTCAGTAAGGATTTTTTTTTAAAGCACAGATAATTTTAGTAAAATTTCTGCTAATTTAGAGGTTAAAATTAAATCCGTATTTTAAAAAATAGATTACATTGCAGTTGGACAGAATTGCTGTACCTGTAGATTAAAGACATAGCTAAAGTGTTTAGAGCATAGTTTCATGGAATACCTTTATGGTTGTTTTAGGTTAAAATTATTTCTTAATTGTATCATGTTTTGTTTAATGTTAATTGGAAACAATTTTCTACTTAAAAAAAATTGTATTTATCATCAACCACTGGTTTGTCTTTGGAGATCTTAGTGTTTATTGTTAAATCTTTTACTTTGGTTGTTAAGAGATGTTTCTATAAATATATTCAAGACATTGTGTGCTTATGTTTCGTTATGCTAGTTTGATTATATTTACATCACATGGTAACATTGTGTTTACTATTTTATTTCAATGTTTTAAAATTCAGGTCCCAAGTCATTTGCAAAGGCATTTTCTAATGGCTATCTAATTGGAGAAGTTCTGTGCAAGTTTGAACTTCAGAGTGATTTTTCAGAATTTTCAGAGAGCAGGTTAGTAAAGTTATTCCATCCTTCAAAAAAAAAAAAAGTCAATACTTTTAGACCTTTGTTGTCTTAAGAATCCAAAGGAGGGCAACAAATGTGTTTGCAACAGGAATGCTTCGGAGTAAAGTCACATTTTAATTCCTTCCAGCATTAGGCCAGATTTCTCCCTTCCGTTTTTGTTAATTCGATATTCTTCCTTTTTGTAATTTTTTTATTTTATGTGTATGAATATTTACCTGTGTATCTGTGAACTATGTGCACACAGTGCCCACAGAGGCCAGAAGAGGGTGTCAAATCACCTGGGACTGGAGCTGAAGCTGGTTGTGAGCCACCACGTGGGTGCTAGGACTCACACCCAGGTCCTCTGCAAGAGCAGTGAACACTCTTAACTGCTAAGCCTGATTCTTCCTTCCGTAAAGAGAAGAAACAGAATGCAATGTAGTTTTCTTGATGAACAAGTGGTAATATTATTTGTGTTTTTAAAATATACAGTATACTTGACTATTAATAAAAGTACACAATTTTGTCTTAGCAATAATATTGAAATATAATTTTAGGCTGAAATTCATCACTTGTAAGTTTATGGCTCAATGTGACTTTTGTTGTTGTTTCTTTTTTATTATTATCATTTATTACAATTTATTCAATTAATATCCTGGCTGTGGACCCCTTCTTCTCCTCCCAATCCCATCCTCTCTCCCTCTTCTCCCTTTATGCCCCTCCCATAGTCCACTCATAGGAGAGGTCCTCCTCCCCTTCTATTTGACCCCAGCCTATCAGGTTTCAAAAGGTCTAATTACATTGTCTTCCTCTGTGGCCTGGCAAGGCTGCACCTCACAGGGTGAGGTGATCAGAGAGCCTGCCACTGAGTTCATGCCAGAGAAAGCCCCTGCTCCCTTACTAGGGACCCACTTGGAGACTGAGTCTGTGGGCTACATCTGAGTTGGGGTTTTAGGTCCTCTCCATGAATCGTCCTTGGTTCTACTAAGTTACTCATCTGTGATACTCAGGCCCTGGTGCCTGAAAGCTTACTGTCTCTGGATTAACTTGTTTTATATGATGCTTACCAAGGCAGTCAGAAAATGGGCATGTTTGTTTGGTTTTTCCCACTTAGGATGAATTTTCAAGTCTCATCTATGTGCCTCTTCTTCATTACTATTTACTTACTGGCAATGTTCAATTGCATAAGTATGACATGTCATATTTTGTTTATCAGTAAATAGATATTTGAGTTTTCCAGTGGGGTTATTATTTATTATGGATGTCTTACTGTTCATGGTTATGTTCTCATTCCTCTTGAGTATTTATTCCTCTGGACTATATGCTTAGGAGTGGTATTTCTGTGATATATATATATATATATATATGTGTGTGTGTGTGTGTATCATATAACATAAATTAATATATAAGAAAGCACACAGCTGTTTTATAAAGCAACCACACCACTAAAATCTACAGTAGCAGTATATGGGGGTTTCAGCTTCACTGTCAACATTTGTGGTTATCTTGTTTCATATCTTTGTGAGAAATAGATTTTTCAAGCAATATATTCTAATTATAGCTTCTCCTCCACCTACTTCTCCCAGTTCCTCTCTGCCTCTCCTCCCGTTATAGCTGAACTTGTATTGCATTGTGAATTTAAATTCTATTTCTCTGATTTCTAATAATGTTAAATATCTTTACACTTGCAAGTTATTCATTTATTCATCTTCACTGATGTAATGTCTATTTTCATATTCTACCTGTTTTAAAATCTGCTTGCATTTTCATTGTTGATCTATGTTATTTTCATATTCTTAGGTAAGTTTCTTGTCAAATAAATAATTTGCAAATATTTTTCTACTGTGCAATTTAAATTATAACTTAGTTGTAATGTCCTTGAGATATATTTCCTTTTCATTTTGTTGAATTTCAACTTAACTATTTTTGATTGCTTGTGGATTAGTTGTACTCATTTCTTATTTTTTCCTTGTTGTCTCTTTCCTGAATAATTTCAGCTAATGTACCTTCACAGCTTTTTTTTTTAAATCCTTTCTTCTGTCCACTTAAACGTGTAGTTGGACTCTTGTGGTAAATGTCCCAGCCCAGGATAATTTTGAGTCTTGGTCTCTGCTAATCACACTAGCTGGGTTGAATTCCCGTAGTAACCATAAACTCTGAAATTCTAGTTAGTTCTCATTTTTATACTTTTTATTTCTTTATTGTTGAGTATTTCTCTTCATTCTTTCTTCTAATTAAAAAGTTGTTTCTTTCAGCTTTTGAAAATGTTTTAATATCTATTTTAAACTCTTCTGCAGGCTTTTTCAAGGAGTTTCTGTTGAGTCTTTTTTGTATGTGTAGGCCATTCTTTATTGTTTATCTGCATGTATGATAATTATTAAGCATCGGACGTAGAGAATAATATAATGCATTGTCCTAGTTACTCATCTGTTGCTCTGAGAAAGCACCAGGGCCAAGGCAACTTTTAAAAGAAAAAGGCTGTTTAGGCTTAGAGCTCCATTCTGGAGAGCTGAGAGTCTATTACTATCACAGTAGGGAGTATGGCAGGCAGGCCGGCAAGCATGGTGCTGGAGTAGCTAGCAGCTGGGAGCTCACGTCTTTTTTTCACAAATAAGGAACAAGCAGGCCTAACTCACAATTGTGTAAATCTTTTGAAACCTCAAAGCTGGATCCCAGTGGCTACACCTCCCAATCCTCTGTAAACAACCTGGTCTAACTTGGGACCAGGTATTCAAAAGTCCAAGATTTATGAGGGACATTTCATTCAAAGTACCACAAGTGCTAACTCAGATTTTCGTATTTTTGCCTGCAGTTGCTATCTGCTGTTGATGCAGTTTCAGCTGCTTTTTATTGTTTATTTTTAATTTTTCCTTAGTGACTTTTTGGGACAAATTATGTAAAGTCTCTATTCTTCGATGGATGTAGTACCTATATCCTCTACCAGATAACATAGTGATTAGCTAATGAACATTCTGAACATGTTTGCCTTTGATGAGCGATTCTCTAAGGGACTGTTGAAGCACATTTTGCTTTGGAAATTTCCAGTTCTGCTTTACTCACTACTTCCTGTGTTGTTTCAGTAAAACGTTAACCCAGAGAGAGAGGTGACATATTTAAAATTCTCAAGTCTTTTCCAGAACCCATACTCTCATACACATGTAAGTTGCCTTATGGATCTATGCCCAGAAACCGTAAGAGCTTCAGGCTCAACACATATCTCATTCTTGGATCTTTCTAGTTTTCAGAAGGCTCTTGTTTGGCACAGCTGATAGCACCAAGAGAGGCAGCTAGAACCTTGAACATGTACCACTGATTATTTGAAATCCATTCTTATAGAGATAAAGCAATATCTTCTTTTATTTAAAAAAAAAACTTTACACAATGTATTTTGATGGTGTTCTTTTCTCACCCAACATCTCTCAGATTTGCCATACCAACCCTACTTTGTGTTCTTCCTCTCTCTTAAAAACAATAACAAAAGAGCACATACTAAAAAAAACAAAAAAACAAAAAAAAAAACATGTTGTACATTTTGTGTCAGTTACTGCTGAGCATGAGGCCTGCCCTGAAGTATTTTTGATATACTTTGTGTCCCTCAGTTGAAGCAAATTGATTTTTCCTCTCTTAGCACCTATCAGTAGCTTCTTGTTAAAGTGAGACTTTGTACCCACTTCCCTTTCTCCATGCTAAGATTTTGTCCTGTTTGACTTTGTGTAGGTCTTGTTTTTGTCACAGTGTCTTATGAGTTCATATGTATACTTTCATCAATGTCTTAGTTTCCTTGCAGTTGTCTGCAATCTCTGGCTCTCCACTCTTTATACAACCTCTTCAGCATGGATCCCTGAACACTGAAGGGATGGGTGTGATAAAGAGAATCAAATTGGGGCTGAAGGCTTCAAAGTCGCTTGCTCTCTTGACATTAACTATTTATACATATCTGTATGAATTACCATCTTCTGCAAGAAAAAAATTCTTCTATGGGTATACAAATAAGCCAGCCAGAGTCATTTTATTGCTGTGTCCATTTAACAGAAAAATAGTAGGAAGTGTTCCCTGGGCTCATGACCTAATTAGTCTCAGGTTCTTGCCCTCATTATCAGTGTCAGGTATGAAAATTATCTCACACAGTGGACCTGAAATCCAATATAAAAACAGTGGTTGGTTACCTCTATAATATTTGTGTCACTAGTGCACCAATAGGTACATCTTGTGGACACATTCTTAAATCACTGAACTTTGAATTGTTGCAAGCCCTTGTCTAAATTCTGGTTTTCATAGTTCTAAAAAGGTAATTGTGTGTATGTACGTGTTTGTGTGTGTGTGAGAGAGAGAGAGAATGTTAGACCTGAGGACCCGCTCAGTTCTCTTTCCATTTCTTAGGAACAGTCTCCCTTATTTCTTTGAGTTGGGACTCAACCAAGTAAGCAGGGATGCTTAGCTATTAAGCAGCAGGGTTCCCCCTGTACCCGTTTTCCTAGCACTAGAATTAAAGTGTGGAGTATCACATTCAGCATTTTTATTCGAATTCTGAGAGTACAACTCCGATTCTCATGCATGTACAGCAAGCACTTCACCTGCCATCTCCCCTCCTGTTCTTGCTAACCTAGCACAAATCAGTGCTGACCTGACACCTCCCCCTCAAACACTCCCATGCTGAAGCTGTTCTGGGCCAAATAGTATCTGATACATCCTCTTCATAAGTGACTCACTTCCTCATCAATCTAAATTATACTAGCTGTACTGGAAAGAATCTATGACGTAATAGAAGCCACAAACATTTTCATACCATTAAACTCTTTTGTAGTGTTCCTTTCTAGGTTGTTACTTAAGCTTCTAGGAAATAGGGATATTTTAATTCATGCTATGTCACATAATCTCCCTCAGGGGGTGTTGTACAACATTTTGACAGTTCTCGTCAGCTACATCCTCTGCCTGACATTCTAGCCTTATATCCCTTTTGTTACCACCTTTACAGCCACTAATAGAAGCTGGATCAGCCTCCTGTGCATAAGAATTCCAGAATTTCTTTCATGCTCTCAGAGAATCTCATACACATAGGCTACTCTATGCTTACTTGCATGTAGCCAGATTTCCAATACTTTTGTTTATCATTTTATGCATGGTAGAAGCTATTTCACAGTTACATATTTTTGCAATGTTTTCCTTGGTGCCAGTTTCTTTGTGTTTCAAACACTGCATCGTTAAAGATGTCCCGTTCCCTTTTTGCATCTTGAAGATATAATCGGTCCAACTGCAAGTTTACTGAAGTTTCAGAATTTGAGGGGGGGGTAGTGAATTAGGAATGTTAAGGTCTCTAGGTAAATTCTAAGAGGGTACAAATTTCAAGCATCTTATTCACTAATAGAACTCTAACTGAAACTTGTATATATATATATATATACATATATATATGTATATATGATAAAATAAACACACATTATATATATATATATATATATATATATATATATCTTAGTTACTCTTCTATTGCTGTGAAGAGGCACCATGACTAAGGCAACTTGGGGTTCAGGAGGGTTGGGTTGGCATGACAGAGAATGTGACAGCAGGAGAGCAGGCAGTCATGACAGTGGGGCAGGAATTGAGAGCTTAAATTTTGATACAGAGGCATGAGGCACAGAGGGTGAAGGAGCAGAGGGGGAGGTGAAGGAAAGGAGAGGAGAGGGAGGAAGGAGGAGGGAGAGAGAAAGAGGGGGAGGGGGACAGAGAACTAAGTAGGAATGCCGTGGGCTTCTGAAACCTCAGAGCCCACCCTCAGTGACATGCATCCTCTAGCAAGACCATACCTCACAATCCATTCCAAATAGTTCTACCAACTGGAGACCTAACATTCAAATAGCTGAGCCTATGGGGGCCATTCTCATTGAAACCCAGACATGTATCTTTGCATATTATTATTATTTCACTTTCCCCTTGAAAAACCTCTAATTCATTCTTTAAAAGACCACCCTTTTTAAAACCTCTTGATTTTACAAGCAGTCGTAGCTCTTGTCACTTTTTCTGTTCCAATGAGAAAGACAAACAGGGTAGATACCAGAAGAGGGAGAAAACAGGACAGGAGCCTGCCACAGAGGGCCTCTGAAAGACTCTACCCTGCAGGGTATCAAAGCAGATGCTGAGACTCATAGCCAAACTTTGGGCAGAGTGCAGGGAATCTTATTAAAGAAGAGGGAGATAGAAAGACCTAGAGGGGATAGGACTCTATAAGGAGAAGAACAGAACCAAAAAATCTGGCCCAGGGGTCTTTTCTGAGACTGATACTCCAACCAAGGACCATGCATGCAGATAATTTAGAACCCCTATACAGATGTAGCCCATGGCATCTCAGTCTCCAAGTGGTTTACCTAGTAAGGGGAGCAGGGGCTGTCTCTGACATGAACTCAGTGGTGGCTCTTTGATCACCTTCCCCCTGGGTGGGGGGGGGCGGGAAGGAGCAGGAAAGCCTTACCAGGCCACAGAGGAAGACAATGCAGCCAGTCCTGATGAGACCTGATAGGCTAGGGTCAGTTGGAAGGGGAAGAGGACCTCCCCTATCAGTGGACTTTGGGAGGGGCATGGGAGGAGATGAGGGAGGGAGGGTGGAATTGGGAAGGGACAAGTGAGGAGCTACAGCTGGGATACAAAGGAAATAAACTGTAATAAATTAAAAAAATAAAAAAGGATACCTTGATAATACTTTTCCTTATCATAGTGTTATGATTATTTGTTCTTATTAGAGTAACAGCCAAAGCCAGATGCCCAAATTATTGGAAAGTGAGTTAACAAACGTTAGCTTCTTGTGCTGGTTAGTTTTTGTCAACTTAACACAAACTAGTCACCTGGGAAGTGAGAACTTCGCTTGAAGACTGGCCTGTGGATATGTTGGAAGAACATTTTTTAATTAATGATTGATCAGGAGGACCAACTCCACTGTGGGTGATTCCACCTTTGGGTACCTGGGTTGTATTAGAAAGCAAGCTGAGAATTTCATAGAGAGCCAGCCAGGCCAGTGAGCAACACTCCTCAATTCTTGCCAACATGTTCCTACCATATTCCCACGATGCCTTCATGTTCCTATCATCCCTTGATGATGTCTTATGATTGAAAAGTGTAAGGCAAATAAGCCTTTTCTTCCCCAGGTTACTTTTGGTCATAGTTTTTATCATAGCAGCCAAAGTAAGCTAGAGCACTCTTCAAATAAATTGCCAATATTCTTGAGGTTGTACTCCAAGGATTGTTCCCTCACTTGTGGTAAATTCACAATATCATTTCTGTAATGAAGAAATCAATGTCAAAATCTCCACATGGTTAGCCATAGAAATTTTAAAGAACCTTTTCAACCTCATTTCTTATATAATATTCCAGTGTGTCTGCCTTCTTCATCCATGGATTTAAACATGGTCTGAAAATATCCAGGGATCTTCCACTATAATCCAGAAAAGACTTAAGCTATAGGAGAGAATGCACTTAAATTATGTGAAAGTACTATTCCAATTTTATTAGTTGAGTTTGACATCCACAGAGTTCTTGGAAGCAATGTTCTGTGGATATAAAGGTGTGGCAGCTCTAAACTATCAAACTATGGAGAACAAGACAATAGGTAACCCTAGTCCATGGCCATTACATCACTTCCTGCCTCCAGGTTCCTGCTCTGCTTTTTCCTTCAGTGGTGTACAATTATTTGAGAATAGCAGATGACAATAAACCTATTCCTTCTCAAGTTGTTTTTGCTCATGGTTTTTTGTCAGAGCAATAGAAACCCAAAGATAAGGCATGTGATCATGAGGCAAGCAGTTTATCCAATATTTTAATAAAATTTGTAAATCATATGCTGCTAATAACATGAAGTTGTATGTCTTAGAAATGACTTAATTTTAAGACTAACTTGTCTAACTGTGGGAACAGGAAGGGATGGTGGGAACATGTTGGCAAGTTATTTGCTTTAAAATGGTGTTAGTTTTGCCAAAGCATATTAGTTAAAAGGGAAAATAGCAAATACAGAAATATGTTTTGGAGGGCAGCCCTTCTCATGTTGAGAGAAGGTGTGTGTTCTGTGACCTGGTGGCAAGCAGCAGAGGAGACCTAATTCCCTTAGCAAACAAAGACTGTAAGCTGAGGGCAAGGAAACTTTTCCCAGTGCTCATTCCCTGTTCCCTCAGAGGTCCCAGTTTACGTCATATGCTCTGTCTCCAGAGCAAAGGTGTCTCAGCTGCTTCTCTGTATTCACAAACAAGAGCTGATTCTCTTACTGCACTGCTTGTGCGCATGCCTAACCAATCACAGATTTCCCGAGGCTCCTCAAGTTGCGTTCCTCCATGTTTGACTGACTGGGAATTTAGAATATTCATTAAACTTTCTAGAGAGAATTATTATTTTATCTTGTTAGTTGGGCTAGTTCATTAATGCCATTTTATTTTATTTTATTTTTGTAGTTGAGTAGTATTTCTTTTTTTTTCATTAATGCCACTTTAAAACCAAACTATAATATTAAGAGGCAAATGCTGCATTCAGGAAGCTGTGTAATACAAATGAGGGGGGTGGTTAGTCCTTTGAATTGTAGGACTAAGCTGTGAAGAGAATCGGAAATTATTCATGATTGGTTTTGTATTCCATCTTCTGAATTATGATGTTCCTACACACTGCAGTCTAACACATGACACAACCTAGCGTGGATAGATACATCCCAAGCCCCATCTTTCTAAATATGTATGGTGGAAAATGTACACATGAGACTCCATGCATAGTTTTTCACAATCAACTCAATTACATGGCAACTCTCAAGTCTGAGGAATAATTTTTGGTATGAACTTTGATTACATTCAGGTATACTCATTATTCCTTTTGGACTAAAGAATGAATTTGAATCTTGGAAGCTAAGATCAGAAGAATTCAGGCCAAAGCCTAGAACTGGGTTGATGACAGTTACAACAGTTGAAAATGAATTGAATATCTCTTGTCTTCCATCACCAGATTCATTTCATTACTAACAGTCAAAGACCACTTGAGATTTCTGAAGCAACATCTAGTTTTATTGCCTTTTATTCAAATACATTTCTTGTTAACTATGGACACCTAAAAGTAATGACTACATCTTGTTCAGTTTTAAGACTTCAATAATTTTTATTTTTTATTTTTTGTGCATGAGGTTTTGCCTGTATGAATGTATGTGCACAACATGAATGCCTGGTGTTAAGAAGGTCAAATGACAGCATGTAGATCCCCTGAAACTGGAGGTAGGGATAGCTGTGGGCTCACACCTGGGTGCTGGGACTCAAGCCTGTGTCCTCTGGAAGCCATGTCTCCAGCGTCTTATGTCAATGCATGTTTTAGTTTAATTAAATTTAATAAATAGGTATGCATTCAGTAATATGGTTATTTAATAAAATCTGAGGAGTAAATAAACAAGTTCATTAGTTTCTTAAAGTGTGAGGTTATGTTGAATTTAATCTTTAAAAATAATAAAATTTCAAAAGATAGACTTTTTCACTTCAAACAATCACCATAAACCACACGCTGAAAGGGTAACATAATAATTTCCATAGCTAATATCATTTTATTAAATATTATTGAGAGATTCTGAGAGGATCATTGTTAGATTTGTCAATGGACTAATTAGGACTAATTTAGGTAACTTAATGCAATGGACATTTATATTGCAATTTTACCTTTAGAATAAAAGTAGTTTTCAAAACTGTAGTCATTTTATCTACTCAGCAGCATACATTTGGTTGTCTCTTTTTGTGCTTACTTCCTATACATAATTCTATTGTCAATTTACAGCATTAAATAGAGAAAATTAATGAATTTTAGCTTACTTCTCCAAGTAAATATGACAAATGGGGTGGTGGGGAATCTCCATGTATTTTCTTTACTGACGTATTTAGAAAAAAGGAAGTATTTAAGAGTGGTTGGTTAATTCATGGCGTCGTGTCATAACAGTATTTCTGACGTTTGGTGTTTGTCTCTCATTTGGCATTGGCATACAATTACAAACATGTCATCGCCTTTAGGGGTTCAACTGCCAAACTGAACAATTTCTCCCGCTTGGAGCCAACCCTTCACCTGCTGGGTGTCCAGTTTGATCAGAATGTGGCTCAGAGCATCATCACAGAGAAGCCCGGGGCAGCAACAAAACTTCTCTATCAACTGTACATTGCTCT
This sequence comes from Pachyuromys duprasi, assembly GCA_028658305.1. NCBI lineage: Eukaryota > Metazoa > Chordata > Mammalia > Rodentia > Muridae > Pachyuromys > Pachyuromys duprasi. The sequence goes on along the minus strand of CM053743.1, from coordinate 54,563,406 downwards.
TCAGAAAAAGAAGAGAACAGGGCTGACTGGACTGGAGATACAAACCATGCAACCCCAGACAAACGTGAGGCTTCAGGCCCTCAAGAGTGAAGCTTTCCGAGAGGTGGGTACAGAGTGAGACCCAACAGGCTTTCCCATGGGGAAAGGCTGGTGTGGTGAATTGGCTGAGTGATTGTAGGCTTGGGGAACCTCCGCTGAGGCTGTTTGTGTTTCTAGCCATCCTTGGTGTTATTTTATGGTAATGTTTTTAATTTGCTCATCTATCCTTGCTGTCTTCTCCCTGTCCCATCCACCATACAGACACTTTATCTAAGTTTGTTCCTCTTTCCCAGTACTTTTTCTCTTTCATTTTTTGAGATTAAACATAATTATATCATTTCTCCTTTCTTTTTCTGCCCTCTAAAATGTCCCTCTAAGATACTCCCTTGCTCTTGTCTAAATATATGTCCTCTTTTTCATTGTTATTATGTGCATATATTTATGTAATATGTATATATATAATTATCCCTATATAAAAACTGCTAAGTGATCTGTATACATTCCACTAATTTCTATGCTTCCTCTTTTCTCCTCCATTTCTCCTGCTACTGTGTTGGCTCAGATTTCCTTAGGGGCAATTGCAGCAACCTGCTAGAATGCCTCATAAGCATTAGAGAGTAAAGCTCTTTGGTACAGACGCCTTCTGATAGATGAGACAGATAATAGATAGAGATGATATGGATATACAGATATAGATAGACACATATTTAGAGAGTGAGGATCTTTGGTACAGACTGCTTCTGATATATATATATATATATATAACACAAATATAGAGAAAGACAGTCATTCACTAAAAAGTCTCAATATTACTTCTCTGAACTACCCAGCACCAAGTCTACTTCTTTCATGTTCATTTACAGGGTGTCTTTAATAAGCCTAGACTGTTTTTGTCCTTTCTTCTACCTAAACATCCCAATCTTTCTTCCTTCCCAAACATGTCTTTCCTATCCCTGCTCTCTACCCAGCTGCCATGGATTCTTTCTTTGTAATTTCTAGGACAAGTGTGTTTACCTCTTGGTCTTTATATTTCTGACTTCCTGTTCCTTATGGGTTTCTCATGTGGTCTTAATGTCTGGGTGCCTCAGCCTCATGAAAAATGCCTAATAAAATACTTGAACATTGCAAATATTCAGAAAATGTGTTTTGATGAACTGTTAGCACTTTTTAGTTGGCAGTTTTCTCCAGTACCTTTGGTGTTTTTTTTTTAAAGTGAGTGAAGTGCAAACTGCTAATTTTTTCAGGCTTCTGGATTAGTGGTCAGTGCTGCACTCATACAAAGCCCCAAGTGGCAATGAACATATGTAAACTTTAATTTACAATGGCATAATAACTTTGAAAGCTACCTCCATTTTCACATTGTGCTACTTTAATTTGATACCATTAATACTCTGGTAGCAAAGTAAACTGAGAAACCATGGGCAAGCAGATACTAGATTTGGCTTAAAGCTAAGTAACTCGGTGCTGGATTCTTCCTATGTACAAGCTTGGTAAACTCAGTTCAGTCACTGAGAAACTTCTAGCTCAATTTTCGCAGCTGTATAAATGAGGATGATTATTTCCACCTTCCACTGGACTTTTATGTAACTTAAAGAAGGCAATGTACAACGAACTATAGGCACTTCTAAAGTCAATCATCCATTATATAGATATTCATTGAGTTCCCACTTTCTACCATTCTCACTTGTATGAGAATGACACTAGGAAAAGCCCCAACCCACTCCATGATTGGATGCTAGAAAGGGAAAAATGTTTCTGTAGAGTAATTTATAGCATAGTGATTTAAAGATGAAGAAAAAGGTAGCACAGAATATCTTCTCAAGAAACACAGAGGTGAAGGAAATAAAATAAAAGCAATCAATAGCTTGGGGAATATGAGTTCAAGGGAGGTATAAAATACATTTTATAGAAATGGAGACAACTGTTAGTTAAGGAAAAGACTTGGGTAGAGAACTGAATGTTCTATGAGGATCAAAAGTGAAGAGGTCTGTGATTGAGGAAGAAAGAAGGAACTCAAGAGCAGGCAAAAAATGTAAACATATATGACACTATTTTGTAAGAAAGGATATAAATATATGCTGCCCGTACACCGTTAAAAATTTTAGTGATTAAGATAATAATATAGTTTTAATTTATTTTAATTAACAATGGTGATAAGTATAAATTTATTTTTAATACAAAAGTTTATGTGATTGCAATGACTGTATATCTTTTATTCTCTAGTAACCAAAACTTTGAAATGCTTTCTTCATTTAGAGACTTAAAAATCTGATACCACGTCAAACTGATTTCAATCTAATGCGGGTAACATGCAGGTTTCAAGAAAAATGTAAACAAATGAAAGAAGATCTTGCTCGAATGCATATTGAGAAGCTTGAAAAAAGTCAAAAACTCGAGGAAGAGCAAAGACACCTTAATATCGAAAAGGTCCTATAGAACATTATTTTCCTGAAAATTCATTAGTATCTGATATACCATTGGTGATTTATTTCTGCCTGTAGTAAGCACACACTGTATATGCAGCTGTGTAGATTGCATGTTGTGATGAAAGTCTTCGCTTTGCTTTTCTGTACCCTCTCATCCCATATTTTTTCCTCTCCATCTTTATTATCACTCACTCTCACCTGCATTTGTGACTGAGAACTATTCACTGCCTGAAGAGACAACTTTATTTCCTTTACTGGATGGAATCTGTGCCTCAGCTTCTTTGGGAAAGGATTTGCTACTAGCTACGCTAGTGGTCAAAGAGCCTTTGCCCTGTGGCAGACAGAAGAAACCCTTACCATGCCCCTCTCTGCCCCGTTGTCTGCAATGCCCAGTCTCTTAGCTCCTGATCCACGTCTTTTTGATAGGTTACTTCTCTGCTTGCTTCCACCTCCAACTATCTTAAGCATCCTAACTTCACATCCTTGATTACTGCTTTGTGTAAGCTGCTGCTATTTCTCAAGTCTTTAACGATCTGTGTCTTTAAAGACAAGGGGGAAGAAAAACCCATCAAATCATTAAAGACTTTTAAGAGAATGTCAAATGGCTGGATGCACGGAATGTGCTAACTACAGGCAATGGAACTGTGGTTCTTCTATTACATTTGAAACTTGCCTTTTAAATTTATTAAGATGATTAAGAAATTAATAAATCCTGAATGGGGTCAGCTTCTTGTGGGGAAGGACAGAAACGCTTGAGAGACAAACTATAGAAAGACTTCTATTATTTGATAAGGGCAGAATCCTTCTTCAATGCTTTTGCATGGTAGAGAAAGGGCAGTCACTCTAAGTACAGTGTTTAAGTTGAAGTCAGGTACTGGGATTCATCTGTAATGAACCAGCCAGTCAAGGTTTGAAAAGCCAAGTCTAATGCAGGAAATCTTTAGAGGAAGAAGAGACAGATGATGTTGGATACTTTGAATTACTCTGGAAGAGAGAATGGGAAAAATTGGTCATAGGAAGTAAATAAGACAAGAGATAAATGCTGTAGATTCCTCATTTTCTTAAGAAAAAGAAGATAAACACATAACAAGTAAATGAAAATGCACATAACACAAACATACAAACATTAAATAAAAATACACATAAACCTATGGCAATGAAATAAAAACACATTTTTAGAAAATGAAATGAAAACTTTAAAATGATAACTTCCGTATTTTGGTGGTTAAATTTGATTTTCATATTTTTGGGTGTAGAAATTAATGAATTTAGTTCTAATTTAAGGCTTTAGCTGTAAAGTCATGTGTGTCATTTTTGTAAGATACTTAGTTTTTTAAATATTTAATCGTATTTTAGACATTCCTCTCTATTAAATCATTCTGTTTATATTGTCCTCGAAATAAATATTGCTTGTTCTTTTAAGAGATAATCCAATGATGCTTTTGATTTTGGTGTCAGGCCAGCAGTTGAGGCTGTCCCTCAACTCATGTGTAGGTGGGCAGTGTGGGGAGGCTGACTTATCTAGTGGGAGCTGTTGGATCTACAGAGTCCTGAGAGAAAGAACTTGTCATAATTGGGCTGGTCATAAAGGTGGTATTGGGAAAGAATCATAATCTTTTTTTTTAAGTCCCTGACTATTCTTGTACCAACACGCATAATGATAATATATAAATATATAGTCACAATTTTAGCATTTCATTATTGTATGTTAGCATCATAATTTTCAATGTAAATAGTGTTGAATAATGTCTTCCTAGATATTATAGAATTGTAAGATCTTGTACATTGTTAATTGCTAAATTCTGAACTTTTCAACTTACGTATTTTTATATCTGAACAAAAGTTATATGCCTATTATTTTGACAAAATGAGTAAATAATTTAATATGTATGCCATACTCAGCAACGTTTAAACAGAAGACGACAAAATGAGATAATGGCCAAAATTCAAGCAGCCATTATACAGATCCCTAAGCCTGAATCAAATCGTACTTTGAAAGCACTTGAGGCTCAAAAAATGATGAAAAAGAAAAAGGAGGCAGAGGTAAGTGGTGGTCACTTGCTTTTGCTTGTGTTTCTCTTAATAAAGAATGCTCTTTTTCTCTATTGCACAGAGAGAGACCTTTTTAATTTTTTTCTTTTCAATGCATCTTTTTCTTTCCCATTCTTATTCACAATTCCTCCAGATTGTGCATATCCAATTTTTTTTTTTGTTTTTACTGTTGTTTGTTCAGTAGTAGAGTGTAACTTCAGGCTAGGGATAGGAAAACTCCCAATGTTTGGGTCTTTTCTTGGACTCCTGTGTTTACAGGGAGTCCACAACATTAGGTAAGTGTGGGTGCAGCTAAGAACACATCATTTCTAGTTACCGTGCAAGGTGGTCTGTTATGAATCCCAGAAATGTTAATTGACTTGTTGCTGTTAAAACATTTTAAATTAAAATGCCTGCACTACAGATATTTTACTAGACCACACCAAGTGTCAACATTCCAATAGGATAACATCTAATTATGTCATGAGAAAGTAATATTATGTTTTGCTGATAATTCCTGATTGCTTATATTTTTTGTTGACCTAAGGAAGGTAACAAAACTTTTGTTGACCTAAGGAAGGTAGGTCATAGGTCATGATATGAACTGACACTTCACTTCTTATTGAGTCACACAGGTTTCTCTTAGTACAGTATCAACTTCTTCACTTTGTAAACATTAAGAAAACTGAAATATAGACATTGACATATTTTCTTGTACTGCATGGGTGCTGGTGAATAAGACATTGGACTAACTTTTTCATCCCTTAACCTACTATTTTTATGTTGATCTATGTATTGTTTTTAAAATTCTAATGAAATACCTTAGTTTTGGATTTTAAGCAATATTATTCATATATTTTTCTGGCTCTATTTTTTGCAATTAGCAACTCAATTTCCCTAAGTTTATGAAGATTTATTAATAAAGACTTGTCAGAAATAATCATGAGCTGAAATTGTTTAGAGAAAAACTTTTAGAGTAAGTGAGGTTTCATGGGAATGTTTAAAACACCCAACACAAACACTTGGAAAAATATTTATATTTAAAAATATGTGCCTGGACTCTGATAAACTTCAATTTTATTAAAACCTTTGATGCAGCTAGGCATATGCCTTTAATCCCAGCATTTGGGAAGCAGAATCAGGTGGTTCTTTGTGAGACTGAGACTGGCCTAGTCTACAAAGCAAGTCCAGGACATCCAAGCCTATTATACATAGAAAACCTGTCTTGACAAAACCAAACCCAAACCAAACAAAACAACAACTACAACAACAAAAAAAAAACCCAGGGAGGTGACTCAGTGGTTAAACTACCTGCATATATGTGGTAGCTTATGCCTGTACCCCCACTGCCTCTGTTGTGAGATTGGAGCAGAGACAGCAGAATTCCCAGTGCTGTACAAGAGAAGTAAATGTTGTTTTTGTTTCCTCAGATGAGAGACAAGATGGCAGCCATTCCCAGGCATTTCTATCTCTTTCTGAACCCTTGGTGGCTGTTTCAACTCAACCATTCCAGCCTAAACTCTCCCTAAGCTAACTGATTCAAACTGGCTTCTCTTGGATTCTGACTGAATTGCTCTGCCTGGCCTCAAATTAATTCTGGCAATGTGTTTTAATCTTATGGCTCCTTCTCATTCTCTGACTTGTTTTGTCGTCACCTGTGCCTAGCTTGTTCTCTCTGACACCTGTTTCTGTAAAACTGTCCCAGTAAGAAACTCTGAGAAAAAAAAAAAAAAAAAAACAAGAACAAAACCAAAACACTGTGTCTCTACATACTGCTCTTAAGTAGCCTCTGTTTTCTGTCCTGTTCTCTTGAGAGTTGGGTTTATCTTGTCTCTGACTCATTCTGCCAAACCTTTCTCTGACTCATTGCTTTGACTGCCCCTCAATTAGATGTCCCTTTCAAACATGGCTGCCTCCATTTATAAACTAAACTTAACCCCTTTCTTGTTTGGGATTAAAGCTGTGTACTAAGGGGCATGTTTGTATTCCAGCCATATCATACTGTAATCCAGAGTATGTCTGCATTCTAGCCAGATCACAAAGACCAGCAATCATCTTTAGATGTGATCCCTTGCCAGAGCAGCCATGTTGCTGTGTCAAAATGACTCTACAAAGAGACCTTGTCTAAAACAAGATTGAAGTAAGGACTGAAACTAAACATTGTCTTCCCACCTCCAAAGGCGCAACTACACACACACACACACACACACACACACACACACGCACACGCACACGCACACGCACACGCACATGCATGTGCACAATTTTAAAAAGAGAGAATCATGAACTAAGAGATTTAGGTTACACAATTTCTATATTGTTTTATGTCAGCCTCATCAAAGAGAACAAATCAAAATTACGAAAGTATTCCAGAAGGCAGTTTGTCTTATCTTGTCACTTAATTATCTTAAATTAGTACTATGTTTCACCCTTTTAAACTGATTGAACGTGAGTGAAGTTTCTTAATGACTTTTAAAGGCAGCGAACTGATGGTGAATTTTCTTTAAAGGATGTGGCCAATGAGATTAAGAAATTTGAAGCACTAATAAAAAGGGATCTTCAAGTTAAAGAAAGGTAAGATATAATCTTTTATATCCCAAAATTGTAGCCAGTGCTATGAATAGCCTTTGACTATTTACAAAAGTTTATGTTGCAGTTCCTGGAGGATCTTTCACTTTGAAGAAAGTTTTTTAAAGGAGTACATGAAAGAACAAGATAAAATGACTTAAAATTCATATTACTTATTCATTAACTTTTATTTAGAGTGGGAATGTGGGTATCAGGGAATATACAGTCAGTTTATTTTTCTGTGCTATGTTTATTTTTTTAAGTTCACAAACATTTTTAAACATTTAATAAAATTGTTACACTAATTTAAAAGTGTCCTTGAAAAGCCTTAATTGGACTCTAGTTTGGTTTCTTTCATATCATTCCCTCTGTGTTTATTATAGATATTATAGAGTATAGCAATAAAGTATTATTGAATGAGGTTTTTCACCAAATATTATGCAGTTTTGTGAGTTTAGTTTTGTAAATGTAATAGCTCCATTTCCTGAAACATAAACATATGTCATAGCCCTTTATTTCTTATTGTAAGTCCTTAAAAATAACTCATTAGAGGCTACTTCTATAGGAGCGGTGTAGGACTTTCTACCTTTAAAAATAGAAAGCTCTATATATTTTCATCTTACAGAATGTGAAAGAATTCTATATTAAGGGGAAAATATACACGTTGACAACATACTAAAGTTCCAGTCTAATGTTTCTGAGTGAGGGAACTGTGTAGGTCAATGTGGAGTGAAAAGTCAGGAAAGAAATTCTAAAATGATCAGATATGAAAAGAAAATAAAGAAAAAATGGAAAATATACCTATGCTCCTTTTTCCTACCCCCTGTACAAACTCCTGACACCCTACCTCGATCCCCATACCCTTTATCAGCATCACTTCCGTCCCCTAAAAGCAGAATAACCCAGGGTACATAGGCGACAAGGAAGATCTGCAGTTCTGCCATTGTCTCTTCATTGTTTATTGTCTCTCTTGCCACGTGGAAGCTTTAGAATTTAATTCAAGCTTATTTATCAATTAGTGCCACTCTTTCCTGGGCTATTGAGTCCTTCACAATGAGTTCTTCCTATACCTATACTCCTGTAATTTCAAACTTTCGACTCTTAACATTATACTCTTTGATCCATTGTTAACTGACTTTTATGTTAGGTAAGAGAAAGGGAACAAATACTAGCCTTTACACGTGGCTGGTTAGCCAGCAGTATTTGCAGAAGAGGCCATTTTTCTTCCATTATAAATTTAGCACCTAGGCCAAAACCCAGAATCTGTGGCTGCATGTATCCTTTTTCTGGATACTGTATCTCATCCCTCTGGTCTACATGTCAGTGTTTTGTGCCTTATCATGGTGGATCCATTACCAAATCTCTGACTGTAATTTGATAGCAAGGACTGAACTACTTCAGAATTTCTCCTTTTGCTCAGATTGCTTTGGGTATCTAGTGTCTTCATAAGATTTATAATCTTTTCCTAGTTCTTTGAAGAATGCCATTGGAATTTTTGTGTGGAACATCTAGTATTTACATATTGCTTTTGATAATGTAATGTAACCACTCTCATTATAATGATTCTGTTCCTCCACAAGCATGGGAGGTCCTCTCAACTTATTTCTCTGTCTCTGTGTGCATTATCTGTCTGTGTCTGTGTGTCTGTGTTTTCCAGAAGGTTCAGTTTAATCCTGGCTGAGATTTCTAAGGGAGCTTGGAAGTGTGAATAGAATAAAGAATCCACCGTCACAGGGTGGCACTGTGGGAGAGGCACTGGAGACTCCCTGCAGTTCTCTGTGTCTGGGAGTGGCCTTCTCCGGACATAAATCTCCTGCAATGTTGTGCTGCACAAACATCTTTTCTGATAGCCATAAAAAGAAAACTATTGGGAAGCGCTGGTCTAAAGCAAACTGATAAAGAAACCCAAGCTAAGGGACAACAGACTTTTAAAGCCTTTTTATCGCTAACTACTTCTAAATTCATTTTGAATTTTTAGCTGAAAATGTTCTGGAATCATTTGGAACTTGTGTTAGCGTTTTGCAAAAGAAAAGTGTTAACATTTTTGTGATATATTTGTACATTATCCATGAATTAAACCACTCTCCCATTTTCCTTGGCCTCTATCCACCCCTTCCAAGTACCCTGCCTCTAATCCCTCCCATGTCTCCCCACTGTCAAATTGATAGCCCTTTTTCTTTATTATTGTTATACATAGAGATGCATGTGTGTGTTGTGTGCACAAACAGCACGGACCTGAAGAACAATTTCAGCTGCTGCCTTTTTTTACAGCTCAGGCCTGAAAAGCCTTTCAGAGACAAGTAACGTCATCTCAAAGCCCATATTTTTCCTTTTGTAGAAAAATGAAAGTCTTAGAGCAAGCAATGTGGCACTCTCCTTTCTGTTTCCCCAACATGCACACTCTCCGTTGCATGGGTTGCTGGTTTGTTTTTTAGACAAATAATAAGTACTACCACCATCTGCTGACTTAGCTCAGGTTTACTGGATATTATATTATGGTATTTTGTACAATAGATTTACCAAGTAATTCCCAGAGTATGTGTTGGACAAAATTTCTATACTGATAATTCCTACAAAAAAATCTATTAATCTCCATGAATATTTGGTAAACAATCAGATAAGAATAAAACATAACCACTGTCTTCAAGACACCCACATGTAATAAAATGCATATACCTTTAATTAAACTACCATATAAATTTTTATTTTTAAAAATTTAGTGTTTTGATCATTTTAATTTTATAGATTTATATGGTGTGATAATTTGATATATAGATGTTGATCAAACAATCTAATCAGCCTAGCCAGCATTTTATGTCATTTAATGTGATTTTAATTTTGATTAAAATATGCATTTCTGGAATACAACATAATATTTCACTGTCTTTTTAATTGTGTAATGCCTGAAATGGGTCATACAACATTTCCATCTCCTTATCATTACCTTGCATTGGAGCCTTTGATAGCTAGTACTGATGGAAGAACAGATGGCTGAATGGAAGGGTGAGTGGATTGACTCATAAACAACAGAAAATTCAGGAACTGCATTTTGGCAGCACAAACACAGTATTTAGGAAGCTCTTAGCCTAAACTTACTCTAGGACAGAGTCTTTGTAACAGGACATAGGTAAGAGGATAGAAAGCGTCTTCCTGAATGAGCGCATGAACTTCCACAAACACGGAACTGTGCTAACCTTTAAAAGGGCCTTTGATCTGGCCCAAGTGATTTATTTATTTTTAAAGATGGGGGTTTTCATGGTTGGCATGAAAATTCTTGTGTTAACCAGGAAGTCATCATTATTACCGAAATTCACCTGCCTTTATCACACAATTTCTGGTCATAGCCCTGAGTCACTATGATGAGCTATAATTGTATCAAATCTTAGAAAACAAAAACCTGCTCTGCTTTTGACCTTCTGTGTATTGAACTGTGACACTTTGTTCTCACCTTCTCTAAGTGACAGAATACAACCAGAACTGCACCTCCTGAGGACAAAGTGTTCAGAATCTTAGTCTCTTGCCCTTACATTTGACAGTGGTTCTTAACATATTGTTGAAATTTTGCACACAGCAACTGTTTGTACAGATAGCAAGAAAAGAATATTCGTAATATGAGTCCAAAATTAAGCTGAGAGCAACAGACCTGCCTGAAAATTGTGATCTACAATCTGACAAATCTATGTAACAAATATGTATTAATCTCACTCTTAACATACTTTTGCAGAAGTCATTCTGCCTTTATGAAAACTGATGACCGTTTAGCCATGACACACTTTAGTAACATGCCTTTGTTTCTTTTATTATTTTATTTATTTTTATATCAATCACAGGTTAGGTACTTTGCATCCCAGGCATAGACTCCTCCCTCATTCCCTCCTACCCTCCCACTCCCTCCCTCATCTCCCTCCTCCCCGCCC
>CM053743.1:54534963-54551925 GCA_028658305.1 Pachyuromys duprasi | reverse complement strand
TTTAAGGCTGTACTTCAGTCTGAAACTGTCAGTCTCTTGTGTCAGGAGTATTCTTCAAGAAGATCAGGGATTTCCGGTGGTTTGTTATTGTTTGTTATTGTCTCAGTTGAACTCTTTTGTGGGCTCTGTGGGTCGGGCTTCGTGCTCTGTGCTAGAAGCTGTGAGCACTGCAGACTGGTCACCCCTCTGGTCTGGAGGTCTCGCTCCTCAGTCTTTTGCGATGTCTTTGCGCTCAGCCCTGAGCTTGTTGCTAAGGGCTCTCCCCTGGAATGGAGATTTGGCTCCCCCTTCTGGGCCAGGGGCTGTGCACCACGGTCTGAGATGATATTTGGGGCACACACAATGGGTTTAGGTTGGTGTGCCTCCGCTGAATGCAGGCCTGTCTGAGATGGTGCCGGAGGCCTTCTCTGTCTGTCCTGTGGACACACACAGGGACTGAGGTTTTGGCCCTCAGTGTGCAGTCTGGTCAAGATGGTCCCTGGACTTTGTCAGTCTGGGGTGGCTCCTGCGATCCGTGCACACCCACCGCACACCCATGGGTTGAAGCAGAACTCAGGTCCCTCCCAGACTTGCCCGAGGAATGGCACAAGGTCTGAGGTTTTGCTGGTGGAAGCGTGTGGCTCACACCTGCAGAGTGCAAACTGGTCAAAACAGTCCCCTGCCTTTCTCAAACTGGTGTAGTTCCGGCGATCGGTTCGTGCCCGCTGCACACCCGTGGGTTGAAGCAGAACCCGGGTGCAGTGTGCGCTTGCAGGGTGCAGTTCGGTGAAAACGGTTCCTCCTCAGACTGCCCGCGAGACTGTGTGATCCAGTCTATAATGGCGGCTGCAGGCACCCAGTGAGGCAGCTGCTCGTTCAGATCAGAGCTGTGCGCAGCTGGTCACCGGGAGGTTTTTCCGGGGAATAACTGGGTGTCCCTAGGGTTTTCCCACTTGATTTTCTCTCCATGGGAGTTCTGCTCACCTGGCAATCACGGATGCTGGCGTTTTAGGTCCCAGAGTTCAGTCTCCTGGTTGCTGCGTTGTTTCTGCTGTCGTATTCCTCAGACACAGTGTCCTCTAGTGGCAGCCATCTTGGATCTCCCATGCCTTTGTTTTTTAATACATTGTTATATTCTAAATTAAATGCATAAGTGATAGCATAAAAATAACAATTTATACTATAAACTCATTATTCTTTGGAAAGTAACATTATCATATATCTTATGCAACTCTACTGTGGCATTCTAATGGCTTTTTAAAGGCATGTGCAGATAAGAATTGATGAGTCAGTTGCTATCCACATAAAACATCTGTTTTATTTTTAATGATAACTTTTAAAAGACTATGAATTTAATGATAAGGGACCATTTACTTCACTGAACATTTATTTCTGATGAACTAGGGTGTTCATTTTCTTTTGTGAAGACCTATACTGATGTCAGGTCAGACCTATGCTGAGTCATGACAGGCAGGCTGACTTTCAACTGCTCAGTTCCTAACGAATGGTTTCCAGTGCCCTAGGAAGTTGTATGCCCTTTTGACAGTACTTAGAGAGACTTGCAGCCCTGTAGGTGAGAAAAGCTAATAACGAACGGGACCATCCATAGAGGTACTGTGTCCTCAGTGTGCTAACATCAATTATCTCTAGTCTACAGATATAATCATTGTCATTGAGGTGCCCTCTCTGACATTTGGATTAGCTATAGTTTGCCTACTGTTTGTTGACTTAAACCTGGAGAAGCAAGAGGCCAGTGGAAAAATGCAGGACAGAAGCCAGAGTATCTAGTAAGACTGGAGAGTATAGGAACTGAGAAAAGAAGAGATGTACTTAAGAAAAAAAAAGCTAACCTAAGAGAGATAGAGAAAAAGGTGCGCTAAAGCAAATGGAATTGGCAGTAAGCTACAGTCTTCAGTGTGTATGTAATGCTTGTATTAATAAATGAACGCAGACCACCTCAGAGCCGCTTTCTCCATAAGTCTTCCGTCATCACAAGGAAGAGACACAATCACACTGTATTAAAATCTAACAAGAATCTGTTGCCTTTAGTGCATCCAGGTCCTCCTTGGAAACAACAGACCAGACGACTACTGAACTGCTCAACACTTATTCAGATGATGACTACATTAAAAAGATCCAGAAACGCCTAGAAGAAAATGCTCTTGCACGTGAGCAAAGGGAAAAGAGACGACGGAGGCTGTTGATGGACCAGTTAATAGCCCACGAGGCACAGGAGGTGAGATAGTTGACGTCAGTTCTACATTAACATCGTGGAGACCTTCAGAATCCACGCCCTTGTATTTTCACAAATGAATGGTTTGTATACATGTTGTCTGTCACTCTGAGTCAGATGTCACAGGTAAATCCTCACACCAGAAAAACAAAATCCTTACTTAGAAATTTTCAAAGTACCCTCATTTGTCATTAATGACTACAGAACCTGGGACACTTAGTCATACATACATAGTACAGTGGCCCATTCCTCCATAACAGTCAGTTAGAAAAATGGTTAATAGTTACTGAAGTAAACTCCTAGCTTCACCTTATGGAAGAAGTGGGAAAGCCTGTAATCAAGTTGAGACTGTTCTAGATTATATATTCTTCAAAATCTTTCCCAAATATGCTAAATACAATTAAGATAAAAGTGAATCCTCTATTTGTTTTTCTATTCACTCCAAATACAGGATATTTCATCTATGTTCTAGGTTTTAAGCTCTCCTTGGCAGAAACCATTGCATGAGAAACTACTTTACGGTTCACTGAAATTTTAATAAACACTCCATTATAATAGAACAACAACAACAAAATCCTTCCCAATTAGCTTTTATGTCAAGGTCTTTATAGGTCTCCAGACTGAAGCTAAACACACGTAGTCTTAGAGCAGCCATCCATCCCATAGTACTCTCTTTTTCCCAATTCAATCTCGATGATAACTCAAGTATGACTCAGTAGTCCAGGTTCTTTCTTAGGGTGACCAGCCAGAGTACATTTTGACAGCTAAATTGTCGATGTAAGCAGAGCCTAACAATACAGAATTCGTTTAGAATAATGAAGCAATTTCATATTTAAAAAATATGGTTGAGACCGTGGCTTTTCTAATCCAAACCAGAGCACAGTTCAGGGGGGTTGGAGAATGGGCTCAGCTCACTCTTCTGGTCCTCTTGACTGGGCTGTTAAGGTATTCAGGGCTGGCTGGTGCCGGCTGACCTCCAAAACCTGGTAAGATACTGCCAGAAAGAAGAGTACCCTCTGTGAAAGCCTTTAATTTTCTTGTAGATTGAGTCATGTGCACAAGAATTTCTGGAGTCAGACCTCAAGAACATTTGGATGATTTGTGGGTTGTATTTATGTTTTTGTTTATTTGTTTTGTTTGCTGTTTAGTGTTTTGTTTGTTTGTTTTGGCTAATGTTCTGGTTACCAGTTCAAGTTAGGGATCACATCATCTGCCGTATTTAAGGCCTAGAACAATAGATTCCCCCGTTGGTTGGTCATATAAAGTCAAAATGCAATGGTGTGATTAAATGACGGAAGAACTTTGGGGTGTTTTCACATCCCACTCTTTGTCTAGTAATACATAATAAGGTGAAAATAATTACTAACAATGATCTATCTTTAGGATTTAGTAACTAGAATTTAGATCTATCTTTAGAATTTAGTAACTAGACAGAACACATGCTGTGTGACTTTACGGCATCTTATGAACAGAAAAAAATTCCTATTTAATTTCTGTTGAGCTTCAATTTAAAATTTTAAAATAGGCCTAAAGTCCAATTTCACCATTTAACTTAGAGTATTATTTTGTATCTGGCTTCTGAAAAATGTGTCCTATTTCTCCTATAGCTGCAGAAAACCTTTGAGACAGAGTTTTTCTACAGATCATTGGATGGTTGAGTGTTAAATTAGAAACACCAGTGTTCTTCCAAACCCTCACTGAGAATTCCTTTTTTTTTTTTTTTTTTTTTTTTTTGATACCTCTATTCAGACAAAGAAATCCTGAAGGCCTGGGAAATTGTATTTAGCCCAAGCCTCTCATTATCACCTAATCAGAAAGGGGCCCTGAAAAGCTGAAATTCTTGCAAAAAGCTCATAGCCAGAAAAAGAATAGTTATATTGAAGTGCGTAGACCTAATTTCCAAACTTCTGAAAACATAATTATAAATTGAGAATTGCGTCACTTGTTCAGAAGCTTTGAAAACTCACATCATTTGTTTTTATTAGATTTTAAAGGAAATAACTTATTTGAAGCAATTTTGAGTTTTAATACCATGTTTCTAAAAAGATCTAGTATGAAATATCTATGATTAAATAGCTTTTATGGCAATTTGTGTGTGTGTGTGTGTGTTGTATTGTGTTCAGATTTAAACCTAAAGACAGAAATGGACTTAAATGACTGTTTGCCTTTCACACGTCTTTTGCAAATTGACTGCCGACTATAGTCTGGACTTGGCTCTGACAAGGCCGGCTCTCTTGCTGCTGTCCACAGGAAGCCTATCGGGAGGAGCAGCTGATACACCGGCTGATGCGACAGAGCCAGCAAGAGCGCAGGATTGCCGTGCAGCTCATGCACGTTCGGCACGAAAAGGAAGTTTTGTGGCAAAATAGGATTTTCAGAGAAAAACAGTATGAAGAAAGGCGACTTAAAGATTTTCAGGATGCTCTCGATAAAGAAGCGGTAAATAAAATCTCCATTAAAAATACTATTTGGTAAATACTCCACTAAAGATCTTATTTGCTTGTTCAGTTTATAACTGACAAGTGAGGGGGCGGCAGCCAAACACGGCGCACCCGCCGCCAGCTGTCTTGATTCTGAGCATTGCATTCACACCACCAGTCCTGTGCTCACGGGTCTCTAGCCACTTTTGCTTGCCTTTGAAGTTTTCATTCCAACTGATTTCCTCAGGAAGGGCTCAAGAGAGCAGTCTTAATATTCTCCTAGTTCTTGTATGTTGATGATTGTGTGTGCGTCTGTACTTGCTCGTCAGTTCGAAATGATTGACTCCTCAGTATTTTCCTTAAATACCTAAAGTACATCTCTCCACTTTCTTCAGATACAGTTTTGCTGTCAGAAGGCTGATGATGATCGTCTAATTTGCATGTTCTTGAATCATTATGTTTTTACCTCAGACAACCAAGGGACATGCTTATCTGTATAGTTCGCTAAAGTTGGCAGTGTGGGCACTGTTATGGACAATTTTAGATGTTCTGAGGCAGAATGAGCTTTTAAGAAGCTTTCTTTCAGCAAAATATTAATAAAAATCATTACTTTTTGATATGACAGTATTACCCATTTGATATGACAGTATTACCCATTAATCATTGCATTCCTCCTTTTTCATCACTATAATAATCCATGAGGAGGCGGGGGTGCTCTAATTTATTGTCAATGAGAACAGTACCCAGAAGCCAAGGTCTGTCTCCTGGGTATGTTCTTTGCAACAATGATATTATTTCGAAACTTAAAAGTCAAACTATCTGATATACTGCTCATTTACCACCTCCTATCTCCTGAACTTCATATGTGTGGTGTCTCGTGACCAAATAGATTTATCAATGTATTACTCGACTCAATTTTTGTCTATTTCCCATTGGGGAACTCAAATTTATTTTATCAATTTATCAAATATGATGGTAGAGACATGGAACTCCTATGATCAACACTTCAGGTAGCTTGCATTCCCTGCCATAAAACATTTTTAAATGTGTCTGTACAAGAGAGATCTTTCAGGAAATAATGAAATGGGATTCACCTTACCCGCTTCTTGTCTCCTTTTATGATATTCCATGATAAAGCACATTTCATCTAGACTGCTAGTTCTTGATTTTAAATTTTGGTGCCACCTACTGTTATGAATAATAATTATCACATCTGAGCATTTGCTTCGAATCATAGTTGCACAATTCTCATTTATTCATATATAATTCTTGCAAAAATTACATATGAACACTATGTCTATGTGAGTTTTACACATAAGTAAAGAGAAGCCAAAAGTCAAACAGCAGGTCAAGAGCACAGCCTTCCTGTAGGTCTCTATAGTCCGGTCTCATCACTGTTAAAAATTACTCTCTTCAGAGACTTTTTTTTATATCTCCTCTTTTATTTCTTTTAGGACTACTGCCTACTTTGATGTAATGAGATAGGAAAGTATGTGAGTCTAGCACAGAGTTGATAGCAGAAGTAAAGTGTAATAAGTCACCATATAGGTGACTAGAAAAGAGAAAGACAACAGAGAAAGCCAAGATGAGAGAGAGGAAGAGAGGGAGGGAGGGAAGGAAAAGGAGGGAAAAGGAGAGGAAAGAAGAGAGGGAAGGGGAGAGGAAGAGAGAGAGAGGGAGGGTGGGAGAAAACAAGGAAGGGAAGGAAAAAAGAAGGAAGGGAGGGAGAGAGAGGGAGGAGTGAAGAAAGGAGGAAAGGAAGAAGGAAGGAAGGAAGGAAGGAAGGAAGGAAGGAAGGAAGGAAGGAAGGAAGGAAGGAAGGAAGGAAGGAAGGAAGGAAGGAAGGAATGGAGGGAGGAAGGACCGAAAACATGCAGGAAAGGAAAATGGGGTCAGGAGACTGCAGCAGCAGCAGCCTAGGGTGGAAGATATTTTGTTGCTGCTAAAGAACTTCTGTTGTTTCTGTCAGTGTTTTGGTTTTTGTGGAAACCTAGCTTCAGCGGTTACAGTGTCATAATCACCTCAAATTCTCCTGTCAACTTTCTTTCTTGCCAAGCACTCTTCTTGGTATTATGTAACATGGCATGAGGCTCCTTGTTTCTCTGTACTCGGCATGGATACAGGACCTTTGAAACAAGGCAGCAGTGAAAAAGTCCAGTGTCATTCCCAAATCTACCAAACACACTGGATTGATTTTAGAAGTCACCCATCTCAATGAAATTTAAATCAAACATGCTAAATAAGACAACAGTACAACAAACAATGGACTTTGCTGAGCGATTTATCATCATCAGTCTTATCATTTATTGTGATACGAACCAGATGTTCAGATGAAATGGTTCAGTTAATTTTTCAGGTATAATAAAATTATTAATATCTCTCTTTTGTGGAAATTAAAACTGGGTGGTAGAAAAGTGACTTGCTGGAGTTATTTCTTAAATACCTTGAACTTTAATTCTGTACACAAGCTGGGGATTGAATTTGAAGGCAGTTTCTTCAAAACCCTCATTTATTTCTATTTTCTCCTGGCTGAATTAAATCACAGGCCCTAGATCTTATTTGTGTGGTGGCTTAGAACATGGTCTGATTTCTGAAGCAGCTGCTAGGGTTTTCTGAAAGGCAGCATTTGATCATTTGAATCACTTCAACTAAGCGTTGTGTTCCTTAAGTTCAGCTAGCCTGCATTTTTTTTGAAGAATGAGTTAAACAAAATGATTACATTTGAGTAACCATTTTGTAAAAATAAGGTGGTGATGAGATGCTTAAATATTTAACTACTTTCTGTAGCAATAGATTTCTACAAATGAATGTTATCAATACATAAAGGCTAAGGCAGTCAGGGCTTTAACGCTCCAAAAACATGCTAAAGCATGTGTTTCAAAGCACTATAATCAAGTAGCTACCACATATTTAGCCAGCTGATAAGTTACTACTGAAATGTAAAATCCAATGGCCAAAGCATGTGTTCCTGGTGAAGGGTCCCGGTCACAGTGTGTGCTATGCTTGCCATCTGACCCAGACTAACCTATTTCTCTGTGATCTTTGACTCTGCAAATGATGAAATTGAGACACCTTCAGAAGAGCCTAAGACCCAATTTATTTTTGTGACACTGATCTTTTCCCTTCCAAACCACTTTGCACTGTAGTGTTTCGTTGATGAGCTAAATGTGAAGCCTCTCTAGCATTGCCTGTTCTGTCACACCAAATGCTTCATTATTAAGGAATGAGAACTGATTCTTGATCGGTTAAACCCTAATGTGAAGGAGGGATTCATCTTATTTAAAGATTTTTTTTTGCTATTATGACACTATCTTTATAAGAATAATTGCATAACATTAGTGACTGAAGGGTCCTTTTCGCCATCTTAGGCTCTCGCCAAACAAGCCAAGATTGATTTTGCCGAAAAGATCGCCAGGGAGAAGGAAATGCATGAAAAGATCTCTGTGGAAAGAGTCCAAGCACGTTATGAGAAGCATTATGGGATATGTTCAGAAATTTTGGATCAAATACTCGATTTGTGCACTAAAGTAGCAGACTATCGGTTGCTGACAAATAAGTAAGTACCAGTTTGCATAACTGAGAGGAGAGAGTCACTACAGATGTGGGAATGTTAAAGCAGCCCAGTTGATGTAACAGATGGGTAATGCATATTGCATGAACACAGAATGAGAAGCAGAGGCTTGAAAGTGATTACTTTCTGGCATTATTTGGGGCACATCACCTGTTCATAAGTTGTACCTGAATTTGTTATTTGCCAAGACAGTAATTTATGAAACCCTTCAAACTCAATAGAGGGCGAAATTAATTGAAGAGTGCTAATACTTAAATTATTTCAACATGCCTTTTGTCTAAAAAATTCAATATATTTACCATGAAATATTCAAAATAAAAAAGAAAGCCAGTGTAATAAGTAAAATTTTAAAGTACTATAAATCTAAAGGAGGAAGTTACAAATCAGAAATGCACTGAGGCAACAGATCCATTCTTTTTATTAATTATTAGCTTACTTATTTTTAAATTTTTATTTATATTTTTAATTACAGTTTATTCAATTTTTATCCCAGCTGTAGCTCCTTCTCTTGTCTCCTCCCAATCCCACCCTCTCTCCCGCATCTACACCCATGCCCCTCTCCAAGTCCACCGATAGAGGAGGTCCTCCTCCCTTTCCCTCTGACCCTAGCCTATCAGTTCTCATCAGCACTGGCTTCGTTGTCTTCCTCTGTGGCCTACTAAGGCTGATCCCTCCCCCCCAGGGGGAAGTGATCAAAAAGCCAGCCACTGAGTTCATGTCAGAGATAGCCCCTATTGTCCTTACTAGGGAACCCACTTGGACACTGAGCTGCCATGGGCTACATCTGTGTACGGGATCTAGGTTAACTCCATGCATGATTCTTGGTTGGAGTATCAGTCTTAGAAAAGACCCCTGGGCCCAGAATTTATGGTTGTGTTGCTCTCCTTGTGGAGCTCCTGTCCCCTCCAGGTCTTTCTATCTCCCTCTTCTTTCATAAGATTCCCTCAATTCTGCCCAAAGTTTGGCTATGAGTCTCAGTATCTGCTTTGATCCCCTGATGGGTACAGTCTATCAGAGGCCCTCTGTGGTAAGCTCCTGTCCTGTTACCTGTTTTCTCTCTCTTCTGATGTTTTCCAGAAGCAGAAAGACCCACATGGTATATACTCACTTCTAAGTGGATATTAGGCATACAATATAGGATAAACATACTAAAATCAGTACACCTAAAGAAGCTAAGAAAGAAGGAGTACCCTGAATAAGAATATCAATCCTCATTCAGAAAGGATAGACATTGGAAGAAGCAGATTCATGCTTTACTGACTCTTACCTTCCTAATTCTAAAGAAAAGACACACAAACTACTGTGTGATTTCTTTTATTTATTTGTTTGTTTGTTTATTACAATTTATTCACTTTGTATCCTGGTTGTAGCCCCCTTCCTTCTGTCCTTCCAATTCCACCTTCCCTCCCTCTTCTCCCAATGCCCCTCTCCTAGTCCACTGATAGGGGAGGTTCTTTTCCCCTTCTATATGACCCTAGCCTATCAGGTCTCACCAGGACTGGTTGCATTGTCTTCCTCTGTGGCCTGGCAAGGCTGCAACCCTCCCCCCAGGAGAAGGTGATCAGAAAGCCTGTCACTGAGTTCATGCTAGAGACATCCCCTGCTCCCCTTACTAGGAAACCCACTGAGTCTATGCGATATATCTGAGCAGGGGTTTTAGGTCCTCTCTATGCATGATCCTTGGTTGGGGTATCAGTCTCTGCAGGGCCTCCAAGGCCCAGTGATTTGGGCTGCAGGAGAAGACAAGGAACAGGACAAGAGCCTACCTCAGAGGACCTCTGAAAAACTACTGATCAAGGTATCAAAGCAGAGGTTGATACTCTTAGCCAAACTTTGGGCAGAGTGCTGTGTGATTTCTATTCTAGGTCTGTACAATACTAATCTCCACGACATTCAAAGAGTTTTCTCATGTCACTTTGACAAAAGTGCATTCTTTATGTGTTGAATCTAGTGGAGATGGCCCTCAGTTAAGGCTTTTAGGCAAATATAATATCTAAGTTCACAGGCCTATAATTTATGATGCCTTGCTAGGCGCTAAAGCAGAGTAAATCTTGGATCTCAGGGAAGGTGACTCCACAGTGCAATTGCCATGTCATCCAGTTAGCTGGCATACTATCAAGTCTGTAGGCTTACATCTTCTTATGACCTCACAATGAAAGGAACAAGAGCCAAAGACTCATGGAATCAGCAGAGAGAAGAGGAAAAGTATGCCATCTCTCCTACATGGAAAGGTTTTTATCTACTTGTCTGCTTTCTAAAGCCATTTATTAAACATAATTATATAATGACATCATTTTGAAGTTAAAAATATGCTGCAGCTTAATAAACAAACTAAATTATACTTACTGAAAGATGACGTATTAAACAGTAAGTTTTAATATAATGCTCTTATAAGTTATATTATACGTATCATATAATATATAATTATGTTATCTATCATTATGATATACTATAGGTTAACATAAATTCGAATGTTCTGCAATATTAAAAAAATATACAGAAGTCATAAATAAACAGGAAGATGACGCAAATCATGAAAGCCAAAAATAGATTACTATAAGAACTAAGAATTTTAATATAAAAATTGAAATAAATTAGAGGTGAAAATATACATAGTTAGACATGGATATCTTTAAACAAAAGTCCATAATTTTGAGACACAAAAGCACATTGAATTCTTTTGGGGAATTGTGGAATAAACACACTTATCCCTGTTCCTCCCACTAAATCCCTGGTTTTAAATCACACATAAAAAGTCTAGGAAAATATAGAGAAAAGTGAAATGGTTGATAACTCAGGTCTAACAAATTGTGTAGTAATGACCTCTATGGATTTTATTTTTGCTTCAAATATCCTAAATAAGACCTGGATTTTTTTTTTTGGTTTGAGATACATTAATGGTATTGATTTTCCAGTAAAAAAGTAAGCTAGTAAAATGAAAAATTTTAGATAATAACAACAGTTCTCCAAACTCCACAGGCAAAACTGTAACTTCACTTACACTTATGTCAACAAAGGTAGGAATCCTCATCTATGTAATGTAACGAGGGGCTCCAACTATTTACACATCAGAATGATGGCAGGGAGATGAAGCAGGAGGCATGGATTTCTACCTCCACTTGAGTATGTCAGAAAACTCATGCAGTCTCCATGGCATGTGTTGGACGGTCTGAGTAGAAACATTCCCCAGACAGAAATGTCTCTACAGTAAAGCCCATCCAGACTCTGACAGCAAAATTCCCACCTCTTCCCAAGAGTGATAATGTGCTCCTTTTCTTGTGTGTCATGGGAGGTGTCCATGGACTGTTACCCACACTTGCCAGGAACAAGACAGTATTTCCAGAGCATTGTCATAAAAAGCAAACAAAATTGAGATGCAAGTATTGTAAACTATGACCATAAATGTCATTGCTGCCCATCATGTCAAGAACCAGAAAGAGCTCAAACTGGAAGTTAAAAGGCAATATGTGGTACTGTTATATACTGAAAGGCATTTTGCTTAAGTTCTTAAATGTGACCCTGTTCGGAAGTAGGGATTTTACAGATATGATTGGTTATGATGAGATGTTGGTTAATTCAACATAACTGGTCTCATTGTAAAAGACAGAAAAGACACACAGCAAAGGCATCACGTTGTGACAAAGGAAATGCATGATTGAGCTGCAAGCCACGAAAAATAAAATATTTCCAGCATATCATCAAAAACTACGGAAGATAACAGAGGGTTCACCAAGGATTTCAGAGGATACCTGGCTTTGTTGACATCTCATTTTAAAAATTCTGGCTTTCAGCACTGTGTGAGACAACCAATTACGATTATTTTCCCCATCCCAGTTTGTGGTAGATTGTTATAACAGCCCTAGCAAATGAATGCAGATGTCAACACTTAGATGAGAGAGGTCTTACAATTATCTAATTAAGATTTTTAAGCAGCCATGGCAAGCGCTTCAGTGAATAATTATGAGCTGCTTGAAACAAATGCAAAAATGTAGTCATAGAACAGAGATGCAATAAAAATTACTATTAAATACAAAATTTATTTTTTATTTTTTAAAATTTACTTACTTTTATTAATTACAGTTTATTCACTTGGTATCCCAGCTGTAGCCCCCTCCCTAATCCCCTCGCAAACCCAGCCTTGCTCTCTCATCTCCTCCCATGCCCTTCCCCAAGTCTACTGATAGAGAAGGTCCTCTTCCCCTTCCTTCTGACCCTATTCTATCAGGTCTCATCAGGACTGGCTGCATTGTCTTCCTCTTTGGCCTGGTAAGGCTGCTCCTCCCTCAGATGGAGGTGATCAAAGAGCCAGCCACTGAGTTCATGTCAGAGACAGTCCCACAGCTTCAAAAGTTTTAGTTTGTGAACATTTGGCCTTATTGCTTGGGCCTCTGGAAGCTAGAAAAGTATGGAAATCATAGAAGTATGTAGTAGAGAAGCCTATTACCTAGTGCCAACAAGGAATTGAAAGAGAGAAGGTAGAGTCCCAATATTCCCTTCAAAGTCACATCTTCATGCCCTAACTTCCCATCAAGCCCTTGTCACATAAGAGTTCCATTCCCCAATAATACTGTCACAGTTTGGTGACAAAGAGCTCAACCCATAAGCTATGGAAATAACTCAAGATGCAAAGTACACACACATTATTTCAGTCCTGGAAATAGAAGATAAATGGAGCTGAATAGTGATTAAAAAAAAACAGTATTTGAAAATTTATTGAATTTACCAAGACACGTAAATTTATAGATTCAAAAGTTATGCAAACTCCAAATAAGATAAACTCAAATAAGTTCATATAGAGGCAGATAATAATTAAATTTCTGGAAACTTGGAAAAGAAGGCACCATGAAAGCCCTCAGGAAAATAGTATTTCAAATGACTGGTTATTTCTCTCTACAAACCAGAGAAAACAGAAATGACAAAGTAGTTTTCAAGTGCCATAACAAAAAAATCCTCTCAACCCACAATTTTATACCCAGATAAAACACCCATCAAGGGAGCCTTCAGACATGGCTCAGAATGTAAGATAATTTGTTTCTCTTGCAGAGGGCTCAGACCCAGTACCCAGCAGCCACAGGGTGGATCACACTGTCCAAGGAATTTTATGTCCTTTTCTCACCTATGAAGTATCCAGCCATACATGTGGTGCACAAACATTCAAGCAGACAAACCACCTAAACAAATTTTAAAAAATATATCAAAGCTTTAAAGAAACCTATCATACAAGAATGAGAAATTTGGCATTGTTAGGTGATAGTTGCCAAAAACAGTTGCTGCCAACATACCTACCCGTTAGTGGGTGGCCAAAAGATGTTTTGTTTTGTTTTTTTTACCAGGAAGAAAATTATTTTATGAAAGAAAATTTAGACTAGGCAAAGCAAAGAAAGAACACAGTAAGAAACAGGAAGGCGTGTTATCAGGGGAAGTGAAAGCATGACAATGGGCAATGCACTTCTCAGTGTGCGTAGAGGAAGCCTTTCATTTCAATATAGCGGACATAAAGAAACAAAAAGATGTTCTTTGTTCCTATTTGTCAGCAGTACTATTATGCTAGTAGATGTATAAATTGGATATGCACAATGAAATGTCTGTTGCACATGCTGTATAACCTAAACCGGATTTGTTACAGGTAGATTAAAAATGATTTGAAGAATTAATCATTTAATCCATGGTAAACATGGAAGTAAAACCTAGAACCTCTGCTCCGATGTTGGCCATGGTAGCTCAGTATCCAAGTGAGTACCCTAGTAAGGGGAACAGTTTCTAACATGAACTCAATGGTGGGCTCTTTGACCGCTCACCCCTCCCCGAGGGAGGAGCAGCCCTGCTAGGCCACAGAGGAGGACTTGCAGTCAGTCCTGAAGACACCTGATAAACCAGGGTCAGATGAAAGGGGAGGAGCTTCTCCCCCACCAGTGGACTTGGAAAGGGGCAGGGAGGAGATGAGAGGGAGGGTAGGATGGGGAGAGAATGAGGGAGGGGGATACAGCTGGCATACAAAGTTAATAAACTGTAACTAATATAAAAATAAATAAATATTAAAAAAACTATAAGAAATACCAATAAATAGACTTCACCTTCACATAATAACTTCATTTCTAAATACATTAATTAAAAGATACCACTCCTAGGCATATATTCAAAATATGCTCAAGTATAAAACAAGGACATTTGCTCAGCCATGTTCATAGCAGCTTTATTCGTAATAGCCAGAAGCTGGAAACAACCCAGATGTCCCTCAACAGAGGAATGGATAAAGAAATTGCGGTACATTTACACAATGGAATACTACTCAGCAATTAAAAACAAGGAAATCATGAAATTTTCAGAAAAATGGTGGGATCTAGAAAAAATCATCCTGAGTGAGGTATCCCAGAAGCAGAAAGACAAATGCGGCATATACTCACTTATACGTGGATACTAGACATATAATATAGGATAAACATACTAAAATCTGTACACCTAAAGAAGCTAAGCAAGAAGAAGGACCGTGGGTAAGGTTATCAATCCTCACTCAGAAAGGAAAGCAGGACAAACATTGGCAGAGGGAGAAAACAGGGAACAGGACAGGAGCCTACCACAGAGGGCCTCTGAAAGATTCTACCCAGCAAGGTATCAAAGCAGATGCTGAGACTCATAGCCAAACTTTGGGCAGAGTTGAAGGATAATAAGTTTAATGCCATTTACACTGGTACATCAGGAATCTAATCTAAGGAGGGAGAAATAAACTCAAGTGACAAAGAAGGCAGTAATGAAGAGCAGAAAGAAGGAGAGATAGTACAGCCTATGAATATCAGGAATAAAGCAAAGGAGGCTACCTCAGAGCCATTAAACAGTGGAAGGATAAGAAAGCATGGTATGAACGACTGAGCACTTTAGTATGCTAACAGAAGAAATGAGCTACTTTCTCAGAAAACAGAAATGCCACAAAGCACCTATATGAAATTTGGCAGGCTCAATAACTAGTTGAATTTGTATAGGCTTATAACTCTTAGGGAAATTAAACTTGTAATTTTAGAAGTCTTCAAAAGAATTTTCAGTCCCAGATATTATTATTGAAGGTATCTCCCAAGCATTTGAAGAATTAATAACTAGCCTTCATTTCCAAAATGATTATATATATGTATATATATATATATATATGCCTTTCAGAGAAAAATAATGATTACAATTCCAATTCACTTTATGAAGTCACTACCATCCCTTTTTTTTTGTAAATATAGATGAAGGTATTATTACATTCCTCTGAGCAATAAAGTACCTAGAAAAGAAGAAGGAATTGACAGAAATGAACCCTCTGGTTCCATGATTCATGAGATAATGAAGAGCATGAGCTGTTGGTAGAAGAGCCCACACACAGATCAATTGATCAGAATAGAGAAGCCAAAATTAGATCACCACAAAAAATCACCCACCTGACTTTGATTAAGATTCAAAAGTAATTTGATGAAAGAAAGCCTTTGTTAGGCAATAACACTGGTGAAATTGGATAATTACAGGAACAAAAATTTTAAAAAAATTAACTCATCTTTGAACTTCTTTTCTCATAACATATACAAATCTAACGAAAATGTGTCCTAGGTGGAAATGTAAAAGAGTATAAAATTTTACATGTCAGAGAAATATTTTGTTGCCCAACGAATAGGCAAAGAGGCCTTAGACTTTATACCAAAATCATGGCTCTTAAGAGAAAAAGATGATAACCTGTACTTTATTACAATGAAAAATGTTTTGCTGTACAAAAAGCAGAAGTCAATAAATGGACTTTTGTAAAATGTAAACAATGGCTACAGAAGACTTTAAGACATAGAGTTTGACAGAGTACTTACAGAACACAATTCAAGCAGAGGAATGGTAGCCTGGGCCTTCCCTAAAGCTACCAGAGAAAACCTATGACCTCCCCACTCCCAGCAGCTGCCACCTGCTGGAAGCACCCCAGCTGGTGGTGAGGCCTCCGGTACTTTGCTCCGGCAGCAGGGCCCATGGATAGGTTGTCCATGCTCCGGCAGCTCACCCTTCATCCGTGTGTACATGGACAGCACTAGTTGTACTCTCTGTTGATTTGGAAGACAAAGAAGAAAAATAAAAAGGAGGATGAGAGGGAAAAGGAGGAGAAGGAAGAAGAGCTCCTCCTTGAGAGGAGGACAATATGAAGGCAGCCATCTAGGATGAGTTGGAGAGTGGAGTGAGTTGGGTCTGAGCTACATACACTGTATTCATACATGAAATTACCAAAGAATATGTAATTTTAAGAAACAGAAAAATTAAAAAAAAAACAGAAAACAAATAAAATCAAACCAATCCAAACTAGAAAATATATTTACAAAATCATTACTGAACAATACATACAAAATTTTCAACCTCATTAGACATCACAGTGAGATACAGTGAGAGGTCATTATCACAGTGTCTAAAATGTGGGAGAAATGGCACAAAATGCCACTGTCACTGATATGTAGAAAATCATTTATTCATTATTAGTAGGGGTCAAAAATGGCAGGGCCCTTCTGGAAAAAGAGTTTGGCAGTTTCGTTTTTTAACATTTTTATTTAACGTTAATCACAGGTTATATACTTTGTGTCCCAGCCGTAGGGATACATCCTGCATGCCCTTCCTATCCCACCCTTCCTTCTCTCATCTCCTCCCTGCCCCTCTCCAAGTCCACTGATAGGGGAGGGCCTCCTCCCCTCCCATCTAACTCTAGCTTATCAGATCTCTTCAGGAATGGCTGCAATGTCCTCTTCTGTGGCCTAGCAAGGCTG
>CM053743.1:54489021-54534863 GCA_028658305.1 Pachyuromys duprasi | reverse complement strand
CACAGCCTGAGTCAATCCCCAGATAATTATGCTAAATATATACCAATCCCTAAATCTTATGTACCATATAATTTTATTTATAGGGTGTGTAGCTGTATAGCCTGAGTCTTAGCCAGAAACTCACAACTCCCTGTCATCCTCTTGAGTGTGCTTATTGTAGACATGTGCCACTATACTCAAATGTATTAGATCTTATGAGTGTGTGTGTGGGGGGGGGTGTTTGTGGGTGTGTTTTCTGGTTCATGTGTGTGGTACATCAGACAGGGCTAGGGAAAGGCCAGAGGACTATTTGCAGTAGTTAATTCTCTCCTTCTACAACAGTTACTAGGGACTGAACTCAAGTAATCAGGCTTTGGGCAATCTCTGGTTCCCACCACTTTTGGAGCTTAACAGGTAGGCCAGATTGGCTGCTCATCAAGACAGAGGGCAGCCTGTTTCTGCCTTCTCAGTGCTAAGAATGTACTATCACACCAGGCTTTTGCAAGCGTGTGTGTGTACTTTTGTTTTATTTTCGGAGTTTTTGTCTTACTACATGTCTATTTTTTTTGACCTATGCACACACATATCTGTTGGTTCTGGCATTTGAACTTATGTCCTTTTTGCTTATAAGCAAGAAATTTCCTGCCATTTTGATCACCTCTCCCTGAGGTTGGTGGCAGGGGGGCAGGTAGCCTTGCCAGGCCACAGAGGAAGACAAAGCAGCTGGTCCTGATGCTACCTGGTAGGCTAGGGTCAGATGGAAGGGAATGAGGACCTCCCCTCTCAGTGGACTAGGGGAGGGGTATAGGAGGAGAGGAGGGAGGGAGGAGGGAGGATGGGATTGGGTGGGGACAAGGGAGGGTGAGCACAGCCTGGATACAAAGTGAATACAATTGTATTTCATTGCTGATGGTTGTGAACCACCATGTGGGTGCTGGGAATTGAACTCAGGACCTTTGGAAGAGCAGCCAGCGCTCTTAACCTCTAAGCCATAAAAAGTTTTAAAGAAAGAAGAAAAGAAGTTTATTGTTTGAGCCATCTCTCCAGCCCAGTTACATAGCACTTTTGAAGTTACAGAATTACAGAAACTGAGATCCCTATTAGCAATTGTCAGGACACTAAAGAAGGGATTGTGGGGAGAGAAGAGAATAAGGCTATAGAAATGTCACATTAGTAGTTCTGTGGTCTTTTAAGTGCTTTGTGTTTAAACTACATCAATGCCATATCATGAATGTAATAGAAAAGTATAGTTTTACTTATATGAGGTAAGCTGATTGAATGAGGATCATTTGAGGAGATGAAATAGCTAGTCCAAATGTATTCATGCATTTTACTAAATATTTTAGCATTTTATGTATGTGTGTATATGTGTGTGTGTGTGTGTGTGTGTGCATGCTAGTGCCCACAGACCCTGAAAGAGGGTATCAGATCCCTTGGAGCTAGGTTACCAGCTAGCTGCCTGATATGGGTGCTGGGAAGTGACCTCAGATTCTCCAGAAGAGCAGCATGTTCTCCAAACCACTGAACTAGCTCCAAGCCTCAGTGAATCTTAAGATTTACAGTTAATTACTTGTACTTCTGTGTCTAGGAATGGATCCCACAAAACTTTCTTCTTCCATGTTAGCATGTGCATAGATATCATTACTGTTCAGGTAGTATTTATGCAGCTGTTTCTAGGAGAGACTGTTTAATGGCGGACTACCTGATACTTTGGCTCTTACAATGTTTCTGTCCCCTCTTCTGTGACATACCTGAGGCATAGATTGAGGATCTATGATGAGAACATATTTGTTGTTCTTGGACTCTCAACCCTCTTTTAATCTTGGTATTGTTTTTAGTATGGTTTTCTGTGATGGGCTTCCTCTGCTTAAAGAAAAACTTTTTTCTTTTTTTTTTAATTGCACTTTATTCACTTTGTATCCCCCCATAAGCCCCTCCCTCCTCCCCTCCCAATCCCACCTTCCCTTCCCCTTCTCCACACATGCCCCTCCCCAAGTCCACTGGTAGGGGAGGTCTTCCTTTCCTTACTTCTGATCCTAGTCTATCAGCTCTCCTCAGGAGTGGTTGCTTTGTCTTCCTCTGTGGCCTGGTAAGGCTGCTCCCCCATCAGGGTGAGGTGATCAAAGAGCAGGCCAATCAGTTCATGTCAGAGGCAGTGAACCCAAGAGCTGGTTCTTTGAGAAAATCAACAAGATAGACAAACCCTTAGCCAAACTAACTTAAAGGCAGAGAGACAGCATCCAAATCAACAAAATTAGAAATGAAAAGGGGGACATAACAGACACTAAGGAAATCCAAACAATCATAAGGACTTACTTCAAAAGTCTATATGACAGAAAATTTGAAAATCTAAATGAAATGGACAATTTTCTTGATCGATTCCACTTACCAAAGCTGAATCAAGACCAGATAAATCAATTAAATGGTCCTATATCCCCTAAAGAAATACAAGTGGTCATTAAAAGTCTCCCATCCAAAAAAAGCCCAGGACCAGATGAGTTTCAGTGCAGAATTCTACCAGACCTTCAAAGAAGAGCGAACTCCAGTTCTCTTCAAATTATTCCATAAAATAGAAACAGAAGGAACACTACCAAACACATTCTATGAAACCACAGTCACCTTGGTACCTAAACCTCACAAAGACCCAACAAAGAAAGTAAATTTCAGGCCAATCTTCCTTATGAACACTGATGCAAAAATATTCAACAAAATACTTGCAAACCGAATACAAGAACACATCAAAGATATCATCCACTATGACCAAGTAGGCTTCATCCCAGTCATGCAGGGGTGGTTCATTATACAGAACTCCATCAATGTGATACACCATATTAACAATCTGAAAGAAAAAAAAACACATGATAATCTCCTTAGATGCTGAAAAAGCATTTGACAAAATCCAACATCCGTTCATGTTTATAGTATTGGAGAGACCAGAGATACAAGGCACATAACTAAACATAATAAAGACAATATACAATAAGCCTATAGCCAACATTAAACTAAACGAACAGAAACTTAGATCAATATCATTGAAATCAGGGACAAGGCAAGGCTGCCCACTCTCTCCATATCTCTTCAACATAGTTCTGGAAGTCCTTGCTAGACAAATAAGACAATTGAAGGAGATCAAGGGGATACAAATCGGAAAGGAAGAGGTCAAAGTATCACTATCTGCAGACTATATAATGGGATACCTGAGTGACCCCAAAAAATTTACCAGGGAACTCCTACAGCTGATAAATACCTTCAGCAAAGTGGCTGGATACAAAATTAACTCAAAAAAAAAAATCAGTAGCCTTCCTATATACAAAAGACAAAAGGGCTGAGAAAGAAAATAGGGAAACAACACCCTTCACAATTGCCACAAAAGACATAAAATAACTTGGTGTGACCCTAACCAAGGAAGTCAAAGACTTGTATGAAAAAAATTTCAAGTCTCTGAAGAAAGAATTAGAAGAAGATATCAGAAGATGTAAAGATTTCCCATGCTCATGGCTTGGCAGGATTAACATAGCAAAAATGGTCATCTTACCAAAAGCAATCTACAGATTCAACGCAATTCCCATCAAATTACCAATACAATTCTTTACAGACCTTGAAAGAAAAATCTCAACCTCGTATGGAATAACAAGAAACCCAGAATTGCTAAAACAGTCCTCTACAATAAAAGATCTTCTGGAGGTATCTCCATCCCTGATCTCAAGCTGTGCTATAGAGCAACAATAATAAAAACTGCGCTGTACTGGCATAGAAACAGAATGGTGGATCGATGGAACCGCATAGAAGACCCAGAAATAAACCCACACACTTACGGACACCTGATTTTTGACAAAGATGCCAAAACTGTACAATGGAAAAAAGATAGCATCTTCAACAAGAGAAACCTCTTTAATGAGGAATGGTAGCTAAAATACAATGTGGAATTCTGATGTAGCAAAGTGGTAGTAGCAGAAATCTAATAAAAGAAGCTATCACCTTGAGAGTGGGGTATCGGAGGGGTTTAAGGAAAGATAACTGGAAGGAGAGGGAAATGATAGGGAGAAGTGATGTAACTCAATTTCAATTAAAAAACTAAAAACGTTAAAAGTGCATGAAGTCGAGGACAAGAGGGGAGGACACATGGGGTATGGCAATGATCGCTAGACTGTGTAAAATTTCTTAAGGATTACTAAAATATTATGTTTTTAAAAAACGAATTACAGTTAAGAAGAAAGGAGGGCATTGAGGCTGGAAGCCGCTGCAGGTGGCTTTTTCTCTGGAACCTGAGCAGATTGGGTCTAGAAAAGAGGGAGCCTGGAGTCTTGAGGAGCAAGGTTATCAGTGTCCTTGGAGACTAGAGAAGCTATTTCATAAAGCATTCCCCACTTTACCCATTTTATCCATTGCTTTCATTGCATCCTTGTGTGAGAGAAAAATTACGGTAAAGGCCAGATAGCTGTGGTGGTTTTTTTTTTTTCATTTCTTTTTGTGAGTGAAATATGTGGGGTAATTTTATGGATTGTAATTACAAAGCCAGAGAACATCCTCAAATGCCATACTAAAAGATCACCACTAAAAGGAATATTAAAATACTGTATGAAGGAACACGGGTAATTTTTAGCCTTCCATTCTGGTAACTGATGGAGTAAGACAGAAGGATAGATGCCTGAATATGATGAGAGCTGACTTTTTTCAAGACCCTTGACCACATAACCCTTTAAGCAGGAAAGGTTTTCAGACCTGTACTCATTGAAGGACAGGTCCCTGCAGCCCTCTTTTCAGCCCCTGGGTATCTCTGTTTTGATTTATGCCCTCAAATACACCTGTTCTAGGCTCTGTTCATGAAAGCATGACACACCTGTCCTTTTGTGTCAGGGTGATGCACTTAGCATTTCTCCGAGATCCTTCCATGTTTTAAATACGACGTTTTAAAATTCTGCTTTCAAAGTCTAGGTGGACCGTTTTTCTTCCTTTTCTTTCAAATTCCAGATGGACTATTTTTCCTTCAGAGACATTGTCAGAGTCATAGCAACCTCTTCTTTTCACACATTTTGTTCCTCACAGAGGTGTTTCCTGGTCACTCTGTCCTGATTGCCTCCTAAGCATTCTCTCGGCCTTAGCTTAGCAGACATTTCTTCAAAGAGGCTTTTCTCAAACCAACAAATAGGGTCAAGTCAAACTGTTACATTCTCCCACTGTATAATTCTCAGCTGAACCTCCTGTTTACGTAATTTCTTTTACCATTTTTCCCAGTGCTGGCTATCAGAGGCTAGGAAATGCATTTTCTCTTGTATCTTGGGAAATGTCTGGAACTTAAATGTTGCTTAGTGCCACTGACTCTTCAAACCTTTCTTATTGTCTGTGTTGTACAAGAGCAATTATCTGAAACAATGACTGTGATCCAAAAACTAACGCTTTTTAATTCCCAGCTTTGGTATCAAATGACTGCAACTTTATGATGTAATTTAAATGATCTAACATT
This sequence comes from Pachyuromys duprasi, assembly GCA_028658305.1. Taxonomy (NCBI): domain Eukaryota; kingdom Metazoa; phylum Chordata; class Mammalia; order Rodentia; family Muridae; genus Pachyuromys; species Pachyuromys duprasi. The sequence goes on along the minus strand of CM053743.1, from coordinate 54,529,420 downwards.
CTACTTCGGTAAGCAATGATTAGAATAAATGAGTACCAAGGTTCCTTTAAGATCAATTTACTTAGGTGCATATCATTGTAACTTTTCTGTTACAATGATATGCAGGTAATTTTGACATTGTACATGTAGTAAGCTTTAAAAGTATTTGAAATAATCATTTTTCTTTATGTCAAATGTTATAAAAATAACATAAGACCAGAGATTAAGGTAAAGTATTTCACTAAACTATTCATTAATGACTTCCTTTTTTTCTTTTTGTCTCAATAGTCTTATTCCACATAAGCTGATGCATGATTGGAAAGAACTATTTTTTAGTGGAAATCCCATATATGAACAGACTTCTCTTAAACATGGGCATGTAAGACCTACTGAGAATTTTTTAGAAATGAAGAAAAAAGACTTACTTGATGTTAACGATTATGAAGACTATAAGGTATATGAGTGAATTAAATATAATAAATTTCTTTCTTGAATGATAATTTGTGTTATTTTACTTAATTCCTAGTAATGAAAACAGACATTTAACATTTGCATTTTCTCTTGTATTAATTCATGTATATGACTAAGTTTTACCTGCTTAAAGAATTCATCATTAACATTTGATGTTCACAGTAATATTAGAACAGTCTAAAGTAATTGAGTGCAATACATTGAGCAAACAGTGTCAGAAGAATGCTCGCTAATTTTTTTATGAGCTGTCTACCTTTGTTTCAGAACATTGTTAAAAGGTAATTTTCAAAATAACTTATCTCAGTAGCATAGTGTTTTCCAGGCAAAATAGAAAAGGAGGTCGTCATAGGGTTTAGAGTGGCATAACATGCATACAATATTTTATTCAAAATATAAGAGTATTAGATACCAATTGTACATTCCATGTAGTTTTCAGTTCAATTTTGTTTAAATTATACATATTTAAGAAGCCAGTATGATAATTTGATATAGTTACGCAATGTATATGGTTTATAACAGTTTATGATGTATTTTGTATTGAGTTAAGAATGGCACACAGAGGTCTTTAGAACAGAGAAATCACACGTTCCCTGTTAGAAAGCTGTCCAGAAACCTTTGGGGGTTAAGCAGTGAGCATTATCCACTACTGTCGACCTCAGTATCTAATTTCTAAGCGCTGAAGACGAATGGTGCCTCAATTTATAAAATAACAATAATATAATTAATGTGTTTTTATTAAGCTCATTAAGAGGATAAATGTTAAATGTTTTGTCCAATGAACTGGGAATTGGATTTAAGTAACACATACTAATTTATGTCACCATCCAAATCCCCCTCACCCCACTTCATTTCACCCTTAGATGTAAAGATATAAAATTGGTGGCTCTTGAATGCATGTTCCGGGTAAATGCACAGCCATGTAATGAAGAGTGAGGATGCTTATGGTAAGAAGTATCACTGACTTTTAGGTTAGCAAATGCAATATGAAAACAGGAATGAATGAAAGGGAACTGGATCTAGTCATTCACTGATAATCAATGAATAGCTAATAAACATTTATTATGAGGATGAATATATACAATGAATTTATGACAATGGCCAGGGTAATGGACAAAATAGCACTAATATGTAGACATTAAAGTTAAGACTGGTAAAATCAAGATGTAAATTGAATTAATTAATTTAAAAAATTTTAAATGACTGTGGTAAAAAAAAGTTAATCAAACAATAAATGATTGTGGGGAACTAGATGTACACCTCATTCTAATTGAATGACAGCATATTTAAATCCTTAATAGGATTATTATGTAATTTGAGTTGACTAGACACTTAATAACCACATACAAATTTTATTTAATGTGGCTGTGGAATAGTACCTGAACCTCTAGTATGTTTACCTATTATGTTTCATGTTCCATGAGAAAAGATGTTTTTGATAAATATCAAACTATATTAAGGCAGTTCTTCTCATTAGTTAAGACGTCATTGCTGCCTAGTTGAAGCAGAATCCTTTGACAGCCTTAGAGGATTCATAGTTCTTTTGGTCTCATAAATCAGAGGACCATGTAGGGCACAACTGAGTAAAGATCTGTGTTTCTATTTTGTTTGTTTGTTGTTTGGAAAATGGTTACCACAGGAACATGCTTGTCTTGCTCGCATCCTGAGGACCCTGGCATGTTTCTTTTGCAGGAAACTGTCAGCTTTGGTTAGGAGTTTGCTAATGTCTGTCGGCCACTGGGGATATTTTCATGTAGCATCTTTGCTATTTTTCTAGAAATGAAAATTCCTTTTATTTCCTTGCTTATATGCTTTGTTCTTTTTATCTGACAGTAAAAATAGATCCTATGTAGATTATCAGAAACACTGACTTTCTTTTTGTTATTGTTCTCTATTTTGAAGACTTTGTTCTCTTGAGGAGCATCTAAATATTCCAGCATAGAGGAAAAATTAATATTTCAACTCATAAAATATGTTATCAGTTATAGCCTATAACAAATACAAAAGGGCAGCTGATCCTCCTGCCTGTGGGTGCACACAGGGCAACTACAGGGAGGCTCAGAAACGTGAGAGTCTTCAGAAAACCATAGATAATATCTTCTCCTATGCCCCTTTTCCACAGACCACTGATAGGGGAGGTCCTCCTCCCCTTCCCTCTGACCCTAGCCTATCAGGTCTCATCAGGACTGGCTGTACTGTCTTCCTCTGTGGCCTGGTAAGGCTGCTCCTCCCTCAGGCAGAGGTGATCAAAGAGCCTTCCCTGAGTTCATTTCCATGACAGTCCCTATTCCCACTACTAGGGAATCCTCTTGGGCACTGAACTGTCATGGGCTACATCTGTGCAGGGGTTCCAGGTTATCTTCATGAATGGTCCTTAGTTGGAGTATCAGTCTCAGAAAAGACCCCTATGCCCAGATTTTTTCACTCTCTTTGTGGAGCTCCTGTTGCCTCCAGGTCTTTCTATCTCCCCTTTCTTTCATAAGATTCCCTTCACTCTGCCTAAAGTTTGAGTCTATGAATCTCAGCATCTGCTTTGATACCCTGCAGGGTAGAGTCTGTCAGAGTCTGTCTGGTAGGCTCCTGTCCTGTTCACTGTTTCTTCCCTCTTCTAATGTCTCTCTAGTTTGCCTTTCTGAATGAGGATTGAACATCTTACTCAGGATCCTCCTTGCTTAGCTTCTTTATGTGTGCAGATTTTAGTATGATTATCCTATATTATATGTCTAACATCCACTTATAAGTTAGTATATACCATATGTCTCTCTCTGCTTCTGGGATCCCTCACTCAGGATGATCTCTAGTTCCCACCATTTGCCTGCAAAGTTCATGATTTCCTTGTTTTTAATTGCTGAGTAGTATTCCATTGTGTAAACTATACTACAATTTCTGTATCCATTCCTCAGCTGAGGAATACCTGGCTTATTTCTAGCTTCTGGCTATTACAAATAAATCTGCTACGGACATGGTTGAGCAAATGTCCTTGTTGAATACTTGAGCATCTTTTGGATATATGCCTAAGAGTGGTATAGCTGGATCTTGAGGTAGCACTATTCCTAATTGTCTGAGAAAAGGCCAGATCGATTTCCAAAGTGGTTGTTCAAGTTTACATTCCCACCAGCAATGGAGGAGGGTTCCTCTTTCTCCACATCCTCTGGAGCATGTGTTGTCACTTGAGTTTTTGATCTTAGCCATTCTGATGTGTGTAAGGTAAAACCTCATGGTGGTTTTGATTTGCATTTCCCTGATGACTAAGGACCTTGAGCATTTTTTTAAGTGTTAATCTGCCATTCAGTATTCCTCTATTGAAAACTCTCTGTTTAGCTCCCTACACTATTTTTTAATTGGATTACTTGATTTGTTGCTGTTTAACTTCTTGAGATCTTTATATATTCTGGATATTAGCCCTCTGTTAGATATAGGGTTGATGAAGATCCTTTCCCAATCTGTAGGCTATCATTTTGTTCTGACTACCATATCCTTTGCTTTACAGAAGCTTTTCAGTTTCAGGAAGTCCCATTTATTGATTGTTGATCTTAGAGCCTGTGCTATTGGTGTTCTGTTCAGGAAGTTGTCTCTTATGTCAATGAGTTCCAGGCTCTTCCCCACTTTTTCTTCTGACAGGTTTAGTGTGTCTGGTTTTATGTTGAGGTCTTTGATCCACTTGGACTTAGTTTTGTGTAGGGTGATGAGTACGGATCTATTTAGTATGTAGACATCCAGTTAGAGCAGCACCATTTGTTGAAGATGTTATCTTTTTTTCCATTGTGTTGTTTTGGCTTCTTTGTCAAAAATCAGATGTCCATAAATGTGTGGATTTACTTCTAGGTTTTCTATTCAATTCTATTTGTCCACCAATTGGTTTCTATGCCACTACCATGCAGTTTTTATTACTGTTGCTCTATAGTACACCCTGAGATTAGGGATGGAGATACCTCCAGAAGATCTTTTATTGTAGAACATTGTCTTAACAATCTATGTTTTTGTTTTTCCATATGAAGTTGAGAATTTTTCTTTCAAGGTCTTTAAAAAATTCTTTACAGACCTTGAGAGAATTTGTATTCTTGACATACTTTATTGATGTCCATACTTTCTTTCTCTAAAGAATTGACAACATCCACATTTGAGTTCAGGGCTCTCAGAATGCGTCCTCTCCTAGGCAACCTACTATCCTTCTTGCTGTGTTTGTAGAATGGCTACATGTAAAGAAGTGCTAACCAATGAGTAATGAAATCTTCCTATCTGCTAAGAAGGAGCAGCATCATGGAATAGCTGTCCCCATACGGTTCCCAGGCAGTTGCCATGTGGTGATTTAGCAAAGACTCGGAAGGACTCTTTAGACCCTATTAGCATGGTATTCCCCAACCTTTCCAGAACATCCATCAGCATGGCTACAGAAATGTCTGGCCTGTGGTTCTTACTGGAAAAGTCTTCTTTCACTGTATTTTTTTTTATAAGCATCTTATTAGCAGTTGCCTGCTGAGTGAATTTAGGAGTGACAATTTCTACATCCTAGGATCCTGCATCCACAGATTCAGCCCATCACTGTAGCACAAATAATGGTTTACATAAAGACTATTTTGTCCTGTTATTATCCCCTGAACAATAAGTTTGATAACCCATTTCCATAGGATTTACATTCAATGGGTATTCTAAATAATCCAGAAATGATATAAGTGATATTCTGAATGGCATGCAAAAGTTAACATTTTCTCCTGAAACTCTGGCTTCTCTTTTTATTTATAATCTCAGAACCAATTCTCCCACTTATACAAAAGGGTGACTATGCTTATATTTGTATTATTTTAATGAGTGCTTAGCTGTGGTTTTCTGAAGATTCACACATTTCTCAGCCTCTGTATAGCTGCCCTGTGTACATCAACAACCAGTTTGGATTTGGATTTCTTTTAATTTGAAATAAAGCTATGTTCTTTTTAGCACATCATCTATCTTACTTCAACTTCTTGGTAATGATTTTTCAATCATGGCTATTTTACTTTTAATGACAAAATGCTGTTTTGATTTATGATTGTTTGAGTTTGTTTCTCATGACTCTCATTGACTATGCTTTGTGATGTGATTAATGTTATGGTCCAGTCTCTAAAGTCCAGTCCCTTTAGTAACACTTCCATCTTCAAATGTATGCATATAATGATATTTCTTTTTACCAGGAGTTTTTCACTGAGTAAGTGAAATGAAGAACTAAGTGAGAGATGGAATTATTGTCTTCCAAAAATGTTTTTACTTGGAGATTCCAGGCATCATTTTGTTTCTATTCCACATCCTATTCTGTGGTATTGATTAGTTACTCAATAGATTCAGCTGATGATAGTGAATGACCTTTTTCGGAGTGGATTTTACCCTCCTTCTTGACTTCCCGGCACATCTGAACCAACCTTCATTCTCTGTTTAATCCATTTCCTTGTAGGCAGAACAGCAGTTTAGGCCTATACCGCTCGTATGGCATCACTTACAGGATATCAAGCACGGTGAAAAGTTTAGTCAATGGAAGTTAAGGTCATGTAGATCCATCATTTTATTCATTCAATCCCAAGTTTCATAATAAAAGACTATACCCTAGGTGAGTTAAATGACATGTATTTATTTTCCAACGCTCTGGAGTCTTGAAGTCTAAGTTAAAGGCACTTAGTTTGAGTTTGTAGTAAAAGCTCCATTTCTGAATTGCAGGTGGTCACCTTTTTTTTAATACACTAAGTTAGAAAGCAAGGGAAGTATGGTTTTGTTCTTCTCATAAAGATGCAGTCTTCCTTTATGACCAATCTATACCTAATATTATTTATATGTATATGATTTCAGGGCTGACTGCTTGGTATTGGACAATCAGCTGGGGAGTCCTTCCCTGAGGAAAACTATTTCTCCTGCTCTCAATATTCTTTATGACCTGTGTAGTCCAGAAGAAAGATGTTTTGGTGCCTTTAGACAATATGGATGGCTTTACTTTATTAATGTTAAATATGAATATGGAAAATTTTGATGCATAATTCTAAAGGGCTCTACAGATGTTTCTGTGTTATCAGATAGGAAAGGATAAAGGTCAGTTTGAAATAGGCAGAGTAAGCAGTTGCTTACTCAATAACAGTCCAGAGGTCACCTGAGGACAATCTTCTGTCAAATCTTCTGGAGAGATATTCTGCCCATCCCACATTATCATGTCTCTGAATCAAGACATCAGGACCTGATAAGATTAAATATTTCCTTAGACGATCAACAATACTCATGATCAACTGCCACAATACTAGAGTGCCAAGAAAAGTACGGTGCTGAAAGGAATATGCTCACTCTCTGGGCCTTTTCCTTTTATTGTGTGTTTATGGACAATTTCATACATGTTTATAATGCATTTTAACTACTGTGTCTCTTAGCTTCTTCCCATGTTTATCAATAATCCTTTTTTTTTTTTTACAAGTCCCTTTCTTATATGCCTATAATTTGGTTTGGTTTGGCTTCGTTTGCTTTTGTGACCCACTAAGTTTCACAAGGGCCTTCTGTGTGGTGGTGGGTTTAGAACTGTCCATTGGAGCCTGATGGTCTGACTGTAGATTCACAACTGAAGATAATGACCGCTCTCCCCCCAGAATCTACCACTACCCTATAGTTCATCTCTATGATACATGATTGACTAAATGACAGGCCCTGTCTTCTGTAGGTGTGGTGGGCATAGTATCAGGGGCTGTGGGATCACCACTGCAGTGGCTCATAACTGAAATGTCACCTCCCTACTTAAAAAGTTTTCTCTCTAATCCTGGTATAGAGTTTCAGGATAGGAGGATGAGGTTTTAGTGCCCACAAACTGCTATACCGGAGAAATCCTCAAGATGTCTGTCTGATCAGCTCCACGTACTGGCGGAGGATGAAATCAAAGGTCAACGCCCCCCCAAAGTTCTTTTGAGAAGCAAGACCCTGGGGTTAGTACAGAAGTGATCTGAGGTAGAGTACCACCTTTACAATGGATATAGCACAATTTAAACAGTTGTTTCTTGGAGTTTTATTGTTGTTTTAGATCAGGGTGGTCATACCCATCAGAACTGTTTAGAGGTCCCAGCACAGGAAGTTAGATATGATATGAAGTTCCACATGATGCTGCCCCCAAGGACATATGGCTGCCAGGAGAAATTCGGTGACATTAAAGTCTTTCATAGCTTTTTCTAATTAACCCTGGCTCTCGTGCCTCTGAAAGCACTGGGCTACTATAATTCTCAGTGTTCTGAATTAAGGTCTTAGAATGGGTAGAGTAGCTTGCAGAGCAGAGTAAGGAACCACAACAGAACCACAAAGCCTGTTGTTTTGTGATGACAGGTACCGTCACCGACCTCCCAGGTGAATCGCTGTGAGCCTATGTGGAAACTGAGCATGCGCCAAGTCCTTACTCATTGTCTGCACTGTGTGTTGACTGAATTTCAGCAGTTCTTAGTGCTCAAGAGGAAGGACTTTTCAGACCGTTTTTAGCTACCCCTTGTAATCAGACCTGTAATCCATTGACTGCAGCTGTTTAGTACATAAACGGTTTTCCGTCTTGGATTTCAGAAATAGAAATTTGATACTGCCTAAAAGTGTTCAACTTCTTTAGCTTCTGGTGTTGTGAGATAAAGTGTCTCGATTGCGTAGTTAGTTGAGACACTGTTCAGCTCGCCATGGGGTTCCAGATAGCACGTGAAATGGAGGAAAATTCTACTTTTTCATCATGACTGTTGGGCTAAGTCAGTGTTTCCTGGCAGTGGATGCAAGCCTCACTCTGATACACCCCTTCTGCCAAAGTCAGTAAGAGACAGACATTCTTATCCTCTGGCTCCTCTGGAATCTGAAGGCCAAACTGTCTGGGAGCTACCCCTACACCCAGACCTGACTGGAAGTCAAATGACTTATCAAAGTTGCGAGGTTCCTTTCATTGAGTAAATTTACCATTTAGAACTGTTCTGAAACCTACAATACACAGCTCATCACATTACAGTTATTTGAATTTCAGAACATGGTAGCAGCCGTGCTAATCACCCTTTTCTTTTTGCTACCGTATGAAATGCAGGAACCACATTCCTAATCATTTCCGTTGAAGCCTAGCTACCAAACCATTCCCACACGGTATTGCAGGAGCCCTGGAGGACTATCAGATCACATGAGCTGCATAAGCACTTAGGCAAAACACTTTTCTGCTTTTCCAAAGAATCCTGTGTCAAGAGCTTGAACTTGAGTTATGAAAAGCAAATCAAGGCAGCACACCTCAGGACTATGGGACAGGAAGCATGGAGAGAGATGACAGAAATAAAAGAAGGACTTGATGCTGCATTCTTGTCTCACTTTCCTTGTGAAATATGTTTTCCCCCTTATTGCCAAAGTCTCCAAATGTAATAACTGGAATATCAGATCTAGAACTTAAAAGTTACAGCAGCAAGAAGTAAGAGATGTGCTTCCATTAGATTTATTGTCCTCTGAAAACCAGGCCAGACCTTGCCAGAGGGGTAAGCCAAAAGATCTGGGGCCAGGATTTGTTCTGTATTCAGACCCAGAACCAAGATGGCCAAAGTCATTTCTCTGAGGGATCAGAACAAGGAAGAAGCAGAGGTGGAATGGAGGCAAACCCTTTGCAATATGCCAGTCATCAAAGCAAACAGGTTAAAACTAGTTAAGAGTGTGAAAGCGAGGCTAGCATGGAAGAGGACTCCAAGGCTTGGAAGCATGGTGGGAGCAATTGCCCTAAATATCTGGAAGGTCTACAGCTCATTTGCATGTCTGTCAGTAATCCGATACACTCTTTAAACTAGCTTAGGAGGCCTAAGGGAAATCCCAGTATAGGAGTATGAAATTAACCTGACATCATGTGGCAGAGCTCAGCTCCTTAGGGGCTTTAAGGAAGCTCTGACCCTGTGCCTTGCGAGTCTGAATTTGCCTGTCCTCCTCCTAGAACATATTACCTTCTTTCTTTTTTTTCCTCTTTTTTTTCTTTCTTTCTCTTTCTTCTTTTTACCTTCTTTGTTCTTTATTCATTTGTTTATTTATTCTTTTCTTCTCTTGTTTTTTTAATCAATGCAGGATTTCTCTGTGTAGCTGTCCTGGACAGCCTGTAGGCCAAGCTGGCTCAAACTCACAGAGATCCACCTGCCTCTGCCTCTGCCTCCTCAAGTACTGGAATTAAAGGCATGCATCACTATGCCCAGCACATTCCACCTTCTTAATACTGTAATTAAATTCCAACCTGGACATCAGAGGAGACACAAACATTCAAATCAATTATGACAGATAATTTTGTGTGAAAGTTTTGCAGCATTCATTTGCAATTGGTTAGTGCAACTGAAACAACCAAGAATACTACTAGTAACCATACTCCCCTAGGACTCCCTTTCTGTTTCTGGAGCTTATCATGGATCTTCTGTAGCAACAGCTTTGAACTGCTTTTGCACCACTCATTACCTCCTTCTGTTTGGCTCCTTTTGTAACATTCACTTCGTTAGGGAACATCTGTGCACATAAAGTGCAACTTTTTTTTTAATTTTGAGGTTATAATTACAACATTTTCTCCCTCAAAATCTTCCTATATGCCCCTCCCCAATCTTTTAAATTCATGCTCTTTTACTCTAATCATTATTGCATGCATAAATGTGTATATATAGACACATATATTCCTAACTATAACTTTTACACTCCATAGACTGCTTCCTGCATGTGTGTTTTCCCAAGCTGAACATTTGGTACTGAACAACCAATTGATATGCTCTTTCCTGCAAAAGGTCACCTCTTAGACTTCCTCGATTGCCTACAGTCCTTTGTATAGAGTTGAGGCCTCATGGGCCTTTCTTCATCCAATTTGGCATGTGCATTGATATCATCCTTGTTCAGCTCACAATCAGGTAGTTGTGTTGGTGAGACTATGTACAGCTTCTGACATTGCTAAGAGACACAATTTCACAGCAAACTCCCTGATCATCTGGCCCTTACATTCTCTCATTCCCCTCTTCTGCAATGTTCTCTGAGCTCGGCTTGGGGGTCTGATGTGGACATATCTACTGGGAGTGGGAATTCTGCATTTTGATTAGTTGTAGTTTTCTGTGGTGGTCTCCATCTGTTACAAAGAGAAGTTTCCTCGATGCAGGGTGAAGGCTACATTTATAAGGTGTAAGTGGTTGTAAGGACAAATGCTTGTCAGTTGTTAGGCATTACGCAGTTTCAGTAAATTAGTAGTTGCAGACTTTCCTCCAATAACCATATATTTACTAACACTGAGCAGTTGGCTAGGTTTCCAGTGCCAGATCTGGGAGTCTTCTTCTCGTTGAGTGGATCTTAACTTCAATTAGATCACTGCTGATTATCACCAAGGTCTGCACACCACTACTGTACCATTAGAGTTATCCTAACATTGATGTAGTTCATAGCTATCATAGTTAGGCAAAACTATTGGTTGTCTTTTCTTTGGAAGCTTGTATGACACCTTCTGGTACCATGAAAACTAGTCCCCAGGGAGGAAGATTTCACATCAATTCCAGCACAGGTGTCTTTGGCCCTGTTTCTGAGGTGCATGGTGTCTTCAGCAATAGGGATTTACCATACATCTAAAGTGGGTAACCAAGAGCAACAGAAATAGGCTGGATGTTTTGGGAGTCTCTTGTACAGTCCCAGCCAACAATTGAAAAGAAGGTTTCTTCTGTGTTGAAGAAGGCATTGAGGTTTTTGTTAGATGGCCTTTGGCTCTTAGAGAAAGCACTGTCAGCCCAGATGAGAAAGGGTCCTTAAAACTATTTATAATTCTCTATGGAGTTATGTGTAGCATGCAGTGTTTGTTTTTCCTGTTTTGTTTTTGGGCAGATAGCTATGATTATTTATGACAATTTCAGATGTCCTTAACATTATTTTATTCGCCTCCTTCCCCCTCTTGTATTTCCCTCCCTTGAGCGCCATTGTTCCATTTCCCCCATTACATCCCTTGTAATCGGCTGTTCCATTATCATCCTCACATCTTTTTCTGTATTTACTTCCCTCCCCTCCGTAAGGACCCTCCTTTCCCTGGTCAGATTATTTGTACCCTGCTAATCCCCTCTCTATTGCTTCCTGAGTCTCCTGTCCTGGCAATGGTCCCGCTTTGCTTTCCTGCTTTCTGTAGTTACTACAGGTTCTGCACTCACATCTGAAGGTTGGGAGCTAGGAGCCTGCAATAAGAGAGAACATATGACATTTGTTTTTCTGGGTCTGGATTACTTAATATAATCTTCTCTATTTCCATTCACTTACCTACAAAGTTCATGATTTCTTTTCAGCTGAATAGTGTTCCATAAAGTATATTACCACGTTTTTTATTATCCATTTGTCAGCTGTAGGACTTGTAGAGTATTTCCATTTTCTAGCTATTGTGAACAGAGCAGCAATGAACATGGCTAAACAAGTATCTGTGGAGGAGGTTGCCGAGTCCTTTGGCATATGCAAGAGACATGGTTGTAGCTGGATCATGCAACAGGTGTATTTTTAACTTTTTGAGAATTCTTCACACCAATTCACAGTGGCTGCCTCAGTGTGTCATCCCACCGACAGTACAGGGGCCTCCTCCATCCCCTCCCGGCATGCGCTCCAGCTTCCTCTTTTCTATTCTCACTGACCAGGTGGTTTGGATTTGCAATTCCATGATTGCTAGATATGATGAACAGGTTTTGAGATATTTCTAATCTTCCCCCATACTTTTTTCTTTTTCTTTTAATTTTTTATTATCATTTATTACAATTTATTCACTTTGTATACTGGCTGTGACCCCCTCCCTCATCTCCAGCAAATCCCACCCTCCCTCCCTCTTCTCCCCCTATGCCCCTCCCCTAGTCTTAATTTCTTTTTTGAACACTCCGGATTTAGGTGCCAGGCCCATTTTTCAAAAGGGTTACTTTTTTATTCTTTGTTTTTTTAATTATTTATGCTTTCTGGATATTAATCCTCTGTCAGATATATAGCTGGGAAAAATTGTTCCCCATTTTCTGGGAGCGCTCCTCTCCCAGATATTTGGGTTTTTTTTTTTCATTAGTGTTTTAGTTCCATGTAGTTCCACTTGTCCTTAATTCTCAAGCAAATGGAGTCCTATTCAGGAAGTCATTTTCTGCACCTAAATCACACATGGTACTTTCCAGGTTTTCTTCTAGCAATTTTAGTGTTTCAAGATTCTGGTTTAGGTCTTTGGTCCATTTGGAGTTAGTTTTTGTGCAAAGTGATAATTATGAATCATTTTATTCTTCTGCATGTGGACATTTGGCTTTCTCGGCATCGTTTGAGGAAGATACTCTCTCTTTTTCCAGCATATGTTTTTGCCATCTTTGTCAAATATGAAATGACTGAAGTCATGTGTGTTTATGTTGTAGTCTTTAATTTTTATTCCATTTACATGTCTGTTTTTGTGTCAATACCACATTGTTTTTATTACTATGACTATATAATATCTCCTTAAAATCTGTAAATGTAGTCCCTCCAGGATTATTCTTTTTGCTCAGGATTGTTTTTGCTTTCTGGGGTCTTTCATGGTTGTATATGAATTTTAGAATTTTTTTATTTCTGTGAATAAAGAGATGGGAATTTTGTTTGGGATTACATTGTATTGGCTTTTGGTAAGGTGATTATTTTCACAATGTTAATTCTACTGACTCATGATTGTGAGATATCTTTTCATTTTTCTAGTGTTCTTTCTCTCTTTGTTCAGACATTTAAAGTTTTCATTGTAGAGGTCCTTCACTTTCTTGGTTAGATTTATTCCTAGATATATTATTTCTTTTAGGCTATGTGAATGAGAATATGTCCATGATCTCCTTCTCTGTGTATTTGTTGCTGGTGTATAGAAAAGCTATTGACTTGCTCAAGCTGATTCTGAACCTGCAGCATTGCTGGATTTGTTTATCATTTCTAGAAGATTTCTGGTAGTCCTAGTCTTTGAGAGGTTCTTCCTACATCAACAAATTTCATGCATATTTGTTGAGATCCTTACTAACTTCTGCTTGTAAAATGAGAGTTTCTGAGCTTGCTCATGGTCTAGGTATTCTATTATAGCTATCCATCTTATCAGAAAATTTAAACTATAGATGCACATAATCAAATTACTAAAATGTAATGTCTATGTAGTAGCTCACTTAGTTCAGTTCATATATCAACTATATTACTAATTGAATGAATATCAATCAATATCTAGAGAGTATACTTCATTTGGCTATTTACCATTACTTATTGTCCAAATATTTAGAAACAGAACACAAGATAAATATAATAAAATAAATACAATGCTCTTGGAAATAATGTACATCACATGTAGCAAGTATAAAATATCATTATCTAGAGTTTAGCTTCTCTGCTTTATCTATACCAAACAGGCTGAGTCACAATGTAGCCTGCCCTTTTAAGAAGGGTTCTGGTCCATTTTTTTCTCCTAAGATGTGTAACAGCACTTTGTATTTTAAACCCCAGGAGTTGTTGGAAGGTTCAGACAAATGGAATTTAAAGGATGTGAGGGCAAACACTCAAAATCCATCACTGCCTTGGAAATCTAGCTTCCTGTGTGTGCTTTTCTCTCTCTTTTCATTTGTGTTTTGTTTGCTTGGTTGGTTAGTTGATTGATGGGTTTGTAAGATATTGTCATTATGTGTTCCATGTTGAACACAAACTGGAGGAAATCGCCTTGCCTCAACCTCCCAAGACTGGGATTACAGCTGTGCTACTGTTCCCACATCTTTCTGAATTCTTGTCTGTATGCACATAGATTTTAAAGATTAAGCACATTAAATGTGCATTGTTCTTGTCCCAGATTACAATTGTTCACTATAAGTGTTTTAATTAACTTCTCTACACTAGCCTTTCTGTAACTTCCCTTCTGAATACATGGTTTCTGCCATTCTTCCCATCTTCAGTCATACCTGGACTTATGGCTCTGCTGTTCACTGCAGACCCTAAAAGATGCAACCTGAAAGAGTTATCATGTTCAATATAAAAACAAGCTCACCTGAAATTTAAGGATCACTGTGTAGCCAGTTACTCCTTAGGCTACTAGTACAAGCATTAGCTGTATTTCAGGAGTCACAGACTAACTTTTCCTTGCTTTCTTCACATTGGTTTTCCAAGAGAAAACCATCCAGAGTAACTGCAAAATGAAGGCATCTCAAGAGTTTTCCTGTGGCAGAGTGGCTATGCATTGGCTCTGCTCTGAGTGGGTCAGACACTGATTTTATAACAACATTTATGTGATGTCTTCAAATAAGCCTATTGGAAGACTTTGTTCTCTGTCTTTGGCTACTACAGCAAAATACTATGTGTATCACTGAATGTTTCCAAATCGTTTTAGAACGTTATATTCCAAGATTCTCTAAGGAAACCAGCATATATAAAAATATGACACATGTTACATCCACTGAAAAAGGCTTTTTCTCTGTTAGAGGGAAGGGGGTTTTCTATGTCTTTCATCTTTTTTATATGTCATCGAATTCTAAATTGCTGAGAGCGTTCCAGCCTAGGTCTACCTGGGACATCTCAGGTCATGCAGATGTTGGTAAGTCTTAGTCATCTGCGAAGACAAAAACTGGATCCTGTGGACCTTTAGACCTTGACTATTATTCCACAGAAACTACATTGGAATGCCACTAATAAGTATATTACTATAACTCAATGTTCTTGATTTATGGAATGATGCACTATGCTCAATTCAAGATTTTTGGAATTCATAATGAACATCTCTCAATAGAATCAATAGATTCTATTTATCAAACTTTATACAAGCCATGTCTCTATATAAAAAGTGTTAATGAAGAACATCCATCTCAGTTTTAATTCTTAAGGAGTTTCAAGAAATAATAATAACATGTATAATAATGGCATATGTATGTATATATGTGCATATAGACATATATATATATACTTCGAACTTCATTTTATCAATAGCAATTATTATAAACTGTTGAGAAAGTATATAACCTCAACAGCAGAAGCAGCCAGTAACCATGGCCACATTATAGTCAATGAGGGAGTCTACAGGAAGTAGAAGATCAATTTCTTGTGCTTGAAGTGTGAACCTCAGCCCATAAAGAAGATGCTACTTGTAAATGCTCACAATCACTCATAAATATCCAAGAATACAAAAACATCAGCCCACAGGGAGACTAAAGGACATGACTAAGTAAAAAATGGCTAGAAAGAGAAGCCTAGGTAAATCATTTTAAACTCTACGACAAAAATACAAGGAGATACTTTAGCACTTTGAATCCAGGTTGGGTAGCCAAGTGGTAGGTTCACATACTGTGTGAAGATAATAAGAACCGGATATGTATACTTTGGACCCAGAGATTCAGAGTCAGGTTCCGGAAAAGTTAGTGTGTGTCAGTGAGTAAAAATGATACTAATGAACTAGTTATGTCTTCACCAAGAGAAGTGGTTATTTACTCTGTTATAGTTTTATGATCTCTGTTTTAGAGTAGACATGAATTGACAGGGATATGTGGCTCTTAATTCTTGCATATACATATCAAAAATACATACCTATTGTTTTAATGTAGACACTACAAAAACACTGATCTTAAAATAAAGTTATCCCCATAAAGAAAAAGTAATCCCCATGTGTTTGACAGCTTACATAATTCAAATGTAGTAATACGGAACACACCCACACTCTGCTAAAGCAATGTTTTCTATCAAGTGATACTTACCTAGTTTGGCCTCTGCAGGCATTTGAAACTTGAATTTGTAACAATATATGAAAGTGTGAATTACGTATCTTATGACATAATTATTTTAATCACAGCTACATAAACAATAAACATGTAAAAGTCTGCTTAAATAATCTGCTTCTTCCTTAGCTCTACAGGCAGCTGCAATTTAGGTTTTCACATTTAGTCACCGCTTTCCCTCCTTCAGTTTTCCTGATATCTTTTTCACTCATTATGTTCCCTTTTCCTTGGTCTTGGAGGAGAAGCTGTCTCTCCAATGTGGTGCTGCTGAATGAGCCCCTCCCAATCTCTGTCTGCTTATCTCGCTGTAGGTCAGACTTCAGTTCTTTTTCAAGCCAGAACATTCTGTTCTCTTCAATATTCTGTTCCATTGTGTTTGGCCATAATCTGTAACTACCTCCAGGAGGTAAAAGAGCTTTGTCTTCATGCTGTTGTAAGGAAGCATACTTTCTGAGGCAAAACCGACTATTGTTTTTATAGGTGTTTGGTACTGGTAAGTGTCTCCAACAGTGCCTGTCAACTCCTTAAGTGTGAGCCTTCAGTGGTCACATTGGCTTGCACATATTATTTCGCTTGATCTCTCCAACAATATTATAAAAATTAAATTATGCTTCAAGGCAAAGGAGGGGCAAAAATACAAAACAAGCGAAGAGCAGAATCAATCACTGTGGAAACCTGAGACATCAAACGTACTTATGACACTGTTTCCTATAGAGAAGTTTGAAACGCTACACAGCTCTAAAATTATCAGAACTTTGGAATCTGTTGCATCAACTTGGAATTTGAGGCTTTGGTTCTTTGTTTTACTTCCTGATTGGACACTTTACATAAAACTAGCATTTCTCTACTGAGAAGCATAAGCAATTCCAGTGAATGAGAACAGAAGGGAGGAGCACTTATGGTGCAAACTGCAGAATCAGCATTTAAAGTTGAACAGTGAAGACGATTAAGCACTGGACTAGCAAACCAAAGTCATTAAATTAAAACAAAATCATTCTTTTTGTTTGTGTGTGTTGCTTCAAACTGAACTTAGGACCTCACACACTAGGCAAATGTTCTAGCTCTGAGCTATATTCCCAGTCCCAAAAAATTAATTAAGAATAAAATATTTATATAGAGATGAAAAAAGACAAGTTTTGATTATAATTACAGATTTATTTTTGTGAATTTTAAAGAAAATCTTTAGGAATACTTTGCTTCAATGATAAATTTTGTTTGGTTCAAGGATTTCTTTATTTCTAGTGTTTTTATAATGAGGAGTCCTGGCACCAGACTAAGAACGTGACCCATATCACTTATCAAATTTGACAACGTGTTCACTGGAAAGCATTTTATTTTCAGATATAGTCAATTGAAAGTATTGATAAAAGTAAAGTCAAGAACATAGAAAAATCTTATCTTTATTCATGACATAAGCTTTAGAACTATTGTCAAAATGGTCTAAGTAGGGTAAGCCAATAAATGTTCAATAGACTTTTTTTTTTTTTTTACTTAAAAGTGCTTAGAAAAAGGTTAGAGAGGTAGTAAGTCAATCTGTCTCCAGCATCCGTGCTGGAGGTTCCCACCTGTAACCTCAGCTCGGAGAATGTTAGTGCTCTCTCCTGTCCTCCATTGGCACCATGCTCATACAAAATATTCACAGGCACACATGCAACTAAAAATTATATATGAATATGAAAATACGCACTCATGATAATGCTCCAAGTATAGACAGAGTCTGCCATTTTGAACAATTGTGTATCATTGGTTAATAGTGTAAGATAAAGATTAATAGTGTAAGATACAGAATTGTTTTTAACCCCCAAATGTGACTCATTCATTACTTTGTAGATTTTACTATTAAACATGAGCCCAGGATGAGTAGTAGAACTCAAGTTTGGGATTCAATTTTGTCCATTCATTTTTTAAAAATGCACAGATCCCACACATAGCAGAAAATAGGAAATGAACTAAATCAAACACTTATAGTCGAGAGAAACATATTCTTTTCCTTTGGAAAAATACAAGCTGTCTTATTAGGGCAAGATGGACAATTCAGATTCATACATGTTGCTTTGTATTTCCTAAAGAAAGGTAAAGTCCTCTGTCATTTTTGCTTGCTTCTGATTTTATAAGGACAGGATGCTGTCCCCAGGGGCTTTCTTGCGTTCTTCAGAGCAGCACGATTTGAACTGAGACAAGTGAAACAACCAAAGTGCTACAAAACCGAATGTCTTTAAGTTTAAAAGCGATGCACGTTGAATTTCAAACTCTTTGACATTCGGCTTTGGTGTCTAGTTTGACATATCTGCCCCGCTGAATCAACACATTTGTGTTTTAAGAGCTAAGGAGTTTTGAGATATAGACTATATGAACTAATTCCAAGTAACAATAAGATACACTACAAATGACTCGTTCATTTTAATATCGTATGCACAGCTTTTACAAAACATTTTCAAGTGTGGTTGGCTGCAGCTTTATTTTTTAAATTTATTTATTTTTATTCACTTTACATCCTGGTTGGAGCACCATCCCACCCCCCACCCCCCCAGTCCCAACTTCCCTGCCTCCTCTTTACCCCTTGCTTCTTCCTCAGAAAAGGGGATCTCCCTTTCCCATCAGCCCCAGTTCATCAAGCTGCATCAGGACTCTTCTCCAGTGGCCTGATAAGGCAGTCCCACCAGGTAGAAGTGATCAAAAATGAGCCTATGTCCAATGCAGTCCCCACTTCCCTTACTAGAGGACCCACTTGAAGCCTAAGCTGTCTGTCATCCCTCAGAGGCCAGTATGAGGCCCCAAGCATCATTTAGCTTAGAGCCTTCTCTACCTATTCCTGAACTCTCTGACCATCAGGGACCACCAGACCTGCTAACACTAGAGACATCAAAATGGGTAGAGGTCAGCATAAGAACACAA
Organism: Pachyuromys duprasi; assembly: GCA_028658305.1. Lineage (NCBI taxonomy): Eukaryota > Metazoa > Chordata > Mammalia > Rodentia > Muridae > Pachyuromys > Pachyuromys duprasi. The sequence continues at coordinate 54,510,404 of CM053743.1, read as the reverse complement.
ACAACAAATCCCAGGGCCGTTTGACATCACCAGAAACCAGCGGTCCTACCACAGCAGGCCCTGGAGATACGATCACACCCAAAGCACAAGAAAAAAGATTTTTAAAATTTAATTAAATTTTAGTTCCTTTAAGAACTGAGAAATATTGTCCTGTTAAGCCACATGAAGTATAAAAGCAGTTTACTAATTTATGGTGTCTATGAGCTGTATTTCTGATGGATCTGTAAATTCACATGTGAATGTTTTACAATGTGCTTAACATGTACAAAGCAAATACATCCTGCATGGTTTCCAAAACCATAGATGGTATATTAAAGAACAAATAGGAAAAAGGGAGAAACATACTGGATATTCCATTGGAATAGAAAAAAATAAGTTATCTGTGTTTTGCTTCAAGAGCATTCTGTGAAAAAGAAAAATATTTTAAAGCTGAGGTTATGAAAATGATAAAGACTTTAAAGGAAGACAGTCAATCCCTCAAACTAGACCAGAAAATACAGTCAAATAGGTGAAAGAATTGAACAAATGCCTTAAAGAAATTAAACAAATACAGGAAACTACAATCAAACACAGGGGGGAAATAAAAAAACTATTCAAGACCTAAGAATGGAACAAGAAAGCAATAAAGAAAACACAATCTGCACCTTTGTTTATAAATGGCATTCTTGCCAATTATTTCTTTTTAATTTTTTATGTTAAGTACATTTTATTCACTTTGTGTCCCAGTTGTAGCCCCCTCCCTCAATCCCTCCCAATCCCATCCTCTCTTATCTCCCCCCATGCCCCTCTCCCAATTATTTTTGATATAATATGTGTGTGTGCGTGCGTGTGTATGCGTGTGAGGTGTGTGTGTGTGTGTGTGTGTGTGTGTCTGTGTGTCTGTGTCAGTGTGCCTGTATAAGGTTAGGAATAGCCTTAACAAACATATTGGATAACCATCCATCTACCATAATCTAAATTTTCAACAATAAATTTCTGTTCAGTTAAAAACATAAAATGTTAAGAAAATAAACCATTACTGTTTTCAAGGACAGAGTTCTCTAACAACTTTAATTTAGCACATTTTCTCCCGTAATTCATGTTCTAGAGATTAATTAATAAATATTACCTCATATTAGAAAATTACTAATTTAGTTACCATTTTGTGTCTGTAATTTATCTCTGTTTACTTTCTTGTAGTTTTTAAATCACTTTTATTCTTATTTTAATATTTAACTTATGTACCTTCTGTTTTAGTATCAATAAAGGTATTTTAAAGTAACTTAAATGTCATAATATAAACACAATAATTTTTTGAGTTGACTCAAAAACCCTACTTCTACAAAAAGGGGCGAAGGAAGCTGCAGAGCAAGATGTTGAAAAAAAAAGTAATATACTGTTGGAATGCTGCAATCAATTTTCCATAAAGAAAAAAAAGAACTACTTCTAAAACTAATATGTTTAAAGTTTTTTAATGTTTTGTGTAGGAAGTTTAGTTAATATTCTGTAATATGAAGGTAGTATCGCTATTGATTTTTTTGGATTCACTTTTTAAAAAAAAAATTAAAAAATAGATTTTACTCCCATAGAATACATCCCAATCCCAGTTTTCCCTCCCTCTACTCCTCCTGGCCTCCTCTACCACCTCCCTATTAACATCTAAATGACACTTAAGCTTCCATTTTTGAGAGCAGGTTTCATCTTTTGTTTTTCAGAACATGGTTGGAGAGTGGGCCTTACCGGAGGACATGCTTAACAGTTCACCTCCCTCCAACAATAACATCTTGGGTCATTTGCTTCAAAGATTAATTGAAAAATCTATTCCCTCTCAAGACAGTTCAGCAGAAACGGAATCACCTTCATTTGCTGTGAAGGGTTGCTTACTGGGGAAGACACTCAGCGGAAAAACCACTGTTCTAAAGTCTCTACAAAAAGGCAAGTTTCCTTTCTCTCTCTTTTCCTTATTATATTCTATGTGTACCGACTGTGGTTACAAATGTCTTACCATACCAGAGGCTCTGTTTAGAGAATATCTTTCATCAAAAATTTTACAATAGTTCAGTTATGTGGCTGATTTTCCATATTCACAATGCATGAGGTACTGGGATATGCTTCAGACTTGGCAACATTATGCTAAATAATAGAAACCAGACGTGGAAGATGACATAGTGCAACATTTAACTTATGTGAAGTATCTCAGAATAGACAAATGCATGCAGATAGAAAATTATTCGTGTGTTCTGGGCCCATGAGTAGGCAAATAGGTGTGCTGCTGTAATAGGTGGGAATTTACTTTTGAAGTAATGAGAACTTCCTGAAGCAAGGTAATTGTGAGGTTCACTCAGCTCAGAGGATTTCTCAGTGCTGCTGAGTGGTATATTTTTTAAAAGCTAAAATGATTTCTTTCATGTGATGTAAACTTTATTACAAGAAAAAGCAGCTTCATCTGAGGGACATCTTTAGGGAGTACAGTATTACAAGGTTAATTCAGATCACAGATGCAGTGCTATCAGCTCTTAGAAGGCTAAAGTGTTTGTAAAACTGCCCTTTCTACTTTAGACTTCCCTATTAGTGTACTTTCTATTGATGCTCTTGTCCGTGAAGCTATTCGGGCATATCATGAACATGAAGAAACCAGGATCCCATCAGCTCAGGAAGAAAATAAAGGAAATCCTACATGGCAGGATACTCTCACAAACCTAGTAAGTGTGATTTTAGTTTTCTGTAGCTGGTATACGACAGATATGGATCAGGATACAATCCAAACATAATCCAGTAAAGGTCCAAAAAATGATTAATTAAGTTCTGTAGATCAAAAGGCAAAAGAGCAGGTATTCTCATCCTGAAACTACACCATAAAATGATTTTTCTAAATGAACCATCCAGAGTGGTGAGCTAATTTTGAGTTCAGTAGCTCTAAGATGAAGACATTTCTCAGAGGCAGGAGCTGCCAGGTGAATGGGATTGGGTACCTCCTACCCCCACCTCTCTTTCTCTCTGTCTCTCTCTGTCTCTCTCTCTCTCTGTCTCTGTCTCTCTCTCTCTCTCTCTCTCTCTCTGTCTCTCTCTCTCTCTCTGTGTGTGTGTGTGTGTGTAATGGTAGTTATTAGGAGAGCAGCCTACACTTGCAATAAGATCAACTCCTACACTGACAATCCACCACTCAGCATCAGGAAGTTGAAAACAGTGGGATTCCCAATATGTGGTTAGAGACTACTGCTGACAATGGACAAGACAGCTCCTGAACCCCACAGGGTTAAGGGGAGAGTGGGACATATTGCTTGGTCTCTAAGCTCACAATATGAGGCTGCTTGAATGACATCCTGGAACCATATGAAAACAGCTTAGTTGGATCAATTTAGTCCACAGACAGAGTATACCAATCCATGCTATATCTCAGCTGGAGCTCTCCAAGCAGCTTAAATTGATCACATTGTCATTATTTAACATACACATTGCACTTTATCACATTATTTCTAAAGATATAAAACTACATGCTAGGGAGCAGAAGAGCATTATGTGACTTTAAGACTCACTGATGTGGCTCAGCTCTCATGGTTTATTACTAGTACAGACCCTACATACAGATTACTGTTCTCAGGGACAGGTTTGTAGAAACATACTTGCAATTGAATCTCAGACTTGAAGTCTATTACTATTTTACCTCCTAATGTCTCTGCAGTTGAATCAGTTAACAGAGTTTGCTCTAAATGATTTCCATTCACAGGACAAATGCTAGTAAAGCCTGACTTAGGATTGTGTGGCCCCTCTCTCACATTGTGGCAAACTTTCATTTTGATAAGTGGAGTAATGGATACTACACATTTTTCTCATATTTATCTGTAGCCATTACTGAAAGCTTTCGGATTGTTCTTTTAGGATATTTTCTACAAGCTGAAGATTTTCCCCAGTCCTCTCTTTATTTCCAAAATAGCAGTTTCTGTACTATACATAGACATTAAAAGCCATTTCAAAGAGTATGCCATGAGTAACTGTGTTTCTCTGTAAATTCAATACTCACCATTTTTTTTTCTTCTGGAAATCTTTTAAGATAGAAATTTCAACCCAATTTAATATCATTAGTGTAGATAAAATAGTTTGCTCTCAAACACTAACTTACGGAAACATAATGAAAGCATGACAATATTAAAACTGTATGTTTGATTTGTTGTGTTTTTTTTTTCTTACCATAGGATAAAAAGAAAAAACCAGTTACTCCAGTTTCAGGGGAAGCAGCGCACCATGAAAAAGGTAAGACTATCTAGCTAGTAAATAATGCGTTAAAAACAATTTATCCATCTTTTATAGTGCACCATGATAGAGGGGATTACAGAAACAGTAAGAGTGCAGGTATGACTTCAGGGGAAGAAACAGTAAACCGAGGAGAATTAAATACTCCTCTGCAATGGAGGAGGGTTCCCCTTTCTCCACAACCTCTCCAGCATGTGTTATCACTTGAGGTTTTGATCTTAGCCATTCTGGTAGGTATGAGGTGAAATCTCAGGGTTGCTTTAATTTGCATTTCCCTGATAGCTAAGGACTTTGACATTTCTTTAAGTGTTTCTCTGCCATTCAATATTCCTCTATTGAGAATTCTGTTTAGTGCTGTACCCTATTTTTTAACTGGATTACTTGAATTGTTGCTTTTTAACTTCTTAAGTTCTTTACATATTCTGTATATCAGCCCTCTGTCAGATACAGGGTTGGTGAAGATCCTTTCCCAGTCTGTAGGGTGTCGTTTTGTTCTGACAACAATGTCCTTTGCTTTACCGAAGCTTATCAGTTTCATGAGCTCCCATTTATTGATCTTAGAGCCTGTGCTGTTGGTGTTCTGTTCAAAAAGTTGTCTCCTGTGCCAACGAGTTCAAGGTTCTTCCCTACTTTTTATTCTAACTGATTTAGTGTGTCTGGTTTTATGTTGAGGTCTTTGATCCACTTGGACTTTAGTTTTGTGCAGGGTGATAAGTATGGATCTACATTTGAGGATGAAGGTGAAATTACAGTGAATATTTTCACCTTCTTCCTTAAAGTAATTTCTCACTGTTACCTATATGAAACCAGGAAACATGATGTTCACTCACCTCCTTCTTGATATTTTGCTTTTCCTTTTCACCTATGCAAGTGTGTGTGTGAGAGAAAGAGTAATATCAGAGGTCTGATCACAGAGGAGAGCTTCAGAGTCTGTTCTCTTTGACTCCCGAGAACACTGCTCACTGCTCATCAAACTAGGCTAGCTCTTAATCTTTGACAGCAGCACTAGAACTGAGCATCCTAAACCTAACCATAGGGTCTATCTTTGGGAATCCAGGATAATCCCCTTAGACTGTTGGTAGAATCACTGAAGGAAAACATTTCAGGTATTAGTTGGTTGTTCTACCGTGTTAGTAAAGCTTTTTGCAAATTGCAATTTGCTCCCATTCTGAGGCTCAGATCCTCCCGTATGATCACTGCTCTCCGCTGTCACCGTAGACTCAACCACAGATTTGGAATAACTGGGCGACCCTTCCAGAGTGGCTTCTTCACCTCTTTTGAATGGCACTCTCCACTTCTTACTCCAGTTATTTTTGTACCTTAAAAGATTTTTTAATTTATGTAGATATTAGTGTTCTGACTTTTCATTATAAATATATTCGGAAAACGTTTTTTCCATAGAATTTAACTAAGAGCCCATTGTGATTTCTAAATGTTTCCAAACTTTTTATTATCTATTAACTTCACGATCCAGGAAAATATAAATGTAGGAAATTAACATTTTCTTTTTTTTTGAGAAAGTTGTTTTGTTTATGACAGAAGGAACAGAGATCATATATTTGGAATTTGTTATGAGCTCAGAGCGTGCCAGGAAGGAAGTAGCCAGGGCCTGAAGTGCTGCAGACTAAAAGCAAAAGTTGTGCCGCAGGCTTGCTGGGTGTATTACACACGACTGAGTCCAGGGCCCTTAATTCCCCATGCGGAAGGGGCCAAGTGCTGGCCCGGTTTTGAAATGTAAGTGCTGGGACTTTGCTCTTTTTGCTTTCCTGCTACTAGGTGTCAAGATTAGTGAAGCTGACGATTTCAACCAGAGTGACGGCTTCTTAAAAGTAAGTATTATATCTTAATTTTGTCTACTCATATACCAAAACATGTCTTGATTTGTATTTTTGATATGCATTCAGATGGTATGACCTAAACAATGTTCTGTTTAATTTTCAATTATGCTTGATAGAAGAGTGAATAATAATCACACTTTTTATAACATTGGGCCACGCTGTGTGCCACTGTCCCTCTCAGGATAGCCAGACCTCTTGCACACTGGACTGGACTGAAAGAAGAGAAGCTTTGCCCAGGACAGGAGGGTGAGGCCGGGTCTTGGTAGGCATGGGATGGGGAGTGTGTAGGGTAGGGAACACACACGCCTGGGAACAGCTTTAGAGAGCTGATTTGTTTCCTGGGGTAAGGAAATATTTATTCCACTGTGGCCAAGGCCCCAGGGGCAAGTTTTATGTGGATGTGTGCTATTGGCCAGGCCAGGGGTGTTAGAAGATGTTTCATCTGCATACTCAGGAGTTGGGGGTTTGGGATGGGAGGGCACATGACACCTTATAAGGTCAAACAAGGAGCAAAGATGATGACTGTCAGGGTAATAAATTCTTACTCAAGTAAACATGAAGAACTGTTTTTATGGTGCCAGGTTGGGAGGGTAAGGAAGCCAACTCTTGCAGTCCTTGCTTGGGGTTGAAGTTCTCCTCAACCATTTCTCTATAATCCTAGGCCATTACCATCCCACAATATTCTTTACATCCTTAGTATTGGTCTATTTAAAGCAGTACAATTTACTATGCCATTTTTACCAGGTTATGATTTTTTAATCTCTTGATGTTTTTCTAAAGGATACTAGTACTTTATAAACAGTATGGGCTAACTATATAGGGAAGTAATGTCAGAATTAATCATGTGTGTTTCATTTACACTTTAGTATAATTGATTATTTGAAATAAATTTCATCATAGACAACAAGTTTATCATTCCAATTTCAGAATTGATTAAATATAAAAACATGTTGGATTCACAACCACAAAATGAGCATGATGACTTATTGAGAAAGAAGTGAGCTTTAAAAAGCAATAAATACAATGTTATAACTTTTACCCTATTCGTTTAAAATATAAATGAACAGAAAGGTTGGATTTATTTTTGTAGTTGCATTTACTGATTTGTGAAAGCCTCCTAATCCATATTATTTGGACATATCAACAGTTAGATGGTAGAGTTCTCTGCTCTTATAGAGTTCATATCCTATTAGAGGTGGGCAGGTAATTAACCATCAACACTAGAGGATGAATTGAATGCCATGGTAAAAATCAGGTTCAGGAAAAATTGAAAAGTAGAGGAGAGCATCATTTAGGGTAGAGAAAGGGTTGTTCTGATACTAAATCAAAGCAGGTCTTCTGGAGAAAGCAAGTTTTAGGCAAATTGTAAAGGGTAAGCAAATCAGCTAACCGGATCTAGGAAGCCTCTCTGGCAGCATAAATAGGTAAGAAGCCACAGGGTGGGACTGTGTAAGCACAAAGTGTTTAACAAGGGCTGAGATCAGAGATATGATGCAAGAAATAAAGCTGGTCGGAGAAGTTATCAAAACTCCTAAAAGTATGCAGTGGTGCTCTACATAGGTTGAATGGTCGTGAGCAGAGATAACATCTCATTTGACATATAATACTCCAGCAACTGAGTGAAGAGCAGGTTCTGGGGAACCCCACCTTCAGCGATATCACACAACTTGTATAGAATTAACCCTCCCGAAAGTCACAATTATTAATTCTAGACAAAACAAAAAAAGTTCATCACCAGAGTGAACTTATGATAGAAAAAGAAAGGGCAAGTATCAAGGAAGAAAAAGAAAACTTGAACTGAAAATCTGGAATTTGATCACCAAAAGATGATTGGTCAAGAGCTATATAGGTGAGGGTGTGTGTTCCAGAGGGCATTCCCTCATAGATAGGAGTGGTTAGAACCAAAACATTCCAATTGAAAGTGTTAGAATATGAAATTTGGGATGTTGGAGCTGCTGAAAATTAAGAGAAGAACATTTCAAAATTGGTTTAGATTCTCTTGAATGAGTCCTTGACTCCAGAACTGTGGTAAGTCCTCAGTATCTTCCCTACGGAGCATGGATACTGAATTGTTTCAACAGTAAACATCGTGAATGAAATGCTACTTTTCTTTTTCTTTTTTTCTTTTTTCACAATTTATTCATTATATATCCCTATTGAAGCCCCCTCCCTCAAATTCCCCCAGTCCCACTCTCTGTCTTTCTTCCCTTCTTTTTCCCTTCCCCTAGTCCACTGAAACAGGGAATTCTCTACTATTGCCATTTGCCCATAGTTTGTTAAGTCTCATCAGGACTGGCCAGGCTCCTCTTCCTGCATGGCCTGCGAAGGCCACATCACCAGGGGCCAGTGAGCAAACAGTAGTTAACTGGGTTCATTATAGAAGCAGCCCCTTCTCCCCTCACTCCGAAATCCACATGGAAGCTGAGCTGCCAATTGGCCACTTCTGAGCAGGGTGTTAGGATCCTCTCCATGCATGGTCCTTAGTTGGTGCATCAGTCTCTGCAGGACCCCTTGAGCACAGATCCTTTAGCTTTGTTGGTCTCCTTGTGAGGTTCCTGTCCCCTACATGTCCCTATATCCCCAATCCCCTCTTTTTCCATAAGACTTCCTCCACTCCTCCCAAAGTTTGGCTGTGATTCTCAGCATCTGCTTCAAACCCTGTTGGGTGGATCCTTTCAGAGGACTCTCTATAGTAGGCTCCCATCTTGTTTCCTCTCTTCCACTGAGTCTGGTATCTATCCTGTTTGCCATTCTGAATGAGATTTAAGCATCCTCCCTAGGGTCCTCCTTAGTGTTTAGGTTTTTTAGGTTTGTAGATGGTTATCCTATATTATACAACTAATATCCACTTATTAGTGAGTGTAGACCATGTCTGTCTTTCTGTGTTACCTCACTCAGGATGATCTCTTCTAGTTCCATCCATTTGCCTGCAAATTTCATGATTTCCTCATTTTAAATAGCTGAGTAGTATTCCATTGTGTAGATGTACCATAATTTCTGTCTCCATTCCTCCAATGAGAGACATCTAGGCTGTTTCCAGATGCTGGCTGTTACAAATAAAGCTGCTATGAACATAGCTGAGCAAATGTCCTTAACTGAATGGTGGGGCATCTTTTGGGTATATGCTCAGCTCAGGAGTGGTATAGCTGTATCATGAGGTAGTGCTCTTCCCTATTTTCTGAGAAAGTGCCAGATTGATTTCCAAAATGGTTGCACAATTTTGCACTTACAGCCATACTACCCTGAACACACCCAATCTTGTCTGAATTACTGCTTTTCATTCAGCTTTCTCCTACCGTTCTTCATTTCTTTTCGCAGCTTAGTCCACGAGCTCAACTTGGTGCAAAATCAGAATACTTGCTTAGAAGAGGAAAGAGCATTCCAGACATACTGCTGGTTAGCATCCTGGTAAATGCTATTAAGTACGTATTGCACCTTCTTTTCTAGTACCTATTTAATATATTCTTTTTGTTTCCTTCATGTATAGGTATATGTGCTTATGTATGAGCACATGTGTGTGAGAATGTGCTTGTAATTGTGAGAGTGGGTACAGAAGCCTAAGACTGACATCAAGAATTGTCTCATCTTTCTTTCCTTATTGTTTGAATCACAGTCACTCAGTCAAGCCCTGAACTGCACATACAAGCTAGTCTCCGCAGCTACCTCACTTGGGGATCTCAATCACATCTCCAAGAGTAGAGGAGGATAGAACTACACTTGGGTCCCTACACCCAGCCATCATTTACATAAGTTCTGAGTATCTGAACTTCAGTGCTCATGCTTGCGTGGCGAGCACTTTAACTACTGAGCCGTCTCCCTATCCTATTTCACATAGTATTTACCAAAAAAGATATGGGAAGAATAAAATAGAAGTGCACTTTTTTACTATTTAAATGCTTCTAATATCCAAAATCTACTCCTAAGAAAAAGGGAAATATATATCTTTGCATGCATATATTTCACTTCTCTCTGATCAACCTTGACTTCCACCTGACGAAAATGTAGATCCATGTCTACTGTCTTTGGGGAATTCAAATTGGGTAATTAGATAAGCTGAAGAACAAATTATGAGAAAAGAGATTCTAACTGAATGGGCACAAGTTCCTGAACTTTCTTGTGTTATGTTTCAGGAAGAGGGCAGGAATGGAGTCTGGGAATCCAGAGGCTAAAAGACACTAGGACAGCAGGTAGTGGTACACAGTCAAGACAAGGCACATATGTATAACATGGGGAGGCTATGTGATATAGGATAACGGGGAAAAGATTCAAATAGCCTGTTATTTTGTACTTTCTCTGGTCCTCTGTTCTATTGAGAAAGGTTCTCCTCAACCTTGCTTTGTTATACACGTATATTTCAAGAGGCTAGTAGTTCTGTATAATAAGGAAAAGAATCCATATCCATACAGGCTGGGGAAAAAGAGTAAAAGGCTCTGTAGAAAGAACTGGAGGGTGTGGAATTAGGGAGGAAATGGAATTGCTTAGCTGTTATATGTGGGAAACGTTACAACACAAGAAGAAGGAAAGTTGATAGAATCTTCACTACCCACTTGGGATGAGCTCGTGCTCCATGCCATCTTAAAAGGCTGCTTTAAAGATTTAACTGCATCTCACTCACGTATGTATCTAGCAATCGGAACCCTCAGATCGGGAAGGGTTTTATTCTCACATTTCTCAGAACTGACATGAAGTACACTCTACCACAGCGCTCTTCGTTCATCGAGCAAATGGACATGCAAAGCATCAAGCAGCCATTCACTTCAGTTTTAGCAGATCTGGAGGAACCATATTCAATCCAACACAATCACCCTTCTCACACCAAACCCCATTTTCAGTTCCCCAAAGACACCTCTGGGGGCCTGTCATTAAGATCTTTTGGTCTGGCCTAATGAGCAGAGGAGCAGCACGGGTTCTAGATATGCAACTGTGTCTGGGTAGTGATGCAACAAAAACAATGTCAGGCCCCTTGGTTCCCTGATATCTTCTGTCTCCTCCCAGCACTGAATGAGCATGGCTCTGACCTCTGACCTCTGGCTGTTGTGGCTTCTGAGACAGCAGATTCCATAAGAGGGAAAGCATTTAAAGGAACTCTTCTCTCCTCTGTCTCAGACAAATAAATTAGTAAGTCCAACCCATGCAGAATACTTGATCTCTCTTTGGAGAAGTCATGAAAGTAAAATGTGATCTTTTTCTGCATATGACGAACTAGCGGAGGAGATAAAGACAGATGCCAGGAGGAAGCTGGGAACCACACTGAGAATCATTAGACAGGAGGTCATTTGAAGTTTTATGCTCTTGATCACATAATGAAATATTTCTGATACTTAGTTTCCCATTCTCCCTGCCACACTGTCAGAAGGATTGCATGTAGTCCACAGACGACTTTAAAACTTCTGGAAAGGCGATCCTATTGTTTAATATGAGAGCTACCATAGCAATAAATAGAAAATATCTATAAAATAAATAGGAAAATATCTATGTTGCATAATTTGAAGGTATGAAAGAACAAAGATACTTAAGTCCTTTTAATATAGTTTATACATTATTTACCAAAGACAATGTGTTGGGTGGGAGAAAAACACCTAAGAAATGGTCCTTAATATTTCAGAAATGTATAACCTAACTTAATTAGTATAATGTTTTTAAAATAGTAACTTCAAGGCCAGGCATAGTGGTGCATGCCTTTAATCCCAACATTCCAGAGGCAGAGGCAGTTACATATCTGTGAGTTCAAAGCCAGCTGGTCTACAAAGTGAGCTCCCAAGCAGCCAGGGCTATTCCACAGAGGAACTCTGTCTCAGAAAATGAAACAAAACAAGAGAAAAGGATAATGTGAGACTATTTTCCTCATATGGTGAAATCTGAGAGCATAAGGAGCGGGCAGCGGTGAGGACGCCCTACAGGCTGGTGAGAGAAGTATGGGCTAAGATCTGTGTTGCATTTGTTAAATGTGTCACTTCTGTTCATCCTCACAAATCTCCAATAAGGTATTTTTACAGTACCCCATTTATAAATGAGGAAGTTGAGGTACAGAGGACGCGCTGCCTATGAGCATAAGGTAAACAATTCCACATATATCCACATAATAGTGAGCATTAGGGTTTAGAAGTTAGAGAAAATAAAGGATGTCAAGGGCTTAAATAGATTCAAAGGACAACAGAGATCCACAGAAAAAATTTAAACAAGTAAGCAATCAGAACACATCAAAAAAAAAAACCTCTAATATTTTAGCTATGAAATAGCAAAATCCATGCATTGAGATGAATTTGCAATGAAAACAAAGAAAGGCATTCATTGTGCATCTAACTTTTGCAAAGTAACAGTGATGATCAGCATGCTAATGAATTGTTCTGTTTGGATTTAGGAAGTTACCTGTCAACCAAAGCTGGGTTCTTGATGGATTTCCACTAACGTTGAATCAAGCCCAGCTCCTGGAGGAATCTCTTACAGGCTACCAAAAAAAAACCAGAGAGTTAGAGAGGAGGAAAGCCCGAATGCCCACACTGGCCTTTGACCCTACATCTTCCAAAGAAGTGTCTTTACTGCCATCTGCACTTGATTTTGTCGTATTACTAGATATTTCAGACAGTTTATCACTGAGCCGTATGCATGATATCATGGGTAAGCTGAATACACCGCTTTTAAAATTTCAAACTTTCCTTCATAATCACAAGTGTTTTCAAAATTTGGTATTTTGTCCATTTTTTCTTTTTTTTTTTTTTGTGATTTCAAGAGTAAGAGAACATGAGGATGGAGGTATCTAGGATAGCAGAAAGAACCTGGGAAGAGTTGAGGGGAGGGGAAAAGCACAGTCAGAATATACTTTAAATAAGGAGATAAGGAGAGAGTGTGCAGCCTTGCCTTGTCCCTGATTTCAATGGGACTGATTTGAGTTTCTCTCCATTTACTTTGATGTTGGCTATAGGCTTGCTGTATATTGCCTTTACAATGTCTAAGTATGTGCTTTGTGTCCCTGATCTCTCCAAGATTTTAAACATAAATAAGTGTTGAATTTTGTCAAATGCTTTTTTCAGCATCTAAGGAGATGAACACGTGGGTTTTTTTTTTCTTTCAGTTTGTAAGGTAACCCTAGAAGCAGAAAGACACATATGGTATATACTCACTTATAAGTGGATGTTAGCCTTATAATAAAGGATAAACATACTAAAATCTATAGTCCTAAAGAAGCTAAACAACAAGAAGGACCATAGGGAAGATGCCTAATCCTCATTCAGAAGGACAAACAGGATAGACATTGGAACTAACATAAGACAAGGCACAGGAAAGGAGCCTTCCTCAGAGGACCTCCAAAAGACTCTATCCACCAGGGTATGGAAAGAGATACTGAGACTCATAGCCAAATTTGGGGCAGAGTGTCAGAATCCTTATAGAAGAAGAGGGAGATAGAAAGACCTGGAGGAGAGAGGAACTCCACAAGGAGAACAACAGAGCCAAAATGCTTGGGCCCAGGGAGACCTGCAAAGACCAACACTCCAACTAAGGACCAGGCATCTAGAGGACCTAGACGCCCCTGTTCAGAGGAAGCCCAAAGGCTTGCTCAATGTCCAAATGGGTTTTCTAGTAAGGGGTACAGGGGCTTTCTCTGACATGAACTCAGTGGCCTGCTCTTTGATCACTACCCCCTGGGGGATACAGCCTTGCCAGGTCACAGAAGAAGGTGATGCAACCAGCCTTGATGAGACCTGATAAGCTAGGGTCAGACGGAAGGAGAGGAGGACCTTTCCTATCAGGGGACTAGGGAAAAGACATAAGGGGAGAAGAGAAAGGGTGGGTTGGACTGGAAGGAGATGAGAGAGGGGGCTGCAGCAGGGATACAAAGTGAATAAATTATAATACATAAATATATAAATAAAATCAAATTTTAAAAATGAAATCTTTTTATAATTTATTATTTTTTATTATTACAGTTATTCACTTTGTATCCCAACTGTAGCCCCCTCCCTCATCCCATCACAATCCCACCATCTCTCCCTCTTCTTCCCCCATGCCCGTCCCGCAGTCCACTGATAGGGGCAGTCCTTCTATCCTTTCATCTGATCCTATCTATCAGGTCTCATCAGGACTGGCTGCATTGTCTCCTTCTGTGGTCTGGTAAGGTTTCACCCCCCTCAAGGGGAGATGATCAAAGAGCCAGCCAATGAGTTCCTGTCAGAGACAGTCCCTGTTCCCATTACTAGGGAACCACTTGGATACTGAGCTGCCATGGGCTACATCTGCACAGGGGTTCTAGGTTATCCCCATGCATGGTCCTTTGTTGCAGTATCAGTCTCAGAAAAGACCCCTGTGTCTAGAGGTTTTGGTTCTGTTGCTCTCCTTGTGGAGCTCCTGTCCCCTCCAGCTCTTTCTATCTCCCCCTTCTTTCATAAGATTCTATGTACTCTGCCCAAAGTTTGGCTATGAGCCTCAGCATCTGCTTTGATACTCTGCAGGTTAGAGTATTTCAGAGGCCCTCTGTGGTAGGCTCCTGTCCTGTTCCCTGTTTTCTCCCTCTTCCGATGCCCACCTCATTTGCCTTTCTGAATGAAGATTGATCATCTTACCCAGGGTCCTCCTTCTTGATAAACTTCTTTAGCTGTACAGATTTTAGTATGGTTTTCCTATATTACATATCTAATATCCCTTAAAAGTGAGTATATACCGTGTGTGTCTTCCTGCTTCTGGGATACCTCATTTAGGATGATCTTTTCTAGTCCCCACCATTTCCCTGCAAATTTCATGATTTCCTTGTTTTGTAATAGCTGAGTAATAATTCCATTGTGTAAATTACCACAATTTCTTTATCCATTCCTCTGTTGAGGGACATCTGGGTTGTTTCCAGATCCTGGCTACTACAAATAAGGCTGCTATGAACATGATTAAGCAAATGTCCTTATTGAATGGTGGGGCATCTTTGAGTATATAAGATAAACATTCTAAAATCTGTACACCTAAAGAAGCTTATCAGGAAGGAGGACCCTGGGTAAGATGATAAATACTCATTCAGAAAGACAAACGGGATGGGCATCATAAGAGGGAGAAAACAGGGAACAGGACAGGAGCCTGCCACAGAGGTTCTCTGAAAGACTCTGCCCAGCAGGATATCAAAGCAGATGCTGAGACTCTTAACCAAACTTTGGGCAGAATACAGGGAATCTTATGAAAGAAGATGGAAATGGAGGGGACAGGAACTCAACAAGAAGAGCAACAGAACCAAAAACTCTAGACACAGGGGTCTTTTCTGAGACTGATACCCCAACCACAGACCATTCATGGAGATAACCTAGAATCCCTGCACAGTTGTAGCCCATGGCAGTCCAAGTGGGTTCCCTAGTAAGGGGAGCAGGGGTTGTCTCTGAAATGAACTCAGTGGCTGCTTCTTTGACCACCTCTCCCTGAGAGAGGAGCAGACTTGCCAGGCCACAGAGGAAGACAATGCATCCTGTCCTGATGAGACCTGATAAGCTAGAGTCAGATGGAAGGGGAAGGGGACCTCCCTTATCAGTGAACTAGGGAAGGAGCATGGGTAGAGAAGAGGGAGGGAGGAAGGAATTGGGAGGGGATGAGGGAGGTGGCTACAGCTGGGATACAAAATGAATACATTGAAATTAATAAAAAATTAATTTTAAAAACCTCATGATACATTTGGCTTCTTATCATCAAAGGGAAAATAGTTTATTCTATAAATTAAGTATTTACTAGGATGAAAATATTTTCTTTTTCTGAATTGACTGTAACACTTTAACAATTCTCTTATTAATCGGCAAATTGAATGATTTTTACAAGACATCTCATTTCATGAGTATTTGTTTTGGATTTACCCTTAAAATGTATGTTTTGCCAAATAATACCATTAATTATTCTTTTGTTAAATCTGTCACTACTAATACAGCACTCAGAGTTAGATCCAGCTAGGAAAACTGTGAAGGAATCATTAAACCCTTGATTTGTTGTGTGCTCTTGTACCCTGTGCCATTACTTATATATTTAGAGGTAGGGATTTTTTTTAACATTTATTTATTTATTTATTTTATGTATAGGAATTGCTCTAGCTGCATGTATTCCTGCAGGCCAGAAGAGGAAATCAAATCTCATGATAGATGGTTGTGAGCCACCATGTGGTTGCTGGGAATTGAACTCAGGACCTCTGGAAGAGCAGACAATGCTCTTAACCTCTAAGCCATCTCCCCAGATCCCGATTTTTAAATTATTAATTACAATTTATTCGTTTTGTATCACAGCTGTAGCCCCTCCCCCACCCCCTCCCAATTCCACCCTCTCCTCCTCCCTCTTCTCCCATGCCCCTCCCCCAGTCCACTGATAGGGGAGGTCCTCCTCCCCTTCCATATGACCCTAGTCTATCAGATCTCATCAGGACTGGCTTCTTTGTCTTCCTGTATGGACTGGTAAGGCTGCTCCTTCCTCAGGGGGAGGTGATCAGCAGGGTATCAAAACATGCTGAGATTCATAGCCAAACTTTTTGCAGAGTGCAGAAAATCTTATGAAAGAAGGGGGAGAGGGAAAGACCTGGAGGGAACAGGAGTTCCACAAGGAGACCAACAGAACCAAAACATCTGGGCACAGGGGTCTTTTCTGAGACTGATACTCCAAACATGGACCATGCATGAAGATAACCTAGAACCCCTACAAGAAGCAGCTCATGGCAGCTGAGTGTCCAAGAGGGTTCCCCAGTAATAGGAACAGGGACTGTCTCTGACAGGAACTTAGAGGTAGGGATTTAAAGCATGAGTCCTTGACTTCTTCAAGCTTACACTATTTCTCATTTTGAATATATAGAATCTGACCTCTTATTTTCACTTTTTACTTAGATAAAATGGCGATGGCTAAAAATTAGCAAAGAGTATTACCAATCCATTGCCATCTGGGAAAAGAAACAGATCATGTACATCATGATCAATATGCCTTAAATGCATACCTAACAAGTTGCTATAAGACACATACAGAAACCTTTGAGTATAATCTATGACCCTACAAACATAAGATTCGCACATTGCCTTGGAGCTCTTTGGGAAGCAAATTATTCTGTGTCCCAGAACTACAAAAGATACCAACAACCAAGACATTTTCAAGAAATCCAATTTTTGTTATTAAAATTTTCTGTCAAAAATTTAGGACACTTACACATTTGATAAACCTGGTGTTAGAAAAATAGTTGGATTCCCTAATACTACATCTTTGATTTAACGTCAGGATTAAAAGTATTCTTCACTGACCCAGGAAGAATTTCTACTTTGTCAAATTCTATGGACATAGATATTTTCTTTTCATTCTTCAATTCTCACAAGGATTCTTAAAGCATAATACAACTTTTATTTCTACCAGATGTGCATAGTACATTTCTAAACAGGAAGTTAACTGTAAAATATGCTTGTGTAAACCCCATCTCAACCATGTAGGATATTGTGAGGTTATTAATTTTATGGTTCATACTTATTTTGGTTAAACTTGAACATGCAAAGAATGATCAAACTTTTTCATATTCTAGTATTTAAAATGTAATTTTTCATATCTTAATGCTTTACTTTTTATAGTATAAATTTTAATTATGTTAGATTATTTTTCCAGTTTATCCTTTTATCCAAAACTAGGCCTTGCCTGTTTGGGATAAATGGAAGGCTATTCTACAGTATCTTCTTTCACATATTCATCTAATATGCATTTGTATTTACTAAGAACCAAATACTATTCTGAGCATGGATATTAAACAAACAGACAAGGATGTGGACCCTGTTTTCAAAGACTTTAGGGCAGATATTTAGGAGTAAGATGCTGTCCAATTTTCCTCCCAGAAATACCAGGATGTGGGAAGACAGGATGTGGGAAGACAGGATGTGGACCCTGTTTCCAGAGACTTGAGTGGAAAATACAGACTAACAATTAAGGGATGATAACATAAAGTTATGCTGCCCAACATGGTAGATTCTAGCCTCATGTGACAATTTACATGAATTGAAATCTATAAGTGAAAATTTCAGTTCTTCAGGCACATTGGTCCTGGTTTGTATGCAGATGTGGCTAGTGGCCATCACATTGACAGAATTGATAATAGAATGTTTCCAGCTCTAAAAGTTACACGAGGCAGCACTGAGACACAGTGATGAGTCAACGCAGAGAGAGCTATTAACACAGTTCGCTGGTGAGCAGAAATCATTCCCCTAGAACACAGGAGGAAACACAGAATTGTGTAAAGGCAGAAATGGCTATAGAAATGACCAGTATGGGCCTGAAAAATCACACAAGACTAACAGTCTGGCCTCAAGCTGATGTGTTTCGCTTATTCTGAAGCTCCATGAAGCCACCAAAAGACATAAAAGCTATGTTAGAAAAATATTGCTAATTCCAATTTTTAAAAGTTACTTCAAGACACCCAAAACAAGGGAGAAGTCAGACTCAACTTGTATGTAGGGGGAAGCTAAAGAATTTATGTACCAGTTGAGATGGAAGATTTATAGCCAGGCTGAATAAGGTGACTTTATGCTTTTGAGTTGCCTACTTCTTTGAATGGTGATACCATCCACTCAAATTATATGAAAATAAAAATATAGAGTTTTCTTTGACAGGTTGTTCTTGAAATGCCTACTGGACAATTAGGTGTAGTAAACTTACAAAATCTATTACATAAATGCACTGAGGTTTGCGAAGTGAGTACTTTAGCTGGAGACCCACCTAAGAAGAACATATGAAAACAGAAAGACCCATGTTGAGTCCTGCCCACCCCCCAAAACACCATAAAGTAAAAACGTGCAGAAGTAGCAGTTAACAAAGAGGAAAAACTTCAATGAACAGTAGTGTTTTATAAGCAAAGAAGGGACAGATATTTAGGACTAAAGTGCTGCCCAGTCTCTCTCCCAGCACAGTACGAGCCTGCCTGATCCAGCATGTGGGGACACAGTCACTAGAAACGGTTGCAGCATCCTGTCTTATAATGACTATGATCCAAAGAGAAGCCCTGGGGAACCACATCCAAAGGCGGGTAGACAGCAAAGGCTAGTGCTCAAAGATAACAGGTTAAGGTACTGAGGGAGAAGGAAGGGGACTGGTGTCAGACTGGAAGAGTCAGGGCATGTCTTAGCTAGTCGGTGGTGGCATGGCTTAGCTTGTGAGCGAGCAGTGGGAGGAAGGAAATACTATAAGATTCCCAGCTCAGGCTGTGGGTGGTAACCCTCTGGGGCTAGTAACTGCAAAGGTACATTAGACATCTTCGAAGACTGATAATTGCATATTTTCAGTTCATCAATTCATTAAGTTATATATTTGTGTATAGTTTCCTATTGGGCATCGAATTAAATAAAGAGGATAAAATTTAAGAGGAGTCCAAAATATAAAGTAACATCAGTGAAACTGAACCTATTCTCAGTCATTAATACATTGTGCAATCTGGCTGTTTATGGATTTTTCAGTCCTACTTCATGTGATGTGTTGCGAATATAAAATAACCTAATGAGTATAAAACCATGGAAACCCTGAAAACTGAATTCTTTCTATACATGTTATTGAAAAATAAACTGAGATAAGAATGGCAATGTGTCCATTGACTTTGACATTTTGGGTGATTGCAATGAAAGCTCTTTCATTGGCTTAGAGATGGGGCCTGGGGGTAGGTGGATGCAAGGTTTTGAGGCCTGAAAGAGATGCCAGAAGTAAGAAATGGGGGTAAAGATAACTTGCTAGAATCATTTCTCTGAAAGGGGGAAAGCATAGGGTCAGTATACTTTAAATTTTCTTTTAGGACCTGTTCTCTTTTTCCTTCCATCTTATAAGGAAGGACACAGAGTTAACTAATGTCTTTTCTTTCTGATAATTAGTTTGAAGGCAAGTCTGTCTTGTTGTTGTTGTTGTTCTAAGTTAGAGATACCTACTATAGTAACTCTGGGAATAGAAATAATGATTAAATTCTCTACTTGTCACAATATAGACTCACCTGGGAAGACAGTCTCAGTGAGGGACCGCCTAGATAAGATTGGCGTTTGGACATGTCTGTGGGGAGAGAGTAGCTTCATTCCATTAAATGATGTAAAAAAAAAAAAATTCAGTTTTGAGAAACACGTTTCCTTAAGTTCTGGTCTTGAGTTGTTTAAGAAGAGAGAAAACAAAGTGAGCTTTAAGCATTCATATGCCTCAGCTCTTAACTATGGGTATGACTAGCCACATTGGGTCTCTGCCTTGATTTGCCCACATTAATGGACCATAGCCTGGAATGGTGATTTTAGACCTTTTTCCCCTAAATTACTTTTTGTCAGAATATTGTATCAAGCAGCAGAAGTGAAAGCAGGACAGATGATAAACAACCACAGCTAGTATAGTAAGACAGAGTAAGTATAATTGTTAGATAAAGAAGTTGAAGCATCCCCATTTTTTCAATCATTTATTCTGTAGGAAGGAAACAATTAATTGCTGCACCCTTCATTGCCTAGAATGCTGTTAATTTACTCTTTCCGATCGTTTGTTCTGAACAATTCTCATTCCTGTTAATCTAGCTCAAGGTGTTCTTTATTGGCTTTGGATATCACAGCTTTTATAACCAAAAAAAATCATGATTTTGCATTCTAGATCCATTTCATCTTGTTTTATCATTAATGTAGATGGGAAAAACCAATTACTCACACTTACAAGGTCCTTCATTTTCATGAATGCTATTAAATCACATTCCAATGTTTTGGTTTTTTTTTTTTGTTTAATTCTAATTTCTTTTAGTACAGCTTGAGGCATTCTTCTCTCAGTTTATGGGTATTTTGCATTTTGGATTAAGTGAGTTTCATCAGTGAAAGATGGTGAAATTGCTTCCTTTTAATTATTCTTTGTTTCTAATGGTCAATTTCTTTATGGCTATCCTAAAGGGAGTTCATAAGTCTAGAAAGAGGTATAAATATTTCACTGATATAGAGGTATAAATATTTACTGATACTATACTATGATAGTATAGTCTAGTATAGGTAGTAGAGTAGAGTATAAGTATTTACTGATACTAACGATATATTGGTATAAGCACAGATCAAGGCATCACTCAATTCTTTTTTTATTTTTTATTTTTATTAATTACAATTTCTTTACTTTGTATTCCCCCTGAGTTCCCTCCCTTCTCCTCTCCCAATCCCAACCTACCTCCCTCTTCTCCACCCATGCCCCTCCCTCAGTCCACTCATAGGGGAGGTCTTCCTCCCCTTCCTTCTGATCCTAGTCTATCAGGCCTCATCAGGAGTGGCTGCATTGTCTTCCTCTGTGTCCTGGTAGGGCTGTTCCCCACTCAGGGGGAGGTGATCAAAGAGCCAGCCACTGAGTTCATGTCAGAGACAGTCCCTG
>CM053743.1:54441617-54488521 GCA_028658305.1 Pachyuromys duprasi | reverse complement strand
CCCCTCCCTCAGTCCACTCATAGGGGAGGTCTTCCTCCCCTTCCTTCTGATCCTAGTCTATCAGGCCTCATCAGGAGTGGCTGCATTGTCTTCCTCTGTGTCCTGGTAGGGCTGTTCCCCACTCAGGGGGAGGTGATCAAAGAGCCAGCCACTGAGTTCATGTCAGAGACAGTCCCTGTTCCCATTACTATGGAAACCACTTGGACACTGAACTGCCATAGGCTACACGTGCAGGAGTTCTAGGTTATCTCTGGTCCTTGGTTGGAGTATCAATCTCAGAAAAGGCCCCTTTGCCCAGATTTTTTTTTTTTTGGTTCTGTTGCTCTCCTTGTGGAACTCCTGTTGTCTCCACATCTTACTATTTCCCACTTCTTTCATAATATTCCCTGCACTCTGCCCAAAGGTTGGCCATAAGTCTCAGCATCTGCTTTGATACCCTGCCAGGTAGAGCCATTCAGAGACCGGCTGTGGCAGGCTTCTGTCCTGTTCCCTGTTTTCTCCCTCTTCTGATGTCCATCCTCGTTGCCTTTTTGAATGGAGATTGAACATCTTAGCCAGAGTCCTCCTTCTTGATTAGTTTCTTAGATGTTCAGATTTTTAGTATGTTTATCCTATATTATATGTCTAATATCCCTTATGAATGAGTATATACCCTGTGTGTCTTTCTGCTTCTGGGATACCTCACTCAGGATGCTGCTTCTTACAGTGGATGGTAATTAATAAAGAGACCCTCAGCTGGACAATAAACAGAGAATTAGAGGGTTTGAACCAGTTATCCCTTAATGGGTGCCTCTGTCAATCAGCTCCTTTAAAGGCTCAGGGAATCTATGTGGAAGAGGAGGCAGAAAGATTTTAAGGGTCAGAAGTGGCGAATGACTCTGAGGAAACAACAGAGTTGAGACATATATGAACTCACAGAGACTGGGATAGCATAAAATAGCCCTACATGAGTAAAGACAAGACAAAGTTGAAGCATGGAGAAGGGCAAGTAAACACAAAATCCCATCCCTATCTAGGAAATTATTTGCAATTACTACCTTCTTAAAAAGGAAAAAAATCACTTTTTCCAATGGAGCATCACTAGATATATAAGCCACAGTCAAGGGCAGGCTCCATGCTCAATAGTAGTTGGTCGACACAAATGGACTCCACTATTTATTGCTGTTGTTTTTGTGTGTGTGTGCATGTGTGTGTACTTTTGTCCATGCTTTATTTTTGTTTGTTTGTTTGTTTTAATAGTTTTTGTCTTACTGCATGCTTATTTGTTTTGACCTGTACTTATATTTTTGTTTTTCACTTGTTGGGTTGGTTGTTTGTTTTGAGAACTAACAAGAAGTGAGGTATGTAGGGTAGTGGAGCATCTGAGAGGAGATGGGGAAAAAGAAGAATATGATCAAAATATAGTCTATGTGAAAATATAGATAATAAAACACACTGGAGTGATATTGGACCAAAATGTGGCTATATCCGCCTGGAATCTTGCATAAGTTTGCTTTGACAGTAAGTTGCAAATTTGATTGGTTTGGTCAGTTGTCTAATTAGGTGATTTTTGCACCATAGCTACAGAAATCTCAGGTGAAATTTCTCATGAAGACGTTGGCCATCATGAAAAGAGTGAGGACAAGAACTTAAGAGAACAGATACATCACAGGTCAGTTTTAGACTTTGTGCCCTTTCTATCCCTTGCCCTTCAGAGAGGCTACAAGGGTGACTTGGGAAGAATAAGAGCTACAAAAAAGAAACATTCCCTACCTTTGAATCTTTCACAGGTAAACAAAAAAAAAATAAGGTTCTGCATGTAGTGAAATACTGTATGTAAGCTTTCGTGTTTGGAGCCATTGTTGTCATAGTATGCGACAGAAAACCAGTCAGAAAATACTTATGAGTTAATTATGTAGAATTCAGCAAACACACACACACACACACACACACATATATATATATATATATATATATATATATATATAATAACAGTGAATATCAGACAATTTCAAAGAGTGAAAGTCAGACTGGAAACGTATGTAGTAGCCTTCTGTTTTACTAAAATGAAGCTACTTGGCATTCTCTGAATTGTGTGTAATTTTCCTTTGGAAAAGAAAATTTAGTCAAAATTAGGCAATTTCATGCAAGCCTGGGAGATCTAAAAATAAAAAGTGAACAGGAAGCATAATTTGAGTTGCCTGAAGCTGTCTATGCTCAAGGGCAGAGGGGGGAATCAATGATTCAAGAATAATTTCCAGTTAAGCAAACTAGTCTATACCATCTCTCCTTGCCTAAAGACCTTTTCACTTTGTACCTTCAAGAAAAAAAAAATTCTATGGCCTGGATGGTGGAGCTATGGTACCATTAGAAGAGTCCCCAGCCTAACTCTGGCATTAGTGTGGATGATGCTATCTTTAGTTTTTCAACAAAGACTTTAACTTACATCACATGTTTACTGAATGGGTTTTCAACTCTTTTCAACCCATACTTCTAAAACACTAAATGCTGATGTCTGATGCCATCAGACAAGTTCTTTAAATTTAGTATTGCTCCATCGCTTATGGATTTCATAAAGTTATTTGGGGTGGGGGGGGGTCGAATTCCCTTGGCATTCTACCTCTTTCTTCATCCTGACTTGCCAAATAAATCACACTAAATATCATGTTTAATGTTTCTTTACTCAAACATTTGAAAGAGTAATACCTATTCATATAATGTTTGTATTTTTCAGAATTGTTGGCTTCTTGGACAACTGGCCACAATTGAAAGACTGGTTTACAATGCCAAAAAATATTTTAAGAGAAGTCAATGCTGAAACTGATGAAGGCTCCTTATGCCAAAGAATAAAAGAAATTTTCTCTACTGAAATAGTAAATAAAAAGATTAAAGGTAATTTTATGTATATATGTTTGTATACATACTAAGTCATTAAGAATAATACAAACACATACATACATGGTATCTTGATAATATTTATCCTATTCCCCAAGTTCTTACAGATCCACCCCATTCCATACCCATCCAACTTTATGTCACCATTAGTTTTCTTTTCTTTTTTTGCGGGGGTGGGGTGGGTGGGAGAGGGTGGTGTTTTAAGGCAAGGGTTTCTCTGCATAGCAAGACTGTATAACAAGTCTTGGAACTTGTTCTGTAGACCAGGCTGGGCTAGAACTCAGAGATACCCTTGCCTTTCCTCCCAAGTGTTGGGATTAAAGGCGTGTGCCACTACTGTCTGGCACTTTTTTTTTTACCTCACTGAATCCAATTGACAGCTGTCTGTCTATTCTTAGGTGTGTGATTATTGATTGGAGTGTGTCAGACTTACTGGGGACATACCATTTACTCCCAAGCTCTCATATCTTATATCTCATTGCTTTAACCTTTTTTTAAAATTGCTTCTTTATTTATTTTCATTTCTTGAGATCCCAGGATGATGTGGAAGACACTATATAAGGCAAGATAGGCTTTCAACGTTCTGTGATCCTTCTGACCCAGCCCCTTAAGAACTGAGGTTTACAGGCAATTCCTGCCACATGTGATTGCTCTCTTCTTTTTATTCTCTTCTTACTTTGATGTTCTTCTAGATCATTTAATTAAGCTTTTATTTTTCCATTCTTATATTTTCTTTGACATTTGACACCCAGTCCCCAGGACTTTTTTTTTTTTAATTTTCCAAACACACACATGTACATACACATTTCATCACCCACCTCCCATACCGGTACCCTAACCACAACTGTGAAGCAAAATAAGAACTCAAAATAGGAATGAATGTTAAATATTGTAATTTTACATAAAATGTAGTATATGATAGTAATTTTAGTATTAAGTAAAATTTCATAATAATTTTGGTATTTGTTAGCTCAAATGAAATAATGGGTACCCGGAGTTCCTAATGAAGTTTCATTTTTCTCATCCATCTGCAGTTGAAAAGAAATTGGAAGAAAAGGAAGCTGAGAAAAGGGCAGCAGCTGCCCTGGCTGAGACTCCTAGTGTGATTCCTCCCCTCTCTGCTGAAGCAGAAAAAGATAAGGAGACTCCTCCTCCTCCTGCTCCTCCTCCTCCTCCTCGCCAGGAGCCACCAAAAACATATCCTGGGAAAGGAAAGAGCCAATCAGGTGACTGACAGAGTGATCTATAATCCCGCTTGTCAGTTTCTTGTTTTCACATAGAAAAGAATGATAAATCAGGCTGCTAGATTCAGACTGTGGAGACTTCAAGCACGTAAGACAAATATCCATGTCCAGAAAAGGGGAATAATCTTTTTATTTTAATCTTTTTATGGTGTTGAACATTCTATCAGGGGCTCTCACAGGCTGCATCTGCTTTCAAGGAAAAGCTTTCTTACCTAGCAAAATGCCTGTTTAAGAAGCTCAGTGTCTTATCTGTTCCATGGGGGAAACGGAGCCGCCCCACCCAGCCCAGATGCTTCAGATAGGAAGAAGAAGGTTGTAGAGTGGCAAGTGCTTCAGGGCACATAGAGCAGACAGCTATTTGACAACATTCACTTGACACTTGCGTTTGTGTACAGCCAGGAATATTCAGTTCAGTGATCACAGAAAGGATACAGATGGGGACCGTGAGATAGCTCAGTGGGTAAAGACACTCAGTGACAACCTACGTTGCAGCCCCAAGACTCACGTAGTGAAAGGAAAGAACCACAACTCAAAATGTATTCTCTAACCTCCACACACTTAGCATAGCGTGTGCATGATTTGTGAGCACGCATGCATGTGTATACGCACACGCATACCACCTGACACCTCAGTAAACTTAGTTTATAGAAAAACACCACCTTGTAGAAAATACATTTTAGATACATTTTGTTATCTATCCACAGCCACTGAGGACTGTAAATTTAACAGGAAGTGATAGAAAATGATCATGACAAAATTTACATATTTAACACTTGTCCTAGTGATATTTGTGTGACACCAACATCAGATTGGCATGTGGCACACGGCTTCATGAGTGCTTAGCTGTTTAGTTTTCTATCTCAGTGCCTGCCCTTGGTATGTCATAACTGTCTCCAACAATATTTTCACTGCATGGACATTTGACATAAATCTATAGTTCTTTACAAAATTAAGTGTAATAATAGTAAGCAAAAATTTTGAGACAAAGCACTTTGTTTCATATGATTGAAGTCATTTTAAGTGACACGATAATGATGTATTATATTAAAGACCATTGTACTTCAACAAATTGAGCCTTAGCTAAACACAAGATATGTAGATATTTAAAAATGCTTTTAGCATAAACCAGTGAAATGCAAAGGCATATATACTTAATATATATTTACATATATTTCTATAAGCTCATTGGGAATTAGAAAATACAATTTAAATATATATTATATTTATGGTTATGAGTCTAGCTTTTAACAGCTGAACCATCTCTCCAGATGGGATATAAAGTAAATAAATTATAAAATAAATAAATACAATTTAAAAGTAAATGTTATATATGTTTAATATATATTCCTACAAGTTCATTACTGATTAGAAAATACAATATAAAGGTTTAGAAGAAAAATTAAAATGTTAGACTTGCAAAGCATGTTTCTCCTGCTGGAGAATTATCCATCAGAGTCTTATGAGTTTGCTTATAATCAAATATCGGTGTAACTGCACCTTTCTTGATTCCAATCTCCAGCCGTTCTGATGCTGACACAGTTGAACATTTAAGTTCTTGGAGGATTTATTTTCTGTTTTAAAGCTGTAACCTTGAACAGTGTACATGGGGGAATAATAAATCTGCTTTGGCTTCACTGAGCAATTGTACCCGTCTCTTTCTTTTCCAACAAAACAGGGCATATTACATATATATATGTATATTCATACACTATACATATAAATATATAATATGCTTCATTTCCACTTGTTTAGTCATATCCAAGCACAAAACAACACCGGTGGGAAGTCTTAGTGCTCATAGGCATCAAAATGTTGAAAGATACAGAGAGCTGCCCAGCAGCACCAAGAAAAGACCTCGCCCAAGCAAGTTCGAGCATTTTCTTTACTTTTTCAGAGAGAAATTTAACATGAAAAAAATATATTATTTTTTTAAACAACAGCTGAAACATTAGCATGAAAATTGAACGCAGGAGGCACAATATACCCAATCCTAGCAGATCTGGGCCAAATACAATTCTAGAATACAAATCTCCATTTCACAACTGATTCAAACATGTAGATCTTTATGAAATTTGTTGTCAAATATGTGTATATTTAAAAGTCCTTTTAGGTAAAAATGTTGTGAGGATTATCCTCTGTGTTATTTCTAGTTTGTTCTGTAAAATCTTGGCCATCCGACAGGAAATATTCAAATGAAAATAACATGTATTTATGTAATTTTAAATTTCACTTCTAAGCACACACAAAAGATAGATAAAAGTAGATACCTACATCATAATAATTTAAGTTGTTTATGTATTCATTGAAGAAAGTGCATATCCTAAGATCAAAAGAAAGGAATAATTGAGCATGTTGGTAACTAATACAGTATATAGTAGTAAGTTATTTTTTCAGGGACCTATTCTTTATTTACTATTTAAAAGATGCAGTGCTGACCTCCAGATTCTGAAGTTTCTAGTTTCCCTCTTTCTGCAGTATACTTTTAACTAGATCCTAGAGAATGTGAAATAAATATGCCAAGTTATCTTTTGCATTACAATTGGAGTCACTGCAATTGTAAATACAGAAGTCACTAGGCAATGCGGTGAATGGCCAAAAAGAAAATGCTAAGGTTGTATCATATGAGAACAATGCTGTCACTAAAATCTTCATCACAGAGCTTTATTTATATTAGTGATCCAGTTGTCATAAGTGCATGGTATTTAGGGTCAAACAATTGGAGTCAGTTCTCTCCCATCTTTATGTAAATTCTAAGTGCTGAACTTGGATTATCGAGCTTGCATCATATGGGGGCAAGCACCTTTACATGCTTACTTTGGGGGACTGGTTCTGTTAAATGAAGGTCACTTTGATACAGTAAATTCAAATAAATTTCATGCTTCAAATGGACTTGTGGTTTACCTTAAATACTCTATAATCCCATGAAAGAAAAGGAACAAGCCCATTAATGCTAAGATTAGCTTTCTTAGAATGGCAATATAGAATAGAACTGTGGGTACTATCATTCAATAAGAGGAAATGTAGGGTCCGTCTTCAGATTGATTTCAACTCACAGAAAAAAATGATCAGTTTGATACAGTTCAAAAAGATATTTGATTGCTTAGAGAATGCACAACCTGGGCTATTGAAATAAGTCATCAATGGTATTTGTGTATTGAATTTTGTCTAGACACCCCGCATGGTAAGCAAGAATCTCAACATGAAGGAAAAGGAAAGAAAGGTGAGCCTGCGTTCAAGGGGAAGGTACAACAGATAAAGTTAGCTACTGTTACATGTAGCCCTGCATTTTATAACTATCACTGGAAACAGCCATGAAGTCTAGCAACAAGTATATACTGTGACTACTTCTTTGGGGGCATTTGTAAATCATTAGTTCATTCCAGAGAAAATGGTGTCACACTCTGTGCAGGCTAGTGGGTAGCCAGGGCCGTGGCGAGAAAAGTAATACTTGCGAGGGATAATGAAATGGTTGCCTAATAGGCAGAGTATCCATTCATCATAGATATTATAGGTGTTATCAGGAGCTAATCTTTGCTGCCAAGAAAGAAAGAAAGAAAGAAAGAAAGAAAGAAAGAAAGAAAGAAAGAAAGAAAGAAAGAAAGAAAGAAAAGAAAAGAAAAGAAAGAAAGCCACCACCGTCCCTTTTTTGGCTTCTTATTAAAATGTATTCACTAGTAAGCACTTTGGTGTAAGGTCCTCATTTTTCTTTGTAACGCAATATAGAAGTGGAGGTAAAACTTTTCTTTGTGTCGGTAATGCTTGGGTAGTACACTTTCTGGAATGCAAGTATGTCATTTTGTCACTCAATAGCTCATATATGAGATCCTAATTGAGAAATTTCACTTGAAATCAAGAGGCATGGACAGCCACCTTCTGCTAAGTGAGTGGTTATATATTGAGTGTGTTTTATCTTTTCATTATCTTATCTTGGCTCTCTAGAAGTTTAGAGCCACAGTAGCACGTGAATCTCAGAACTTGTGCAAGAGCTGGGACCGCCATGGTTCCCTTTCTAATCTTCTGGTTTTGATCTTGCATTATTTTCTGACTCTACTTGTATTTATAGTTGTCTGTTTTATTTTATCTATTTATTTGAAATAAGGTAACTATTATTTTTGAAGTACATAATAGTTTACAGAAGACATCCAGGCTCTAAAACATGTTAGTTAGATTCATGTTGGTTGCTGTTGAAAAAAAAAGGAACCGTTGAAATGCAATGAATTTATACACTTGAGTTATTTCAGGGTACGTTTCCAGTGTTAATTGTCTTGGAGGATGGACTTTTATTCATTGTAAATTCCCAATTCAGTTCTAGTCTAACAGTGGGTGGTAGTCACAAAATGTTCTAAATGTCATGCACATCTCAATATAGATCTCAATATTATACACACAGTTTTTAACATTCACGATTGTTTGTATATGTGTGTATATATAGTTCATATTATTTGAAATCAATGCCATTGTCACGGACATAGTTATTTGTCTCACAGGTCATTGTATTACACTTACATTAAACAATATCTTAATTGTTGATACATGCACATTATATAGATATACATATATTTTCAGAGGTTTAAGTTAAAATGAACATGATTTTTAGAATATTACTGTTAAAGGCAATATGGTCAGGATTATGTGACACTGGTTATAACTGGTTATAGTTAGGGAATCAACAATGAGATACAGTTTTAATTAAAATTCTAACAGCTGCAATTAATACTCCGCTCTTGATTTTTTTTACCACCCAAACAATAGCATGTCTAGACTGTTATAAGTTAAGAAAATTCTACATCTGATTCAAAGGTCCTATTTATAATGATTTCATCTATTTATTTGCTTGTTTGTTTCAGTAATTTTGAGCAATACCCCACTTTATATTACTTATCTCTTGCATTTTAACTGTTCCCAAACAAAACTCAAATGAAAGATTATTGTAAGCACACCAGAAAGAGATAATAAGTGCACATATTCATTATTTGGTACCAAATCATAAGCTTGATGTAATAGTATGTAGACTCTAAGAGCACCCTTATTCAGAGCATACCAACACTAAAAAACCATGCAAATTTACCAGTAAAACATACGCATTCACTAGCTTACTTTAAATAACCCAAGGATTTCTATTTTCATTTTTTTGTTTTAGTTTTCTAGTTTATAAAGGTGAAATGATATCTTAAAAGGTGAATTTTAGGGGCTAGTGAGATTGCTTCTCTTACAGAGGACCCAGGTTCCATTCCATTCTCCACCACCGTAGAGCTCACAACTATCCATAACTCTGGTTTCAGGGATTCTGCTGTCCTGTTCTGCCTTCCACAGGAACGTAGTACATATACATACATGAAGACAAATTACTCACATGCACAAAATTACTTAAACAAACAAGCAAATAAATAGGTGAAATCATTATAAACAGGGTCTTTGAATCAGATGTAGAATTTTCTTTACTTATAACCGTCTAGACATGTTTGGGTGTTTAAAACAGTATTTCCTTCATATACAAAGGTATACTATTTAACTTCTCTGAAATTAGTATCATTGACACTGGACACAATCATTCGTTTACCTCACAGGCCATTATATCACAGTTACACTTGAAGCCTCTCTTATAAGTAGTGGTACCACTTTTTTTCTTCTTCCTTCAAACTTATTATTTCTTGATGGTCGCATCATCCATCCACTTTTATTCTCTCAGTACTAGAACAACCTTTGCATTTTTCTCTTGAAATCTTAAGTGCTTAATCTTATGGTGCTCTTAAAATATTTATTCTTAAACAATACTTAATATTATATAATACTTGAAAATTTCACACATATTCATGTTCTTAATCATATTCTCATGTATTCTTTCCCGCCAAGTCACTGTGCCCCAACATGATCCCTTTCAATGTTGTCCTTTAAATTTTTTTCGATAAATATCTTACTAATTCTTTGAGCATTCTACACAATGTTTTTCCTCCTATTAACCCTTTGCTCCTCATATCTACCCCTACTTCTCACTCTACCACCTCATGCCCTTTCTCATTTTCTTTTTACAAACTAAGTGGTATCATACTTTCATTTACCTTTTAGTTCAAATGTTTATTTTTTTCTAAAATTCTCTCATAACTACTGTATTGACATCATTTCCACCTTCCCTCTGTCCTCACTTGAACTCTTTTGTTTGCACCCCCATCTCTTCTGAGAGCATCAACTTTTCTTTTTTAAGTATTACTAATTACGTATATATTCTCACCGCTGATTTTTTTCTTTTACTGTGTCACTTTTACATATACACATTCACATAAACATGACTTCTGAAGTCCATTTAGTAGTTCTCCTATGTACATGTTATTAGGGATGACTTAGTAGTCATTACTTATCTATAGGGGTGGAATCTTGAGAGATTTCCCCATCCCCATTGACATGCCAGCTGGTGCTGCCATTGCTCAGGTCTGCTTTAGGCCACCATGTTGCTGAGATTTCATGGCTGCAGCCCCAGTGCTGTGTATAAAGTATAATCTCACAGCAGACGTGTTGGTCTTCTGCGTCTTTCTTGCAATCTTTCTACCCCAACTTCTGTGATGTTCCCTGGTCCTTGGGTGTAGGCAATTCACTGTAGATGTAGAATTGATGTACAGATTGTAAGCACAACTATAATAAAGGCAGGTTTCATAAATGAAATCAGTTACATATGTCTGACTCCATGATGCACAACAATACAAATCCTAGAACCCTGAACAGAGACTACATTCCTTCGTCAGCTTTGCCAAAGTTCCTTCTCCGCAGATTCACTGTGTATTCAGTCTCTGACTCTTTCTTTGCCTGACAGTGGCACCCCCTCTCCCTGGTTGCGTTCTTTAAGTCTGTTCCACTAAGCTAAAATGCTCATCTCGTCTGAGTTGACCTGCATCAAACTTTGGCAGCTGTTCTTTGCAGACCAGTCAGCCATTAACATTCTGTATCTGTTAGCAAAAGTTGTTAAAATTAAAAATAGTGAAAGTAATCCTTGCTAACCAATATTTTGGCTTCAACCAGTAAAAATACTAATTAAGTCAGGTACCCACAGGGAATATTTTAGGACTACCTAACAACAACAACAATAATAAAAAAATAATATCTTCCCCTAAAATATATACATCAGACTCTATGTTTACCTCCTCCCAACAAATGCCTCCTCTTACCTCTCTCCCCTCTCTGAGAAATACTAGTTCAATTAGAAATTGTTCAGATTTTTTAATGATCTCATCAATCCATGTGGTTTACTCAACTACTTATTTGCATCCTCAGCTTTAAATTCTACTTTAAACTTCTGACTTTTAATTGCTTAGCTCATTACTAAATCACCACTAGCGTATTTTTCTGTTATTTCTTTATTCATTTAATTATTTTTCTCAAACTTATTACTCTGTCATTTCATGTTTACCTAAACATGTCTTACTTTCAACATCAATCCACTAGTTTGCCTGAAAACTGAAGTTTTCTCTGTCACTTATTTTAATTTATAATCATCTTGGCTTAATGGGTATGTTTTTTCGGCTGACCACTTGGGGCTGGATAACCTGTTAGGAGACTATCAAGTTATCATTTATTAAAACAAATATTTCCTAAAACCGATGTGTATGATATACTAAACATGAATTTTTCTTTAAACCGTTTACCCATGAGGAATGGCTGTAGCAAAGACTCAGTGATCTCACTGTAGAACATAAAGTCCTCATATATTTTGCTTCATTAGATTTAAATAGCTAACAAAAAAAAATGATTTCAATGTCACTTCTTTCAGTCATTGAGGTATCGAAATACTTATTTCCCTTTAAAATCTTCCTTCTCTAGGCATTTTCATTGCTAAACATTTGATACATTCAATATGATCTCAATGCAGTTATTCAAAAACTATTCCATTTCTGCTAATTTTCATTAAATGATAAAAATATGTTTGTTTTTTTAATTTTTTATTTTTTATATTAATTACAGTTTATTCACTTTGTATCTCAGCTATAGCCCCCTTCCTCATTCCTTCCTATTCCCACTCTCCCTCCCTCATCTCCTCCCATGCCCAAGTACCACTGATAGGGAAAAATATTTTTAAAAGAAGGGGAAAAGCTTATTCTAATCCTCAATTTATAATTACACATTTTTCCTTTGGGAGAGAACTCTATCTTAAAATGGTCACAGCTCAGGATTAATGGTGAAGAATCATACAGAAAAAATATATCCAATTATGAATATTTTAGCTAGTCTACAGGTGTATGGATGATTAATAAATATTGGTTTAATTATGTATGCAGAAATCACTTGAAATCATCTGATAAGAAACTTAAAAACCATGCATTTTAATAGCATAAAATTAAAGATACTTAGAGAGCATCACTAAACTATACTCATTAGAATAATGCCTTTAGCAGAAAGAAAGTGGTCCCCGTGTTAAAGCCATCTCTAAACTGCACGTATAGTTTTTAACAATTAACCTGAAGGCAAGTGGAATTTAGCCTGAGTAATCTAAGGAAAAAAATATATTGATCCTTTCACAGTGTACCTGTGCTCATAATATAAGGAAACCATGTAAGTAGACTGGGTTGCTGTCTTCATTGGGCAAAGAGAAGTATTCAGATTATAAAGCTTTTACCTCCTCTTGCTTGCCTAACCCTCCTCCATTCCCTTACCCTCACAATTTTGCTTCTATTTCTACCTTCTTCCATGTCTCCTTACCTCCCTTCCTGATTTTCTAGTCTTAAATTTAAAGTGTGACCATAACAAGAAATAACATTAGAAATTCTTTTCAACCTGTAGAGAATATGAGAAGGTCCGTGAGCTTCAGCGGCCTCTTCTCTCATATGCCTCATCTAACTTCTGCTCCTGGCCCCAACAGGCACAAACAAGCCCCGTTTATGTTATAGACACACTCTTTCTCATTTGACAGAAAGAATTTAACTTGCCAGTTTTTACGATAGGAAATTTAAACACAGTTTTTAGGAAATCCTAAATTCTGTAAGAGCCATACATGCATTAGAGAAGCAAGACTGGAGTGAAAGTAAAGTACCAAACTGTAACAACAGCCAGACAGATTCGAGTTGTTGGAATCGGGATTGGGAGGAGACGAGGGAGGGGCCACAGCAGGGAAAAAAAAGTGAATAAACTGTAATAAATTATATATATCTTTAGAGACCAATTCATCCTTAAATAAAGAAAACTGGACTCATTTTCTAATTTTAAAAAATTACAAAACAACTCAGTAGCAGCAGCAGTAGTATTGGTTAATGCATGGATTACCACAAATGAGACAATTGTTCTATATCTTTGAATTAGTAAGACTATCTGAAGAAGCTAAAAGAGTAATCAACAAGTGTCCTGAATCCCGTAACAATCACAGACTTTGTCATCCTCAGAAACCTATCCTGCTCGCCCTGCACTGGTACGGTTTAATATACAAGTCTAAGTTTCTCTTAAAGGGAAAGGACAAGGAGGCAAAACCCCAGCGAAGAAATCACCTGTTGTCTCGTCTTTCGAATCATCACCCACACAATCAGCACCGCCGCGACCTAAGCCGGGATCGGAAGATTGGGTCTATGTGAATGAGCCTATCCCTGAGGTATGGCATCTTAGAATCAAACTAGCAGAATCATTTATCCTGTTTACGTCAAGTGTTGACACATTTCAAACATCTAAAATCCTTCTGGAGCCAGAACTAGGTATACATTTGTCAAAAGCTGAGGTAAGCTTGGAGCTGCAGTTCACCGATAGAATGCCAAAGATCCTGGATTCAGTCCACAATACTGAAGGGGTGGGGTCGGGGACTACAGAAAATTTTCTAGAGACTTGTCAGTGAACTGCATCTCAGTTTCCCCCTCAGATTTGAGCTTCTGAGTCATATTTTGAAACTGTTCTTTAGTATTGAAATAAGAGGAGCAAATGGCTTCTATCAGTTCCAATTTTCTGCTAAGGACAAGCAGAGAAGCAGGACTTCTGCTGGGTGTGTATCCAGTAAATTTATAGTTCCTGCCCCATTTGCGCACTAATACCTTATAATAATAATTCCAGATAAAATTTAACCTCTGGCTTTTTAGAACTGGAAGAAATGTATGAAAGTAACTAAACCCTAAGGCAGCTACCTGACCAAGAGTGCGTAACAAGTATGCTAGACAAGGAGGTGCAGAAGGGGCCATTTTCCTATAACAAAAGTAAAGCAGTTGCTACCTGGCCTAGGTCTTCAAATATAAATCTACCATGTTGAGAGAAAACTACACAAATTAAAAATAAAAATAAAAAGATAAGGGGGTTGTTTCCAAGAATCATTTTTATCTTTTGATTCCAATCCACAGTGGTTTCTTACACTGATAAACTCAGCAAGGTTCATCTGGATCCAGCATTAGAGACCCAAAGCTTCTCCGCAGGAGTTGTGTTACAGCTGTTGCTAACCACTTGTGGGATGTTTTATTCCACACAATAGGCTTCAAATTCTTTGTGGAAGGAGTAGAGCGCATAGCTCACTGTGTTAAAGGAATCGGACAGTCAACAGTATATGAAAGAATCTTCATAGGTTCCTAATGAATGACTTAACTAGTAACATAGGTAAAAATGGAAAATGCTTTAATACGAACCATGTAAATGGTTCAATAATATATGGGTATGTGTGTATGTATATGTGTGTGTATATATGTGTGTATATATATATATGTATATCCATATAAATAGATAACACTCAGGTAAGCAAGCAGAAGCTACTTTGAATATATACATACTCAAACACACCCCACACATTTTCAGAATGTTCCAAGTTTGTGACAGAAACAGAATAGAAGAAGTCTGGGGGAATAAAATGGAATCACTATTTGGCATTGGATGTAGAATGATAAGCTAAAACAATTAAGTCTTATCCCTTGGGATCCCTCAAAATAAATTAAAATAAAAAACAATACTGAGGTAAGATACAAGCTCCCATACATAAATCTAGGAGTGAACTCTTGTAGGAAGCGAATGAATCTCAGGGAAAGAAAGTGGAACAGTGTTTGCAAGAATGCCATCAACACATCAGGAAATGGACATAGTCTGGGTTACTCCATGACAGCAAGGGAAGGCTAAAAGTTTATATACCTCCTTCAACAAGGCCATGTCTTCTAGTCCTTCCCAAACAGTTCCAAAGAGTGGGGTCCAAAATTCAAACATATGAGCTTAGGGGCACATTGTCTTTCAGACTACCACATTCTATTCCTTGCTTCCATGGATATGTGGTCACATTGTAAGGCAAAACGCATTTAGTCAACTTCAAAAATCCCTATAGTCTTTTAGTCTTAGCAATGTTTAAGAGTCTGATGTTCAAAGTTTCATCTGACACTCAAGGCAATCTCTGAACTGTAGCCCCTATAAAATCAAAAGGCAATATACATTACCATTCCTACATGGAGAAATGGGGGAATAATGAGGAAACATTGGATCAGAGCTATACCAAAACCTAGCAAACAAACTTTAAGTCCTGAAATTTCAGATCTGATATTAGAGGGTTTAGGTAACCCTGTTTTTCTCTTTGTTGCCTTCAACTTACTAGTCTCTCTTGGGCTGATTCCATTCCATGTTCTGCTCTTCTTGGCATATCTCCCATAGTTTGGACCCCTCTGACATGGTTAGGGTCACCAACACAACTCAGGCTTCACTTTCACAGTTTCTCGCAAAGACTTCTCAGGGCTTCTTGCCCTGTCAAGACCTTCATGCATGGAATGCCATATTGCACAATGTCTACCATCAGTGGTAGTCCTTAACCA
Organism: Pachyuromys duprasi; assembly: GCA_028658305.1. Taxonomy (NCBI): domain Eukaryota; kingdom Metazoa; phylum Chordata; class Mammalia; order Rodentia; family Muridae; genus Pachyuromys; species Pachyuromys duprasi. The sequence continues at coordinate 54,472,671 of CM053743.1, read as the reverse complement.
CAGAGGAAGAATCCATTACTCTTTGTATAGCCTCCATTACTCTAAAGCCAGAGTCACACGAATGTGAATAATACTTCTAAGTTTTTCTGCCCTCTTGGGGTAGAATCTGCCCTCCGTGAATCACAGTTGCTTGAGTTTTCCATTGTTGCATTTTAGTTCTTTTATTTCCATATCTTAGAAGCTTTGCTGTGTGGATCTGCCTTGAAGGCAGATTGGGCAAATTTCCTATGATCTAGTTGTAAGTAAATAAAAGTGGAGAGCAGATGTTAATTGATGAGGCCCATTCTTATTACTAAATAATAAGACATATAGCATTAATAATAGCCTGAAGTTGACTGGAATCATGTGCTGACTTAAAATGGTTCTCAGAACTGGGTGACGGATACACAATTGTAATCACAGCTCTCAAAGGACTGAAGCAAAAGGACAGCAGTAAGTTCCATTCTAATCTGAATTGCACAGTAAGATTGGGATAGATGTGGCTGCATAGTGAGACCTTGTCTTGAGGAGGAGAAGGAGAGAGTGGAGAAGAAGGATGATGATGATGAGGATGATGATTATGATAAATAAAAACCACAACAATAAATGATGAAGACAGCAACAATGAAAAATGGTCCTCAGTCATTCTTTAAGAGGGATTATGATGAAAAGTAAAAATTAGATAGTGGAACTAGGTCACCATAAAAGGCTATTAAAATAATGTCAGTGCTTCTATTTTTCTGTTATCAAATAGATGATAATCATAGACAGAAATTTAACCTTGCTAGATCTATATAGTTCTAGCCACAAGTACAAGATTTCTATAAAACAGAAGCACTGTAAATGGTCATATGGATGGATATAAGCAGATGTTCCTGAATTCAGTTTTACCATCATTTATATTTTCCAGAGATTGGATGACTCTGCTTGCTTTTAAAGCCTAGAATTCCATGTTCAACCATCTTATAAGTGTTCACCTATCCAGATTAGAATACTTACAGTTCCCTAATAACTCCACTGACATTAGTTTAAATAGCCTTTTGTGACCTAGTTCCACGTTTTTTTCATAGCAAGGTTCTTCAAACAGGGCAACATTCCAGCTGAGTCAAATATAATAATTCATTCATTCAACAAATAATCTTTGAGTACTTTACAATGTGATTACAGGGGAAAACTGTATGGGACTGATCAAGACAACTATAGCCCCTGACTGAACAGGGCTGACATTCTAGAGTAAAACACAGACAACCAGAATTAATGTTACCTAAACACTGGAGTACAGGTACTAAGGCAAAAGCTCAGAAGATCTGAGGGTAACCTCGCAGACGAGTTGGGCCAGGGAAGGATTTCTGGAAGAAATAATGTCTGTTCTGAGATTTGCTGAGTATCTGGAACAGGAATTGTCTTCCGGAGACAGGTGAGGACTAAGACAATTTAAAAGCCATGCCCCAGGTACTTGCAGTTGGGACTTGATCATTAGTTCTCTTTTGACTCCGCTAGCCATAGGAATTTTCATTTCCAAACACTGAGCTTTGTGATTTACTTTTTAACAGGAACTGCCTTCATTTTTAGTACCTTACTGGGAACTGATAGAGAAATCCTACATAAACCACATCAAAACAGTACTTCGGCATCTTAGAGAAAACCAGCACGCTATGATCTCTTATATATATGAGACCAGGTAAGTATAGTCCCTGAAGTTAGAATTTTGTCATGTTTAGGTCGGCCAAAGATCTATCTTATTCTCTTCCTTCCTTACAGAACAAATTTCCATGAATTTCTAAGGCGTCCAGATCACAAGCAAGAATTTGTATCTCAGTGGCAGGCTGATTTCAACTCTGTCCCTGAAGACCTGTGGAATGATGAGGAGACAAGGGCTGAACTGCACCAAAGAGTGAACGTAAGGGCTGCTGTAACCTTCCGGGACAGGGTCAACACATTTTCATTTCTCCATCTGTATGCTATGTATACATATATAGATGTATACATATGAATATGTGTGTGATAGAAAGGGGGTGCCCTTTCTGTCTTCAGGGATGGACGCATTAGGAACACAGTGATTTGAACTGTGACTCAATTGTTAATAGTGTCACAAGGAATGGTGGCTCTGTGTCTTGGGTTCAGATGCATATACTGCACACTTCAACAGTGCAAGAGCATTCTTGGCATCTGCTCTATAGACTCTCTTCACCTCGTATTAATTACATGCCTATCCTGAATCTTCTTATATAACCTAACAGCAGCAAGAAGATAAATGAGGGCAGCTCATAATCATCTCTATTGACTAGATCTTTTGAGGTCTAGTGACATAGTCTATGAATTTTTGTATCTTCATCAAATACAGTGCTTAGAAGTTGGAAGGCAGGTGGATGTTTGTTTGTTTGTTTTGCAAGTTCATGAGTCAAGTATATTAGCTTGATGTTTTAGGTACATGTTAAATTTGATGAATGAAATTCAATGAAGCTCCATTCAATTTCACAGCCTTTATATCTCCTGTGTAAATTGATAACCCTGTCTTTTTCCATCAAAGGAATACCCCAAAACTGCTTAATGTGTTAGTTAATGAGAGTCAGATAGTATGATAGTGTTGTGTGACATTATTCCTGGGGAAATGTAACCAAATGACCACTCATTCTAGTTAGAGGATCCGCAACATTTGGAACCACAGCTCAGCTGAGTAAACTAATGAGTTTTTATTGTGATTAAAGGAGCATGGGTAGAGCTTACTTACAGGACCATGAATGACTCACAAGCATGGGTCATAGCTCACAAAACCTGGAAACCTGGATCTCACTGCTCAACTTAAAAACAGCTTGACGGGTCAGGGAGTACCTCTTCCATTTGTAACCAGTCTCTGCTTCTTCTAGGCAATTTGACTTGTCTGAGCCTCTTCTAGGAAGCATGGCTGATCGATCTTTGTGTTCTAAGTTGGGAGTGTTTCACAATAATCCTTAGTGCCTATTAAGCTTGGGGATAGAGTGGCCCAATGTACCTGGTCAGTTCCATGGATTTTTTAAACAAATATTAATTATTCTTTGAAAGTTTCATACAACATATTTTCATCATATTCACCTCAACTCCTCTCATTAACTCCTTCAAGTTATACCAATATTGCCCTAATGCCCACAACTTAATATTGTCTTTCATTAAATTTAGTATGTACTGTCTATATTCTTCTGGGTATGGGCCATCACGGGACATGCTCAAACTACCAGAAACCACACCCGTCAAGAAAACAGGCCCTCACTCTCCTGAAGCAATCAACTATCCACAGAAACTCACTTTGGAGTGAGAGCTCTTGAACCCCCATTCCATGCAAAATTTTGATTGGCTTGATTTGTATAGGTCTTATACAGTCAACCACAACTGCTTTGAGTTTTTGGGTGCAGAAGTTCTGTTATGTACAGAAAACACTGTTTTGTTCCATTCTTCCTTGACCTCTGGTTCTTACAGACCTACAATCTATTCTGTTAGTCTTATTAATCCCCAAGCTACTGGGTAAGGGTATAATATAGATGTCCCATTTATGGTTGAGTACCTCAAAGTCTCTTGTTTCATGTACTTTGACCATTTATGAGTTTCTTTGCTAGCTAATATCTACTGCACAAAGAAATTTCTCTGATGAGATCTGTGAGCTAAACAAATCTATGGGTAGAAATACAGGAATTTAGGGAGTGATTTGATAGTATGTCCATTAAGTAAAATGATAGTAGTAAGTTGAGCCTTGCGGTCTTTGACTTCAAAACTCTATGGTATTCTTGTTCAGACTTGCAGAACCAAGCATGTGTTTCCCACTGTTGAGTGGGCTTTAATTCTAACTGGAAAGTGGCTGGTTACTTCATAATGTTTGTGCCACTATTATAATATGCATATTTCTTTCCACCCCTAGCATTAATGTAGCTCAACAGAGGTGACAGCTGGGTAATATTATTGATGACATTTTTCCTCCAGTAGTCTGGATAGCATTTTTTAGTACTATAAGAGCTATCTTGAAGGGAGGAAGTTTCCTGGTCAATGCTGACTTTATTTCTCTAGATCCCATGGCTAGTATAGGTGATCTCTTCAGCAATAGATCCTTACTGTCAAGCTCTGGAGAGCATCTAAGCAATGGCAATAACCTGTACGGTTTGGAAGGGGTCTTCTGGGACATGTAAGTTTGAGGAACTTGATGTTTCCTGAATTAAATGAGCCTTTTACAATTCCTTGAGTCTTAAGGAGCTGAGTTTCTCTACAAGATGGGATACTTCCCCTCTCTTTAGAACATATTGAGTGGGTTTGTTTGAGGCCAGATCTCACTATATAGCCTTAACTTGTCTAACGCTCACTATGTAGGCCAGGCTGACTTCAAATTCATATAGATACCTGTTTCTATCTCCAAATTGCTGGGATTAATTGTACGTTTCACCACACCCAAGCTAGAATATCCTAAGCTTCCTTCCCAAGATCAAATGTATCAACCCAGAGGAAATTTCTATAGAAGATATCGCTATATTCAGTGTCTACCATTTGTTGAGAAAATATTAAAACATGTATTATGTTCACAGGGCTAGGGTTTAACAGGTGAACACTAAGTCTATGACTCCAAATAGTTCCATGCTGGTAGCCAGGAGACAGAATAATCAAAAACCAATAAACATAAGGTGAATGTGTTAATGTTTTTAAAATTCATGATGGCATCAAGAAAACAGGCAAGAGGTTGAAGTATTTCTCTAACTATTTTGTTTGCTATGGATGTGGAAATCCTACCTAGAAAATATTCGAATGGAGTGGGAACAGGAATACAGGAGTGAAGTGCACTCATACATAGAGGAAGGTTTATCAGTCTTACAGGAGAAGAAAGGCAAAGAGATCAGAGGTCTTCATGTGTGTGTAGATTATCAAGGAGTGCAGAGCAAAGTGAGAGTAAATGAGAGGCTCCTGAGGAGGTCAGAGAGAGTGTGGGGGACTGTATTACTCAAGGTTTCAGGTCATTTTATATTACAGACAGGAAACCTTGATTTATGGTTTTTAATGCTCTTGTAGAGAGGTGAAAGATCAGGAAGACCAGTTGGGAAACCAATTATGATCTCCCACTAAAATGGCAAGTTAACCTGGTGGCCTGGATGACAAGGAGGTGCCAAAGGCTTTAACCTAAGAGGTGTTCAGCTGTATTTCCTGTCCTTAAACATTCTTCAAAATAACACATCTAAGTAATTAACTAACAATTTGGGGTTTAATTTATAAGACTATAAATAAATATTTAAAATAATTAAGTGAAAGATTATGCCTACATTTAAGATCTTTGAAACATATTGAAAACTTAAAAATTTTCTATTTTCAATTTAATTTAAGAATTAACAAGAGTTCAATTTTGCTTGAAGTAACAGGTTATATGAATGTATCTGATATTAAATTTATCTTATATTTAAATTTCTGCCAACTTGATGTGTAAAAATATAAATGTTTTCTTAAAATTTGCATTTCTATTTTTTGCACTTGAAGTTAACTATTCTTTCCTGCTTAATGGTCATTTATTTTATTTCTTCTGAATCATGACTGTAATTCCTCAACTTCTGTGCTGAAAAGTGCTCTTTTAATTATTTATTAGTTTGTCTTCTTTATATATTATAAATAAATACCATTCATTCATAATATATTAAAAATATATTCCTAATTTGATGTTTACTTATTTGAAGGGAGTTTTTATGCAGAAAATTTTCAATGTTTTTGTAAGTAAATTTAGGAATTTCCATTATATTGTCTTTAATGGTCAATTAAAAGTACTCCAACCTTGGGTTAAATGTAACTTCACCATTCTTTTTATTATTTTTCACAGCTTCACATTTTATTTTTAAATATTTAAAATATATAACTATGATAGGGATCTCATTTTATTGTTTACAAAAAGCTAGACAAATATTTTAAGATGAACCTCAAAGATGTCAGTACTGGGTTTCATACAATATAGATGTGTACACTTAGTGAGCTTATTTACTTTGTTTAATTTTTCTCTATATACGTGAAAGAATATAAACAGATATAGTTTCAAAAATACAGAAATTAAACTTGAAAAAAGAGGAAGGAATTAATGAGAAACAAAAACATAACTTGACTACTTAGCCAAAATGAAAATTAAACATCAAAATTAAAATTCAACCAACATACAAGCAAACACATTGCTGACAAGAACAGCAAGGATGGAACATGCCAACGCTTACTCTTCTGAGTAAACTTTTGTTATAAGGATATTCCCATGGATGCTAGTAACAAAGTATGGTTTCTACATGAAAGATTCAGCATGTTTGGCCTTAATAAATCTTATCAAAAGTGCTGTAGGACTTACAAACTGTGAGTCATCAGCAGGAGTTTACAGTAGAGAAAACTGAAGCCTAAACAAACCTTGCCTTCCTTTCATGCCTATAAATGATTAAAGTTAGATTTGGGATAAGGCCAATGTATATCTTCTCTCTGTCTCTCTGTCTCTGTCTCTCTCTGTGTGTCTCTCTGTCTCTGTCTCTGTCTCTGTCTCTGTCTCTGTCTCTCTCTCTCTCTCTCTCTCTCTCAGTTGAAAAACCAGCTCTATCCTTTCATACTTTTGAGTTGTATGCATAGATGATCTTAAAAATAAAAATTTAAAACTTCCTTAGCTAAGGTGCTTCTTTCCCTTTCCCTTGCAGATTTTTTAAGGTTAAATGATTATTTTTTATTTTTATCTTTTATATTAATTACATTTTATTCGCTTTGTATCCCAGCTGTAGCCTCCTCCCTTATCCCCTCCCAGTCCCATCCTCCCTTCCTCATCTCCTCCCATGTCCCTCTCTAAGTTCACTGAGAGGGGAGGTCCTCCTCCCCTTCCATCTGACCTTAGCTTATCAGATCTCATCAGGACTGGCTGCAATGTCCTCCTCAGTGCCCTAGCAAGGCTGCTCCTCCGTGGGGTGGGGAGGGGATTTGCAGACTTTGACACCCTGACTGTATGATGCAGCAGCAATCATTTCTAAATACCCAGCACTCACTAGTTGCTGGCACCTTCTTCTTTTATCCACACAGCAATGAACCTAGGTCCTCATCAGTAACAACCACATTTCATAGGTAAAGAAATGTGGCAAAGACACGAGCCTGCTAAGTGGCACCATAGTTATCTATTTCCAAGCATCTAAGCTCCCCATTAAACTGCTTCTCCAAGGAAGCATGTTTGAACCCATGGAGACAGAATGACAAAGTGCAGCGCAGGCCATCTACTCCTAGAAACAGTATAATTGGCCATACAACCCCGAACGTACTTTCTGTCTTGAATTCTACTCTTTCTACTATCAATTCTGAAGCATAACTTAGTACTTCATGTTACTCAAGCCCAAAGATTCACGTCCTAGCTTATCATTCACCCAAGGGAAATGCCTTCCTACTAACCCTGTGTCCACTTACAAAAATAAAGATAATGAGCTACCTAATGTTGATTACAAGCATTTGGTGGGTGATAAAATATGTCAGCAATACCTTTAAGAAGAACTCAATATGCAGTGCCACTATAATGTTGGCATACTTATATATAAATTATAATACAAATGAAATATTCCATGAATACCCATGCTATAAGCCTATTACTATAAGTAAATATCATGTTATATACTAAACTGTTCATATTCTTCCCTACTGTTCATAGTCTGATATGCTACTAAGCTGCTGCTGATCATCCCATTACAAACATTTTTCTGGTAAATGATATGCTATCTGTAATACCTAACAAATTCATGGCCTTGGTTCAAATTCAACAGTATTTTTTTTCCACCAACAATACACAGCTTTGTTTTGTTTTGTTTTTAAAAGTGATTTTAACGCATGGTCCTTGGTTGGAGCATTGGTCTCTGCAGGCCCCCATGGCCCAGATTTCTTGGTTCTGTTGCTCTCCTGTGTAGCTCCTGTCCCTTCCAGGTCTTTCTATCTCCCTCTTCTTCCATAAACTTCCCTGCACTCTGCCCAAGGTGTGTTTATGAATCTCAGCATCTGCTTTGTTTTGTTTGTTTCTTTGTTTGTTTTACAGTCTAGAATTATTTTATTTTATTTTCATTAATGCAGTTTATTCCCTTTGTATCCCACCTATAGCTCCCTCCCTCTTCCCCTCCCAACCCCATTCTCCACCTGTACCCCTCCCCTAGTCCACTGATAGGGGAGGTCCTCCTCCCCTTCCATCTGATCCTAGTCTATGAGGTCTCATCAGGACTGGCTGCATTGTCTTCCTTTGTGGCTGGTAAGGCTGTACTCCCCTGAGGGGGAGATGATCAAAGAGCAGTCTGCCTACAGATTGGGAAAAGATCTTCACCAACCCTGTATCTGACAGAAGGCTAATATCCAGAATATATATAGAACTCAAGAAACTGAACAGCAAAAAAAGTCAAGTAATCCAATTTAAAAATGGGGTACAGAGCTAAACAGAGAAGTCTCAACAGAGGAATATAGAAGGCAGAAAAACACTTAAAGGAATGTTCAATGTCCTTAAGCCATCAAGAAAATGTAAATCAAAATGACCCTCAGCATCTGCTTTGATACCCTGCTGAGTAGATTCTTTCAGAGGCCCTCTGTGGTAGGCTTTTTCCCTGTTCCTTGTCTTCTCCTGCTTCCGATGTCTATCCTGTTTGCACTTCTGAATGAGGATTTAGTACCTCACCTAGAGTCCTCCTTCCTGTTTACCTTCTTTAGGACTATAGATTTTAGTATGTTTATCCTATCTTATGGGTCCAGTATCAACTTATAAGTGAGTATATATCATGTGTGTCTTTCCTTCTGGGATACCTCACTCAGGATGATCTTTTCTAGATCCCACATTTGTCTGCAAATTTCATTATTTCCTTGTTTTTAGTTGTAGAATAGTATTCCATTGTGTAAATGTGCCACAATTTCTGTATCCATTCCTCCATTGAGGGACTTCTGGGTTGTTCCCAGATTCTGGCTATTACAAATAAAGCTGCTATGAACATAGTTGAGCAAATATCCTTGTTGTAAGGATTAGTATCTTTCAGGTATATGCTTAGGAGAGGTATTGAGGTAGCAATATTTCTAATTTTCTGAGAAAGTGCCAGATTGATTTACAAAGTGGCTGTAGAAGTTTACATTCCCACCAGCAGTGGAGGAGGGTTCCCTTTTCTCCACATCCTCTCCAGCATGTGTTGTCACTTGAATTTTTAACCTAGCCATTCTGATGGGTGTAACGTGGACTTTCAGGGTCGTTTTGGTTTGCATCTTTAAGTGTTTCTCTGAATGGAGAGGACCTAGACCCCTGCTCAAATGTAGCCAGTATCCCTGTTCCCTAGTAAGGGGAGCAGGAATGTCTCTAACATGGACTCACTGGCCTGCTCTTTGATCACCAACCCCTGTGGGGGCAGCCATGCTGGGTGACAGAGGAAGATAATGCACCCAGTCCTGATGAGACCTGTTAGGCTAAGGTCAGTAAGGTCTATCATTGGACTAGGGAAGGGGCATAGGGGTAGAAAAGGGAGGGAGGGTAGAACTGGGAAGAGATGAGGGAGGGGGGCTACAGCCAGGATCAAAGTAAATAATTGCAATAAATAATAAATGAATTTTTAATGCTAAAAAAAGTGATTTTCAACCAAACAAATTTATTAACAAAGAATCTAACACTGAAATAGAACTATCCATGGATAATGTGATGTGAATGAATTTGTGAGAATTGTGGGCATCTGACTGGAAAGAACAAGAGATGTGGTCACGATCTGAATAAATGAATCTAACAACAAACTCCTTAGGTGTGGCCTCTTCAGGGACATCTCCAGAAGCCAGAGATCTTGAGTGCATGACACTGAAGCTGTACAAGGCATGCTTCTCAGGCACAGCCACACTTGTTTCTCTTTCCACTCAGGATCTGCGAGACCGCCTGTGGGACATCTGTGAAGCCAGGAAAGAAGAGGCAGAGCAGGAGAGGATTGACATAATTAATGAGAGCTGGCTGCAGGACTTTGTCGGAATAACAATGAATCACTTCTTTTCCCTGATGCAGGTAGGGACAGCCAGACACGGTGACACATTCCATTTGCAGCTGTATTCCTCATGGGACAACTCTTTTGGGAGTATTAGGGGTCTGCTTAAGGATCATTTTGCTCACAACATCCTGAGTGGCATGCACTCTGGCTTGTCAAGAAAAATCAGCTAACAAAAATTGTTTTATTTATTTATTTTTATCCCAACCAAGCAACCACACAGACTTTGCATCTTACACAGCTACTCGTCATCCCTGCGTCTCTAATATGTTCTGAGAGAATGCAAAAATGCTGTCTGCAACTGGGATGTTTACCTGATCAGACTCTGATTCTTAAAAGTGGCCACATTAGCCAAGGAAATCTGCCCTACCAAAATTTCTGTGCTACATTATGACCGTGGGTACCAATGCTGTGACCAGGAGAGAAAGAACAGACCAGCCTTTAGCTGATAGATCTCTCGAGACAAAATGCCTCTAAATACAGGTTTTGAAAGCTCGAGGGTTTACATTGGATGAAGGGTGAAGTCAGTTGTGCTTGATCTGTAATGTTTTAAGCTTTTAATTACATGTAATCTATGCCTCATAGTATGTGCACTTGCTCAGTACCTGTGTAGACGTGGTGTTAGTTTCCTTCCCTCATATAGGAGTTTTGGGATGCTATCTCCCTTGAGAAATAATAATAAAATCTTCAAAGAGTTGATTTTCAGAGCTTGAGGGAAGCATTCCTGCTTTACACAACTGATAAAAGGCTTGTTTTAAAGTGTCTATTTTAAAGCTGGGTATGGTGGCACATACCTGTAATCCCAGCATTCAAAAGGCAGAGGCAAGCAGATCTCTGTGAGTTTAAGGCCAGCCTGGTCTACAAAGCAAGTCCAGGACAGCTAAGACTACACAAAAAAGCCCTGTCTAAAAAAAAAAAAAAAGATATTTCAAGCACACAGAGAAAGGTCTACAAAGAACTAGTTTCCTTAAGCATTGAGGGAGGCCAGGGGACTGAGAGTCTGGAAGAAGTGTGTCTAAAATTATTCATCCTTAGGAGACTATCAAGGCTATCTTGGTCAAGCATGCTTATTTAGTTTTTGTTGACAGACTAGTAATTCATAGAAAGAATGAGAAAGAAGCTATTTCTCATCTATAATTGATTAACCTAGAAGGTACATTAGGAAATGGTGAAATATCTTTGGTAATATGACTGAGATATGATAGGTGTTTGGCAGATCTCTTTTGAACAGATGACCTAGCAATTCTAGTAGTTTCAGCCTTCACTGGGACAATATGAGATCCAAGGGCAGGTCTGAAAAGTCAACAGAAATCTGAAGAACAGAAAAATCTCAGGAATTAAAATAGTCTTCACCTTACTAATTTGTTTTTGTTGTGCTTTTCTGCTAAACTATAACTCACCTACTGATGTTACCATCAATTTATTTGAAAGATGTATTAATTATTTTAACTTCTGAAACTTCTTCCACAATGAATCATGTGGTTTAGAACAACCTAAATCCATGTTCCCTCACCATCTACCCCCATTTGGCTTAGAATAAACTGTCTCTCATGTTCTTTAGGGCAAAGCTGTGTTTTGTGTCCATGGGGATGAGGTAAATCTTTTGCTGTCCCATTTTTTGCAGTATATTCTGTTTCATCTCACCTGGGATGAAAAATTTCTGCTTTTCATTGCATAGCACTGTATATTCCCCCTGCCCATTATTTGCTTAGTAGTTCTCAAGGCTGTTGGATCATACACTGTGGTTCTGAAGCGTTTTTGTTCAAGTAGCCCTTATATTGGAGTCTAATGGTGCATCATGAGGCTTAAACAATTCACTTTATGGTCTTTTGTGATCTGGCCATTATAATAATTGTATATCCACACAAAAATGAAATATAGTACAACGGATTCTTTGAGAGAATCTATTTCATACCACTTCAATTATAGTATGTTGTTATCAATATTCTATTACTTCTTGGTGGGTCTAATTCAGACTTCTTCAAATAGGTGTAAATGCACAAAGGTATTGGTCAGGTGTTAAATAAATGACTTAAAGTATATTCCCTATTAATGAAGAACTATGCTATATCCACATGGGAGGTTTAATGGAAGCAGAACAGTAGAGCAAGGAAAGCTATGAAGGCATGTTACAAAGCTGGATTGTGATGATAAGATAGTTTTAAAACAGTTTCAACCAAAGAACAATTCTGAGATATTATTAAGCACATTGTTAAGCATTTTCAGGAATATGCTTAGCATAATTTACACATAGAACTAAGGAAAGAGCCCAACTAGCCTAAACTCATCTGAGCAGAGCTCAGGGTATCAGTTTGAGCAACTAGAGAGAAAAATATTGTGAACAGGTTTTACCAAGTGCTTATGGAAGAAGCGGCTGCAACCCAATCAAAAGGGCACATCAGACTTTAATGGGTCATTTTCATGACTCAGAGCCGTAATTGGCTCTTGTAGAATGTACTAAAAGTGCATTAATACATACGTTTGGGGTTTTTAAGGTATTGAACCAATGCCCACATCCGATGAAATAAAACAAAACTGCAGAGTACATGCCAGGTACTACCCTCAGAAATTTCCAGTAGACTACGGTCAACTACCACAGCAGCATCATGCTCAAGGTTCTACTGTCATCCTCATTTCATAGATAAGAAAACTCAGGCAAACTGGGATGGAACCATTGCCCCAATCCTTCCCAAGGGAAAGATGTAGCAGGGGTTTAGAGTCAGTAGTCCTTCCAGAACACTACTATGTCAACAACATTGTTCAAATAGCTCAATTTCACAGTTAGGAAACAGACAACTTTGTTCAGCACTGCTCAATAAGCCCCACAAAAGCCAGTGATGAACATGCTGGAAAGTAACTTTCAGTTCAGCACATGGAGAAAGAAAATGGTGATAATAGACCTCACATAATAGACCATTGAAGCAGGCTGCATTTTTTCCAGGATGCTCAAAATCAGAAGCCTCACTGTTTGCCAAGGACTGAAGGTAACAAGACTTGAGAAAATCTTCAGTTGCCTGTGTTAGCTCACAAACAGCTAGAGAATTGCTTCCTGAAATGGGTCCCATGGAATTTTACCTTTCAAGCTGTTCCTGAAAAAGTTGTAATAAGTGACTTTAGATAGTGCTACATTACTCCATCTATCCATCTCTCTGAGACCTCGACAAGTCTGTTGACTTCTAAGATGTTCTACAAGTAAAGAAATCATTTTGGCTTACTAAGGTTGAGTTTCTAAAATGGCTTGACCTTGGAAGTTTGCCTTGTTTCATTCCAACAAGGTGTTTGTGAATAGCCTCTGCAACAAGTTCTCCACACAATAAAGTTTAAAAGGCTTCTCTCAGTTGGCCCTGGTTTCACAAACCTCAAAGCCACACCTACACAAGCAAACAGTGAGTTCATGGTTAACCTAGATAACGTAATAAGACCCCCATCTCAAAGAAAAAGACATCAAAAGGCTGGAGATGGCTCAGCCATAAAGTACTTGTTTATAATGCTGGAACCCCTAGGTTAAATCCAGAATACCGCACAGAAAGAAAAGTAAAATCTGAAACCCCAATGGTAAAGAAGTCACACAACAGGGTGTTGTTTATTTGTTGTTATTATAAATATAACAGGAGTCATGATTAATTTTTCTTAGAGAAGAATTTCAAATATGGTATGGTAGCCTATTCAAATTCCTTTGTATTTTGAATCAAGTTGTATCCCTTTAAAAGGATTAATATTTTATTTAAAAAATTACTGTAATAATGTAAATCTTGGGGACAAATTCCAGCACAGTTTATAAACTAGGGTCTATAAACTATACTCTAAGCTTTAAAACAAACAAACAAACAAACAAACAAAAAACACCTTTTAGGTTTCTAACTTTGCCCAGTAATACAATCCATTGATTTGATGAATAGCTTTTTTAACTCCCCCCCACAAACCAACACTTTAATTTCCCAAAGCTAACTGTCAATACTCAACATGTCCAGAGTTTCATCGTATTCACTGTAAATATGGTATTGTGCAAGTTCCCATGAATGTGATATAGTCAAAACATTTCCCCTTAGCGTCTATGAAACTAAACATGACACACGGCCAACACTTTTCTTTAAACTTTGGTATTATTCTGTGTATGAATGTTTTAACTCAATGATAAAGAAAAGAAAATTGGTAGACTACCTGGCCATTTCAAAGTCCACTGCTCTACTTCCTTCTAGGTCTCTTCTAGCAACTTCAACAGAGAAGCAGAGTAGAGAGGACTGAGAAGTTCTGAGTTGTGTCTATCCTGTTTATGTTAAGCAAGAAAGGAAATGTACCGGGAGAATTACTGTTTTCCTTTGTGCTGTTGTGTGTCATGTTTCCACAAACAGTTCATACTGCACCAGGGGAACAGAGCTTGGTGTTGATTTTATTTTGTTCTTGCATGGATAGCATGTGCAATGCCCCATGATGACTGAATTATTACCTGGACAAAGAAGTCACTTGAATGGTTAATTGAAGAATCTCTAAAAGCAATTATTAAAAAGCATAACACAGTCACCTGGTTAAGTGCAATCATCTCAGTAACACCTATAATGCAAAGTCATTTGCTTTTTTCAGTTATGGAAATGTTGGGGACAGAGAGATAACTACAGTCTTTCTTAATTTCTAGAAAGTTAGTTTCAACCAACATGTCTTAAAAATGCTATTTATGGGCTGGGTGTGGTGGCCCATGCCTTTAATCCCAGCACTCTGGGAAGAAGAAGCAGGCAGATCACTTTGAGTTTGAGGCCAGCCTGATCTACAAAGTTCAGTCCATGACAGCAAAGGCTACCCAGAGAAGCTTTGTCTCAAAAAACCAAGAAAGAAAGAAAAAAGAAAAAGAAAATAAAGAAAGAAATAAAAAAGAAAATAAAAGAAGCTATGGTGTACATATATATTACAGAAATACATACAGATTAGGCTGTTCTTATTTAGGTATTGATATCCACTTTCTCTATTAAAGGCAGAAGTGAACCGTTTCCAAGATACAAAAAGACTCCTTCAAGATTATTACAGAGCAATGGAATCCAAAATCCCACTAGAAGACACTAGGAAATTTACTCGAATACCATTAGTTCAGCTCGATGGTAAAGAAATTTCAGAAAGCCAGCTCAGGTAAGGCAGATCACTGTGTTACACTGTAATTGGTTCAAACATACAGCATTGTGGTTTTAAAATTATAAATCATTCTTCTTTAATGAAAAGTTCAAAAGTTCTAAAAAACTTTTTCTAACCTTGGTGTGATTTTGCTTTGAGAAGATACGATTATTTTGTTAGTAGCTAATATTTAAACCTTCTGTTTTAAAGATACAGTGTATATACATGGATAGAGAATGAGAGAGAAAGAAAATGAATGAGTGATGTAAACAAAAATGGAAGGGATTGCCATCCTTCTTCTATAGGTGAGGAAATTGAGAAACAGCAAAAGTTCAGTAATGTATGGTCATGACCTCACAAGACTGACAGATATTAACAATCTAACACCATACTGTTGCCAACAGAAACAGAAACTTAAGTGACAGGATGAAGACAAATTACATTTTTAGCAAAATAAATTATCTGCAATAAAAACATAGTAAAATTTTTACAGACTTAATAGATGAGGTCAGGAGAGGAAGGACAATATCTCAGACTCTGAGAGACTGTAAAAAAATAAAGATGTCATCATGAAAGGGTGGGGCCAGGGGAGGGATAGTGATCCCCATGGTGTGGAATCAAGCCACTAACCACTAAGATCTGCTTTTACTTAATTTATGTGACCTATGATAAAGCAGTTGAAAACAGAGTTCAAAATTATTTAGAAGTAAATGTATTATTTGAAAATAAAATTTAAAATATAAGAAAATAATATTTCCTCATGATCATTAAGCAAGGCATGAGAACAGAGAAAACTCTGAATATAACGATGGAAGTACTAGCAGAAGTTAGATTTACATAACAAAATGCAGACACTGGATAATATGTTTGAACCTCCAAGAACATGAACTATGTGTTTTATATTTAAAGGAAGGATTTTGCCTAGAGCTGGCTCAGTCAACATAGATATAAGAGTTGCATAAGCAAAATATAGCATAATGAATATATTTAGAAATCAGGTCTAGTTTAAATCCTGAGTCTATCACTTACTGACTGTTGTGTGTAAGTAGCTTAAAATAACTTGCTTGTCTGTCAAGCCATTACAATTCAATGTAAGCCTCATCTTCCATTCTAGTGGAAGTGGGGTTTTTGCGAGAATTACAGAAAATAGAATCTACAAAGTATATGGGGTCATGTTTGCAAGTTGAAACTCTTTACATCTAGTCCCAAACTTTCAATAAAGGATGTTTTTTTTTGTTATTGGATATAACAAAATTGGCCTATAATGGCCTATTCTTGCATATATTTAATATTTTAATTGTGGAAATTTCATGCCATCACATTGTTTAGCACTTTCTTTTTTCCAAAAATAATTTGAGATAATTACGTTTTGCAATGATCCAAGGTTCATTTCTGCACTCTTATATTCTTCCATTTAATGTTATCACATTTTTGCCAGACCCATATATATACACAAGCATACACAAACAGGTGAACATGTACTCTCTTCCAGTCCCAAATACAAGAAAAGCATTGAGCAAGATGCTCAACTTTGAAATTAAGAACAATAATGAAGACCAATGGCAGTAAGAACCATCAGAATCACCAAAAGAGACCACGTTACAGTATCTAGAGTGGCAGAGCATTCTGTTCTTAGCACATAATAGCAAACCAGGCATAATGGGGAAGCTATTAATGTTGCTTTGCACAATAAGACCACAGAAGAACAGACAGTTCTTACTTTTTGCAGGGAAACTTTGCACCAATCTCAACCTTAAATCATTGCTGGGGCAAAAGTGCTGGGACAACCAGTCAGTCCACCGACATTCAACCACAATCTATAACATGTTGCAAAAAGGAAAGCATAATTTTAAGCAGCTTTACATAGTTTTTCTACTTCGTTCCTTCTAACAACCCTAAAATAATAGTAATGGTAGCAAAATAATATTTTCATAGCAATAGTTATATTCATTGACTAAAAATTATTTATTATAACAACAACAATAACAATGTTTAATATCATTCCAAGAATTAAACTCATGAAGTCAATTAGCACTCCTAATTTCATATCTTCAGGTAGTGACAGGATTACCAATACTAGAGGGATTTCCCCCAGTAAACGAATTCAAAGCTCATTTTCAACTACTTATAATTTTACTATAGATTTTTATGTATTTACATTTGTTATCATTCCCACACCTTCTTTCTGTTTTTACTGATTAAAATTGTTTTGGGGCAATTTCACATGCTTGTAGATCTGGAAGCTATCACTCTCCACCTCTCCTCCCCCTCACACAATAGTCAGTCCTTCTCCTCCTAGTGCATGCAGAGACTCACTGGCAATCAAGATGCTTCAAATAAATAAGACTCAACCCCCCGAGCATGACATTTATAGCACACCACCTAAGGCTCAGGGAATACTACAGCAGGACTGAGTGGAAAGAGTGTAAGAGGCAGGAGATAGAATGGCTACAAAATGCTACCACCAGGACATGATACGTTATTTCAAGCCTAACCCCACAGAAGAGGCAGTTGCCTGTACCAGGTCTGAATAAGGCTGTACCTGTCAATAGCCAATCATGGGTAGAGTAGATGCTTGTAATATCTTACCTTTTTGCTGAACTGTTGGCAACTGATGGATTCTAGAGGAGGAACAGTCATTGAATTCAGCAGTGTGACAAACAGTAAGTCTCCAAGCCCACAGCCAAACATAGATGATCCTGGTTAAAAAAATCAGTGGGTCATAAACCCAGAGCCTTTTTCTAAATGATATGCCATGTCTATTGTCCCCCAAAAGCAAAAGTTATGCTATGTAAAATGTCTAGTGATAATCACACACATAATCTTGGAACTTGAATGGCTTTGATTTAGCAATAATTTGTTATTATGATATAATTAAGATATGATTCAATGGGTGAGTTTTTTTCATGTGTTATATGTAACGTTATGGCAAGCCATCAGAATTCCAAGTCCTGGGTTGTAGTTATTGTTCTGCTGCTGTGACAATATATTATGACCAAACATAAAAGAAAAACATTAAATTGTGAGCTTGTTTACATGATCATCCTGTTGGGTATGGCAGTAGCTGACAGATTTACACCCTGATCTACCAAGAAGCAGGCAGAGAAACACTGTGCATGACATGAGTTTTTGAAACCACAAAACCTCCCCCCAGTGACACACCACCTACAACAAAGCCATAAGTACTCCAACAACCAAAGCCATAACTCCTAAATCCTTCTCAAACAGTTCACCAACTGCGGATTAAGCATTTAAGTATATGAACCTATACTTATATGAACCAGTGTGTTTCGTTCAAAACAACACACACTGTGAAAATCAACATGTTAAGTTAAAGAAATTTATTGATTTATTATTTTAATCTTTTTATTTATCACAATTTACTAACTTTGTATCCCATCTATAGCCTCCACCCTCATCCCCTCCAATCCCACCCTCTTTTCCTCCCTTCTTCATCTCCTCCCATGCCATTTCTCCAGTCCTCAAAGGGGAGGACCTCCTCCCCATCCATCTGACCCTAGCCTATCAGGTATCATCAGGACTGTCTTTCATAGTATTCCTCTGTGGCCTGGTAAGTAGTAGAGCAGCACTGGTTCTTATAGAGTCAAGAAGCTGGGGTCTGGAACAATAATTTAGAAAGATAATTGTGAACTCAAGGAAAAAAAAACTAGTTTTGTTTCTTGTTTAGAAACATCAGATAAAATGTCTTTAACTTCCAGGTCTTTCTATCTCCCCCTTCTTTCATAAGATTCGCTGTAGTCTGCCCAAAGTTTGGCTATGAGTCTCAGCATCCACTTTAAACCCCTTCTGAGTAGAGTCTTTCTGAGGCTATCTGTGGCAGGCTCCTATCTTGTTTCTTGTTTTCACCATCTTCAGAAGGAGAACAGAACCAAAAACTCTGGGCACAGGGGTCTTTTCTGAAACTGATACTCCAACCAAGGACCAAGCATGGAGATAACCTAGAACCCCTGCACAGGTGTAGCCCATGGCAGCTCAGTCTCTAAGTGGGTTCCCTAGCAATGGGAACAGGGGCTATCTCTGACATGAACTCAGTGGCTGGCTCTTTGATCACCTCCCCCTAATGGGGGCAGCCTTACCAGGCTACAGAGGAAGACAATGCAGCAGGTCCTGATGAGACCTGATAGGCTAGGGTCAGATGGAAGGGGAGGAAGACCTCCCCTATCAGTGGACTTGGGGAGGGTCAAAGGAGGAGATGAGGGAGGGTGGGTTGGATTGAGAGGGGACGAGAGAGCTGGGATACAAAATGAATAACCTGCAATTTATAAATAAATAAATAAATAAATAAATAAATAAATAAATAAATAGAAGAAAAACATATTCTCAAAGATTGTCCTAAAATCTTCACTTTAGAAAGAAATGACATTGAGAAAGTAGAGAACAAGCCTCACTCCTGTATTTCACCACAGCACTTGATGAAGAGAAAATCCTCAGGTTTCCTGAGCTTCACTCCGGCAGCCACCCTGAGCATCTTCATCTCTGTCCAGTAGCTCCAGTCAGATTTGTGTTGGTCTCATATTCATGTCAGGATGCCAAGTGATAGTGACCATCTTGAACTAGTTTCATGAGGTTTACTTTGCCCATGCTAATTTCTCTGAGAAACGTGTGCCATGAAAATATGACAAAAATAATCTTTCTTCATAATCGCTGTTGTCTAATACTCCTGTTTTAATTATTGAGAGCTAACTTGAAAAAATATCTTGTTGCTGTTAGCTTTCTATTATTAGCAAGATTTTGTAGACCATACAAATGTGAATGCTGCATTTTCTAGTCATATCCCCTTCAAAATAATTTTTCTAGGAAAACTTTGGAAATGTGAATTAAAGCAACAAAACAAAAGGGAATAAACCAACACTGTCACAAAAATAGAATTATATTAAATGAAACCCTTACGTTTCTTTGTTTTTTTTTATTTTCACCCTAAAGAATTCCTGTAGTTCCTCGAATATCCAATTCTCCAGAAAATGCTACCATCAGACCAAAGCTGAAAGCATTACTGAAGGGCAAGCTCGATCCCCCACTAGAAGCTTTGGAATATAACTTGGAGGTGGATGAGAAGATAGTATTGGACACCTGGCAGCAGGCTTCTATGGCTATCTCCCACATGGTAAGCAGTGCCTACAGTTGCACTTGTTGCCAGCAACCCTGCTATTTACATGGCATGATGAGTAACATGGTACACTGCAACATTTATATGATAGTGACAATCATGGTATAAAAATGCATGCCTTTCAGAAATTAGTGTGTAAGGGATTTTTTTTTCTGAAAGAAATAGAAAGTTAAGAGATATAGTCAACAAGTCTTTGAAATCATGAAAGAAGTGAGACAATACTTAGATTCATTTCCATGCTGCACTACCTTGGAAATGCAGGAGACTAAAGGTCAGGAGAGTGTTAAGGAGGGTGTGATGGTGGTCCTGCAGAAATCACACTCTTGTTGATGGGAACATGTGCTACCCTGTGCTGGCCTACTTTGTCAAATAATAATGAGGTCAAGCATGACCAGATTTTATGTTTCCTAGAAAACTCTGAAATATAATGCTTGTGTGTTTGTTTTTAAATGGTTTTAGTTTTAATGAATGAAATTAAATTCTTTTTTTAAAGTATTAAAGTATTTTTAATTTATTTATTTTTATATCAATCACAGGTTAGGTACTTTGCATCCCAGGCATAGCCCCCTCCCTCATTCCCTCCCACCCTCCCACGAAATTTAATTCTTAGGAATACTTTTCAAAGTCTTGAAAGAAAACACAAAGCCCAATTAGCCCATCAACCTCCTACTTCAACCTGTGTGCTTGTTATTGTTTCCAAATGCCAATATGGTAAATATTATTAATGTTTTTCAGTGGAGAGCTAAGGTACACTTTTAAAGGAAGGCAGGCTATTGCTTGGTTTCTGTTCTAACTACTTGGCTTTTATTTTCCTTTTCCATCAAGCATTCTTTGATTTAATTGAAGTACTCCATTTAATAAGAAAACAATATCAACCTTTGTGTCTGACTTTAACCCAAAACAGAAATATCTCCTTTCTCCTCCATTTTTCTTTTGATTTCCTCATCTCTCAAAGAGTGATTTCAAGCTCCTCTCTTGTCATATTTGTTTTAAATAACCTTTAAATGTGGACGTTTCTCACATCAAGAAAATGCATAAAATGTATTCTCCTGGCTTTACACACTAACGTATTTATGATACCAGTACACAGGAATGAGTGAAACCAGGCATACGGTGCTAGGTCTCCTCATGCACTGTCCAAATCTTAGACCTCTTCGTGCACTGCCATCTTGCCTTTTCAATTAACTCTTTTCTGACTCAAGACTGTAACTCCTAACAACATATGTAGTACTGCCTGCCTTTGAGTTTTAAGGAAATGGACCCTTTGTTTTATGTGTGTGTGTGTTCTCATTTCTAGAACATTATTCATTAAAGTCATCTCATACTGCTAAGGGTGGTTTTATTTGTTCATTTTCTTTATTATTCAGTGTTCTATGACTGTATCACAACTTAGTTAATGAAGCTGCTACTGACCTATATTTGGGTTTGCATTTTGATGCCATTGCACACAGATGCTGTGAACATTCTTACACGTATCTTTTAGTGACCATGAGTATACAAAGCTTCCTTAGACCTAGGACTATATGCTGCCATCTGCACATCACTTGCTTGTGTGTGTTTGTGTATGTGTGTATATCATTGCTTAACTTTATTGTTCATATTTGTTTTTTATTTGGAATTATCAAGAGCTGTGCTAAAAGTATCCATTCTAAGAATAAACCTATTCCTTTCTTCAGTTTTCTTGATTCTTCCTTTTTATGTATTTGATACTATGAACCCAGGCTCATGGAAATGTTTAGATGAAAAACCTTTCTAGTGAGTTGAATATCTTATTTGGGGATAATCTTTACATATAATGAATGTTTTGGAAATTAAACTTTGAGATTTTTTACATATATTTTCTTTTAGTTTCTTTATTTTAAAAGCCTTACAGTGTCATCCGTTTGTTAGTTTTTGCCCCTCAGAAGTTGTGATTTAATCGACTCAGTTACTATTTTCTTGGTGCCCAACCACAGAATACATAGTAAGTTAGTAACTACAAGCTAGCCATGTTATATCATGATCGTTAGGGGATTCTCCTGCTTCTACCTCTGATCTTGCTGCACTGAGACTACAGAGGGCCAACATGCACTCAGCATTCTGTCACTTCTAGAGATTCAAACTCAGGTCTCCATCCTTACTTAGCAAGTACTCTAAGCCATTAACCTACCTCTACTTTGTAATTTTTCATCTTGTTAGTGTTTTCCTGAATACTTGACTTAGTTCTATTACTTTTCGTATACTTTCATTTGGTACAAGGACCACACCTAACACAATCCTGAGTTATCAGTGCAGCCTTCAGGTGCTGCTGCCACACTCACAACACTGAAGCCACTACAAAGATGTTGGTGCTGACAATAGTGATTGGCACACAGACCACAAACACAGGTCCCAGAGAGTGGGAAGCAGGTGCAGGTTTTCTGGAAAGACCATGAGTTATTTGTATTATTAATTGAACTTCAGAAACATAATGGGCAAGTCACACATGATCCAACAAACATACCTATCTTAGAGAGATAAACCTGCACCCGGTATCAACTACATGTCATAATTACACACAGTCTGTTTTGAGTTTAAAAAAAAAAAAAACCTGTTAGCTTCCCTAAGTCTTCAATTTTTCTCTAACACATGAGAAAATTTCTCAAATGATTGAAATTCAATGAAGTAGTATATATGAAAATGTTTTAGAAACTATAAATACAGTTCATTTGCCAGAAATTTACTTAAAGTTGTGCATTTTTCTTTCGTACTTTGGAATGTCTCATAGTGAGCATAGGGAAAATGATCACTTAATATCATCATTAATACTATATATGAATTATATTTGAATCAGGATTTTATATGTCACAAAAGACTTCTATAAATCTAATGTCACACATTAAAAGCAGTCAAAAAACTGAAAAAATAGTCATGAGTCTAGCACCCACACACCCTTGAATGACTAAACTGTACCTTGTTAGAAAACAAACATTTAACCGAACTTTGAGCTCCAAATGAGAAAGGTATGATTCAGAAAATGGATGTAGGCAAACAGTTCCAACCTAGATTGCTGCAATTGGAATGAGCTGCACTTTAATTTGGGCTTTTTCTAAGGAGCACTTTTACCAAAAGCTATTCATTTAGACTGCTATGTTAATTTTTAGCAAAACTTTCTAATTGCTAGGTATGTAATGATTTCAGAGAAGTCATATTTAACACCTACAATGTCAAATCGTTATGTTTAAAGTTCTCGCCAGCCTTAGCAGCTACTCTAAAGAATGTATTCTAAATTCTGCTCATTTTTTAAAAAAATCTGGAGGTCTTTGAAAGAAGTAGACAAGAAAAATGCTAATGATAATCATTACCTTCATCATCATCACAAGGTTGTTTGCCAAGGAGATAAATCCAATTTTAAAGGAAATTGCTAACTTTCATGACTTTGTAAGAACCAATTAAAAAAATGAATTGCTTGCAATTTAAAGGGGATCTGTTTAACAATCAAGCTTTCAACTTTTCCAAGAACTTGAAGGCAAAGTTGATAGCATGAAATCCTTTTTTGTCAAAAGGTCATCTGTTGAAAAAAAAAAACAAATTCCAAAAAGAATCCAACCAAACTGGCTTTTTCTATGTAGCTTTTCTGGATATCTCAAGTGCTGTTGGCAGATCATCCTGTGACATATTACAATCTCAAAACAAGCATTACAATCTCAGTTAACAAGCATTGTCCTCCATAAGTAAAACACACGTACCTAAAGTTAGGGAAAGCACAAGGAGGTCTGGGAGTATGAAAGCCCATTAGCAGGTGGTAAGGGTTAATGTCCAAGGAGCAGTTGGAGGCTGCTGCAGTCTAGGCCATGGGGCATAAAGTGTGTGTCAGGAGTCTGGAGAAGGCAGCAACTTACTGGCCTTTTGCAAACAAGATTACAAATGCCTTTGAAGGGGATATACCATATATTCTGCATTCTCCTCATTCTATTAATTTCAAAAATCATATCAGATCTGTACTTCAAAAATACTTCTAGAAATAAATACATATAATCTTAGTAATTCCCATTTCCTGACCTCTAAAATGCAGGTGTGTTTTATATACTTCTTTAGGCTTTTCTCTCAGTTCTCATAACTAATCTTCATTGCTCCAGAAACAAGAAAAACCTGAGTGGCATAGCTCTTAGATAAAGATTTTCTATAGACAGACACATAAAGAAAGAAAGTATGATAGACATTTTATATGTAAACATGCATATATATTGCAGGATATTTGAGCCCATTGTGAACTTCTAGACTGTGAACTGTAGAAACTTGTTTCTGGTTTGGTGTGGTTCAGCATTAGCACACACCTGTAATTCAAGTTTTCTGTACACAGGATTTAATAAAGTTAACCCTAGGTCAAGAAGCAGGGCAAGAAACCATCTGACAGCGATTAAGTAGAAAGAAAGGACTTTGTTTCTTTTTTCTTTCTTGAATTCTTTTATTTTATGTAAATTGGCTCTTTTTAATTACTGTAATTTTTATTTGAAGGCAAACTTTTAATTGCCACATATGGAATTAAAGAAGCAAAAGCAGTTTTTTTAATATACCAATGTTTTTATTAAATTCTTTATTAATTACATTTTATTCACCTTATATACCCCTGTAGGTCCCTCGCTCCTCCCATCCCAATCCCTCCCTTCCTTCCCCCTCTGCACTTGTGTCCCTCCCAAAGACCACCAATAGGGGAGGTCCTCTTTTCCCTCCCTCCAATATCCCAGTCCATCAGGTCTCATAAGGAGTGGTTGCATTGTCTTCCTCTGTGGCCAGGCAAGGCTGCTCCCCACTCAGGGGGAGGTGATCAAAAATCAGGCCAATCAGTTCATGTCAGAGACGGTTCCTGTTCCCATTACTATGGAACCCACTTGGACACTGAACTGCCATGGGCCACACCTGTGCAGGTGTCCTAGGCTACCTCCATGCATGGTACCTGGTTGGACCACCAGTCTCAGGAAAGACCCCTGTGCTCAGACCACTTGGTTCCACTTGTGGAGTTCCTGTCCTCTCCAGATCCCACTGTTTCCCACTCCCCTCATAAGATTCCCTGCACTCTGCCCAAGTGTTGGCCATAAGTCTCAGCATCTGCTTCGATAGTCTACAGGGCAAAGCCCTTCTGAGGCCCTCCGTGGCAGGCTCCTGACCCTCTCCTTCTTCCAATGTCCATCCTCTTAGCCTTTCTGGATAGGAATTGGGCATTTTAACAAGAGTCCTCCCTCTTGATTAGTTTTTTGGGTGTACAGATTTTAGAGGGTTCATCCTATAGTATATGTCTATATGAGTGAGTATATACTGTGTGTGTCTTTCTGCTTCTGGGATAGCTCACTCAGGATGATCCTTTCCAGTTCCCACCATTTACCTGCAAATTTCATGATTTCCTTGTTTTTTTATTGCTGAGTAATATTCCATTGTGTAGATATACCTCAATTTCTGTATCCATTCCTCAGTTGAGGGGCATCTGGGTTGTTTCCAGCTTCTGGCTATTACAAATAAAGCTGCTACAAGCATGGTTGAGCAAATGTCCTTGTTGTATACTCGAGCATCTTTTGGATATATGCTTAGGAGTGGTATGGCTGGATCTTGAGGAAGCACTATTCCTAGTTGTCTGCGGAAGCGCCAGATTGATTTCCAGAGTGGTTGTACAAGTTTACATTCCCACCAGCAGTGGAGGAGGGTTCCTCTTTCTCCACATCCTCTCCAGCATGTGTTGTCACTTGAGTTTTTGATCTTGGCCATTCTGATGGGTGTAAGGTGAAATCTCAAGGTTGTTTTGATTTGCATTTTCCTGATGAGTAAGGATGTTGAGCATTTTTTTAAGTGCTTCTCTGCAGTTCGATATTGCTCTATTGAGAATTCTCTGTTTAGCTCTGTAACCCATTTTTAATTGGATTATTTGATTTGTTGCTGTTTAATTTTTTGAGTTCTTTATATATACTGGATATTAGTCCTCTGTCAGATATAGGGTTGGTGAAGATCCTTTCCCAATCTGTAAGCAGTCGTTTTGTTCTGATGACAGTGTCTTTTGCTTTACAGAAGCTTTTCAGTTTCATGAGGTCCCATTTATTGATTGTTGCTCTTAGAGCCTGTGCTGTTGGTGTTCTGTTCAGGAAGTTGTCTCCTGTGTCAATGAGTTCTAGGGTCTTCCCCACTTTTTGTTCTAACAGGTTTAGTGTGTCTGGTTTTATATTGAGGTCTTTGATCCACTTGGACTTTAGTTTTTGTGCAGGGTGATAAGTATGGATCTATTTGCATTTTTCTACATGTAAACATCCAGTTAGACCAGGACCATTTGTTGAAGATGCTGTCTTTTTTCCATTGAATGGTTTTGGCATCTTTGTCAAAAATCAGGTGTCCATAAATGTGTGGATTTATTTCAGGGTCTTCTATTCAATTCCATTGATCCACCAGTCTGTTTCTATGTCAGTACAGTGCAGTTTTTAGTATTGTTGCTCTATAGTACAGCTTGAGATCAGGGATGGAGATACCTCCAGAAGATCTTTTACAGTAGAGGATTGTTTTAGCAAATCTGAGTTTCTTGTTGTTCAATACAAAGTTGAGAATTTTTCTTTGAAGGTCTGTAAAGAATTGTGTTGGTAATTTGATCGGAATTGCATTGAATCTGTAGATTGCCTTTGGTAAGATGGTCATTTTTACTATGTTAATCCTGCCAAGCCAGGAACATGGGAGATCTTTCCATCTTCTGATATCTTCTCCTAATTCAAGAAAGGACTTTGATTTGAAGGGTATTTAAGATAGCATGAAGAAGGAAAAAGAGGGTTGTTTTTTTGTTTTGTTTTTTGGTTTTGGCTTTTAACTTTTCCTTCCTGGGCTGTTGGGTGGTTAGCAGGCTTTTTCCTCCTGGGCTATCAGCTGAGCTGGCAAACTTTTGGTCTTGGGATTTTGGCTTTAGGCCTTTTGTCTTTGACGCTTTTAAATTTGATCTTTTGGCCTTTTGGCTTTTGTGTTTGGGCTTTTTCCTTCAGGATGCGAGGTGAGTAGGAAGGCCAGCTGGTGCTTTCTCTGCCCTCTGATCCAGCTTTGACACTAGCACCTGGCTCCTGAGTCTTCATTGGTAAAATTGAACATTTGGGATTTTGTTTAAAACATCACATATATGCTTAAAATTTAAATTTATAAAGAGTAATTGCATGTCTTTTTGAATTATAATTTGACATTTTGATATTGATAGACATCTTAAAACTGTTAACCAAATTAGTAATGTATCTTCCATTTCATTTCTTTATCAGTTTTTGTAGTAAACATTTAAAATCCACTCCTAGCAATTTCTAAATATAAAATACATTATTCACTACTATTACTATGCTATATAATAGGCCATCAGAATTTCTTTCTTTCATCTGACTAAGATACTTTACCCTTTAACATTTTTCACTATCCCCTATCCATCTAACTTCAACCCCTGATAGCTACCATTCTACTCTATACTTCTGTGCAGTCAATATTTTTACATATGTGCTTTTATGTATGAGATGGAGACAGTATTTAGCATTTAATGTTCTTCAGTTATTCATAATGTCTTCTGAGTGTATCTATGTAGCCCTGAGACAAGGCTTTCTATAACCTGAAGTATAGTGAAAATCTTAAAGGAGAGAGGGTGTAAAGGGGGCCTAGTAAAGGCCTGTATCTCCTCAGTGTAAGGGTAGAATTTCCTTATTCTGTGAACATCTTGAAGTAATAATACAGCCATAATCCAGACATTTATGAGCATGAGAGAGGGGCTAACTATGATTGGAGACACATAGGAAGTCAGAGAGTAGGAGAAACTAAGAACTATGACATTAGCCCATAGCAAATATTATCTCCACAAGCAGTGAATCTTCTGGGAGGAAACATAGGATTAAAGTGTTTAAGATTCAACTGATGAAGGACCTCCTTTCTCCAGAACTAGCTAGAGGCATGTGAAATTTTTGTCTTGCATTTTCTATAGTGCACAGGAGAATATTTAGGTAGGATAAAAATAGAAAAAGAAAAAGAAAACAATCCTGGAACTAAAGCTCCACTTTGTTGCTATAAACAAAAAATGAAAATCCCAACCGTTCTATTTTACCAATAAAGACGCAGGTGCCAGGCGCTGGGGTGAAAACCTACTAAATCAGAGAGGCAGAGAAAGCACCCAGCTGACCTTCCTTCTCAGCTCAAGTCTGGATGGAAAAAACCCAAATGGCTTACTAGCTGAACTGACAGCCCAGGAGGAAAGGGCGAAAAAATAAAAATAAAAAAAAATTTTTAAAGGCCAAAAACTTGCTCACTCAAAGCCCCAAAAGCCAGGAAGTTGAGGTTGAGGAGCTGAAGCCTAAACTAAAGCCAGAGCTTCAACTAAAATCCCCTACTACTTTTACACCCTATCTTAAACACCCCTCAACTCAAAGTCCCTCCTACTCTTTAATCCCTGTCAGCTGGTTTCTTGCTCTGCCTCTTGACCTAAATTAACCTAAAGTTAACTCTATTAAATCCTGTGTACAGAAAGCTCTTGGATTAAAGGTGTGTGCTAGAGCTGGCTGAACCGCACCATAATCATCTGTTTACAGTAAACAGAAAGCTCTTGGATTAAAGGTGTGTGGTAGAGCTGAACCACACTAAACAAGAAACAGTCCACGGATTGGGGGTTCACCAGGGGAACAAAGTTTACACAACAATTATACGTTATGATATACATGAGAATGCACTCTGGACTGTAACTAGGTCTTGGGGCCCAGAAATTAGCATTAGTCAACTATGAAAGTTTAAGAAAATGTGCTGGTTATTTTTCTGTCAACTTGTCATAAGTTAGAGTCATCTCAACATGGGAAACATCATTTGGGGAATTGTCTCTACCAGATTGTCCTGTAGGCAAGTTTCTGAAAATTTTTTTCTTGATTAACAGGTGGTATGATAAGGCATAGTCCTGGGCAGGTGGTCCTGGCTTGATTAAGAAAACAATCTGAGTAAGCAACAGAGAAAAAAACAGTAAAAACTGTCACTCTGTCCCTCTGACTGGGACTGATTGAGATTCTGCCTAGACTTCCATTAATTATGGACTGTCCTAGGGAGGTGTAAATCAAAAAACCCTTTCTTCTCCGGGTTGCTTTTGGTCATGGTGTTTATCACAGGAACAGAAAGGAAAGTAGAGCAGAAACAGATATGAGGAGGAAAAGCCTGTCCTAGAGGCAAGAGAAAACATAAACTTGAAAGATGATCCAATGTTAAATTCATAGAAGTGGTTAATCTGAAAGATGGGAGGAGAAAGATCACCAATCTAAATCATTGCCAAATTAATTAAAGCAAGAGGTTTTTTTTTTTTATTCCTGTGCATGAGCTTCCTCTCTCTAAGGCAGGGTTTAAGAGATCAGCTTTAGATGTGGGGAACATAGGGATTTTTATAGTTCAGGAGTAAGAGGTTTCCAAATTAGGGGATTTGGCAGGCAAATAGGTAGGATTACAGGATCAGAACATGAGCATAGCAAGTTGGTCATAAAACCTCCTGAAACAAAGACACGGTTTCAAGGTGGTCATATCAAGGAGATAACAACATCCTTTTGAAACAAAGACATAGCTGCTGTTTCCTGGAACAGGCAGTACAGAACCATTTGTAGTTAAGATTAGAGGTGGGGCATAGCCCAATCCTTGAAGAACAGATATAATTGTAAACAGGATTGAGTGTAGTTTGTTTTTACTATAAACTGGCTTTTGAGCCTAAGACGGAAGAGGCTGCTTTATCAGTGGAGATAAAACTAAATGAACATGTGTAAAATCTTACATTTGCCAGATTAGAGTTTAAACTTGACATACACAAAAATGCATTGCAATCATTGATCAATAAGATGAGAGCCTCTTTTCAGACAGCTGTAGGGAAATAGCACTCCGGGACTGGATCATTCACTCATAGAACTGTGTGCTCCTTAAAGGGTGAGGACATGGGCATTGTTGTTTCAGTGGAATCTAAGAGACTAGATCCAAATGATCATCCTATTTGCTAAATGCTATGCTAACTAAAATACTGCTACCATACAGGTAGCTGCTGAAGTCCATCAAAGGCTCATGGAGGAAGAAAAAGAATCAATCTCAGTAGATCCCAAAGAAAAGTCTCCTCAGGTGGGTGCAAATAAAAAAGCCAAAAAGGAGAAAGAACAACCAAAGAAGAAAAAGCCAGAAAAGAAAGGAAAAGGTATTCATGGCACTGGGACCCAGTCCCCACATCACTTCAATCCTCTTCTTGGTGGGAAACAAGCCATTAACCAGGCCTTGTTAGCTTCTACACCATTTGGAAGCTAGCCATTGTTTTAAATTATAGACCCAAGTGTCGACAGGCTGTGGTTGTGTCAGCAAATCACATTGCCTATCAGCACCATCTAATTCGTTTAAGCAAATAGCAAATGTAACCATTAGATATATTTCAAAGGCAGCTTTTACCGTATTAGGGCTCATTTCCTGGGATGTCTGCTGCAGAAGTTAAAAGGGTCTCTGTTTGCAGGTCTCAGGGACCCTCAAATCTAAAAAAATTGTTCTCTGTTGGAACACTCCTACCTAAATCTTTGCTTAAGAGTCATGAAGGGATAACAACAGAGAAAACAGGCTGAGAGATACCTCTGCTGACTTTAAGCAACAGCACACATGTGTTTTTCCTCTCAATGTTTCTATGTGGACTTGTTTGGGGTTTTGTTTTATGTTTTGTTTTGTTTTGTTTTGTTTTTTCAATGTCATTTGAGGCAAGAAAGGAAAACTGGAAAACACATGAGGAAAGTAGCCCCACTGACAGATTGCTACAGTGTGTTTATTAAGCACCTACTGTGGGAAAAACACTCTATAATGATTATGATGATTGCCAAAGGCCGGGGGGGGGAGGGGCACACTGAAAATAAGCAAAGGGTGGCAGTGAGCCTTGTAGCAAAGGGGG
>CM053743.1:54373590-54441117 GCA_028658305.1 Pachyuromys duprasi | reverse complement strand
GCTGCCTTTAATATTTTTTCTTTGTTTTGTAGGTTTAGTGTTGTGACTATGATGTGACGAGGGGTATTTCTTTTTCTGGTCTAGTCTATTTGGTGTTCTGTAGGCTTCTTGTATGTTTATGGACATCTCTTTCTTTAAATTAGGGAAATTTTCTTCTATGATTTTTCTTAAAAATATTTTCCAGTCCTTGGACCCTGGAGTCTTCTTTTTCATCTATTCCTATTATTCTTAGGTTTCATCTTTTGTCCCGACCTGCAGGACCTAGTTATTCATGGGGGCGAGGAGGACCAAAACCTGAAAGAGATGGGCGAGAGAAGGAATGGACTCAAGCAAATGTGCACTTGTCAAGAGCCCAATTTTATTAAGCAGAAGCAGGTTTTTTAAAGCTGGTTTTAGGTAAGGGTGGGGGTAGGCAGGTGACTGAGGGTGGAAAGTTACAAAATCTTCTTGGCACAGGGCCTGGAATACTCTGTGGTCATGACAATGGTTACTCCTAAAAAGTCATGGTACAGTTCTCACATCTTTGCATCTGCCAAGCAGTTACTCCTAAAAAGTCATGGTACAGTTCTCCAACGGTTACTCCTAAAAAGTCATGGTACAGTTCTCACATCTTTGCAACTGCCAAGCAGGATGTTGATCAATCAGGTGCAGCAGGGTAGGGAAAAGTCACAAGTTTCTCAGGGCCAATTCCTAACAATCTTTTCATGGCATCCTTGATTTCTTGAATGTTTTGTGTTTGGGACTATTCTGATTTTAGTTTGTCTTTGAGTGAGGAATCAATTTCAGCCAGCGTATCTTCAGCTCCTGAGATTCTCTCTTCCATCTCTTGTATTCTATTGATGATGCTTACCTTTGTGCTTCCTGATCTTTTCTCTAAGTTCTCCAGTTCCAGCTTTTTCCCTGTTTGTGTTTTCTTTATAGATTCTAATTCTGTTTTCATGCTCTGCACCATTTCCTTCATCTGATTGAAGGTGGTTCCTATTTTTGTTTTTGTTTCCTCTCTATATGTTTCTAATTGTTCCTCTACATGGGCCATTATATTCTTTTGAATTTCTTTGAGGGCTCTGTTGATTTCTTCTTTTTGTTACTGAATTAACTGGATAATCATAGCTTTAAATTCATTTTCCTGAGTTTCTGCTTAATTAAAACAGCCATTAGTTTTCGGTGTTTCTGGTGGTGCCATGGTGTCCTAATTTTTGTTGGGTGAGTTCTCACATCAACCTTTCATCATTGCTTATATATAATCTTCACTGTTTCTTCCTCAAGTCTGACCTTTTGACTGGAACCATCTTACTCTGGTGTCTGTAGAATTCTTCAGGAAGATCAGTGGGGACCAGTGGTTTGAGAGTGTGTGTTGTTGCTTCAGTTGTTTCTGTGGGAGAAGAAGCCGCTGGCAAAGAATCATAAGTATGTGTTTGTGTGTGTGTGTGTGTGTGTGTGTGTGTGTGTGCACCCGTGCACGTGCTCGTGGACGCTGGTACAGGGATGTTTGCCTTGAAAGGGAGTGCTAGGGTGTGTAGCTCCTTGGGATATTTGTGTTGGGAGCAAGTGCAGGAGGGGATGTGAATGCTAGCACGGTTAGCAAGCGCAGATTGCAGGCATAAAGCACCTGAGCAGGTTTCCTGGATACCCGGTGGTCTACAGTCTATGGAGGGGTCAGCAGGCTGGACTCTGAGATCTGCAGCTGGCGCTGTGGGCGGGACATGTATTCTGTTGTGGACTCTCTGTGCCCAGCCCTGCGTTCTGCACTTGAAGCTGGAAGCCCAGCAGGCTGCGCTCTGCTCCCTGAGTTGGGAAGCGCTATCAGCTTCCTCAGCCGCTATCCCCTCAGACTAGGCTGTAGGGGGATGCCGGAGATCTGTGCTTGGAGCCTGCAGCCAGTTGTTGTGTACATTGCGGGCTGCCTCCTCTGCTTCACTGCTGGCTGGGGTACCTCCGCTGCTGCCTTCCTGCTGGCTGCAGTATCTCCCCCTGCTTCCTCTGCTTCAGTCTTAGCTATGTCCACCGCTGCTTCTGCCCATTGGGAGGAAGTGCCCAGGAATCGATTCCCTAGGAGAAGTCCACAGAGATGACCCCAGTTGACCTGTGTCCTATTGGACTCAGATCAGGTTTTGTGCCCCTTCTCCCCGGGCTCCTCGTATGGTTGTTTTGGGTTCCATAGCCCCTCCATTCAACAATTCGGGGACAGGGAAACCCAGGGTCTGGTGCTTTGGGTTGCACAGATCTGTCTGTGATGCTCAGCAGGTCTCTGGGCTGATGGTGAGCGCCCACCAATCTAGGGGACCTTTTCCAGGGAGATCCTGGGTACCCTAACTCAGCCCCTATTTGCTTCCTTCCCCGTGGGGTTTTCTCCCCACCGGGCACCCCAGGTTCTGATGCTCTGGGGCACACAGTTCTTTTGTGATGGAGAGTTGGGCGTACAGCACGTCTCTGTGTTCGGGGGTGGAGCCTAGGTCAGAGATGGCTTGTGCGAGCCCGCCATTCTGAGAGATCTTTTCCCAGGAAGGCTGGGTGACCTAGGTCAGTCCTGTCTCCTTCCTTCCCTATGGGCTTTTCTTGAAACTGGGCCCCCCAGTCTCTGGTGTTTTTTGTGCCTGTCATTCAGCCTGGGAAGGTAATCAGGACACACAGGCGTGTGATTCTGGTCTGGCGACCGGCTGACCAGCTGACCAGCTGAGTGCCTGTGTGACGGGGGATCTCTTCCGGGTTCTGGCTGGGTGTCCTGAGAGTGGACCTGGCCCACCTTGGGGCTTCCTCTCACCTGGGAAACAGGATTGCTGTTGTTTTAGGGCCCACAGTTCAGTCCCTTGGTCGCTGTACCAAAAATGTTGTTCTGCATCTCAGAAGCGGAGTCCTCCTGGTGCCGCCATCTTGTCCTGCCCCCTCCCTCAAAGTTTAAGGGCTTTTTTCCCCTTATACTCAGCAATGACTGCAAGATCTGCTCTCCCATGAGTCTTCTAGTTGTCTTTTAGTGCAATTCAGAATGGAATGTAGCCTATCAGGAATTGAACAAAGATAGTTTATGGAAGGAAATATTGTCAATATCCTAGGTGACAAAACCATAATGTAAGCAGTGGTTCAGAGAAGCCACTAAAATGGCTGTTCCAAGGATGAAGAGAAGAAAATTTTTATTAGAGAGAGAGAGAGAGAGAGAGAACAGCCAAAGGCCTTTAGGGAAAGTCTAAAGCATCCATGAGAATACAGGATCAGACTGGCAAGGGCAGGGAAACACCTTGTGGGTTATAAAGAAAAAACTCATAGCCCCAACCCTGGTGAACTGGAATAGCCTGGAAGTTTAGTATGGTAGTAGAGAAGGCTTGCAGCCCAGTGGCTTTGTATGCACCGTAGGTCAATGTCAATAGGGAAGCAGCTCTTCCAGGCAGACACAAACCAGTCTGAAAGGTTCCCAAGGAATGATGAGCTTTTGTCTCTCCACCAACAATCCTCCTATAGCCCAGCTTGAACTGAGCCAAGAATGTCATTTTCGACCAAGTCAGTGGACCTGCCATTTTGGGGGGTTGAGGACTAATATATGAAAACCATATTGAGGCAACTAGAAGATTTTTAGGAGGGAAACATCAACTGAGGATGTTTCCCAGCTCATGCTTTTCTCCTCTTCTCTCGCTTCACCCCTCCACCCACCACCACCTGTTCCCAAACCTGAACTCAGGGAGCTGGTAGGCATCTGGAGAGTAGAACATATTTTTCTCTCCTCAATGTCTGTTCACACTTGATTCCACAGTTTTCCAGTGCACTCCATTTTGAATTCACATGATACAAGATCCTCAATGAGATGAAATTTAATTCCTCATGTTACAAAAGTTATCAAGCTTTTTACTGCAGGCTCCCTCCTTTGGTGATTACATATCCATGAGCTTTAGAAAAGCAAACCAGAACAGAAATAAAGGCAGAAGAAGAGAGAGATAAGCAGTCACTTATAACATCCTGTGATGTTGGAAAGAGGCTTATGGGACAAGGTGGAAAGGCATTAAGAAAGACTTCCCAGAACTAATGTGGGCTGAACCAGTATGGAAAAATGAGACAAGCCAAAGGCAGGACTAGAGAGCAAAGGAATTTGCCAAAGCAAAGAAGATATAAAACTATTCAATGAGGACTCATGAAGGAGTAACTTGGGAAACCAGATCCTGCCTCAACAGCAATAAGGTCCTTTTCCTGTGGAAGCTGGGTGGTAATGAAACCTAATAAGATTGTTCAGGCATGATGCTGGGAGTTGATGACTCATGGCCCCAGATACTGCAGACAGAGATGGATTTAGGATTGACGTGGGGACAGAAGGGAAAGAAAGCACAGTAAAGCTATAGTGTGGGTAAGAAGGAATCAATACCTGATCTCCCAGGCATCACACTTGATAATGCTCGTGAATAACTTTAGTTTAAGCGCGCAAAAGACTTTACTACACATTTGATTTTGCTTCACTGTGAGATAGAGCCCACTGTACTTATATTGATGAATTAAATGAAACTTCTTAAACCAGAGTGATACAGAAAGGGAATTTGTTTCATTATAAAAATGCATGTATATACAGTACATTAAAATACACTTTTCTCTTTTACTTATTTGTATATATTAATTTTACAAAAGAGGTTTCATTATGATCATTTCATACATGCATAAAACATACTTTGATCATGTCTATCCCTCATTACTCTCTCTTGATTCCCTCTCTCCCCTTTCATATGCTTCCTTTTTAAAAATAGCTTCCACTCTGTTTTCATGTATTTTTTAAATATAAATTCCATATGAATAGGAAAGCATAATATTTCTCTTTCTAAGTTCAGTTTATTTAGCTTACATCCAGTTTCTTTTTTTAAATAGAAGTAGCTACACAATTTCGACTTGAACTGATAAAGTCAAAAACTTTGACTATCCTTGAAGAGTTAGTAACAAAGGTGATTGATGTCTTCAGGCTCATGGAGAAGTGGCTTGGTGAGAGATACTTGAATGAAATGGCCAGGTAAGGTTCTCCACAACTAAAAGAAAAACCACACTAAATGCCAGAAATGCAAAATTTTACAAGATGTCCACAGACTTAAATTACATGCAAACACACATGCACACACACACATGATGTGTGTGTTGGTGTGTCTCTGTGTGTGTATGCTTACCTCTCTCTCTCTCTCTCTCTCTCTCTCTCTCTCTCTCTCTCTCTCTCTCTCTCTCTCTCTCTCTCTCTCTCTCTCTCTCTCTCGTGTGTGTGTGTGTGTGTGTGTGTGTAGTTTTCTGGCAGTAAACTGTATATCAGAAGGCTCTGTTGCAATATCATTTCCACTTCAGGTGTTCAGTTTTCACTCTTCATTCTGCATGTTAATGTTACAGATAATTAAAATCCAGAAGACTGGGATTCCCAAGTTATCC
The DNA here is from genome assembly GCA_028658305.1 of Pachyuromys duprasi. Classification (NCBI taxonomy): domain Eukaryota; kingdom Metazoa; phylum Chordata; class Mammalia; order Rodentia; family Muridae; genus Pachyuromys; species Pachyuromys duprasi. The sequence goes on along the minus strand of CM053743.1, from coordinate 54,435,741 downwards.
ACAAATGAGTATCAGGTAGGGTTGCTTAGGGCTCATCAGCTTTATTTACAAAGAAGACTCCAGGCAGGCTATTGCACCAGTTTTGGCTTGAGCTGCATGTGTGTATTATTGGGTAGATTGCGAACATTTGCTGAGAGTTCTGTAGTTATGTGAGAATGGGCACGAAATAGTAAATGTTCTCAGAAACAGAAATTACTATCTCTAAGCAGCTTTTGTGTCTGGCTTTCTTTAGTCTCATCATGAAACTTTCACTGTTAAAATCTTCAGCCCAGTTGTTCAGTGTTGTCCCACAATAGGAAGTAGGAAATTAAAAAATATCCAGACACACTCATTTCCATCTGGTAATCTTGCTACCATTATGTATAACAACAGAATATTACTAGTGGACAGGAAGTCAATCACTATTAGCTTTGCAGTGACTCATGGTCCTCATCTGTGCCGCTTATAAATGAGAGCATTTCGCCTGAGTTCTTAGGATCCATAGCTTCTCCCATGTGTCTATCAAGTATATATGGATATTAATGCTGTGTGATGTACTCATCCTTCTCATATTTGTGCTGTATGTATGTTCACCTTCTGAATCTATAATGTGATGTACTCTGATCACAAGAAATCACAAAACATGACATTAAAAACTACTTCTGATGAGAAAGAGACACAGAGAGGGACTGTCAAATCCCTTTGAGCTTCAAATTTATTTTTCCTTGACTTTTTTTTTTCTCTCTCGATTGAAATTACTGATAGTGACCCTCCACTAGGTGGTGTATCATCACTTGGTATTCTGGTTCTGGCCACATCTCAGCCTAAATGGAGACACCCTTTAGTCACAGGGATTCAGGTTCTATGTGATACTCTTCTTGTGTGCCCCCCAGCACCAGAACACTCTAAATCACAAACTAATTAGCAAATACTCTATGGGCATTCATAAAGAACATTTATGAGTTGAATTCAAAGGCACCTTTTCAAGGACAGGAACTAATAATATATATTTTTAAGTGTCAGTATACAAATATTTGTTTCTTATTGTATACGGAGAGAATAAGTATGCATTTTCTCGTGATGTTCAGTCTTCACCATGAGATCAAGATAAGATCTTGTCCTTATTCCAGTGTTTGTACACTTAATCATGTATAATGTCTATGCCATTAACTATTACCCAACTATTTATATGCATGATCTGTGTTTTCTTGTAAACCATTATAAAAGAGGGAGTACATGTCGGTGGTTTCATTTCAAAGATAAAGTACTCAAAGACCCATGACTTAGAATAGGATGATGTCAAGCACAAGCTCTAGATGAGACGCTAGGGCCAGTTGCTGTTTCTTCTGTACCATGGTAATCCTTTCCATGACACACAGCCAGCTTCAGATTTTGTACACCAGGGGCCACACTGCCAAGTATGTCTTAGGTAACATTAAATCCCTTGAGATAAAGCTAGAGAAAAATTATTTTTTATTTTCTAGAAGTAAACAAGCAAATTTGATTCACCTTATAATTTATCCTGTTTCCAACGAAACTGAGTTCTAAACAGTTATTAAACTCTGTGATATGCCACATTAGCTTATTCTGAAAAAATAATCTAACATTTGGTGTAATCTTTCTTATATAGGAAAGTATATTTCAATACTAATAAAACCAAATTTAACAGGCTTTATTCTTGCTCAGCTTTGCATTAAACTGAACCATATTACATACTTAGTAAGAGGATATTTTGCTTTTTATCTTTATTAATTTGCACCCTGCTAAATATAAAAGTTTTAAATACCTATAGAATCATCTAACTTACCCTGTAATGTTAGCTTTTGTGTGTGTGACTATTTGTGTATCTTATTAAATTATTAACTGAATATCTTCAATGGAGATCAGCCTGTTCATTTTACTATTTTCAGTATAGAGAAATTGACTGAAGTAGCTCGCTACCACATTGAAACAGCTACAAAAATTCAAAATGAAATTTATTTAAGCCAAGAAGACTTCTATATCAATGGAGACATAAAAGTCTTCCCAGATGCTCCCCCACCAATCCGCCCTTCACCAATAGAAAAGGAAGAAAATGGCACCCTAACAATCAAACAGCTTGATAGTCTTCGAGAGCAGTTCTTAGTTATGGCGCCTAAAGGTAAGAAAGGAATTGCTACTCGTGGAACACAAAGATGACTGAAATTGCATATAGTGGCCATCACTTGGCCAGAGACAAATGAGTTCTGTAGGAGCACTGCAAAGAGACTTTGCTCTGTTCTAGTTTTGTCAGATATTTGCTTGGCACAACATTGATCTGAATTAAGCAAGCAGGAGAGTCCTGGTGACTGACAGTCAAATAGTACAGCAGTGTGGTCTTGTAGCAATGGCCATCCCTGGTAACTCTTTTCTCCTGTGTTCCTCCTCTCTTGGAGACACACTGGTAGTCTTGATTCCATCTGACAGTTGGAAGATTATCTTTGTGCATACTCCTAAGTAGAGATGTGTTGGGGAATCCCAAGTTTGTGTTTCTGTCTAGCCAGTGGAGGGATGCTAGGAGGTGAAGATGTCCCACTTGGAACTGCCTTTTTCTTCAATGCCTCATAGATTGAGTAGAATCAAATGAGTTACTGGTATATACTTGCCTAATTAATTTGCTTATAGGAATGCATATGTTGTTTTCTTCACACAAATTATTGAATCCCTTCACATTTTATCATTACAGTTTTGTGTTTTTTGCAATGAGTCCCACTAATTTTTATCCTTCATAATTCAGACCACCTATAATCATTGGGATTGAACACTCAGTCACAAAGCAATTAAGCAATGTGTCTGTGGCCATGTACATTTTGGATTCTGATAATTCACAGTTCCTTCATCTTATGTGGGAACTAAGTTGTCTCTCATAAATAGGGTTATTTTACTTTCCTTAAATGTCCTAATTATTGGAAAATTGTCTTTTTTCTAGAGATAGTCAATGAGCTTTAATATAATCACAATCTCACTTTTTGAAAAATTAGTCCCAGTATTTTCAGAAATCCATAGAAAGTATTGACAAAAACAGTAATAATTCATTCTATAGTCTGTTAAACTTCTTGACAAGGCCAATGGGTGGCAAAGTGCACATGTTTTGCTTGGGTGAATGCATACACTGGCATGTCAGCTCCTACAGGGCCCTTCATCACATCATTTCATTTTGAACTGATGACATCATTCATTTTGTGCATGTTATATTTTTTACATTAAAAATAGAAAGATAGGTAGGTACACAATTCTAAAATAATACATGACTTATGTTACACCTTCAGGATGGTGACTAAGAGGAAACTGTCCAGTTAGTAGCCTAACAAAAAGCATTTGGAGGCATTTAAGTACTTGGAAGTAGACTTTTAAAAATTATAAGCCTTTCGCAATTCCTTTCAAAAGTGATCCTAATATTCATGGTGAATATTATATTCTTTAATATATCCTCAGAGTCAATGATTAGATTCCAGCTAAGCACTTAAAACTAAAAAACAAATGCATTTATTTCATCAACAGATGAACTCTGGAAAAATTGAAATAAAAGTATGTCTACTGATAAAATTTATCTTTTTCTGAATATAATAGAGTATGATCATTGTCAGACAACGATGAAACAAGAGAGATATCTTATCACTGTTCTATTTCTGTGAAGAGAAACTATTGTCATGCCAACACTTCAAAAAACGGCATTTAATTGGGGTTTGCTTACAGTTTTTAGAGGTTAAGTTCATTATCGCGGTGGGAAGCATGGCGGCACACAGCAGACATGGTGCTAAAGAAGAGGCTGAGAGTTCTACATCTGTATCCACAGGCAGCAGAGAGACAGACATAGACAGAGATAAAGGCAGAGACAGAGACTGGGCTCGGCTTCTTCTAATAAGGCCAAATGTCCTAATCCTTCTCAGGTAGTGCCACTCGCTGATAATGAAGCAGTAACATATATGAACCTAGAGGGCCATTCTTATTCAAACGACCACAGAGAATTGAAAGGGAAGGAGGAAAGTATGTTAATAGCTAAGCTTTTTTTTAAGGCATAATTAAAATAAAACCATTTGCTATGGGGGAGTGTAGAGTATGACTTGAAAAGATAGGCAAACAAGAGTGTAATATAAGGCAGTGGATTAATTATGAGACAGAATAATTAACTAAGTGTCCAGGAGTGCAAAGTCAAGCATTGCTTTGCAGTGAGCAAGGCTAGTCCAGAAAAGAAATGTGGAAAAAATTTAGCAAATCTATAGAAGCATGGAATGATTTGGTGACAAGGCTACAGAGAGTATTTAAATTTAGAGGAACAAACTTCAGAAAATACATTGCAAAGGATATAGGAGGATGGATGTTGAGTGAGTGGTCAGAAGACGGGCCTGTATTTCCTTCCCCAGCTGTATGAACTGCAGAAAATTAGATGATGGGTCTTTATCAGAGAAGTACCCCCCACCCCAACACACTCATCTGGATAACTATTGTCATTTAGACAAAAGGTGCAGCACTCTATGTGAGATGTGGAGTTTTTGCAAGTTAGTGATTGTGTAACTTTAATCATATCATGAACAAACAACACCCCATTGGAAAAAAAATATGTATCCTCTACATTATTTTTAAATATATGTTAAATACTTAATCTCAGTGTTTGGTATCCTGAGCTCAAGTAATGTTCATTGTCCATGTTTTTGCTCTTCAAAAAGAAAAGGGAAAAGCAATGATTTTTTTTAAACACATCTCAGGGGTCTCAGCACAAAATTATTTATCACTTCCAAGAGTTGGGCTACAAACGCTTACATTGTTCTCCCTGAGGTAGTCTAAGAACTGCTGCCTGATCTTTGTCATCTCTCCTAAGATCATAAATTACCCTGGATTTATAATCTTTGGTGCCCACACCCACAGTTGCTTTACACTTCTTAAAATATTACTTACACAATAATATTTATTTTTCGATGTTTGTAGAGCACTGATTTTCTGTTTTATGTATTTTCCAATTTTCCTATGCTAAACACCTAACTAGTTTTAAAAAGCTAACTCCTCATAATGTATACATCCGGAAGTGTATACCTATTGTAAAGGGACAAATGAGTTGGTTGACACAAATTGGACACACCTCTGAAGGCAGCTCACGGCTCAGATCAGTCAGTTTTTGTGCTCCCAAGTAACTGCTCTCACTCTCTCATGCCCGGTAATGAATGGCTAGCCTAACAGCAGTTATCAACTTTACATATTCCCACATGCAAAAGGTTCTCACATGGTTTCAATACATAAATACATGAAAAAAAATCAACTTGCAAGCTTTGATATGGCCTCTTTTACTCACTATTCTTGTTGAGCGAGTAATCCGTATTCTACACAACTTTGTATTTAAACTATAGGTTATGCCCTTGTGGAAAGTAATACGATACAGCATGTTTACTGTTCCATTGTTAGTAGCATGTTTTGAATCTCATTTTTAAAACTGACGCATGAAAATTGTTCATATTTCTGGGATAGTGTGATATTTGATACATGTCTAGAATGTATAGTGAACAAATGAGGACAATGTAGCATATATCACTTTAAACACTAGTCTCTAAACTCCTATTCATCATTTAAATGAAGATTTCTGTTCATTCAAATTTTTTCTTTAAATATATTACTAACTTTAATCTTCATAATAATTTTATAAAGCAACACTAATATAATTTTACAAAGGAATCAATGAGGCAAAGAGAAATTAAGTGGGTTTACCAAGATCAGGTGACAATCATTTGACAAAAAAAAAAAAAAAAAAAAAACTTGAAAAAGAACTGTCTGACTCTAACCATACAAATTGAAGTAGATAAGTCAATCAAGCTGTAGAAAATTCTAGTAAAGGGCAAAACAAATAAAGACCACACTCCCCCAGTGACTATTATAATTTAGAAAATGATCCCTCCTTTCTTGTTCTGGGAAAATGTTCAGGAATGATTCCTTGTAGGTCACCAGGAAGAGGGGTTCCCTGTTTCACTGGACGCTTACTCATGCTGCTCCCATGATTCCAAAATACGAATGGACTATTATCAAGTGTGGGAAAAATAGAAGCATACTGGGGCAGTCAGGGGTCTGAGAAGGCTGCAGTGAAATTGTGTTTTCTGGCTATGGCAGGGAGGCTGCACCCGTGAACTCTCAATGCTATCTTGACTAAAGAGGACGTGCACAAGACCACACCAGACAACACTGCACCATATGAGGTGGGGAAAGGGGCCCTCAAAAGGCTCTGCCACCCCAGCTGAGGAGCAACCATATGGTTGCTGAAAAGGGGAGTCTGTTTTCTTCAGGACAAGTTGCCTGATAAATAGGTTGCCCATGCCAAAATGATTAGCTCTATACTTCCATGCATATGAGCAACAACAATTGTGTTCATCATATTATACATAAGATATATTGTATGTGTATGATATATGTATGTGTTATGTATTATATATGATAAATACTCTATATTACTGATATACTATATTATATATCATATATATTATATAAGTAATATATACTGTACTTGAGAGGCAGATGTGGATGGGAGGAGGCATGACGGGAGGAGTTCTTAAATAATCATGTGGAGTTTTGTCGTTATTGTTGTTGTTTTTAAGGCAAAAACTCTCCAGATGCCATGGTTCCAGTCACCAAAAGGCAGAAAAAGTCACATAAAGTTGACTGCTACCTACCAGAAAGAAATCACCAGTTTTTGAAAATTTGGCTAAAAAAATACCCTTGGCTTGTATATGATGAGCTTTTAAACCTTATGTTCTGTGTCCTGTGTCGCAAGCATGGGGTAAAATCAGGGGGAAGTCAACTGGGTTTTTTCTGTGGCACGGACAACTTCCGGGCTCAATTTCTCAGTGCACATCACCTCAGTGAAGCCCACACCATGGCGTCACTGATGGAAATAACAAGCAGTTCTCCCATGGACAGAAATGCCACGGAGCTGATGGTCAGAACCATGAGCAAAGTGACTCTCGGGAGAGTGGAGAACTTATTTAGATCATGCCATGCTCTCGCAAAGACCGGACGTCCCCTCAAAGATTTTATTTGGATGTGTAAGTTGGACGATATGAAGGGTGTTGATATTGGTCCAGTCTTCAGAACTAACAAATCAGCAAGAACGTTTACACATTTCATTGCCGAAGTAGAAAGGAAAAGACTAAGAGAAAAACTAGAAAAAAGTAAATTTTTCTCTGTCATCAGCGATGGAATTGCAGGCAGTCTGGCCAAGGAAGCCAAGGTTGTCTATGTTCAGTTTGCACATACAGGGAAAGTGGAATGTCAGATTGTTGGGATGCAATCAGTCGACCCAAAAGACCCTTGGACAATCAAAAATGCTATTGAGAAAACTCTAGAGAGGAATCTTCAGCTTAGGCTGTCAAGCCAAGATTGGGCGAGGAAGTTGGTTGGTTTTGGAAGTGACGACTCCCCTAGAATAGAGGGGGAGGACAGAGTGGCCCTGCTTTTGAGAGCGATACAGCCCTGCGTGCAAAGTGTGTATTGCCTTGCACATCACCTAGAACTGTCTTACAAAGCAGTGCTCCAGAGTGTGCCCTTGCACAACGACCTCGAGACGCTCCTTACCAATGTTTACGACTTGTATCACAAATCTCCTCTTCTTAAGAATGCTCTGATAACAGCCTTCAGAGGCCTCCACCTCCGACCTGTGATGCCTTCTCCAATAGGAGGCAAGAGGTGGCTGCCCGAGCTACAGGCAGCCCTCCAGAACTTCCTCAGAGGATACCCAGCAATTGTTCAGCATCTGCATTCAGTAAGTAATTTTGAAATAAAATTTTTAGCACATCACGAAATAATGTTACTGAATTTTTTGAGTAAGATTTTTGATATAAGAGAAGACCCCAAACACCATTCCCAACTTGTGTTACAGGCAGATAAAGGCCAAAATGACAACAGTCAACAGAAAGCCAAAGAACTTCTAGATCTCATTCTCCAAGCTGATATCATCAAATTTGCACATTTCTTAACAGACATTCTTAGTGTCCTTAGTGTTCTGTCCCACGCCAGTCAGAACAGAAATTCTTCAATAGCAGATGTATTTGCTGCCTTGGAGTCAACACTGGAATTGCTTCAGATCTATCAATCAAGGTGAAAGGTTGAGGACCTCTAAGGGTCTGCCAAGGTAGATGATTTGACTTGGGATATTGTTTTCCTGTTATGCTTTCATTTAATTCTTTATTTGGGTGATCTTCTCCCAGACCAGGGCCAAAAGAACACAGGGCGGCTTCAGCCTCACACTTTCACAATTACTGCCTCAGGGGAAAAGCAAACATTTCTGCTGTGAGAACAGTGGTTTTAACACATCTTATCGAGAGGTTGCGAGGCTGTTTCAGAGATGCCAGCCTAGATGTGGTGAGAGCAACTATGATTGGAAGCTTTCAAATGTGGCCTATGAAGATAAATCAAGGTAACCCATGGGCACCGACATCTCTGATCTCTCTCTACTTTGATTGCATGCCTTCATTTTAGGTATGTGACATTTTTATTTATCTGCATGGATTTCAGAATTTGGAAAAAAAGAGATATCCATCCTGATTTCACATTATAAACCAGTTCTAGAAGCTGCCAATGTGAAAATTGATGAAGTAGATGCTGAATGGAGCATGTTAAAATTAGAAATATATGGCAGGTCAGTAAGAAAGCAAACTGAAGAGTCACATGTATCAGTAGGTGGGTAAAAGTTAGGTCTCTCATCTTTCTTTTCCTTCATCTTCCCTCCTAGGTTTCAGAACATTCGAAAGCTGACCTGGGAGTTTGTAAACTCCATTTACTCCCATAAGTATCCGAATATTCTGACACTTGTAGACTTAGTGCTGACCCTCCCTGCAAGTTCAGCAGAACCAGAACGAGGGTATAGTCAGATGAAGCTCACCCACTTACACCTGGATGAGAAAATCATGACTGAAAGCATGACAGATGTCCTAATCATTCAGCTGAACTCTCCGGACATTAGCAGCTTTGACCCTAGGAAAGCTATACATCTGTGGACCACAAGCACACAGTCATCAATGGCTCACGTGGGACCAAATCTGGACAGCTCATCAAACTCGGGAAGCCAAGACGAAAGTGATGAATGATGCCACTTATGTTGACTTTGTTACTGATCACAGAAAAAAAAAACTTTCAAAAAAATTAGTAGCAGCCAGTCTTTGCCTCAAACACAAAAGACGCTTGGCCTTTTCTAAATGTACAAAGAGTTACAAAGCAGACTCATTTTCCTATAATTTTCTGACTTTGCTGTACTGTTTCAATGGTTTTGTTTCAATTCTTCGGGGAAGGGTGATGCTTCTAGGTGATATTTCAATGTCATCTTTCTGAATATTTTCTCTAAGGCTGAGCAGATTATTACTTAGTTATCTTACACTTGCCATACAACAGACTCTTATTCCGGGATAATTCTAAACTCCAGTTGCAGTGTGTAATTAACAGGGCTAAACTGATACAAATTTATAAAAATTAATCTTCGAACAAACTTTGTCATTGAAACTGTCACCATTTGGAATATGAAACTCATGTGTCTAAATGTCTTGGACATTGAGTAACAAGGTCAAAAACTTTGTTTTTTACATTTCACACTGAGATCTCCAGGTAAACAATTCCTATGTAAACTGAAAATATCACTTTACAACATTTTGCTTCCTAATGTTGCCATCAGAGACCATGAGACCACATCTTGCAGCTACCAGAATTTGTAAGTGCTTTGGTTCTCTCTGCAGGTTTAAATAGATTTTATTTGCGGTCCCATCATGAAGAACATGGTTGGTTTATTTTTAATATCCTTAACCCAAAATGGCATCATTTAAACCTTTATTTAGAGGGAAATGCTTTACCCAGGAAAATGTTCTCCTGATTAATATCAAATGCTTCAGTGAAATTAAAACATAAAATTCATCTCGGAGTTACCTGTGGATGGTGAAGTATATGGAAAGAAAAAGAGTGAACTCTTTTTACTCATAATATTACCTGAAGAACTTGGAACTGTCCATGTGGTCTGAACCACAGACATCTTAAAGGGATAGCTGCATTTCCCGAGAGGTTAGAAGAAACGGTGAAGTTTATGTGGACTCTCGGATATGGTGAAAACTCGGATGTAAAATGAAACTTCAGGATTCTGTGTCTAATTCACTTTTGTTATTCCTGAAGGGAAAAAAAAAAAAAAGAGCAGCTCTTTACAGTGTTCCTCCCAGATACGCAGATGTATGTAACTGCTCTCTCATATTTCTAGAAGGTACCACTGTTGTGTGTTGGCCAACTGTTTGTTTTTCTTAAGATTTATTTATTTTTGTTTCTCTATTTCTAGTGCATGTGCATGCAATTTGGAATAAGAATCAAAGTCCGGGTGTCTCTTAGATATGCTAAAGTAGATTAGTGTACAAGAGCAAGGCAGTTGGAAATTTAATGCTGTTTTATGGTTAATGAGAACCTTTAATATCATTAGCTTACCCATCCAAATCTTTCCTCAGTTACAAAACAAGCCATTGCTAATCGGAAGACAAACTGAAAGGTAGAAACTACCTTCATTATAATTGTTGCCTTGCATGCATACACTTGAAATACAAAATGTTTCACTCATGTGTCCAACTGAGTATAACAAAACAGTGTTTCCTTTTTGTTTATTTGCTTGCTTGTTTGCTTATTTGTTTGGTTTTGCTTTTTGAAGACAAGGTTTCTCTCTGCATAGCTTTGACTATTCTGGTTCTCATTTTGTATACCAGGCTGGCTTCAAACTCAGAGATCCATCTGCCTCTGTCCTACAAGTGCTGAAATTAAAGTCGTGTGCCACAACTGCCTGGCCAGAAGATTTTAACATAAAAATTATGCAATTTCAATATTTGCTCAATCAGAAATGAAAATTTTTCTTGGATCAAAGAGGACATTTTGCAGAAATAACAAGAAACATCAGAAATTTTTATTTTATTTTATTTTATTTAAGTAGCTTCTTCCCCTTGAAAGGTTGCAATGCTAAAGAATTTAGAAAGTTAATATATAGTTTCTATTTTAACAGAATAAGCTGTAATGCAGTTCAAATAGCAATAAACAAATACTTAAATGTATGTGTTCTTGTGTTGTAGGCATAATAGGAAATAAAGCATTCACTGACATTTTGCTTGATTTGCTGACCCTGAACTTTGGAACGAATAGCCTTCCTAGCAGCTGGAGTCACCTCACCCCGCCTGATGTAAGCTTCTGCTTTCTTTGTCATCAAAAAGCCCCTAATGCCAGTCTTAAAATAGTCCTAAGGTAACTAGTACTTACACAGCTTGTGGCACTATCGAGAAATCAATGAAATTTAAGTGAGGGGGGTAAACCATATTATCAATGACCTAACATTGAAATATTTCAGACACTGGCCTAATTATGACCAGTTTACAACTACCTTGACAAGTAAAAGTAGATGATTTTGAAAGTCCTTGATTTTCAACATAATCTCATTGTGAAAGTCCTAGGAAATTAAATAGTTAGGACATAACCTCTTAGTATCTTACATCCCCGGCCTTTAACCTTCCGCTTGTAAAAAGATATGAGGTTAACTGACATGAGTAAATTGGATGAGTAACAGTAAACAAAACACACGAATGCCAAAACAACAGAACATTGAAATCTTTTCTAGTTAATGTCTGGTGCGGGTCAGTTATTACTGGCTCTGTGAGACAATATGAAATCCTTCACTTGGAACCAAACTCTGAAAGTCTTAGTAGGAGGAGTTAGTTACACAGACATTCCAGTGAGATTTCCTGTTTCCTTCCAGTTGCAGGAGATAACATCTTTATTAACAGTCAACTCAGAGTTCGTGGACTGGAGGAAGTTCCTGATGGTTGCAGCCATGCCATGGCCCATCCCCCTGGAGGAGGAGCTCCTGGAGACCCTGCAGAGGTTTAAGGCCATGGATGAAGCACAAAGAGGCACCATCACCTTCGACCAGTATATGCAGGTAGACCCGCATACAGCAGTATATGTAGGTAGACCAGAATACTTTTTCTTCACAGGTACCTAGCTACCTGATAACATATCACATTTCAGGTCACTCTTATGCTCCTTAAAAGCTCATATATAGGCAACACAGACAAAGTCAAAGTCCTGGACAGAAGTTTGGCTTCCAACCTCAGGGAAAGCATCAGAAAAATAAAATAAAGCCAAAATTTTCTACAGAACTAAGTGTCCTTAATAGAGTCACAAAACCTTCATTACCCTTCTCCTGAGTTCTCAGCCAGTGGTTATTGCCCATGGCTGTATATTAAAACCATAATCAGAGCTATAAATAATCTACTTCTTGGTACCCTCTACCCCCAAGGATAACAAGGGCAGTGATTAAAAAAAAATGCCTGCAGGATGTTTCTGTGTTTTGTTTGTTTTTGTTATTTTTTTTCTTTTGGAGTGAGGGAGTTAGTGGATAGTGGGACTTGTTTTGACAGATTGAGTTTAAAATGTCTATAGATATGCAGGCAAAAATATCCCATCTAATAGCAGATCCAGAGGCCATGGAAGTAGATGTTGAAAACATAAATGGGTGAAATCACATAGGGACAGTGTGTCACCCAGAACACAGTGCCTGCTCATTGGACTTGGTGGGTGGAATATAACTGGGTCTAGTTATAGAAAAGGATTTCTAGAATTTTTAAAAAGCCAGATTATACCTGATTGAAGAAATTAGTTTTTTATTACAAAGAAAGTGGAGATAGATAGGTAGATAGATAGATAGATAGATAGATAGATAGATAGATAGATAGATAGATAGATAGATAGATAGATAGATAGATAGATAGACCAAATCAACTATGTGAACATTTAATCTGTTTTTGAGAATTTTGAATGTTATGATTGGTAATGAAATTCTCTGATAGAGGTGTCTGAATTACTTGTTTCATCTCTGTTTACTGAATGTGATTTGTTAACCTTTTGATATCACTAGACAGAGCAAGGAAGGAATAATTTATAGGGCCCTAACTTTGAAGAAGGATGGTGGTCTGTAGGGATTTATCTTCCATGTTTCATCACTAAAAGCTTACAGAGCTTCCTGTTTTGTCTTGTTTAGAATTAATAGGTGGCATCTTTTTCTTAGATAGCCTAGGGGTTCTTGTACTCACACATTGAACTAAATGAAGAAACACTTGAATCCTAATGAGTTTCTTTTTGGCTGATCAAGATGCTAATTTGGCTAATTGAGTTCTGATGTATGTACTTCTCCAACAGCAAATTAAGAATGTTGTCACTTGTGGAAGGAATCTCTTGTGTATTGTATGGATGTATTGCCTGTCAATTTAAAAAAAAAAAACATGAACGGCCTATTGCTGATGAAGGATATAGGAGGTAGGACATCTAGAAGATAGAAAGGATTCTGAGAGCTAGGCATGGGAGATTTGCCCATGAAGACATGGAGGGCGTATGCATGGTACCTGAGCAGAGGTAATCAGCCTTGTGGCAGAATGTAGGTTAGTATAAATGAGTTAGTTTAAGTCATTTAAGTTAAGTTATGAGCTAGTCAGAGAAGGGCCTAGCTATATGGCCTAGGTATTTGTAAATATATATTTTGATTCTCGTAAGTCATTATTTCAGGAGCACGGGGCTGGAAAGAAAAACCACCATTACAAAAGCCACTGCTTACAATTTGTTATGACTTTATTTAAAATGAAAGCAACAGAGCAAAACTTATACAGTGTCCAGATGCCTTAAGATTTTTAAGGAGTGGAAATTTGAGCAAGCCTAGGATAAGTTGTGATTGACACAGGCTATAAAATTGAACATCTTTTACAAATAAGAGAACAAATGTTGCTGGCAACATTTCCAAAAATGTTGATCCAAAACTAGAATCATCCTTTACCAAAAGTGTGGGTTTCTTAAAGAATGCTAGACTAGATGCATTTAGGAGCACTGAACTACTCATATGATTGTTGTCTGTGTTTTCAGAATTGTTGATTGTTTCCCTTTACTTCCTACTCCCAGAAGTTTCAGAACACTGAATATGTATTTGACTTTACTGAATGCTTTTTTCAGATTTCCAACACTTGATGGCTCTCTCTCTTTTTCTCTCTCACACACATACATACACACACGATGTTTAATGGGGAAAAAATAAAGCCATTTCTAGAGGAAATTTTTATGTGATCTATTAAATATGTTACATTAGACTAGTAAAATAACGTAACTATGGTGCTGGAATCCAGTTTTCTGGGAAGAAAGAGCTGTCTTTTCTGCTTCCTGCTGGTCTACCCTTCTCCTTTGACTATTTGCAAGTTCACTACAATAGCCATTTAGTCGTGTGCCTATTCCTGCAACTTCTAAAACTGAAGTTGTTCCATATCTGGTCCATGGATAAGTTGTTCCAAATCTGGTCCATGGCTATGTAATGAGCATAAAGTCTTAATTTGACTTTTGCTTCTTGGACCTGCTGCCACTATCCAAATTGTCCTATGTAGAGGTATATTCAGACTATAGAATTGTATAATGTAGAAATGAACATACAGAATTAATTTTATACTTTTGAAGCACCAACTCATCTTTTACCTTATGAGAATGTATGTTTTCCATGGACTCAATCATTCAGATGTTCTAGGACCAAAATAAACATAGTAAAACTTCTCTAAAGAAACACAAATAATATAAAATTCTTTGGTCAAGTTTTAATATAAGAACACAAATAACTTTTTGATGTTTTAAAGAGAAATGACCTACTAATTCTGTAAGGCAATGCACAGTCAACTGAATGTTGCTTCTCAATTTAAGCACATTACATTTCATATCACTACAATTTTACTAAAGTTATTTGTTTTTTTTTCTGTTGCATCTTCAAGTTCATTGGCATTTACTCCACAGAGTAGCTTGCTAATAATATAATTGAGTATATTTTCTTGTCAGATACAGTATTTTTTTTAATTTTTGTTAGTTGTGAAACGTCTCCTTTTCATTGTAGAAAAAAAAAATGTTTCACTTTTGCAGGAAACCCAAAGCTACCACTATGATTGCTGAAAGTGCTATAATTCTTGGAAGGAAGTAAAGAAGGTGTTAATCACAGGCCGGAGCCAAGTTAGGCAACCTAGTGAATCCTGCTAGCAGATGGTGTTAAGGACTGGTTGTCACTCTGGAAGACAACCTATGTACAAAATTGTGTGTGTGTGTGTGTGTGTGTGTGTGTGTGTGTAGTGCTTACCAGATATAAAACTCAAGCTTCTCAAGATATACTCTTTCAACTCAACTATTTATGCAGGGTGATAAATGACAGGCATGAATAATAACTCAAAAGAAATGGCAGAAGTGCCAAGGCTGTATTATAATCAGGGCAGGATGGTGCTCAAAGGACCCAGATTAAAGGAGCCTCTCTGTGCTAGTGTAATCTATGCCTGGTCTAGAAATAAATATTGACCTGTGTGAGTGAAACAGAATCTAGAAGTCACCTTAGGCACAAATGATAATGCTAACCGTCAAAGTCTGCTGCTAATGTCTCTCTCTGCTTTCTCTCTCTCTCCAAGGATCTGGAGTCCAGGGTTCAGGATAGGATCTGGGACAGGATGCAGATCCCCTGTTGGGTGGCTCAGGCAACCAATCACAGAGGATGATTTAAAGAAAAAGAAATAGGGGAGGGAACCTAGGCCTCCTTCTCTAGGTCTAGGGATTGGCTGCGCTGCTGCTAAGGAGGAAAACTTAAACTCTTCACCTTTTTTCCTGTACCCAGGACTGCAAGGTTTCTAGCCAAATATGCAAGGGGTCATAAAAAAGGTTCTTTGATCTAAGATTAACTCCTGCACAGGAGCAGGGTACTGTGGAGGCCTTCACAGGGTAAAGTAAACTTTTTCCTGCTTATCTTAGGCAGGGAGTTAGATCCTGAATCTGCTAAAGAAAAAGAAAAGAGGAAAGTAAGCAAAGACCATTCATGCATACGTGATCAAGGAAAAGTGTAAAGGAACTTAAAAAGTTCAACTTCAATAATTTCCCACAAGCTTACATATGACAATGATGTTGTTTTTTGTTAGCAGCTCCTCTACAGAAAATGCAGCAAGCTTAGCCTGCTAGTTCTATAGTATCAGCTCATATGGACACATATACAAACAATAAGACATAAGGACCCGTACATATTCATACATACATTCAATGGATGATACAAAAGATCTCCTTATACACAGACAGACAATTGACATACACTCATGCAACATTTGTACGAAAACAGACAGATGAAAATATTTACATGTAAACACATATCTATATACATAGTTACAACTCAAGGATGAAGTGATTTCCAGCAGGCTTCCACCACCTGGCTTCTGCCAACAGGGTTCTGCCAAAGTTTATTGTATGGTCATAGCTTTATACCTATGAGACAAAGTTCCCAGAAAAAGAATTACCTCATAGTCAAAAAGGGAATTAATCACAGAACAGATGAATTCTAAAATACAACAGGTTACATGTTTTAAAACTAAATATTTCTTATCTATATATCCATTATATAAGTTCATAGTGAGTTCAGAGAGACAAAGGTTGACAAAGCTTAAAGGTTAACTGGTCTAAAAGTTACAAGAATATATATGTCTTTTCAATTAGGACTGACCTGGCTACACATTTTCCAGCTATGTCTTAGTTTATAGTGAGTTCAGTACAATAATTTTATTGTCTTTCATGCTAAGAAACAAAATAAATTTAAAATGGCAGTATATATGGCCATAAGGTGATAAAGTTTAAGGAATTACAACAGAATAATTTGTATATATTTTGACATTAAGGTTTGTACTTAATAAGACATTGTTTGGTGGTCTCAGTATAATTTGGGTTCATAGGAAGTTTAAACAAACTTGCCTATATTTATAGCGTATACTAGGATTCGTGAGTGAAGGCTACCTGAGGCTACAAATCTGCCTTAAGCCTGTCTCTTAGTGAGGCATCTGGAGGTTCCCAAAGGTGTTTATTGCAGCCATAAACTTTCTAAAATTGTTTAAGAAGTTCCAAAGCAATTTAACTTTAAAATTGTTTGAATCCAATCATGAATTCCCTAATCAGGAATGAGTTCATCTGAACAACAGTACACCTTCAATAAGATTCCATAAGAAGTTTGTTCAATCAGAGTGGGTAAATACCCAGAAAGTGACTATTTATACCATATCAGACTTTAGAGAGATGCAGCAGTGCAAAAATGACAGGGTTGTCAAAGATTGGAAGCAATTTTGGGGTGCATCACGATATAGATCTTGCAAAATACCAGATCTACTTCCAGAAAGCCCACCTGTCTAATAAGCTCCTTTAATGGCTCCTGACAGAATGATGTGATCTAAAGACCAAGATCAAGTTCAAACACTGGATCTGAGCAGAGAACAGTGCAGCAACATTGAAAGTCTGGGTAATTCCATAGAATTACATTTAAAAAAAAAAAGCTGAAATAAGAGGGAGACTAGAAACAAACTTTTAAGTTTACTGAGCGGCTGGTGTATGACAGAAGTCATATGGCTCTATAGCAGGGTAGTAGCACTGGAAATGAAAAGAAAGAAAAGATGGTAGAGACATTGCCAAATAGGAATAGAAAGAAACTTTGACAATACGATCAGAATATGGGAAAAGAGAGCTTCTGTTATCAACAAACAGACTCCTCCAAAGTATAGTCAGTAGGTGCTTAAGCTATAGAAGTAACTGCCAAATGACTTTCATACTTCAAACACTAAAACATAGCTAACATTCCTACTGTGTTGACTTTTATTTGTGTAACACATGTGGGTACACAGCTCTAACATATACTTTACCACATATGAAAATAAAAATAATGAAAGGACAACATTAAAAGAAATGCAAATGCAAATCTAGTATTTTATCCAGACTCTCTGTGTATACTCTACCCTATATTTTAGAGACTACTGGGTAGAGAGTAAAACAGTATTGTTTTAATCTTTGGCTTTAAGAGGAACTGTTACACCTCTGCACAATATGTTGAGGATTTTCATTCTATTTTTTGTGTGTATTGTATGTAGGCTGGTCTGTGGTTTACAGGAGATGAAGATGTAAAAATTCCAGAAAATCCCCTCGAACCCTTGCCATTCAATAGGCATGAGCATCTTATACAGGTAATTAATAAGACTATTATTATTATTGTTGATTTTTGAAATTGTTATCATTCTGTAACTCAGGCTGGTGCCTAGAACATGCAGCAATCCTGACCCAGTATCGCCCTTTCAAGTACTGCGATTACACATGGAACCTGTCATACCCATGTTAACCATGAATAATTTTTTATGCAGTATGTGGCAGTGGTCAAGTGTTCTTCCGCTTGAGTTGATGAATCTCCCCCTGATTCTGTCCTTGCTTCGTAGAACCTTTGTTGTTTCCCCAAAGTCCAAACTTTTTTTTTTGACAATGTAAGAAATCACATTTTATTGCTTCCACAGATCTCCCACATGCATGGGTAAGGCAGATCTACTTTTTAATTATTTTATTATTATCAGTTATTACAATTTATTCAATTTGTATCCCAGCTGTGGCCCCTCCTTCATCTCTTCTCAACCCCACCCTTCTCCCCTTATGCCCCTCCCCTTCACAATAGTCACTAATAACATAAAGTACCTTGGTGTCACTCTAACCAATCAAGTGAAAGACCTATATGAAAAAAAACTCAAGTCTCTGAAGAAAGAAATTGAAGAAGATATCAAAGTCCAAACTCTAATATTCATCCAGGGAACCATTCTTTGTAGAGAAATTCTAGGGGACAGGACAGACCAAAATCTTCTGTACCAATGTAATTACTGGAAATGTCCAGGAACTCTCTTGAATTTCCAATTTCTTTTCATATCTAATATTTAATTCTTCCAATAATAAAATTCATTAACATTCTCCCAATTCTAAAACTGTGGGATAAAATTATGTCATTTTACAAGTATTTGTTCTATCTACTTCCTTTGATTTTGTTAAACTCAGCAAGATTTACATGAAGTATTACCCATCTCCATAAGTAATTTGCTGTCCTCAATATGACATCAATAAGAGCAATATAATCCACTTCTATCTCTGAAGCCACAATAGATGCAAAACCTTAAAATCTGAAAGTCATTCTGTATAAATTATTGAATATATAGATATGTATGTATATGTATGTATGTATGTATGTATGTATGTATGTATGTATGTATGTATATACCCAAGCATAGCCACATTTGGTGATACAGTAGAAAACCTGAGTTGTAAATTTAGACATCACAGCAAATTCTGTATAATATATTTATGGTTCTGTTTCTAGTTACTCATTGGCTCAAAACTGAAGTTCAAATTTGGATAAAACACCTTTATAACATTTAAGTTGAAGGAGCAGCCATGAGATTACCAGCTAGGTCTGAGATATGTGGTTGACATTTGGAGTTAATGGTTGTTTGTTGATACTTTTAATGTGGAGTATTGAGATAAATTTTCCCATAACCCATTTCTTTCTTTGGAACAAAGATATCACTATGTAGCCCTAGCTGGCCAGAAACTCCATATATAGGCTGGGGTGCCTTTGAACTCACAGACATCTGCCTGCCTCTTCATCTCGAGTGCTAGGATTCAGAGCATGTGGTGCCACACTTGGCTTCACATATAGCTCTCAGAAGGTGATTTCCATATGATTTTAGGAGCACATCTTCCAGTAATATGAACAGGTTCCTCGGTCCTTGGTGGGAAACAGTCTGCTTGATGATTATGCCACATAGAAAATATATCAATTGAGGACCAGGTTTGTAGTTGTTTATCCAGTAGTGAAACAGGAAATGGCTTTAGGTACATAGAAAATTGAGGCTCCAACCTGCTGGTAGATAATTATATGGGGGAAAAGAGGCAGACTGTGGAATCTGAGAAAGAGATATTCACATGAACAAAGATGAGTGGCATGGTAGGTTGGTGCACACATGCATATATGTTGTGTGGTGTCCACAGGACAGAAAAGATGAGCAGAGTGAAGTTTTCATGCATGCACACACACATGTACATGCAGACCACACCCAACCTTAGGGATTCTCAGCAGCACTCTGAACATCTCAGGAATCACAAATGCAACCAAACATTACTTGCTCCTCTTAAACTGTGAGGTCCCCACAGCACTACTTACATCCTCCATACTATGGGGGTTTGCTGTTGTTTGCTTGCTTGCTTTTTATGTCTCTTTTTACCCATTGACATATATATTATATATATAATATATATATAAATATAATATATATAATAAAAGTATTTCCAGCCCTTATTATCCAGTCTCATCTTCCTCCCTTCTCCCTACTGAAACCCTTTTCTTCCAAACCAGTCACCCTCTTACCTCTTGCTTTTATGTCTTTTTGAATAGGTGACCCACTGAATTTAAGTAGGGTTGCCTGCATGAGCATGGGGGGGTGGACACTTACTGGAGCATGGGCAGTTTACATAATTATACCACTGAAGAAACTGCCCCACTTCCCTGTTGCCCTTAAATGATTAACTGTTAATAAGAGATGGGTAGGGACTCAGGAAGCCCTGCCCTTTCTTCTGTGGTGAAATGTTGATGGAGTATATGCTTCGTTGCCTACCTCCTAACTGCCGCATTTCATGTGCATTTACGAATTGTATGTGTGACAGTTCTTCTTTAGGCTGTTTGCTGACTGTGAGAAATATCCACCTCAGCTCGACTACACTCAGATGTTGCTGTATTTTGCATGCCACCTGGACACTCTGGAAGGGGTCTACAGGGCTCTCAGTGTGGCTGTGGGGACTCACATCTTCCGGCCAGTCGAAACACCTATGCTGACCGCAGAAAAGGTAACTACAGGGCACAAATGCAACAACTCTGTATTCTGGGTGGAAGCGAGGACACCAGAAGAATTGAAACTCGTGACAGCAGGGACTCACTTCTCTTCACCATATTTTTTCTGGGGTTTCAACACAGTGCTTTACATGTACCTGGTCTTCCAGCAAACCTTCCTCAGTTTAATAAGAGTCAGGGAACTCAAATCCCTCCAAACACTTTTGTAGTAAAATTAACATCCCTTCAAAGTCTCTCGTTAGGATTGGAGTCTGTTCTAAATGCAGCAGACTAGACTGGGTTTTGCAACAAGTACTCATCATGAGACACAAAAATGAAGTTTTTTAACCTGATCCATGTGTTTTAGAGTATGTGAAAAATGTATCTGAAGTAAGCTCAGACCTGGCACACTACCCACATGAATATGGCTCTTGACAGTATTTCAGCCTTAAAACTACAGGCAATTGCTTCATGTTCCTGAAAGGGCACACAAGCTTTCTAGCTAATTCAGAACCCACCATACATTGCCCCTCGAATTTCTAAGAAATGGGGAGTCCTTTGCCCTCTCAAGTTGAAAGGCCTCCCATCAGGTACAAAGGGACACATTTCCCTGTTACCCACTTATGCTCTTTCTGGCTTTTATTCCCGATCTGTTCCCCGAGGGACAGAATCCTGGTGTTGTTTATTTCTGTGCTCTTTGCAGACACAGTGAGAGGGGTTGTTGTCCAGACCCTTCAGGGTCTCAGCCATGCTTATTGCCTTTTCACGTTTATCTGTCAAAATAGAGATAATCAGGAAGAAATGGTAGAGTCCCTGGACAGCATTCACTTGTAGGAAGAGAGAGACTCTAGTAGATTTGAACCTGAAGTTTGTCCGTAAGCACCAGGCTAGAGTGAGGATAGACTGGTACCCCATAAGCTTAAATGGGGGTCTTCAAATGCATATCCTGTAGTTAAGGATTCAACATGTACATTGTAGGTATCAAATATACAAGTAAGGAGTATTAGATTTTTTTCTCTGCAATAGAAGCCACTTCAGAAATTTGCCACATAAGTAACTTAGGTATAGCCAGCTGTCCTGGGGTGGGTATTTGTTGCTCTCATGGTGATGTCTGCATGTCCCCATCTAGACTGTGCTTCCCTTAAATTAATACTAGATTTATGACTAATCCTACATCACAGCCTGCCCCGAGGTTTCGGAGCAATGGCTGTCCCAGGGCCAGAAAATTTCCCTGATCTCAGATGATGGCTGTGGTTCTCTGCCACACCTGTCCCCTCTGGTACCTACATTGCTCACATGGTAACTTTCATGAAGGCATCTTCTACTCTGGACTCCACAGACTGAAGCCAGGGTGTTAGTCGCCAGTAGGTACTTGCCCTTGCATCCTCAAACTTAGAGCAAGTTCTGGAAAGGAGATTGACAACACTGTACTGAAATCTTCAATTTTGTAAATCAAGCTCATTGTTTAGCCTCAGGTCTCTGACAGATAAAAAGACATTTTTCTCTTCTGAAGGGATGCCATCTAAGTTGCCTAATCTCTGCCCTCAGAAAGGAAGCAATGATGTTCCAAACAGGGAGGTAATAAAATATATACAAATAGAGGGAGGGTAATATATATGTTTATATACATATATTCTTATTTATAACATAAATATATATTTAATAGAAAATATATTTTAATGCAATATATTCTGATTATGGTTTCCCTTCCACTAACTCCTCTGAGATCCTCCCCACTTACCCACCCACCCAAATATACACCTTCTCTTTCTAAAAGAAATAATAATAAAGCTAAAATTAAAAAAATAAATGAAGAAAAAGAACTAAGAAAAAGCACAAGAAGGATATATAGATGCATACACACACACATATTATCACACACAAAAATACCATAAAAACATGAAACTGGAACCCAAAATACATGTGTAAAGGACCTGTAAGATTTAAGCCCTGACAAAGTATAAGACCAAAAAACCTCCAAATATACCACTGAGTTTGTTTTGTGTTGGCGGTCTACTGCCAGGCATGGGTTACCTGTCTTCAAGAGAATTTTATTTATACGCAGTGAGACTCTGTTGGAGAAAGCTAATTTTTCATTTGTGAGCAGTTATCAATGGAAGATAACTTCTGAATTAATGACGAGGGCTTGTGTCTCCTGTCTTTCTCAGCTCTGCAACCCCATTAGGCTGGGCTTTGTTCATCCATTGACTCCTGTGGCCAGATTATCTTCATCTGGAGTCTAGGTCAAGTTGGAACCTGTCACATGCTTTCCGAAGTATCTACACATAGTAAATGCTCAGTGTTTGTGAACAGAGCTGAAAAAGAAGGGGTGCAGCGGTGCAAGAAATGAAGGCTCTGCTGTCAGAGAAAGGATACAAGGGGAGGAGCAAATAATTCTGCCCAGAGTGAGAAAGACCAAAGACTGAGAGGCCGTGCCAAAGCCATCGCTATATGTTGTAGATTATCAATATTTATTATTGATTTATCTTTTAGTTAAACAGTGGTTATTCTGTAAACCCAAATCACCACACAGAGACTAGGGTTTATTTAATTAACCTGGAGCACAATGCTGGGCAATAGTTACTCCATCCTAAACCTTTAAGCCTACAGTTTCCTACCATTCAGATTTCACCCATTATACTTGCTCTTGGTCACATCTTAGGTCTGGTCCATCTCCCTCATGGATCGAAGACCTTTCCTGCTGATTCTGCCCCTTCTCCTTTGCTGCCTTCCTCCCCCACTCTAGGCCAGGATGTCCCACCCTATTTTCCCCTTTGCATAGCACTGGCTGGTTGTTTAACTGACAATTACAGAGAACAAAATGGGGGCATGTTTACGCAAATTTGAGGCAAGTGATGCTTAGAATAAGCTCGCACTGCAGTGTCCTGATTGAAACCACATAGTGGGGTAGAGAAACCAGCATTTGAATGAACAGGGTAAACTGTATACATTCCACAAGAACATTACACCAACAGCTATAGCAACAGGCAACCACTGTGGGGTGGCAGCAAGCCACCTGGAATAGGTGGCCTGTATCCCCAATGTCCCTGACTTGCTCACTACCTCACGATAGTGTCCCCATGCAGGAAGTAGCTCCACTTGAGAACTGTTCTCAAGAGCTCTTTTAAAGCACAAGGACATTGTTCAGAAACGGAACTATTAGGCAGCAGAGACCAAGGAGGGATCTCTGTGGAGGGTGGAGTATGGCTCTCTTCAGCCTTCATGGACTGTTCAGACATGGACTGAACTCTAAGCACTTCAGAAACACAAGAGATGCCCACCTTACTCATTCCCACAGAATAACATTTTATCCTCAATTATGCCCCTCCATTCCTGAGTCCTTTCTGACTGTTCTAGTTTCCTGGGCAACTTCTTCACAGAAGTCTGCAAAGACCTCACTCAGAAATAACACCTCCGACCAATCTCTATGCCATCTCAAAGCACTCAATCACAGCTCTGCCTTTGCCTTCTCCCTATGTTATTATGATAAGTAGAAATACTGTCTCATATTTTTCCCCTTCTGTACCTTTGCTGCCATGCTGCTTTTATTCAATGTGTCTCAGACCTTCTGTGGAAAGCCATGGCTTCTTCGGTAATTTTTAAAAAGCCCAAGAGCAAAAGCACTTATCAAGAATGCACTAGTTTTAGTGACTATAATCCTTAAGTAAGTGAAATTTGAGGGAAATAGCTAATTCTGAAACCCCTGTGGTATGAAGCTGTAATGTTAGATTTTAGGAAATTGTTAGTTTGCAAATCCCACATATTTAAGACCTTATTTAACCCTCTTGGCAGCATTTTGAGACCCTGGAGTTCAAAGCATATGTGATTCTATTTATTCTTTGCTCCTCTGCTTTACTTCTCAGAACCAACATTCCACTCTGTATTAGGAGATTCGGCCTGAGCAGAGTGAATAACAGCAATGCACCATCAGGAAGATGCACAAGCATCATTGCAGGGACACACTTACTGTCAGGCTTTGAGATCACTCTCTGATAGCCAAGGCACTGTAACACAGTGCTCAAGAGTTCCCTCATGCCCCTACTTAACGGGCATGTGTCTCTCTGCCTTGATGCCACAGCTAATTATTCAAAAGCACTGGCTTTTCTTCTGGCCACCACCACTGTTTTCTCTCTCCAGTATTTGTTAAGTGAACCCTCTTTTTGCATAAGCCTTTTATTCCTCCCAAAACACCAACACTGTCCTTCTTGTTTCTCTTACATTTTGGCCATCATACGTATTCCAAGTCCCAAAGGGCAAAGGCAACAGGAACTTTAAAAAAGTAAAAAAACAAAACAACAACAAAAAGAACTCTGACATTAATAAATTAGGAACCATCTACCCTAAAATGTCACCTACTTAAATTGTTAAATTTTTGATCAAAAATTATTAATTCCACGATGCATGTGTAGGGTCTTTAAAAAGGAGGTGCTTCCCTACCTGTGCAAATAGTGGCAGAGAAACCAGATTTCCCTAACTTTGAAACTGCTTATCAAACCAAATAGTGATTTGCTCACCCACAGGTCTGTGGTGAGCTACAGACCTATGCTACATCCTGTGCAAGCACACATGCATTCTGCGCCCACTCCGCAAGACACTTTATGTCCTCTCTACACTCATCGTACCATAGCAAAGGTTTTGCTGACCCAGGAACCTACTGATGAGTAATAAAGAAGTAATCACCAAGAATCCACAGTGAAGAGACGACCACCTATTTCCTACTTCAACCATGGAGCTTTTCAATTGTTGTGAGTAGAAAAGAGGTGAAAATTTATGCTTTAATAAGTGTGTAATATATACTTAATTACCAAATATTCAGTAATTATAACCCCCTTTTCAAATTTTAATTAAATTCCCCATTTAGTAAAAGATATAAACTCCCAGCAAAGGCAAAGTGACCTCCTCAAGCTAAATCAATCACACCTCATCTTCTCAACACTGGTAAAAGTCCCGCCATGGGTACACATATCTACTATAGGCTTAACTTAGTGCTCTCATACTGTCATGTCTGACATGTCACATTTGTTTACAAAGCACTTATCTAACAACTAATGAATCAACTGAATTGTGTATTTAATGATATCAGACCTCTCCTAAACTATCAGTTTTCCATTCCTAGTGGTAAAGGAAAATCAAAATCCACATGATCTCAGATTTCTGGCCAACCAAAATTACAAACTGTTCATTTCTCTATACTGAACAAGTAAAGATTGATTATTTTATCTTTTTAAAACACGTGTGTGTGTGACCCTATACATACAAATTTATTGCAGAAAATTTAAAGAATATGGAAATCACTAGCTTTACCCCCACTGGTGACTAGTATTAACACTTAATATAATGTGTCCTTTATTTGATTGATACTTGGTCAAATAACAAAATAATGATTCTGGTTTATCTATTACTATGTTTTCTGGGATTTTTTAAGTAATTTAATTATTTTTGTATTAATCACAGGTTATATACTTTGTATCCCAGCCATAGCCCCCTCCTTCACTCCCTCACACTCTCCCCATCCCTCCCTCATCTTCTCTCTGCCCCCCTCCAAGTCCACTGATAGGGGAGGACCTCCCCCCCTTCCATCTGACCCTAGCTTATCAGGTCTCTTCAGGGCTGGCTGCAATGTCCTCTTCTGGGATCTAGCTAGGCTGCTCCTCCCTCGGGGGAGGAGGGGTCAAGATGCAGCCATTGAGTTCATGACGGAAATAGTCCCTGTTCCCCTTACTAGGGTCTCCAGTTAGATACTGAGCTACCATGGGCCACATTCGAGCAGGGGTTCTAGTTTATATCCATACATGGTCCTTGGTTGGAGAAACAGTCTCATAGAAGACCCCTGTGCCCTGATCTATTTGGTCTTTGTGGAGCTCTTGTCCTCGCCAAGTCTTACTAACTCCCCCTTTTTCATATGATTTCCTGCACTCTGCTTGGTTGTGAGTCTTATTATCTGCTTTGATACTTTGCTAGTTAGAGTCTTTCAGAGGCCATCTGTGGTAGGCTCCTGTCCTGTTGCTTGTTTTCTCCTACATTCAATGTCCATCCCATTTGTCCATCTAACCGATGATTGATCATCCCACCCCGGGTCCTCCTTCTTGCTTATCTTCCCTAGGTGTATAGATTTCAGCATGACCATCCTATCCTATAGGTCTATATAAGTGAGTATATACCAAGTGTTTCTTTCTGCTTTTGGGATACTGCACTCAGGATGATCGTTTCAGGTCCCACCATTTGCCTGCAAATTTCATGATTTCCTCATTTTTAATTGCTGAGTAGTATTCCATTGTGTAAAAGTACTATAATTTCTGTATCCATTCCTCAACTGAGGTTCTGGGATTTTTTTATGAACTTACTCTGTGAATACATTCTTGTTAGGCTGGGTATTATTCCAAACCGTAATTTTTATGACAGAATTAATCCAATGACAATACTATAATTTCTCTCAGTATTCATCCACTTTGAGAATTATGTCATCTATTTTTATTATAACACTAAATTTTCTTCTATATTCAAAACTTTTTGTGTCCATAAATGTCAGGATCATTCTTAATATATAGCTATGGGCTCTAGAAGTACAATTAGTCTTATGGCTTTTAATATGTAAGATATTGTTTTAGAAACAATATCATCTTAAATGAGAGCAACTGGATTCATATCCCTTGACTAAATTTTGAAAAGCATCAGTAATAATACCAACCTTACTTGGGAAATTAGCTTGCTACAACCTCAACTGAAGTCAGTTTCAAAAGGCAATACTGTCAAATGTAGAAGTCAGGAACCAATTACACTAATTTACTTCCTTGTACCCTTCTGGGAGGATTTTATGCAGCTGGTAGGTAGTAAGCTCAAGGTGGGCTGAGATGAATGAGTTACACCCCGCACTGAGACTTCTGGACACTATAAGCTAAACTGCTCTAGGATTTTGACACTGGTTTTGAAGGGAGCCAGTGCTTTTTTTTTTTTCTATAATTTGTTTAATGGCTTTAAGTACCGGCCTTCATTTCCACAGTCCTTATCTAGTGAATGGGTTGGGGAAAAAAATGCCTCTATTGCTGGAAGCACTTTAGTCTGACTTGTCATTTAATTGACAGACCTCCATCTCCACCGTGAGTCCCAATGAGGAGTTTCCTGAGGCTGAGGATGTTACGAGAGAAGAGCTGAAAGAGGAGAAAGAGGAGAGAGATCAAAAGGAAGAAGAAACCCCTGAAAATATAAACACTGAAAAGATTTCTCTGGAAACACTGCTCAAAGTGTTTGGAGGAGAAATCGAAGCTCTGGATGCTAACAGATTCGCCGGCTACCTAAAGTCAGAGAATATGTATGCAGAGGTTGGTTTGACTGTTTACACAGAATTGCTTCAAAAGTGTATTGTATTGTGGAGAACTTACGGTGAATTACTTTATTGTATGAATCCACTTTAAAATAACTTCAAGATTGCAAGGTAAACTAACTTCACTTTTGTTCTTCTTTAAAGAACTTCGTAAAGACTTTTCAGGACCTGGGTTCCAAGAACCTGGAGCCAGTTGAAGTTAATATTCTTTTGAAGCATCCTTTCATTCAGGACCTGATTGCAAATTATTTAGACTATAAACTTCCTGTGAGTATGAGTCAAAATTATCCTAACTTGGGTGGATAAGGGCATGCCTGGCATTCCTACTGTAAACTATTAAAGAATGAGAGTAAGCTGGACTTGTGCAGATTAACCAGCCTGCAATGCCCAAGAGCATCACACTACTGCACAGTTGGGACAATTCTCAGTATTATAGATTTACAGCTTCAGTACTTGGTGCTACCTTGGTTCCACAACAGAGGGCTGAGGGTAGGTTATAGTTAAAGCTCATTGTATGAACTAGTATGAATACAAATTGTTCTAGCCAAATAATGATGTTTGTCTATACTAGAAAAGTATAGAAACCAGAACTCCTTTTGCTGAAAAGAACTAAGACTGTAGTCTCCATCCAAGTGCTGCTAGAGTCACCATTTATTCTTAATGTAGTACATATGAGTGTGTATTAGTTTGCTTTTAATTGCTACTAAAGCACCCTGGCCAAAAGCAACTTAGGGAGGAAAGGATTTATTTGGTTTAGAGATTATAGTCGGTCATCAGAGGAAGCCATGGAAGGAACTCAAGGTAGGAATCTGGAGGCAGAAACTTTACAAAATCAGTGAAGTGATACTATTTACCAGTTTGTTCCTTGTGGCTCACCTGACTTGACTTTTTATCTAATCCAGGAATGCCTACCCCAAGGTACCTAGTTGTCCTGTTTTTTAAGTGGAGTTAACAGTTATTTCTGTGTCAAATGTTTTGGTAAAGATTAAATGACATCATGTATAGAAAACATGAAAAGGATGTTAGGAATTGTGTTCAATGTTGTGCTCTCACCATTGGGTTCAGTAGCATAAGCTCCACGGAGGAAAAAGAAATGAGTATCAAACTCACCTGCTTCCCCCCACAAAAATTCCACTCATGTTTACAGTGTAATGTTTACATACAAGGATTATAAAAGAATGGCATAATGTAAATCAACCAAATGCAAAGCTATAATACACAACCCATAACTTGTATGTATTAAAAGTATAGAGGGAATAATCAATACAAAACGAGTGACTGGGGTTTGGGAAGGCAGAGGGAGAAAAGTCTGCATACATTTCCCTATTGGGATGGGGTGATGAAGGCATCCCAGGTAGAAGGCAAGCCAGAGACAAGGTGGAGAAGCAGGATTGCATGGAAGAGCAGGATCCAACCCCTGGGAAGGCTGTCTGCAAAGGGTGTAGGGTGATTCCATTGGATTAGTGAGCTTAATTAAAACTGAAAAAAGTACACGTGGAATCTTAAATTGAATTTGAAAAGGCAGTTAATAAATCAATAGGCTTTTCAGTATGGGAATATGTTATTCTAATAATTTTTTCATCTCTAAACATTCCCATATCACCTAACCATATCCTATTACTATGTCATTTAAAAAAAAATAGGGTGAGCTCAATCGCTGATCGTTTAGACACATCTCACCTTACACGATCTGTTCCACATGTAAGAGGAGAGGCCTCATTTGAACTATTAAAATAATTACTAAATCTCTTAGAAATATGTAACAGAATCTCTTGTAATTATGTAACAGAATTTTCATTTCCTATTACCCAGAATAAGTAAAAACATAAAATGACAACCCAATTATTTCCTCCCTTACTGGAAAGAAACCTCTTAGGAAGCGCAGGCAGCTCACTGGCCCTTCACACTGTCTCGAGAAGAGTCTGTTCAGACTCCTGCCTGAAGTGGTGATAGTCAGGCCCTTAAGAGCTGCAGGATCCCCAGGGAAATCCAGAGGCTGCAGAAACCTTCTCAATGATATGTTTCTTCCATTTTGGAAAGCGTTTGTTTCCCACAGGGCAGTGTCTAGTGATAGTAACACTATGAGGTTTGTTTAGACCGTAGAAAGGAAGCTGGGTGGCTCCCGGATAGAGAGGGTGGCAGAACAGGGAAGAAGTGATACTGCAGGTGCGGACACCAGGGTCTGACTTTCTCAGCTCCTCCTTATTCAGGTGTGCAGCGGAACGGCAAAGGTTCCAAGCCACTACTCACTGTATGACTGGAGAATCCGGACACCTTGATCATCAAAACCTCTTCTGTACAATGCCACCATCTTCTTATGTATTTAATTCACTTTCTTTCTGGGAACCCCTCCTCCCAACCATCCTGCAGTTAACCTAATGCCTGTATCACTTAACACACTAGAAAACTAGCTAAGTTCTTTGTTAGTCAGTAATCTATTAGTGAGTTAACTTGCTGGCTGAATACTTTCTTATAAGTGTGAGTCAGATCCTTAAAATCTTGCTTCCCTTGCCTTTCACATTTCCTGCCTATAATCACACACAGGGTGAGAAGCTCTTAAATTTTCACCATAAGACTGTAGCAACAACAGTTGTGCCAATCACCTGGAAAGCCTAAAATAGGCATTTGAGGTCTAAAGGAGTCAGGGGAGGGTCTCTCTCCAATATGACATTCCATTCCTGTTTTTGCTGAACAAGAAGTAAAGAAGGGAAGTAGGGAGAGAAGGAAGAAGGGTGAAGAGGTGGGAGGAAGAAGGAAAGAAAGACGGAAGGAAGGAAGCAAGCAAGGAAGGAAGGAAGGAAGATGGGAGGAAGAAAGGAAGGAAAGACGGAAGGAAGGAAGGAAGGAAGGAAGGAAGGAAGGAAGGAAGGAAGGAAGGAAAGATGGAAGGAAGGAAAGAAGGAAGGAAAGATGGAAGGAAGGAAACAAGGAAGGAAGGAAGGAAGGAAAGATGGAAGGAAGGAAGGAAGATGGAAGGAAGGAAGGAAGGAAGGAAGGAAGGAAGGAAGGAAGGAAGGAAAGATGGAAGGAAGGAAACAAGGAAGGAAGGAAGGAAAGATGGAAGGAAGGAAGGAGGACGGAAGGAAGGAAAGAAGGAAGGAAGGAGGGAGGGAGGAAAAAAGGAGGAAGGGGAGGAAGGAAAGAAGGAAAACAAGCAGAAAGAAAATAAATATTGCAGCCTTGGGAGGGGGCGGGGTTATATTTGTACTGTTAGGTTTTGCTCCAGGTATCCATGTACAAGTAAAAAGATCACTTTTTTAAAATGAACCTTAACCACAGTGATGTTATTTGAAGATCGTTCAAGATAAGTAAAGCAAAAGCTAGAGTGTGGTTTTTCGAGGTTAAGAAGTTGTTTGCTGTTGTAAACAGTGGGAAGATGAAGGTTGCCGCTTAAGAGTGCTGTGTTTACAAGGTCTGTATTTGTAAGCCACAGGACTTAAAAACACATTGAAAACAATGGATTATATGTTACCATGGCACACCTTAGTTTTGCTCCTGTTTCAGATGGACTGGCTCTGTGCTTATGAGAGTAAGTCCTAGAATCTTGGGAATGTGAGGTGCTGGAAAATGTGTGTTAAGATCTCACAGCATCCTGTGTTCCACAACTGTAACATTGAAATGACTGTCAGACCTTCCTCGGAGGGGTTCTGTGTGGATGAAATGAGTTAACACTCACAAAGTGCTGAGCTCAGTTCCCGGCAGACAAAATAGATCCCACTACTGATACTGATATGGGATAGAGATGGTTCACAACCCCAGAAATGCTCACAGTTGAAAAGAAGCATGAGAAGCAACAGGTGGATGGCAGACAGATGGCTTGCCTTTCCTCTCTCTGGATAGATAGAAAGTTTTCTCTGGCAGAGGGCCACAGTGACAGATTGTCAAACTGAAGTCTCAGACAGGGGTCAGTGGTGAACACAACTGCAAATTCCAGATTTGGTGTTGGATTTTTACAGATTTGAAGTCTGCATCATGGATTTAATTTCTACTCCTCTAGACCTAGTACAAAGAAAGTATGTTCAAAATATTTTAAAATTATTTTTAATTTAATTTTATTTAAACATTTATTTATTACAATTTATTCTTTGTATCCCTGCTGCAGCCCCCTCCCTCGTCTCCTCCCAGTCCAACCCACCCTCCCTCTTCTCCCCCTGTGCCCTTTCCCTAGAGCCTGATAGGGACATCCTCCTCCCCTTCTATCTGACCCTAGCTTATCAGGTCTCATCAAGGCTGGCTGCATCATATTCCTCTGTGGCCTGGAAAGGCTGCATCCCCCAGGGGGAAGTGATCAAAGACCTGGCCACTGAGTTCATGTCAGAGACAGTCCCTGTACCCCTTATTAGAGAACCCACTTGGGAACTGAGCAACCAATGGGCTTCCTTTGAACCAGGGGTCTAGGTCCTCTCCATGCATGGTCCATGGAGTATCAGTCTCTGCAGGCCCCCCTGGACCCAGGTATTTAGACTCTGTTGTTCTTGTGTGTTGTTCTCTCTGTTGTCCCCTCCAAGTAAGTGTGTATTAGACATAATATAGGATAAACATACTAAAATCTATATACCTAAAGAAGCTAAACAACACGGAGGACCCTAAGGTCCTCATTCAGAAGGGCAAACAGGATAGACATCGGAAGTAAGAGAAGAAATGGAACAGGACAGGAGCCTTTCACAAGGGACTTCTGAAAGACTCTACCCACCAGCATATCAAAGAAGATACTGGGCATAGTGCCTTATTTTTAAATTATTAAGAAGATGATTTGTGTAAACGTTACAAAATTTGTGAGAACATCATAACTATATTGCTGGGAAACAATGTCATTTTCCTGGAACAAATACATTGACAAATGTAACCAGGTAAATTATTTTCTCCAACACCTCAAACCAGAACATTTCTTCTACTGAGCACAAGCCAAATGACTGAGTTTTTGTTTGGAAGTCTCCCAAATGAAGTACATATCCAATGGGAAATAGTAATAATTGTTTTAGTGTCAAAATCAAAGTGTCACAAGAGAGTAAACAAATAAAGAACCCCCCCACCACACACAACTGTAAACATAACTGAAAAGTTATTTTCATCCCAGTCTGTCTCCAGGGCATCTGATTTGAAAATACTCTCCAACCTTACTTGTATCTTTATTACAACACAGGACAACTACTTTCATGCTTTGCTCCCTGAGCATCTGTGCCAAGCCTCAGATGCTATCATCCTTCTTCTAATCTAATAACTATGGCCCCCTCTTTCATCTTGAATTTCGCCCATGCTGGCTGGCATGTGTCTTTGTCACTTTGCCCATGCTGTGGAGTGTCAGATAATCACAGAAGCAATGCCTTAGCTCCCAGATTAATTAAGGCTGACCAACATAAATGACTGCCCTCTAGCATTGCGGCAAGTGGGAACTAGAATGCAATGGATGCCCCTGTTCTTTTCCACTTAGCTTATTCAAGGTTAACTTCTGCCTCTAAGGAAGTCAGTGCTTTGAAGGAATAGGCTCTCTCAAGGAAATGATTCAGTGTGGTTCCTGGCAGGGACTAACAGTGATAGAGCTGCAAGCCAGCTAGTTAGATGGAAATAGCCCATCTCTTCATGTGTAAAGTAACCACAATCTGAAAGCTGTGGAATTCAACTCTGTATTAAAGAAATTTACATCCTTAAAGCCCTTTCCCAAATTGTGGGGGAAAAGTTACAAGTTAAAATTACCATCACTACGTAATTTCTGGGTTTTTCATATATGGTAGTATTCATTCTACATATATAAATTTGTATTTAATTTTTTTTAAAAATTCTGTGATTTAAGACATTAAATTTCTATAACATTTCTATCTCTGATAGAAAAATATGAAAAAATGGGATATATATATATATGTTTGCATTTATTTTGAAAAGAATTTTATTATTTAAGGCTTTAAATTTTTTTAAATGTAATTTATTTATTTTCATATCAATCACAGGTTAGGTACTTTGCATCCCAGGTATAGCCCCCTCCCTCATTCCCTCCCACTCTCTCCATCCCTCCCTCATCTCCTCCCCGCCCCCTCCAAGTCCACTGACGGGGGGGGGGGGGGGGGAGGATCTCCTCCCCTTCCATCCGACCCCAGATCATCTTGTCTCCTCAGGGCTGGCTGCAATGTCCTCCTGTGGGAAGGCTTTAAATTTTTATAAAAATAAAGAAATGGGAAGTTACAGAAAAATCTACTGATCAAAATTTCTGTATTTAAATTTCTATATAGATGTGATTAATTTGTCATTATATTTTTCTTTAATAGAGTGTGAATACCATCTTATTCATTTATAGGAAAATAATCTTTTGGTTTACATATTATATGACAGAGTTGAGTGATGGCATTTATAAATGTTACTTAACATGACAACTCCATTATAGGATTAGAAAGGAGAATTTCCAAAAACCCTTAGATATCATTCTAGAGAAATAACTATGGTTATTTCCATGGTTTCAGAATGGAAAGCACACTAAATGGGAAACACCCATCTTAAGGGAAACAAAAGAGTGAAGTTATCTTTGAAGTCTTGTAAGTTATCTTTGTTTTTCTCTCTCTCTCTCTCAGGATATTAAAATGATTCTCCAAAGGAATGAGCATACACAAGGCAGTGATGGATAAAGGTCACCCTCAAGACTTACAGAGGAAAAGAAATGAAGACTATGCTTTTTATAATCTTGAATAAATCTTCAAAATTAAATTGACCATGGTGTTAGTTATATGCATCAGGGTTAGAGGTGTAGGTGGGATTCATTTCTCAGTTGATGAGAATCTCTGAAAATGAAACTTCTCATCAGAGAATGTTTTAATCATAAACCTTTAAAAGAGAGAGAGATCTCAAAGACATGAAGATGAATGTTTAAGTGTTCCTGGACATAAAATTTACCAGAACAATATGCTCAAAGTATATGCACTCATAGACCATGAAGACTCCCTGTGGGGCATATCTACATTAGGGGAATATGTAGAAAATCCCTCCAAAACTCCATATCATAGCAGAACTTTTCTTCCATCTTACAGTTCTTGCTTCATATATTGTAAAACTTGAATGATCATCTAAATAGCCAAGAAAAAGGTGCATCACAGAATTGCTATACCAGTCACACTTTTAACTATTTATACTTATAGAGTATAAATAGTATAGAGTACAAGATTCCCATCTACATCTGTGCTATCTATTTATGAGATTAACAGTCTGACTTCATTTCTCCTGCTTTATGACACTTGATTTTATTATAAAGATATTCAGTTAGGAAAATTTTTGCCTCTAAAGTTGCCACATAATGTTGCTTCTTTAGTATCTGGATATGGGGGACTATATTGTTTAATTTTTAAGTGATGAACCAGGTTTACATTCTAAAAATGTGTTACATTATTTTTATATGGCATTAGATTTGAGTTTCTAGCAATTCATTGGTGGTTTTGATTTTTAAAATCTACATTCAGGACAGATGTTGGTCTGTGGTTTCATTTTTCCTAAAATAATTCTCATATCAGATTAATGATAGCTTGTGACATAGTTAATATGTAGTTCCCCTTTTATGAAAAAGCTTTTGTAGAATTAGATTTTCTTCCTTAAATAGTTACTGTAGCTTCTAGTAAAGTCTCCTGACATAGTGTTATCTTCGTTGAAAAAAGTTTTAGTTGTAAATTAATTTAGCAGCGATGAGATCATTATGTTTACCCTTTTTCTATTTGATCAACCTTCGTTATCTTTCAAGGAATAATATCTTTGTTTTTAGGTTCATTTTAAATAATTTTATTCCTTTGTATTTTATTCAGGTGCAAGTGCATGAACATGAAGAAAAAGAACTCTTGCTGTTATTTTTCAGGAGCTGTCTACTTTTTTCATCTTGACAGGACTTCTCACTGGCCTAGAACCTGTCAAGCAAGAGAGACCATCCTGATGTCCAGCCATTGAACCCCAGAGATCTGCCCCTTTCCGGTCTACAGTGCTAGAATTACAAGTATACAACACACACACACACACACACAGAGAGAGAGAGAGAGAGAGAGAGAGAGAGAGAGAGAGAGAGAGAGATTTACACTACTCTGGGTGTCCAGGTCCCCACACACTCTCTGAGCCAATGGCGCTAGCTCCGCAGCCTCTCCGATCTGTTTCCTATTGTCCGCTTCCGGAGTGGTGTTTGCATATTTATTCTTTATGTTTGTCAGTTGTGTTTACTTCTTCTGGCTAAATACTTATCAATTCCACCCATTATTTTAAATAAACAATTCTTTAATTATTTAGATTTTCTATTATTTCTTTGGTTTGCACTTAGATTTTAACCATTGTGTTAGTCTTACTGTTTCATCAGTGAATATAAACTGTATCTGTAGCTACTTTGTACACATTTGTATGATTACTCACTCCCTTGTTTTTAATACTATCTTCTTTTGATTATATGACAATGAACCCTACTTTTACTTCTCTCACTACTGTTTATCTAATTATTTCAGTTCATTCATATTTTTCTTTACAACACACAAGTAGTTTTTGTTGTTATAATCACATATCTTTAACTTTGAGCTCCATGTAAATGAATCAAATAGTTTATCTTTGATTTCCATAACATTCAGTAATTCACATTCAACTGCGTGATATCTTTAAGGTCCAAGCATCTCTTACCTATATGGAACTCCAGATCTAAAGTTGTATTACTTCTCATCTCTTCCTAGATTTTAGGCATCAATGAGGTATTTTGCAAAATTATTCATGATATCCTATTCCAAAGAATATCATAAATATGGATAGATAAATACAGATAATATAATGAGAAAAATCTGCAAATACTATACTATAATACTAGAGTAAATTTAGCAAGTGGCAGACAAGTGATGCAGATGAGTGTTAGGTAGATTATGTAACCTGCCCAAAGCTTCAGAGCTATAAATATTAGATAGAAACTAGAAGCTAATTTCTAAACCCCAAAGCCACCCACTTACCTCGTTTTCTATGTTTGCATATGAAACCCCAACTGCACAAGCGCAGGGGAGGAAGTATGGCTTAGTAGTGCCTAAAACCAAAAGCTGTTTTTTATTCAAAGCTAACTTGAGCCTAGCTGATGTGTGATGTGACCTTTAGGAAGTCAGTATCCTTAGAGTATTAGTGACAAGGTTGACAGTTAAAATAAGGGATAAGCTAACTTTTCCCGACAGCAACTATCTACACAGTTCATGGCCACACAGTTTTATATACACAGATAAATGGAATATATATTATATATAATTCTGGTTTATCAGCAATATAAGTCACATATTACATGTATGCATTTTGTAATCATACTATATTATACTTCCATAATTTATATTATACAAATATATGTACTTAATATACTTAAATATAGACACTATATTATATGATTATACTTGCACTTTATCTTCTCATAAATAACCATAGTATATTTGTAAGAAAACCCAAAAGTCCTTAGCTTTGAGAAGAGAAGCCTCAGATTTA
The DNA here is from genome assembly GCA_028658305.1 of Pachyuromys duprasi. Taxonomy (NCBI): domain Eukaryota; kingdom Metazoa; phylum Chordata; class Mammalia; order Rodentia; family Muridae; genus Pachyuromys; species Pachyuromys duprasi. Next base: position 54,398,281 of record CM053743.1, on the reverse strand, counting down.
GAGAGGATGTAAACAATAACCAAGCAGCAATATGATGAGATGAGAGTTAAAAACATGTGAGTCATGCTGTGATTACCAAATGCTGACAAGAAATAAACTACACAAAGCTGTTCAGATGAAAAGCTTTCCTGTGTTCCCTAAGGATAAACCAAGCTCACTGATAATGGTAAGTGATAAAGCATGAGCTTCCGCTTGCCAGAAGTATAGACTCATTCTGATTGGGCAGGGTACCAGGTATCAGGGCTGTGTGTAAGGGCAGACCCATAGCACTTCACCATTGCCTTGCTCCTTCTAAAATTCCATCTGTACGAGTCATGGCCTCCACACTCTCCTTAGCTACTCTCTACTCAACGGACCATTTTGACTTGGTCTTCAACAGGGTGGATCTGTCCTTTCCGTAGAAATCCTTTAGCAGTGCTTGAATAACCTTTTCTTGAGACCTAAAATAGCAGCCGTTAAGCTATTTCTCTGCCTAGGCCTGAAGTTCTCCCGTGGGAAGACTACAGTGAAGATAAAGTGAGTATACATGTTGAGTGTGTGCCTGGATAACTGTGGTCCCAACCATCTTGAAAGATCTGAGCTCCTGTCCTGTATAATGGCAGCATTCCAGATTCTCCTAGCCTCTCATATTCAAAACTTCAATACTGTGTCTCCTCCTTTATACTCAAATCTTACTCATTACTCCTGTGAATGACCTTTACATGGTCACCACTGTCTCAAATACTCCCAGAATCTTCCTTTTAGACTCTGGCAATAGCTTTAAGTTGCCTTGTGGTTCTATTGATCTTCTTCTCACAAATCCATCTTTCACCCTAAGTTTAGCCTCTGAGTACATAGAACACCATTTTATGACGTTATCATAAAGGGTTGTGTCATATCTTTGTTGAAATGTCTTTTCCTTACCCTCCAATTTAATTTCAAAATCTCCTAGAATATTTTTCAGAATCTGATTTAAATCTTCTCACACTCAATACCTAAGTACATTCACCTATATAGCTTCTGATTCTACACTTCATAAACATGGAATGACTTAATGAGACCTCTCCCATCAACACAATTCTAGGAAATGAAAACTAACTTACCAGAGAGGAGACTTTTCCCCCTAAACTCATTTTTTGTTTATATTTAATTAGAAAACAAGGATTCATGAAAGCTAGCGAGATCCATAGTCTATTCCAATCAGCTCTTTTTAGGATCTTGAGCCTGGTGTTGTCTTAAACAGAACAGCTATGAAGCCACATCCCACTCCCACTCTCTAACTCCTCTCCTGCTTGTCTCCTTTCTAAACAAAGTTGCCATACTCTTTCTTGACACCCTTTGTAGTTTATTCCACCTCTTTTCACATTTCACTAGATTTGGCCTAATAAAAAATCATGTTGCCTGCAGGCACAACTCCTTTGTTTCCAGCAGTTTTCACGACAATTCCACGACAAAGCCTTATGTCCCAGAAGCACTCTGGGCATCCTGTTGAGCCACAGGCAAGCAAGACTACAGGCAGATTTGCTCTAAGATTCTAAGCTTAAGTACAAAGTCAATTTTGTTTTCAAGCTTGCTTCAAAACAAATCTGGAAAGAGATGCCGACCCAGACTTGTGGCTGGAGTTCAAAGGCCCAAAGAGGACCAGGGGGCAAAAAGATGTGCCTCGAGCACGTCAGCTCAAACACTTGCTGTACCTTTGCTAACTTCAGACTAACCACAGGGAGACAGCTACTCTGTTCGCCATCTCTGAAACAGCCTCACCTTGCTATGCCCCCACAAACCAGGCAGAAACCACAACATCCTCCTTGTATACAGCCGACTTCACCATGTACTCTGGAGGCGAAGAACTTGCTCTCCTTCTCCCTTCCACTTTCACTGTCTGAGCCCATGTCATACAAAGTACTTGCAAATTAAAGTCTTTGCCACCATGTTCCCTTTGTGGCTTGGAAGGTATCCCTTAGCTTCCCGATGCTACAGGGACCCCTTACATTTTGCACCTGAATTTCTGCCTTTGAGAGTTTGATCCGTTCTGCCAGGAACACAGCTTAGAAACTTCCTTTAAAATACCAAGGCATGACTTGTAAATTATGCCGCTGTTATATTTTTAAGCAGGCAACTTCCTCCAAGCTGATGAGCGTGGTTTTAATATATGACATTTTCTTAAAGAGGCAGGAGGAATTAGCTATCACATAATGATTAGGGTTTTTGGAATTCTGATCCAGATTCACTCACTCACTCTTGGCCTATAGGTAGGTTTGAGGTATGTATTTTCCTTTCCTTAGGATATGACAAAAGGAGGTAAGGCATGAACAATTAGCAGAAACTTGGGATTGTTATTCAGGAAGGAATTTGACCTCCACATTCTCTGCTGTAGGCCTCTGATCTTGAACTCCTAACCACTGGAACTGTGAATCAAACTTTTTTTCATTATAAACCACTTTTTGTATTTTCCTTCAGAACCAAAAAACACAGTAGCATAGATTTTAATTCTTTTTCCCTGATAAACACTTTAGGCAACAAACTTTGGAAAAGCTGGGTTCTGAGACTACATTTTTCCAAGCAAAACCTCTAAAACCCAGGGACCATAATAAGCTGGGTTTCTTTTCTACAACTAAGTCCGATTTAGTGGTCAAATAAAGATGCATACAGTAGACAAAATTTCTCAGTTTTCTCCTATTACATGATTTTGAGACCATTTGGAGTATGGGCTGTGATTACAAATCCCTGGGTAGCCTTTTCCAAAATATGCAACAGGTCAGAAATATTAAGTGATTCCTTATACTCATAAAGTCTAACCAACATGACATCCCAAATGTGAGTTGAACAGGAAGACACCAAAGGAGGAGGAAAAGTGGTCAGGTTAAAGCCCACATATAATATAGAATAAACATACTAAAATCTGTACACCTAAGGAAGCTAAGCAAGAAGGAGGACCCTGGGTAAGATGATCAATCCTCACTTAGAAAGGCAAATGGGACAGACTTTGAAAGAGGGAGAAAACAGGGAACAGGACAGGAGCTTAACCACAGAGGGCCTCTGAAAGACTCTACCCTGCAGTGTATCAAAGCATATGCTGAGGCTCATAACCAAACTTTGGGCAGAGTGCAGGGAATCTTATGAAAGAAGGGGGAGATAGTAAGATCTGGAGGGGACAGGAGCTCCCCAAGGAGAGAAACAGAACCAAGATCTCAGGGGTCTTTTCTGAGACTGATACACCAACCACGGACCATTCGTGGAGATGACCTAGAACTCCTGCAAAGATGTAGCTCATGGCATTTTAGTCTCCAAGTGGGTACCCTAGTAAGGGGAACAGGAACTGTCTCTGACATGAACTCAGTGGCTGGCTCTTTGATCACCTCCCCCTGATGGGGGAGTTGCCTTGCCAGGCCACAGAGGAAGACAAAGCAGCCAGTCCTCATGAAACTTGATAGGCTAGAGTCAGATGGAAGGTGGGGAGATGAGACTCCCCTATGAGTGGACTTGGGGAGGGGCATGGGAGGAAATGAGAGAGGGAGGGTAGGATTGGGAGGGAATGAAGGAGGGGGTTACAGCTGAGATCCAAACTGAATAAACTGCAAAAAAGATTGAAAAAAGATTTTAAAAACTCACAAGGCCTCAACCCTTCACAAACAACTATAGGCAACAGAAGAAAGATGAGAGCAGGAGAGTTGATCTTCCTCAGGTATGAGCACACAAATTGATTGGCCAGTGCTGAATGTCAACCCTGGACACAGCATACAAGTAATATTATACAGACTGAGCAGTTTATATTTATGCATGTACATATATGCATGCAATAACATTAGAGAAAAAAGAGGCCATGAATTTGAAGGAGAGCAGGAGGGGTGTACAGGAGAGTTTGAAGGGAAGAAAGAAAAGGGAGACATATCGTGATTATAAGCACCCCCCAAAATAATTTTTAAAGTGATTTTCTAGTATTTTTTCTTATGCCTCTGTTGTATTAAAGGGCACAGGATACATTTCACTTTTCTCTTACCTTCTTTTAAATGAAGAAATGGAGGGCAAGCACTGGGATGAATAGCAATTAGCCCCAGGCTAGCCCAGGGCTAGACAGGGAGGTTACAGGGCATGGCAAGGCCTATCCCACATGTTAACCGGCTGCTACCAAATGTTACCTGAAAATAAATTCAGAACACTTTGCAAAGTCCTTTGAGTTTTAAATGTTAAAAATTAACATTTTCTAATTCTATGAGCCCTACCTTTGTATAAGATAAACAAACACTGTGCATGAGCTCTTTACATGGCCTGTGGATTTTTACTTTCCCAAGGTCAGACTTTCCAAAGGACATCAAGGAAATGGAGACCCACTGATCTCCATGTTGAGAAACTCAACATCCCATCCTTGCTGACCCCTCCTTTGCCCTGAGCCCATTACAAGTCATCCTCTGGGAGGTGGAATTACAAAAGATTATCTCTACATTCTTCAGTGTCTTACAGCACCATGGCAGAGGCAGAGCTCAGCAGATTGACAGGCATACTCCAGCCCCTCCTCTCCTCTCAACTGGTTGTACACGTGCTGCACTCAGAGCATCCCTGCAGGAATATCAGATGGGATGAACACGTATACAGCATAGATGAAGAAAGGGTAGAATTAGCTTCTTTCTTCTCTAGATGATGCCTAACATGTCTGCAGCTGCCAGGCACTTGAACTGGGAGGTCCAGGGATGTACAGCTAGATCAATGATAAAGCTAAAACCCTTTGACATCCTGCTTTCTCATTACCTGCACCCGCCACCCATGCTAGACACAGAACCATAGAAGAGAGACATTGAAGCTCTGCGTGGGATGAGGTTGAGCCTTGACGAGCCCTGGAAGTGGTAAAGTAGGACAGGCTCTGAGAATAAGCACATAAACAAATTTCACAATCTCTTGATGCACCATGCAATTACCTGCAAGTTCGGCAGCAAAAGGAGGATGTACAGCAATGCACTTTTACCTACCCGTCAGTTTTAACCACAAGAATAAATTGAAATGGAAAAGTCAGCTCAGTTTTTTGCAGCTACTCCTCTCTCTATGATGAGGGATAGAGTAAGGTAATTGAGATGGCAATGAATAACTATTTAGATATTGATTTTGAACTGTTGATCTGGAAACCACAGCTGGTAGACCTTTCCAAACAGGCTTCGGCCCCACACCATAAAGAATTTCCATTCCTTGAAAACTTTCTTAGAGGCCAGAAAGACTGGTCAAAAGGGATGACAACCACCTACTCCCCAAATACCCAGCAATCACCTTGTTTTCAGACATGGTTACAAATTTTTTTACAAAGTAAAATAAGACTTACAAAATTAAAATGCCATGCTTAATGGAACACAGGTGATTAAGCTACCCTTTGTTCTCCTCCTGTCTGCTTGCCCTCAGCCTGCCTTCCATCCAGCCTCCAGCTTCCCCGACACCAAACACTCTTAAAGCTGAACTTCACATGGACATCACTGAACCTGAAAATAAAAATGGTTCTTCTTCCTCTGTCTACCTGTAACATAATCACTGTTCCTTTTTCTCACTCAAGACAGCTCTGCTTTCTATTTTCATCTCCTACGACAGCAGGAGGAAGTTGCCAGGGGCTAGAGAGAAGAAATGATCAGATGATATTTAGTCATGAGGCCCACAGATGTTGCGTGATTCAGAATAGTCTAGATCACAAGCTATCACTTCCCATTAACCAGGATTTTTCACCATTGATGGAGCATAACCTCAACATAACTCTGGAACTGAGAAGCTCATAAACAGGAATCAAACACCCTACATAAAATGGGTCCTGATGACGCAGGCAGAACCCAGAGGTCAGGTTCCACAGTAAAGTCACAGCCACTGTTTCTTCTGCTCATATTTGTCTCCTGTCACAACCTTCTTATACTCATGGCTTCAGGAAAGAGAAATCCAACACAAAGAACTTAAGGCAATTGAGAAATGCAGAGAGAGAGAGAGACTCTTCCCCAGGAAGAGCACAGCAATTGGTTATCCAGGACCAAATGCTCAGCCCTGAAAATACACACACACACACACACACACACACACACACACACACACACACATATATATGAAACATTACACAGACTGAGCAGGTTATTCTTACACAGACACATATATATATATACATATATATGTGAAAAAGAGGCCATGAATTTTAAAGAGAGCAAGACAGGGTATATGGGAGGTTTTAGAGAGAGAAAAGGGTAAGGAACAATGATGGAATTATGCTATAATCTCAAAAAAAATCATAAAAAGAGAAAACTTAAGCAAAATGCCATTTTCCTAACCTCTGATGCTTGGTGCTTCTGCAAAAGAATGGCAGATAAAGAACAGAGACTGAGTCCTTTCCCTTCACCACAGAGAATGCTACGTACCTCAAGCCCATCCCTCTACAAATTCTAGCCATACCTAGAGACGCATGCCTGCTAGAGGACAGACAGGTGGATTTTACCAGCCAGAATGAGGGTTACCAGAAGAAAGGGACAAATCTGGTGAAAAGTAAGAGATGGAAGATTTTTCTCATGGCAACAAGGCTTGCTTGTGAAAACAAACAAACAAAACATAAGGACAATCTTCTTACTCCAAATACATGGGTGACACTTTTAGGTGAGTGTTGCTCCTGAGGAGAGGAGTAGATACACTCCTCGAGAACTGTGAAAATCTGCTTCTAAAGTAAGACCATCCATAGTCTCAAAACGGCGGCACTTGGAACAACCAGATTTAAAAGACTTGAGGAATTTAATCCAGGTAGATTTCTGTATATTTTCGGCAGGACTTCATGAAATGCTGACAAAGAAGAAATCATATATACAAGGCATTCGTGATGCAGAGAAGGGACTTTTAAAAATTTATTTTTAAGTGGGTGTGTGAGAGATAGAGAGGTCAAAAGAGAGTGTTAGATCTGTTGAAATTGTGGTTTCAGGTAATTTTGAGTCCTGAGATTGTGTTGGAAGCTGATTCTTAGCTGAGTCACCTTTTCACTCCCAGCAAGAGATTCTCAGCCTAGGAAGATTTCTAGGAACCAGTATGTTGTTGAGGAGGATCCATAGCTAACCCAAAGTGGCAAGGTGCTTATTTGTGTCTTCGAACCTCACTCTCTCAACAAATTTAATTTTAGGCAGTATAGTCAAAATGTCTCAAACATATTTGTCAGCTCTCTGCATCTCAGTAAACTTAGTAACCTTTAGTTTTCTGGAAGGCCCATTATGGAAAATTTAATAGTAGGTAGGTGGTCATGATTCAAACCATGGGACTGTGTAGAAAAAGTCTGAAAGTTTCCTATGACACTGACTCACTGTCTGCTTCACCAAGTATGCCCTGTCAAATAAACCCTCGTGGACATTACTACATTTTCATATCCTCAAAAACTAAGATATGTGGCTTGGAAATGTTTCCATTAGCCCTGCAACTCTTAACCTGATATACAATTGTGTAACAGCATTGGTAGTAGTGTGTGAGAGTACCATACATCCTGGGAGTCTTAAGAGTAAAAAGTGACTGCTTGCAAAGAGGTCCTCTTGAAATAAAAAGTGTGTGCATTTCAAACAGATACAGGGTTAAAAGTAAATTTTTTTCTTAGGCTTGTCTGTGAGCTTAGGTTTGCCACCAAAGAACCTTCTACTCTATTGTGTTTGTGAATGTTCTGGAGATGGATGATAGATGACAAGTACCTCCAGTTTAACCTATGGCAAGTGATTGAAAACAGGAATTTCAGCTGGTTAAGTGCATCTGAGTCACCGGAGATATTAAAAACAGGTTCCAGTTCCAGAGAAGTCTGTCCTTGGCCTGTTTGTCTGCTTGTTGAGTTTATAAACTACACTTAGAACACTGTTCAGAACATTTTATTTGCTATCATACAGGATGAAGTAAGTGAAAATCAACACAAGCTGGGTAAAAGCACAAAATAACAAAGTTAAATATTTGGAATCTGCTCAGAAATTTTATTCAGTATTGCTATGTAGGAGAAGATTTAAAAACATAGATATAGACATTGATAGTTTTATATATTTAAGCCATGATATGTTGGTGTGTGTGTCATGTGTGTGTATGTGTATATACCTGTATGTGATGGAACATACCGTTAATCTAAGCACTCAAGAAGCAGAGACCAGAAAGTTGCAAGTTCAGGGCCAACCTGTGCTACAGAGCAAATGCTCTCTCAAAAACCATATTTTTTAATTTTTATTTTTTATATTGATCGCAGTTTATTCACTTTGTATCTCAGCTGTAGCACCCTCCCTCATTCCCTCCAAAACTTTCCCTCCCTCCCTCATCTCCTCCCATGCCCCACTCCATGTCCACTGATAGAGGAGGTCCTCCTCCCCTTCCATCTGACCCTAGCCTATCAGGTTTCATCAGGACTGGCTGCAATGTCTTTCTCTGTGGCCTGGTAAGGCTGCTCCCCCATCCGGGAGAAGTGATCAAAGAGTCAGCCACTGGGTTCATGTCAGAGACAGTCCCTGTTCCCCTTACTAGGGTACCCACTTGGAGACTGAGCTGCCATGGGCTACATCTGAGCAGGGGTTTTAGGTTATATCTATGAATGGTCCTTGGTTGGAATAGCAGTCTCAGAAAAGACCCCTGTGCCCAGAGTTTTTGGTTCAATTGCTCTCCTTGTAGAGCTCCTGTCCCCTCCAGATCTTACTATCTCCAGCTTCTTTCATAAGACTCCCTGCACTCTGCCCAAAGTTTGGTTATGAGCCTCAGCATATGCTTTGATACCCTGCAGGATAGAGTCTTTCAGAGGCCCTCTGTGGTAGGCTCCTGTCCTGTTTCCTGTCTTCTCCTTCTTCCAATGTCCATCCCATTTGCCTTTTTAAGTGAGGATTGATCATCTTACCCAGGGTCCTCCTTCTTGCTTAGCTTCCTTAGGTGTACAGATTTTAGTATGTTTATATTATATTGTATGTCTAATATCTACTTATAAGTGAGAATATACTGTGTGTGTCTTTCTGCTTCTGGGATATGTCACTCAGTATGATCTTTTCTAGATCCCATCATTTGCCTACAAATTTCATGATTTCCTTGAATATTCCCTTGTGTAAATGTACCACATTTCCTGTGTCCAAATCAATTAAATAGCTTCTTTATGTGTACAGAATTTATTATGTTGATCCTATATTATATGTCTAATATCCACCAAGTCCCCTATCAGTGGACTTGGAGAGGGGCATGGGAAGATATGAGGGAGAGAGGTTGGGATTGGGAGGGAATTTGGGAGGGGGCTACAGTTAGGATACTAAGTAAATAAACTGTAATTAATAAAACAACAAAATAATAAAAGCTCACCTATAGGAAATAATTGAATTAGCTATAATAGATTGGTAACATAGGGCAGTGTAGATTTTAATAAAAAAGAAAAGGGCCTTAGAGGTAATTAATTACTTAGAGAAAATTCCACAGAATATTGAGTGCACACTAAGGTCAGGCTTAGGGAAGTGTAGGTTACTGATCTCAACTTAGCAAGATGAAAAAAATAACACTACCTATATGTTTAATTTTATGTATATAGAATCTGTACATTATTCTATGTTTATATATAAAAACATGGGACAGCTCTGCAGTGATGGCTCAGTAGCTAAGAATATATTCTTATGGAGTACTGGAATTCAGTTCCCAGAATCTGCACCAGCAGCTTACAATCATTTGTTACTCCAGGTCCAGGGAATCTAATGTCATCTCTGGCCTCCTTGAGTACCCACACTCATATATACATAACCACACGCACACACACACACATGCACAAACAAACAAATAAATCTTTAACTATTGAACAGGCACACAATTTGAGGAGCAAATTGAAGTGAAAGGACAAACACACAAAAAAGGAAAAATTTATTCAAAAATAGCAGTTACTGTCACAGTGATGTAAAATTGTACATGTGCAAATAATCATGTTTACACATACAGACACTGGAAAAACACTAATTGACATCACAAACAAAACATGCGCAAGAGCTTCAAAAATCAACCCAGCCAAATTCCAACATGGAACTCTCAATGTCCCATCCATTGCTGAGGCTTTATTGACAATTGGTGGCTAGTGGGGAAAAGAAACCAGTTTTTATTGGATATGGCTCCAATAGGCTGTTCATGTGACAGCATGCAGCCTAATAGCTATGAACAAACTGTCAACACTAAGTGAATACATTTAAAAAAGAGAACTTTAAGTTGGGTAAAAAAATGTGATGGGAGGAAGGCGAGATATTTAAGAAGAAATGGAAGGGTAGGCTTGATCAAAACACATGGTATTCATGTATGAAATTATCAAGTAAAATATTTTTAAAAGAACAAAACATGTATCTATTTTATGATTAAAAATATAGTACTTCAATACTAGCAAAACATGGTCTTTCTTAAATTGTTAAAATAGCATTTTAATAACTTAATATATTTTTGTAGTGCTGTTTAAGTGTCTTGCTTAGCTGATAAGCACCTACAGAGATCTCAGATTGATTGCTCTACAAAATAATGCAACAACAGTGACGACTGATGCTCTAATAATAACCAAGGATGATGTGACGTGGGCCCGCCCCCTCAAAATCAGGTGCTCTGAAAGCTGAGCACCATGGCAGAGACCTCCTTCACATCTCACCTGATTCTATGGCAGGTAATTCATGAACCTACCATCAGTTGGTAGAACCTTCTCCAGGGCTTATTCTCACCAACACTTCCCCACCCGTTTCTGAAGAAACACACAGCACCCCAGCACTACCTAGCTGCCCCACATTGTGGTGCAGAATATGGGACAGACTACCTAAGCACAAGAGATGCATGCACAGCTTGAAAGGGTTTTTCATCCTCAGAGTTAAGAAGTATTATTTCTTCCTCCTTACTACTTACCCACATCTGAACACAATCAGACCCACACCTAAAATACACATATAGCAGATCAACTAGGAAAAAAAATATATATGCCCACACTTGCATTTTGTTTTGAAGATTTTTCTGATAATGTTGAAGACTGTTTCCAAAACCACAGTCCTAGTTTCACAGTCCAGGGAAATTCTTTAACCATTTCAGGAATATAACTGAAGTTTCTCAAGGTTTGTGTGTGCTGCAATAGGCATGGATATCTTCTTTAAAATTGTCACAAATTGCTAGGTGTGGTGACACATGCCTGCTATGTACTTGGAGAGGCAGATGCAGACCAATCTCTGTGAACTTGAGACCAGCCTGGTCTACAAAGCGAGTCTAGGACAGTCGAATTTTACAGAGAAACTGTCTCAAAAAACAAAATAAACAAACAAAAAAATTCACAAATTAACATCCTTGAAATTGGAGGAATAAAAAAATTATAAAATATTTGGTCAATTTTAATAAGGAACAGTATCAAATTCACACATCACGCTAAAGTAATTGAAAGGCTTTGAAAGTATGCTTTTCCCTTAGTCCTGCCTTATAAGATTGGTTGTTTTGTTTACCTTCTTTAGGTGCATAGACTTCAGTATGTTTATCCTATCTTATAGGTCTATATAAGTGAGTATATACCATGTGTGTCTTTCTGCTTTTGGGATACCTCACTCAGGATGATCGTTTCCAGGTCCCACCATTTGCCTGCAAATTTCATGATTCCCTCCTTTTTAACTTCTGAGTAGTATTCCATTGTGTAAAAGTACCACAATTTCTGTATCCATTCCTCAGCTGAGGGACATCTGGGGTAAGAGGATTTATCCTCACTTAGAAAGACAAATGGGATGGACATTGGATGTAGGAGAAAACAAGTAGCAGGACAAGAGCCTACCACAGAGGGCCTCGGAAAGACTCTACCTAACAGGGTATCAAAGCAAATATTAAGACACATAACCAACCCTTTGGCAGAGCGCAGGGAATCATATGAAAGAGGGGAGAGATAGTATGACTTGAAGAGGACAGGTGCTCCGCAAGGACCAAATATATCAGGGGTCTTTTATGAGACTATTTCTCCAACCAAGGACCATGTACGGATATAACCTAGAACTTCTGCTTGAATGTAGCAAATGGTAGCTCAATATCCAAGTGGGTACCCTAGTAAGGGGAACAGGGACTATTGCTGTCATGAACTCAATGGCTGGCTCTTCGACCCTCCCCTCCCCCCGAGGGAGGAGCAGCCTTGCTAGGCCATAGAAGAAGACATTGCTGCCATTCCTGAAGAGACCTGATAAGCTAGAGTTAGATGGAAAGGGAGGAGGTCCTCCCCTATCAGTGGATTTAGAAAGGGGCAGGGAGGAGATAAGGGAGGGATGGGCGGGGATATGGAGGGAATGCAGGAGGGGCCTATGGCTGGGATACAAAGTTCATAACCTGTGATTAATAGAAAATAAAAAATGTTAATTAAAAAATGATTGGTTGTTTTATTTGACCCTTTGGTTTTTAAACCATGCCTCAGTCCAGGAAGTATTTTTTTTATTGCTATCCCATAATTAAACCTTTTTTTGCAGTTACTTTGTTTACTGGAATCTTGAGATATTTGATATCACAGTTACAGACATTTTGTTCTAAAGACTGCTTTTACTACTTACACTGTTTCTATCCAAGCTGGAGCCTGTCTAGCTGACATGTGGTCCAATCCAATTCTATTTTCATGCAGTGAGACACATAGTTGAACATTCTGGAGTTCAGAATACACAGTTCTACTTTCTTTCCTGTGTGTTGTCACATGAACAGAGATCTTCCATGCTAGAGCTGGACACCTTCTGAAACAAGTAGAATTGTTCTTAGCAGGACACTGCCTTGACCTACTTTGATGAGAAGGTATTGCACAACAGCAAAGCATTCACCATTCTGGCTGAACTGACCTGTTTCTAATTCTAAAAAAATACTCTTTTCTTTCTTTCTTTTTTAAATTTTAATTTTTATTACTATAATTTATTACAATTTATTCAATTTGAATCCTAGCTGTGCCCCCCTCCAATGTCTGTTCCCAATCCCACCCTCCCTTCCTCTTCTCCTCCTATGCCTCTCCCCTAGTCTGCTGATAGGTGAAGTCTCAGAGGAAGAAATGCCACCAGTCCTTATGAGACTTAATAGGCTAGGGTCAAATAGAAGGGAAGGAGGACCTAAAAATCTTCTCACAAGTACTTGTTGAGATGGGACAAAAATTAAAATCATTATGGAATTGCTTCTTCAATCAGACAGAAATAAAATGACAGAAAAATACTGTATAAAGCATATTCGCTGCTCTTCAGACAAAGACATCTTTTTCCATGATCTTCTACTTTTCTACTTGAGTGTCTCTAATGATGCATTATTCATAAGAACAATTTTCACCTTGAAATAGACAATGACAGGTCATACTCATAATCTCAGTACTCTGAAAGCTGAGGCAGAAGAATTGCAATGAACTTAAGCCATCCTGGGATGTATAGCAAGACCTTATCAAAGAAAAGCAAATGAAAAACAAAACTGGCAACAAAATCCCTCTTTCATTAACTTCTGTCTCCTAATTAATGGTGATTCATATTTGAATGAACTGTTAATTCTCTGAATTCAGAACTTATTTGCAAGACATGGTCAATAGTCACTCCAGGTAACCGATCTGCATGTTTGTGGTAATTATTCTCTGGTTGTATTCTCTAGTTGGTGCACATCTTGCAATGAGACAAGATAAAGGTTTGAGAGGATCTAAGTGTTTAAAGTTTTGAAAATAATTTCCCTAACCCAAATCCATTCCTTTTTTAAAACTGCATAATTGCCAAAACACTGATTATATGTATTTTGAGTGTTGTCTTATTGGGAAAACGCTTTTAACACCTAGAAACCACAGTGGAGTGGTGTCAGAACAAACAAAGTTCTTTGTTCCCACATGAACAATTTGTATCTGTAAGCAAAAGTTAAAAGAAACAAAGTTCTGAGACAAAGTGCTGACTTAGACTATGTGTTGTCTCATAGCTCAAAAGGTAGCAAGAACTGTGGGTAGAAAGGGCCAAGCACAAACTAGGCTTTAGAAACTGATCAGAAGGAGAGGGATGCTTTCCATATCAGCTAAAATTTTGCTGAAGATTTTTCTGTATGTTCAGTCCCTGAAAAGCAAGACTCAGCCCTACTCATTTGAAAACTTACCTTTGCAATGCATCACTACATCAAAGTGGCTAAGGCCAAAGAAACTTCTGGTACATGACAAGAACAGAGCCTCTGCATCGAGAGAGAGAACTGTTGTCTAACCTGTGTAAACAGGAAAAGTTCGCCTCTGTGAGTTTTCATCACATTCGTTTTGTCTTGGTAAGCATGTTAGTGTATTCCTGGGGAATGGCTAGAAGTCACCTGAATTGATTAAAATGCTGATCTTTTGACATAGCCACTCACTGCAAGATAACCAAAGAAAGGATGTTTGTAGGAAACCAGAACTGAATGAGTTATATGCAGTCTGTACTAAAAAGAGAGATGAAGAAAAAAATATAGATAAAAAGGATTTCAGATCATTAGTTTCACTTGGAATGAAAATAAGAATATGAGGCCAGAATAATGCACATTCTTCTTTTTATGCTCAAAGCCCACTCCTCTCATTGAACTTGAAGTAACTTCTTTTCAGATTACAAAAAAAATTAAATATGAAAATAGTTTGTTCCTGAACATATTACTTTGTTTTACCTGTTTGACTAAAATAGCATCAACACATGCATTTGCTTTCATGGGAGGTTCAAAAGTTCATTTTTGATTGCAGAGAAGGTGATGGGGCTCTCAAGGGAGTCAGTGCTGAAAAAGCATTTGCTGCCATTGCAAACCCTGCTCTGTGGTCTCAGGGGTTGCACACACAAAGAAAAGCTTGAGAACCCATAAGAAAAGAAGGCAAGAGTTGAGGGATGAGGCAGTCAGGGAAAGCCAGGCTCCGAGGTGTTCTTCTTGGACAGGGAAATGTGTCTATAATTTCACAATCTTCCGCACCACAGCGGCACTCACCTGAAAATGCATAAATGTGACTCCTGAGCACACTTTAGCTATGATGAGGGTGAGGGATGGGGGTACAAGCAAGAGCAGCTATGAGAGAAGAGTTACATATGTGTTTTCTCACCCATAGCATTCGGAACTGACAGCTTCGGGACTATGAAAACGCTTTCCTCAGGGAGCAGCACCCTGACAGCATGGTCTTTTGCCTTTGGGGGCTTGCCTGCCAGGGGCTGCTCCTTTCTCTCTTCTGCCTAAGATTATTCCACTCCACACTCAATGCTTCCAGAGTCTTCCTTTGGAAAGAATCACTCGTGATTCCAGCAATAGTGCTTCTGACTACGGCTGACATTCATAATTAACGCTTATTCTGCATTGTAGTCATTCCTCCTGTGGCTTCAGAAACAAAAATTTCTCATAATCACCAAAATATCTACCTAGAAAGTTGAGGGGAAAGGGTAATTGCATTGATCTCTTTTTTTCAGTGTTAATCAGAGAAAGACTGAAAGTGATGCTTTGTGACTAAATGCTTGAAGAAGTGAGTCTCTAAGTTGATGGGGAGTCTGTGGCAAACATTAAATGCAGATTCCAACATTTTTTATGTTGCTTCAACTCACTTCTTGAAATTTAATCTTCCAAATGATGAAATTTTAATTCCCAATAACTGTAGCTTTAAACATGATGAAAAATGCATTTGCACTACATATCTCAGTTCATTTGCAAATGTGAAGGACAGAAGTGAATTTTTATGTTGATGACCAAAAAGGAGAATAAGATTCTGAGCAACAGTGGAACAAAACCAGTAAGAACTCAAAGGGGAAAGATAAAAACGGCACCGAAGTACCAGAAAATTGGCAATAAAAACATTTAAAACTCTTATTTTGCCGAGAGAGAAAGAGAAATAAAAACTCCTATAAAAAGAAAAGATGTATGTAAGGAATATTCATTGCCCCCTGACAAAGCCCAGAAATAAATGCAGAATCTGAGAAAGACACTTTGCCATTCATCAGCTACATGAGTTTTTACATTAACATGGCAAACTCTGCTCCATGTTCCCTGGTTGCCCTCCCCCAGCCTCCTAGGACCACGCTGATTTGGGAGATGTTGATGGTGTACTGTCTCCAGCCAGCATCAGCACAGAAAAATACAGGATCATGAACTCAGGATGCCTGACCTCCAAAAAGATCACAAATCTGATGGGTTTAATTTGAGTTCATTGATTTGTGAGCCTCAATTAAAAACCAAAAAACAAACAAATGAATAAAACAGTCCCAGTCTGCATAAAACCAAAGGGGTCTGAGGGCATAACCAACCTTGGATTCACATGCACTCGAAGAAGACAGATCTGCTCATTGAACCAGAATTAATAGACCCTGTTAGCAGAACACCGTGATACACCAGATCCTGCTGAGTGCAGTTACTCAAAACTTTTCTTTATAAGGGCATTATATGCATTAAAAGTGCATTTTCTGCAACTTCATTTACAAAACAAAATTTTTTAAAAGGCAATGTACAAAAAAAAAAGGAAGGAAGAAAGGAAAAAAGAAAAAGAAAAACAGGCTTAGAGGAATGGCTGACACAGACACATTGTTTTACTATAACTGCCTTCCAGTTAGGCCTGTGGTCCTATAGTCATAGTTTTCACATGTTGGATTATGGTTTCATCCCACTTGTGTTACTTTTAAGGGTATGTACTTTAACTTTTTCATTTATTTAGGTATTTAATCACTTTAGAGCCTTACCGCAGTCCCTTCCTTCCTTTCCCAGACCTACCCTCACTGCCCCTTCCCCCATTCCTCCCTCTGCTTCTTCTCAGAGAAGGGGAGGCTCCCAGGGGTGCCACCAACTCACTCCTGCATCTCAAGCTGCAGCAGGACTAAGCACATCCTCTCCCACTGAGGCCAGACAAGGCAGTCCAGCTAGGGGAGAGGGATCCAAAGGCAGGCAACAGCTTCCCTGACAGCCCCTACTCCCGTTATTAGGGAACCCACACGCTGATCAAACTGGACATCTGCTACATATGTGTAGCGGGTCTAGGTCCAACCCATCCATGCTATTTGGCTGTTGGTTCAGTCTCTGATGATGAGCCCCCATTGTACATTGTCTTTTTGTGGTGTCTTTGACCCCTCCAACTCCCTCAATCCTTCCTCCTACTCTTCCACAGAAGTCCCTGAGATCAGCCTATTCTTTGGTTGTGGGTCTCTGCATCTGTTTTTGTTTTGTTTTGTTTTTTGTTTTTTGTTTGTTATCAGCTGCAGGATCAGCTCTTGGAAGACAGTTATGCTAGGCTTCTATCAGCAGGCATAGCAGAGTAACATTAATAGTGTCAGGGATTGGCTCTGTCCCATGGGGTGTGTCTCAAGTTGGATCAGTCATTGATTTGCCATTCCCTCAATCTCTACTTATTCGTCATCTTAATCCCTTCCCTTCTTGTAGGCAAGACAAATTTTGGTGGGCGGTTTTATGGATGGGTTGATGCCACCATCCCTCCGCTTGAGGTTCCCCTCTGCTAGGAGTCCCAGCTGGGTCACCTGCATGGACTCCCTGGAGCCTCCCCTATCCTAGGGGTGCATCCCAACGGGTTTCCTTTCTCTCCCCCCTCCCACTTGCTCAACTATGTTCATAACAGCTTTATTTGTAATCGCCAGAAACTGGAAACAACCCAGATGTCCCTCAACCAAAGAATGGATAAAGAAAATGTAGTACATTTACACAATGAAATACTACTCAGATGTTAAAAAAAAAGTTATCATGCAATTTACAGGCAAATGGATTGAACTAGAAAAGATCATCCCGAGTGAGGTAACCCAGACCCAGAAAGACATACATAGTAGGTACTTACTTATAAGTTGATATTAGCCATAAAGTACGGGATCACTATGCCACAATCCACAGACCCAAAGAATCGATGGAGGGCACAAGGGAGGGTGCTTGAATCTCACTCAGAAAAGGAAATAAAATAGACATCTGAAGTAGATGGAGGGAGGGATCTGTGTGGGACAGAGGGTAGGCAGAGTAACGGGGATGGGGATTAGGATTGAGAAAAAAAAATCTTCTGATACTCTAGTCCTTACTTGTATTTTTGTTTGTTTTTAATAAATACAGATTATAATTTAAGAAAATTGTGTAAAAGATTTTTGGTTTTTTACTTTCTTTATTGCTTTCTTCTTAGTATAGAGGGCTAATTGTGTGACTTCCCATTTATAACAGTTATAGACATTTAACTTATATAATGGGAATCACTTGATCATTTAATATTATTTTGATGAGGCATAAAGAAAAAAATCAATCCCTACACAAATAACAGCAAAAGTAACTGCTGCAGAAACTCTTGACCTATAAAGGAGTAGGGATTATCAGTTAACTAAAAATAATAGAATGAACAGATTTATTAAAGAAAATCATAACCTAAACACTTATATTTGAAGTATATTAAATGCATTAATTTCTAGTTTCTTGACTTAAGCATAATGAGTTTTTTCTTAATATGAGTAGTTTGGTATATTTTCCCAGTCTGGTCAAAAAGTCTCATGTGATAAATTCCTGCTTCTTTCTTTTAAGTGGAATAATTAACTAATGATACCTGTGAAAAAGAGTGTTAACACATTATATAGTATATTGTGTACATCATGTATTATATATTACATATCATATTTCATGTCATGTTATATATTATTTTTTATTTTCTTAATTTTTATTTTACTTTTACTAATTACAGTTTATTCGCTTTGTATCCAGCTGTAGCCCCCTCCCCCGCCCCCTCCCAATCCCATCCTCCCTCCCTCTTCTTCTCCCATGCCCCTCTCCCAGGCCAATGACAGGTAGGTCCTCCTCCCCTTCCACCTGACCCTAACCTATCAAGTCTCATCAGGACTGGCTACATTGTCTTCCTCTGTGACCTGGTAAGGCTATTCCCCTCTCAGGGGGAGGTGATCAAAGAGCAGGCCACTAGTCCATGTCAGAGACAGTCCTTGTTCCTGTTGTTGGGGAACCCTTTGGAGACTGACGTGCCATGGGCTACATCTATGTAGGAGTTCTAGGTTATCTCCATGAATGGTCCTTGGTTAGAGTATCAGTTTCAGAAAAGACCCCTGGGCCCAGATTTTTTTGGTTCTGTTGCTCTCTTTGTGGAGCTCCTGTTCCCTCCAGGTCTTTCTATCTCCCCCTTCTTTCATAAGATTCCCCGCACTCTGCCCAAAGTTTGGCTCTGAGTCTCCGCATCTGCTTTGATAGACTGCTGGGCAGAGTCTTTCCAAGGCCCTCTGTGGCGGGCTCCTGCCCTGTTTCCTGTCTGCTCCCTCCTCTGGTGTTATATGTTATATGTTCTCCCTCCTCTGGTGTTATATGTTATATGTTCTCCCTCCTCTGGTGTTACATGTTATGTGTTCTCCCTCCTCTGGTGTTATATGTTATATGTTCTCCCTCCTCTGGTGTTATATGTTATATGTTCTCCCTCCTCTGGTGTTATATGTTATATGTGCTCCCTCCTCTGGTGTTATATGTTATGTGTGCTCCCTCCTCTGGTGTTATATGTTATGTGTTCTCCCTCCTCTGGTGTTATATGTTATATGTTCTCCTTCCTCTGGTGTTATATGTCATATGTTCCAATCTCGCTTTGCTTTACAGCAGCTGTGCCATACATACTCATTAGAGTGCTGCCATGTAGTAAATTCATCAATTTGATTGTTAATTCAGGTATGTCATATTGAATACTTATTTTTGTTTTGCATTGAAAGTTCATTAGTGTAGCGATGTATCAGAGCAGATATTAAGACTCGAGATCAAGCCTCTGACAAAGGGCGAGAGTAATGATAGATCTGGGGGAGGTTGGTGAGACTCGGGGAGAACAAGAGCTCCACAAAGACCAAACTGAGGCGGGCACAGGGGTCTTGTAAGAGACGGTTTCTACAATCAAGGACCATGTGTGGATGTGGACTGGAACCCCCGCACGGATGGGGCCCATGATAACTTGGTGTAGGACTGAAAACCCTATTCAGGGAAACAGGGACTGTTTCAGTCATGATCTTGATGGCTGACTCTTTGACCCTCCCCCATATAAGCCGGGGAGTGACAGACTGGCTAGATCCCAGGGGAGGACATTGCAGCCAGCCCTGAGGAGACAGGATGAGCTGGGTTTGGATGGAAGGGAAGGAGGTCCTCACCTGTTGGTGGACTTGGAGGGGGTGGGGAGGAGGGAGATGAGGGAGGGAGTGGAAGGGTAGGAGGGAATGAGGGAGGAGGCTACGCCTGGGATGCAAAGTACCTAACCTGTGACTGATATAAAAATAAATTAATTAATAAAAAAAGAAAGTTCATTAGTTCATCTAATATTTGACAGTTAATTGCAGTACAATTACAGCAGACATGGAAACGTTCGTAGAGTAGCACAATTGTGTCGTTGGCAAATAAGCAATGCTGCTGGTTAGAACAATGCCTTAGAAAGTCAAACCCCTGAAGAGTTCCGTTTATTCCCTACCACTGCAGAAATATCTATATCAGAAACTACATGAGCTCTTTATTTTCTGACAGAAGCTCCTTAGGATGAAAATTCCAAAGTAAAGAAAAAAAAAAATCACAAAATGTTAAAAAAAAAAAAAAACTAAACTAAAACAAGGGTTATGTGCTAGAAACCTGAGGGGAAAGCAAGATGGTGTTAACAAGTTGAAATTTTCACAGTGATTGGCTGGAGATCTCACAAAATGTAACTCACCCATATTACTCTAATCATTGTGAATGGAGTTTTGGCAATTTAACAACAACAACAAAAAACTCAACAAGGCACCCAAACTGACTGTAAAGGAAGCAGTTGGTGCAATTGCATCCACTCTCAGTGTCACAAGAAGCATTTTCCAGAAACCCAGAACATACTTTCTGTTTGTGCCATAAAGCTGGTCTAAGATCAATGTTTCATACATAGATTCCTCCCCCCTCTCAATATATATATACATATACATATACATATATATATATATATATATACACACACACACACATATGTGTGTGTGTTTGTGTGTGTATCCCTTTCGTGCTAATTTTACTGAAAGTTTCTTTAGAATAGGTATAAGAGCTATTTATCACTTATGAAAACACATAATAAGGTACCCCAAGACTCAGTTTGCACACAGGTCAATACAGTATGGCAGCTATCACATCGGTTCCCTGTCTTTCTTCCTTTGGTTCCCATGTTCATCTTTTTCAGCAACTCAAGATCTCTGAACCCATATCCACATTTTCGCCATACATTCACATAAAGCCATTTTTTTCCTTAAATAAAGCAAATGAAGTCAACTCTAAAACCTGGTCACTTGCCAGGACACATGCACAGAACTACACAGTAATCTTTCTCAAGCGCTAATACCAGAAGAGAAAATTGCAGCGTCCTCCTGGTCAGATATGCTTCCCATCACACTTGCAGCACAGTTAAGTACAGTGTAGTTTTTAAAATGAATTATCTCTGCCTCATATGTACATCTACAATTGTATCACCATATGATATATGAGATTTTGATCAACTTCACTGGAATCCCATGAGCCATGTGTAATCCTTAAATCATGTCAATCTGAACTCTGATTCATTTTTTTCCTATAATCATGCTGTGATTTTAAGCATTGATAACAGGATGATAAATGATGACACTTTGTAATTCTCTACTCAGTGAGATATCAGACTGAGACTTTGAAAAGCATTACTCTCTCTTCTTCTCTATCAGTATAGTTTTATAAATAACGTTTATAAATATCCAAATTTGTATCATATTATAAACAGACAAGTGAAAAGATAAAAAAAGAAACTGACACACATTTTTAATGAGACTAATCAATCAAAAAGACAAAGAACTACAGACAACTAATGACTAGGGGCGAGAATTAGCCTCACCAGAGATGAGTACCCTAATGGGTTATCTAATATGAAGTATTCAGACCTGAGTTTATACATGTAAGCCATACTAAACAAATGCAGCATGTTGTATTCATATATTGATGTGTGTTTGTGATAATAATAACAAAAATAAAGATCATCAACTTGAAAATGAGTGAGGAGCAGGTAAGTGGGAGTGGTTACCAGAGAAAAGGCATGGGAGGAAGTGATGTCATATTTTAATTTAGAATTTTATTCATAAAATGAGGGAGAAAGTGTTCAAAATTCTAAAATCAGTAATGGAAGAGGAAATGTCACGACAGACTCTTCAACTCTTAAACATAAACTAGTTACATAATAAACTAAACATAAAATATGCTGACACATTGAATATTAACATATTTATTCATTTAAATAATTAAAAAGCCGAGAAAAGAAGCAATTGTAGAGGCAATAGATCTCAGTGACCCTAACCTATTAAACAGATTGAGTTCTAATTTTTAAAATGTTCCCATAAAGACCAAACCTAAGTGACTTTGTTAGTGAGTTATATGGAATAGTTAAGGAATAACTGATGCCAGTACTTGACAAATTCTTCCAGAAAAATAGAAAAAGTTAGAATACTGCCAATCTTATTTTATGATGCCAGACTTACTATTGCATAACCAGATAAATTTAGCATATAAAAAAGCAAACCAACAGTAGGTCAATACAGATGCTGGGACTTGCAGTCAAGCACGGGGAGAAACTCTGGGGGTCCTGTGGAAGTGCTGGAGGAAAGATGGAAGGACCTGGAGGGGACAGGAACCTCATAAGAAAATCAACAAAGACAAAAAACCCAGTCCTGTGGGGGCTCTCAGAGACAGACGTGCAAGGTCTGGACCTAGGCCTTCCTGAACACATAGAGCCTATGGGAGGCTTGGTCTTTAAATGGGGTGCCTGGTGAGTGCAGGGGGAGCTGTTTCTAACATGGACTCTATGGCCTGCTTTTGGATCACTTCTCCCTGGCAAAGCTGCCTTGCCTGGCCTCGGGAGATAAAGATATGAGCAGTCCTGATGGGACTTGATGGTCTAGGGGAGGTTAATACTGGAGAAGGGGGAGGAAGGGGAAGTGTGGGGGGGACTGGGAGGAGGGATGGGAGGGGGCAGCCTAGGGATATAAAGTAAATGAACTGATATAAAATTTAAAAATAAATAAATAAACCAGACCAATTCCTTATATGAAAATTGATAGACAACTCTTCCACAAAATACTAACAAACTTTGAATCACATAGCATGATAAGCAGGCAAACACGTGAGATTCATCACAGAAATGGAAGGTTGGTTTGTCATCTGAAAATAAATAAAATTAAAGTATTGTATTACTTGAATAAAGTCCACACAATCTTCTCAGTAGCTATACACAAAGCATTTGTCAAAAATCAAAATGCTGATCACAATTTAAATACCCAATAAAGCAGAGACAGTCCCTTAACCAAACGAAGGAGATCTATGAAAACTTCATAGCGGGCATCATGCTTATAAGCTACCAACATGCTTAAGGGCAAAATGCTGAAAGTCCTTTACACGAAGTATTCAAGAAAATAAGGATGCCTTGTCTCATGCTGTTTATTCATCATAGGACTCTTGAGTCTACCGAGTGCAGTGAGCCTGCTAAAAGAAGCAAATATGCTTCAGCATGGAAAGATAGAAATAACTGTATTTGCTAATGATGTGATCTTGTACACATAAAATTCTCTGTTTTCATAAGAGAAGCATAAGAACCAGCGAAGAAGTTCAGAAATATTGCAGAAAATAAAGCCAAATGCAGCTAAAGCAATTGCAGTTTTATATGTAATCAATTGACACCATAAAGCAAAATATCAAAATATTTCTATTTAAACAACATCGGGGACAAAAAATTTCTAAGCAATATATGAAATAATTAGATGTGCTGAAAACTAGAAAACACTATTGAAAGAGGTCTTTAAATCAGGGACAAGGCAAGGCTGCCCACTCTCTCCATATCTCTTCAACTTCTTCTTGAAGTCCTTACTAGAGCAATAAGACAATTAAAGGAGATCAAGGGGATACAAATTGGAAAGGAAGAAGTCAAAGAATCTGCAGATGATATGATAGTAGACCTGACTGATCCCAAAAATTCTACCAGGGAACTCTTACAGCTGATTAATACCTTCAGCAAAGTGGCTGGATACAAAATAAACTAAAAAAAAAAAAAATCAGTAGTCTTCCTGTACACGAAAGACAAAAGGACTGAGAGAGAATTTG
This sequence comes from Pachyuromys duprasi, assembly GCA_028658305.1. Lineage (NCBI taxonomy): Eukaryota > Metazoa > Chordata > Mammalia > Rodentia > Muridae > Pachyuromys > Pachyuromys duprasi. The sequence continues at coordinate 54,374,317 of CM053743.1, read as the reverse complement.
GCGAGACAACACCCTTCACAATAGCCACAAAGGACATAAAGTACCTTGGTGTGACCCTAACCAAGCAAGTCAAAGACTTGTATGAAAAAAATTCCAGTCTCTGAAGAAAGAATTAGAAGAAGATATCAGAAGATGGAAAGATCTCCCATGCTCATGGATTGGCAGGATTAATATAGTAAAAATGGCCATCTTACCAAAGACAATCTACAGATTCAATGCAATTCCCATCAAATTCTTTACAGACTTTAAAAGAAAAATTCTCAACTTCGTATAGAACAACAAGAAACCCAGAATTGCTAAAACAATCCTCTACAGTAAAAGATCTTCTGGAGGCATCTCCATCCCTGATCTCAAGCTGTACTATAGAGCAACAATACTAAAAATTGCACTGTACTGGCATAGAAACAGACTGGTGGATCAATGGAATTGAATAGAAGACCCTGAAATAAATCCACACATTTATGGACACCTGATTTTTGACAAAGATGCCAAAACCATTCAATGGAAAAAAGACAGCATCTTCAACAAATGGTCCTGGTCTAACTGGATGTTTACATATAGAAAAATGCAAATAGATCCATATTTATCACCCTGCACAAAAACTAAAGTCCAAGTGGATCAAAGACCTCAACATAAAACCAGACACACTAAACCTGTTAGAACAAAAAGTGGGGAAAAGCCTTGAACTCATTGACACAGGAGACAACTTCCTGAACAGAACACTAAC
>CM053743.1:54330426-54373090 GCA_028658305.1 Pachyuromys duprasi | reverse complement strand
AGATGCTCGAGTATACAACAAGGACATTTGCTCAACCATGTTTGTAGCAGCTTTATTTGTAATAGTCAGAAGCTGGAAATTACCCAGATGGCCCTCCACTGAGGAATGGATACAGAAATTGTGGTACATGTACACAATGGAATATTACTCAGCAATAAAAAACAAGTATATCATGAAATTTGCAGGTTAATGGTGGGAACTGGAAAGGATCATCCTGAGTGAGCTATCCCAGAAGCAGAAAGACACACACGGTATATACTCACTCATATAAACATATATTATAGGATGAACCTACTAAAATCTGTACACCTAAAGAAACTAATCAAGAGGGAGGACTCTTGCTAAAATGCCCAATCTCTATCTAGGACGAAGGAGATGGACATCAAAAGAAGGAGAGGGCAGGGAAAGGGTCAGGAGCATGCCACGGAGGGTCTTGGAAGGGCTCTGCCCTGCAGACTATCTAAGTAGATGCTGAGACTTATGGCCAACACTTGGGCAGAGTGCAGGGAATCTTATGAGGGGAGTGGGAAATAGTGGGATCTGGAGAGGACAGGCACTCCACAAGGAGAGCAACAGAACCAAGTGGTCTGAGCACAGGGGTCTTTCCTGAGACTGGTGGTCCAACCAGGTACCATACATGGGGTAGTCTAGGACCCCTGCACAGGTGTGGCCCATGGTAGTTCAGTGTCCAAGTGGGTTCCATAGTAATGGGATCAGGGACTATCTCTGACATGAACTGATTGGCCTGCTTTTAGATCACCTCCCCCTGAGTGAGGAGCAGCCTTGCCTGGCCACAGAGGAACACAATGCAGCCACTCCTGATGAGATCTGATGCACTAGGATCAGAGGGAGGGAAAGGAGGACCTCCCCTATTGGTGGTCTTGGGGAGGGACAAGGGTGCAGAGCAGGGAGGAAGGGAGGGATTGGGATGGGAGGAGGGAGGGAACTACAGGGGTATATAAGGTGAATAAAGTGTAATTAATAAAGAATTTAATAAAAATATGCAGAAACAAAAAAAGAAAGCAGTCTTTAATAAAAGAAGCCTACTTTTTTCTGAAGGTAAATGGAGGAGAAGTGGATCTGGGGAAAGAGGGAAGGCGTGTGTGGAGGCATCAGGATGTAATGCTTGAGAGAAGAAGAAATGAAAAGGAAATGAAAAATATCTAAAGAATTAACAACCTTTTTGTTGAACTAAAAGATTTAGCGTGGCCATGACTTCTAAATTCATCCTCTGATAAAACAAAATCCAACCAAATCCCCAGCAGCCTTATTTTCAGAAATTAGCAACCTGATCTTAAAGTACAATGGAAATGAAGAGAATTAAGCAGAACAAAATATTAGTAAAACTAATCCAGGTACATACTCATCCTAACTTAAAAGGTTACTACAAAGTTAAATAATATCAGCAGAACAACATACTAGCTTAAGGATGTAGACCTAGATATTAACTAGAGAGATTTGAGAGCCTAAAAAGAAAAATTTAGGGTTAGCTGATTTCAGAACGTGACAGAACAATGGAAAGAAAAAGGGATTGCCTCTTAGTTATAATCTCTCCATCAAGTAAATGTGCTTACACAAAAGGATACAGTTCTCCTTTATGGTAGATGTCTTGGCTCTAGAAAAGTGGGGAAGACAGCTTTGAGATTGCTAACATACTCTATATTTCCCAAAATAAGAATAGTCAGCAACATCCCCCCATCCCTGAGGGAAGAGCAGCCTTGCCAGGCCACAGAGGAGGACATTGCAGCTGGTCCTGATGAGACCTGATAAGCTAGGGTCAGATGGAGGGGGAGGAGGTCCTCCCCTATCAGTGGACTAGGGGAGGGGCAGGGAGGAGATGAAGAAAGAAGGGTGGGATTGAGAGATGAGGGAGGTGGCTACAGCTGGGATACAAGTAAATAAACTGTAATTAATATAAAAAATAAAAATTTAATTTAAAAAATGGTCAGCAAGACAGCCAAAGGCTGCAGGGTAAAGATGGGAAGATCATGAAGGTGAACTGAGAAAGTTCACAAAGCAGGATGGAACAACAAGAAAGAAAACTCCTGGGACCGAAAAAGAGAAATGTCTCACGCTGTTTCTCATTTGTAGTTCCTAGCTCCAAATCTTCAGTCTATAACCTGGAGCAATTGCAGAAACTGGGAAAGCAAAACGGACTTTGGTGGGTAGGGAGGAAGAGGCAATGGAGAGGGGAATTGCAAGGTACAAGTGATTTGAATGGGAAAATGGGAAAATTGCATTATACATTACATATGCACATGTGTCTATATGATGTATACATAAAGAGAGAGACATATATTACACACAGTTAAATAGAGCGTATGAGTTTGAGAAATAGTAAAAAGGGTACACGGAAAAAGTTGAAGAGAGAAAAGGGAAGAGAGAAAAATAATGTCATATTTAAAATTCAGAAAAGAAATTTTAAAAGAGAGGAAGAGAGAAAGAAAGAAAGCAAAAGAAAAGAAAGAAAGAGAGCTTATAGATGATTATAGTGAAGAGCACTTGCTCCTCCTTTCCCATATGTGAGTTATTTTTATGCCTATCTATTTTAAAAAGCCAATAAGTAGGATGGTGTAATAGGAAATTCTGACTCAGTGAGTTCTTCGAGTCAGTGCTGGCAAGAATGACAGTGTGCCTGATAAAGCGCGTGTGAAAACAGTGGTGCATGTGACAAAGGACCCTAGCAGTCAGGATGGTGACTACAGCAGGCTTCTGCCTGGACTTGTGTGGCTAGTCTTGGCGAGAGGGCCCTCAGGGCACTAAGAGAGAAAAACAGCCTACAGATGGATGGCACGCAGAGTGGAGAGAACAGTTGAACACAACCAGAGGCAATGAAAACAGTTACAAATCACAAGCCCAAAAGGTGGATTTGGGATGAGGTGGAAGTAGACTGCCAGCTGGCTCTAAGGTCAGCGAAGGCAAGGGATCTGAGGTGAGTGGCAGCCATCGCTCAGCAAGTAGCTATGGGGCTTCCTCAGGTCATCTAAACAAGGAAGAGAAAACTAAGCTCTGTAGATTGCTTTATTTAATCTGCTAATCTAGTATATTTTTGTTCTCAATGTAAGGCTGTGGAAAAAGTTTAAATTCACTAAACTATGAGAAAGGAGTTTTCAGTAGCTGGTATGGACAGGCAAGGAGAGAGGACAGGAGCTTTAGGACTCAGAGCTGATGATGGAGTCTACACCTCTAACTCAGCCTCCTGGTGGGAGCTTACGGTGCAGTAGCAGAAAGAAATAAGCATTGGTTCTCCATCACCTCTATATCCAAAATATCCAGGGGATTAACTCTGCCCCCCCCCAGCCTCAACTAAGATGTGCTGAATCTACAAATGAAGGGCAAAGCTGGACATCCTAAACTTTACATATACTGTAATGATTCAGAAGCTTTGTATCCCAGCTGTTAGCCCCCTTTCCCACCCACTCCCAATGCCACCCTCCTTTCCTCTTCTTCCCCTATGCCCCTCCTCCAGTCCAATGATAGGCGAGGTCCTCCTCCCCTTCCATCTGACCCTAGTCTATCAGGTCTCATCAGTACTGACTTCTTTGTCTTCCTCTGTATGTTCCTTTTATTGGGGCACCCTCTTGGACACTGAGCTGCCATGGGCTGCTTCTGAGTTATCTACATGTATGGTCCTTGTTTGGAGTATCAGTTTCAGAAAAGAGCCCTGTGCCCAGAATTTTTGGTTCTGTTGCTCTCCTTGTGGAGCTCCTGTTTCCTCCAGGTCCTTCTATCTCCCCCTTCCTTCATAAGACTCCCTGTACTCTGCCCTAAGTTTGGCTATGCATCTCAGAATATGTTTTGATACCCTGCTGGGTGAAGTCTTTCAGAGGCCATCTGTGCTAGGCTCCTGTCCTGTTCCCTGTTTTCTCCTTCTTCCTATGTGCATCTTGTTTGCCTTTCTGAATGAAGATTGAGCATCTTACCCAGGGTCCTCCTTCTTTATTATCTTCCTTAAGTGTATGGATTTTAGTATGATTATACTATATTATATGTCTAATATCCACTTATAAGTGAGTATATACCATGTGTGTCTTTCTGCTTCTGGGATACCTCACTCAGGATGATCTTTTCCAGTTCCCACCACTTACTGCAAATTTCATGATTTCCTTGATTTTTATCGCTGAGTAGTATTCCATTGTGTAAATGTACCACAATTTCTGTATCCATTCCTCAACTGAGAGGCATCTGGCTATTACAAATAAAGCTCCTATGAACATGGTTAAGCAAATGTCCTTGTTGTGTACTTGAGCATATTTTGGATATACGCCTAGGAGTGGTATAGCTGGATCTTGAGGTAGCACTATTCCTAGTTGTCGGAGAAAGTACTAGATTGATTTCCAGTGTGGTTGTACAAGTTTACATTCCCTTTCCAGCATGTGTTGTTACTTGAGTTCATCTTTGCATCTCTATGTCAGTGGGAAACTTATGTAATGTCTTTTTCATTCACCCACATTTAAAGGGAATTTGCCTCAAGAGTCAACATTAAAGAGTACTCAGCTCCTGAGGCCAAGACCCCAGTTACAGGTAGAGGATCCTCTACTTGTTGGGGAAAAAGCATCTGGCTATGTTATTATTTGATAAGTGTTAAGACAAATGTTCTTGTACTCCCTGAGAAATCTACGTCCTATAAAAAGATAAGTGGCAGAGCGCTGGACCCAGCTTCCTTTCCCTCAGTTAAAATGGCCTCAGGCTTCCTTGTTACTTGGAGGACTCCTTGCTGCAGAGAAATGCGGTGGGCGGAGAGTGCGGTGGGCGTGACTACTGAAGGATCAGCTCTCAGAATGAGCCTACACAGTCAGGGTTCTGCAGATGGAGTTCCTCTAACTGCTGCAAGCAGATCACTTACGGTGCTGCCTAGAACCGGTTTGGATGCTGGGAGTCTCTGTAAAATGAGAAGTTTTTAGAGTTCTGTTGAGCACTGTCAAGCCTTTCTTCTGAGACTTGTCATACTTGGCGTTCCTCTAGAAAGTGTACTAGATTTCCGGGTGCAGAGAGCGGTAAGATAAAAGGCCTTTTATATCGACAAATCAGAAACCCAGTTCATCTGGTCTCAATGAAAAGTTTGACTGATTGTTCAGGATGGAATTCATATTTTAGCTTGTTTCACTAAGTTTTTTTTTCTATTTTCCTTTCTCTGCCCACATGAGTTACGGATTTCATTTTGATAACTCTGTCATACCTGTATTTCTCCATATGGTATATGCTGGGGTATTCAAAGTTCGACATTTTCCTCAGGACCGCCACACAGTATTCCCACAACTCCTGCACCTTAAATACCTTGGTCACAAATCCTCCAACTTTTACAAATGAATAAAACATGTTTTTCTTTCTGAGACATTTGGAGTCATTGGGGGGCGGGGAACCGAGGAAAACAGCTAAAGTCTTCTTGAGGGAGTTCTGCAGCTAATCTTTCCTCGGTTCTCTATGGATTTGATAGTTTAAGAAAATTCTTAAAAGTTCAGAAGATCCTGCGACTGAGTTCATGCCAGAGAAAGTCCTTGCTCCCCTTACTAGAGACCACACTTGGAGTCTATGGACTACATCTGAGCTGGGTTTTAGGTACTCTCCGTGCATTGTCCTTGTGATCACCTCCCCCTGGAGGATGCAGCCTTTCCAGACCACAGAGGAAGATGATGCAGCCAGCACTGGTGAGACCTGACAGGCTAGAGTCAGACAGAAGAGAAGGAGGACCACCCCTATCAGTGGACTAGAGAAGGTGCACAGGGGGAGAAGAGGGAGGGAGGATGGGATTGGGAGGAGATGAGGGAGGGGGCCACAGCCAAGATACAAATTGAATAAATTGTAATCAATGATAATAATTAATTTTTTAAAAAATTCTGAAGAGAGGTCAACTTCCTTCTTTTCTTTCAACTCCTGGGCCTCTGAGGATGCTCCTCAGCACAATGATGTATCAAGCTGAAGGCCTATCAACATTCACTCTGCTCTCCATTCTGACTTAATTCATCCACCTTTTCCAGTTCAGAAATTAATACACATTCTCTCTGTCTCTGCCTCTCTGTATCTCTCTCTCTCTCTCTCTCTCTCTCTCTCTCTCTCTCTCTCTCTCTCTCTTTCTGTGTGTGTGTGTGTGTGTGTGTGTGTAGTAAATTAGTTTAGAATGGTGTTCGATGGGGAAGCATGATTTGCCTGACAGTTGATCTCTTTCCTGTCTTCTAGAGTGTGGTTTTACAAGTTGAAAGTGAAATTTAAAGGATGCATTTGCTGGCATGACAATTTTCTCTTGGCACAATGAAAACCTTGTGTGCGGCGGAGGGCATGGAGTAAAAAATGATTGAAAACAGAGGCATATGGCTTCCTATTCTACAGTATGGTTTGTGGCATTTGTGATCCTCATCATTAAAGTAGGAAGGAAAGAAAACTTTTTGCACGAAATGACATGTGACAACACCAAATGGTGTACTTTAACAGCATAATGGCCCCTATTTTGATTAGAGAAGTACACATGAAAGACTCCACCAAAGGAAGACTTGAACTCTGGCATGATTCCAAGCCCATGTCTTATCTCTGGTAGTTCAGTGCAGTGCTTTCTGAACTTCAAGTAGTAGAAATCATTTTTAAAACAACATCCTGCATAAATAACTGCAGTATGAAAACTATTTTACCAACAAGTCCCATTATCTCAGCTCTGAGTCACTTCCCTTCACAGGCATGGTCATTGCATGAAAAGAAAGGAACAGTATTGAAATATTTCCTTCTTTGCATTCAAATGGGAAATCGATGAATCTTTGTAATTGAAATCTTTGTTAGGACCCCTGAGGCTCTGGCAATATCAATATCAATACAGAATGAAGAGGGGGAGATCTGACTAACTTCCAAGAAGAAAAAGATGTTGCTGTGTGATTAGAATTTTTGAATTACATTATTTTCCACCTGAATCCTCCATTGCCCTTTAGCCTGGATGTACCGATCTTTGTCTTATTACTTTTTCTATTGCAGTGGTTCTCAACCTATGGGTTGCAGGTCAAATATTGGATATCCTGCATATCATATATTTATATTATGATTCATAACAGTAGCAAAATTGCAGTTATAAAGTAGAAATGAAATAATTTTATGGTTGGGGTCACTACAACATGAGGAAATATATTAAAGGATCGCAGCATTAAGAAGGTTGAGAACCACTGTTTTATGTCTTCTAGCCCACTATAAGCCTTTTGTCTGTAGCCTGGAAGAACTGGCCTTTTAGAAACAAAGGGACTGAGACTCCTTCCATTTGTTTTCATCTTCATCCTACCTTTTACTAGCTTGGAGGATCAGATCTTTATTTCAAAGGTGGCAACTGACTCTTTCTTGCATGAAAGGTTCAAGATGTTTGGCCCTGAATGTAAATACGGAACAGTGAGAAGAATAACAAAGAAAATTAAACCTATGATTAAAACAAGAAATGGAGGAATGATTTGTTTCTCCAAAATATCACCATGAAACATGGGCTCAACTCTCCTTCTTTCCCTTCTACGTCTTTTGGTGGCCTGTGGCTTTTCCAGAGAAACTTCTGTGCAGTGGTTTGAATAATAAAGGTCTCCATAGGCTCAAATGTTTGAATGCTTAGTCACCAGAAGGTGGCACTATTTGAAAGGATTAGAAAGATTCAGAGGTGTGGCCTTGTTGATGAAGTATGTCACTGGGAATTGTTTTTTGAGCTTGCTTGCTTGCTTTTTTGCCTGCTTAACTCACTTTATTCATTTATTCAACATGGGAATCCAGCCTATGAGATACTGCCTCCTATATTCAGGATAGTTTTTCCTCTTCAGTTAAACCTTCAGGCAAGATTAGCTTTAACAATGAATGCCACTCCTATGTCAATTTGAAGTCCAGTCACATTTTAAGACATAAAGTTCTAGGGCTTTAAGCTTTGAAAAGCCAGTGCTAAGAACCCCCCCCCACACACACACACACACTCTTTCTCTCTCTCTGTCTCCTTCTCTTTCTCTCTCTCTTCATACTGATCTGGATATAGTTATCAGCTACTGTTTCAGCATCTGAATGCACGCCTCCATGTTTCCCAGCACAGTGTTAATGAACTAAAATTCTGAAATTGTAAGCAAGCCCCAATTAAGTACTTTCTTTTATAAGCATTATTGTGGTCATGGTGTCTCTTCACAGCAAGAGAACACTGGTTAAGACACTCTGAAAACTCATCATAGCATACTGTACTGTTTCTTCTAAAATTTTACTTAGAATAAGAATTTTCCCTTGGTGATATGAAATGGTGAAATTAATAGTTGATATTCAGCCCTGTGCATAAATTAGAAAAGGTGAATCCAGACAACGGAAAAAACAGGAGCACAAGATGATCACTAGTTTAAAATCTAAAGTTCTCTTCTGTTTCATAAGATCATGATTACATTTGGTAAGTTTATATTCCTTGCTGTTTGTTTTCAACAGTAGACAGAACAGTTAGGGGAAAGAAAGCAGACAGGCAATACTGTGTATTTGTGGAGGGAGAAAAAGAGGATGGTTTGGAACACAGATCAGCAATGCTCAGAAATAGGCAGTGCTGAGAAACCTGCTTAGGAAAAGCAGAACTTTGTTCTAGCCACTGGGAGTAGATTATGAGTGGCCAGTCTTCTCCCACCTGCTTCTCAAATACGCAAAGGACAGAGCTGTGCTGTTGCACATTACTCTACCCAATTGCCAAGATGGAAATGAGTGGACTGCCCAGGATCCTGTACCATCCCATGACCCATAAACGCAAATCCAATCTTAGACAAAACTACATGGTTTTCTTACAGCCAATGGTCTTATGGTGATGATTTAAGGGCTGTATTGTGTGGCTAACTCCTAGGTGCATTGATATTAAAACTAGGTCACAGTCACTCTTGAAACTCTAGCAAAAAAATGCAATCTTTTGCTGATACATATTACTCAGAAGGTCAAGATCCATAGAGCACCCAAACCTGAGACATTATCTATAGAAGTCTGATAGTGTTCAGTATTTCCTGAGATCAGAGAATATTCCTGTGAGGTAATTAAAAATTTCACATTTTTAGTTGGCCAAGTGCAAAATCTACTTCACCCAAGTAACTCCACTCATCTTCAAAGCTCATGTTTCAGTCCTTAATTTCTAGGTCAAATGCCGCCTTTCCCTACAGGTGAAAACGGTGATGGCTACCAGTTTGCTTCATGACCTACACATTCTCATCACTACTAAAAGTGCAACTCTTACAGAGTGATTGCTTTCCCATCTTTTTTTTTCATGATTTTTTTCATTTTTTTTTCTTTCATTAATAGAACCTCTAGGTCAAGAGATGTATGCAGAACACAGGCTCACTGGGCACCAGTCTCTTAGTTCAGACTTTTCCTCAAACTACTGTGGGGTGCTTTTCCTGTCAAGAGCATCATCACTGGCCTGAGAGACTGTAGTTGAAGAGATAGATATTCATGCCTTTTTCTGATCCATACAGGAGCACTATGAGTGGATTTCCAGAAAGCATATTACTTCCCCTAAGAGCCAGCTCCACTTGTCAGTATTTTCAGAATTTGTACTTAACCTGAAGTTAAATAATAACTTGCTTATAAAAAATGTTATCGGGATATTAAGACTTGCGATCAAGCCTTTGGCAGAGGGCAAGAAGTGATGATAGAAATGGAGGAGGTTGGTGAAACTTGGAGAGAACAAGAGCTCCACAATGACTAAACTGAGCAGGGCACAGGGGTCTTGTATGAGATGGCTTCTACAACCAAGCACCACGTGTGGATGTGTCCTGGAACCCCTGTTCAGATGGGACCCATGATAGCTCAGTGTAGGACTAAAGACCCTAGTGAGGGAAACAGGGACTGTTTCAGTCTTGAACTTGATGGCTGACTCTTTGACCCTCCCCCATACATGCCGAGGAGTGACAGACTGGCTACATCCCAGTGGAGGACATTGCAGCCAGCCCTGAAGAGACAGGATGAGCTGGGGTTGGATGGAAGGGGAGGAGGTCCTCCCCCATTGGTGGACTTGGAGGGGGCGGGGAGGAGATGAGGGAGGGTTGGGAAGGGTGGGAGGGAATGAGGAAGGGGGCTACGCTTGGGATGCAAAGTACCTAACCTGTGATTGATAACAAAAAATAAATTTAAAAAAATGTTATCGGTAAGGAGTAAAGCGCCAGTGCTCACAGACTCTATGTCTGTCGTGCCCCAAAATTATACTCTGAAATCTTACGAAGGTTTAATAACTATGCCATTTGCCATTTCATACTATGCCCCAGAAAGAAAAGACATGACAGAAAGAAGGAAAGAAGGAAGCAAAGAAAGGAAGAAAGAAAGAAAGAAAAAAAGAAAGAAAGAAAGAAAGAAAGAAAGAAAGAAAGAAAGAAAGAAAGAAAGAAAGAAAGAAAAGGCTGAAGATGTAAGAGGTAAGGAGAAAAAGAGAAATGTAAGAAGAGCCACAAAAAAAAAAGTTGTGCTCCTAGAAATGAAACTTCAAGATGCTGGGACTCCCCCTTAGAGCCCTAGGGACTGAGTCAGCACAACTGATAATGTGCTAAGACAATTCTATTCGTTTAGAGCACAGGTTCCCTACAACCGCCCTCAACTACTTGATACCCTTGAGAGCTTTCATTTCAGTCACCATTTGCTCCACTAAGCAGATGTAGTAACCTTCTCTAGAAGAAAGCAGGTGCCCAAGATTGCTTCATGCCCTAAATACAAAATGTACTAATAAAGGAAGTTAAATAGTGAAAGGGGACTATGAATACAGATCTGAAAGAACACATTTGAAAATGTTTTTAGGTATTCCGAAAACATCAGATTTGAACCCAGGATTAACATTTCCTACCTATTACTGTTTGTTGTTTTACACTTTGTTGTCCTTCAGTTTGCAAGTGCAAGGTAAGTGCCTTTTGAATTGTTTTTGTTTGGGGAATCTTAATAAATGTGTAAAGACTATTTTATATCCTTCAAGTAAAAACATTCAGACAAGTGCTTTTTCATTGACAGCAGTTGGATGGGTAAAGAATATGTCAGTTTCACTGAGTCATAAGTAAAAATGAAATTTTGTTATTTGGAGGAAGATGGATGAGGCTTCAGATACGGCTAAGTGAAATAAACCAGACTCAGAAAGCAAAACAAAAACAAAAACAAAAACAAAAAACACAATATCTCTCGTTCATGGACTCTTAAGTAAGTGTGTATGTGTGTGTGTGTGTCTGTGTGTGCGCGCATGCTGTTTTGCAAATAGAGGAAAAACTATGAGATCAGGAGGAAGGAAACTAATGGGAAGAGGAGAACAAAAAGAGTGCAATTATGATTTAAAAAAAACAAAAGAAAATATCTAGAGTTTTCTCTGATCTGCAGAATTTATACATGTACACTTATATATAATTCATACAAATACATATGAATTAATGACATGAAAAAGTGAAGTGGAACTATTGTAGGACGGGAGTGGACATAGTAATAAGAAGGTCAAGAAAGTACTTAGGGTGAATATCACCAACATAAAATGATACACATAAAAATGTCATCATGAATTCCAATCTTTTATATACAATATATATATATTGATGAAAAACAATAGGTAATTCATTTTTACAAGGTGCGCAGTCTGAGTCTTCTGCATCAGATGATTTACCTCTCCTAAGTGAAAGAGAATGAATAACGTGGGCTTCCGGGTGGACGCTGAGACAAAAACAAGGATGTTCACCTGAAGAATTCACACAACCCTCCACTCAACCATAGCCTCCTGGCATCTAGAATCTCAGCTCTCAGAGACCTCAGTGTTTTTGTTGGTATATGAAGACTGAGTTTACAATATAAACATAAGCCTTTCCTATACTTTTCCTGTTTCATAGATACCCTGAGTGATGACAAAAGCAGAGAAGATTCCAGATATTTGAACAAGTGGAACTTGAAGTTCAATGAAATACTCAGACTCTGTTTGCGTGCAAGATATGATAAATAGCTTCCCTTTCTAGTGACTCACCACATTTTAACAACTCATGAGACAAAAACTATAAAAGACGAGTAAGAAAAGGGAGTGATGACTAAAGAGAGGAATTTGATAATCCTAGCAAACTGCCACACCCGAGGACCATCTGTACTTGGTTCTTACTTCTCAGAGGCCTGGAGAGGTTTTCCTCCGTCCCCCTTTCTTTTTTCTGTCCGCATTTTTCTTGAAAACAGCACTGACAGGGCAACCCCATATACGCCTGTCATGTGGAGGACATGGAGAGCAGAGTAAGAAAGGGGAAGTTCTTTGCCTTTTGTCAGCTTCAAAGGATCCAAGTTAAGAAACAGAATTAGCATTGCTCACCCACAGTCTCTAGAAGGACTAGTGATGCTTTTCATTTTTTCTTTAATCACCCCACACTTTATTTAGATTTCTCTCTGATGTCCTTTGAGCATCCCTTGCCCCACCCAAAGAGGGTAAGCACAGCAGTGGAAATCCCCTGAGCAAACTAGCACATGCTGTACCAAAATATTATGTCTTGACTTTGTTCTGTTACATCTTCACAACTAAAGGAAAGAGATACAATCAAAATGATAGTCCACTCAAATGATAAACAAGAGAATTTAAAGAGGCATGGCCCATTTCTCATCATCGAGTGACACTCCATAAGGAGTTTATGAGATCTGAGTTGGTGGAAATACATACATCTATATTTCCTCTTAAATATTTTACATAGTTTTGAGATTTTATCTTTGTAGGTTTCTAGAAAGCACATTTAAGTTAATGTACAAGACACCCTGATGTTGTGAATAATGTTTTTATAGTGAGGCTTTCAAAACAAAACTAGAAACAAGAGCATAAATGATTACCTGATTTTCCAAATCATCTCTTATGTTGGTTGGGAGAGTTTTTAAAGTCTCAGGAGGAGACCCAAATGAATAGCAGAGATGGAATATGCTTCTTTAGGTTGAATTCAGTCTCCATGGTTTGTAGTAAAGAACATGACATTATAATAGGTGCAAGTCACATCTGTCTCCAAGATCCCCTCAAACCTGAAGAGGAATTTTCAGAGAATAGTACAAATAGCCCTCTTTCTTATTGTGTTAGGTCATCTCAATAAGCCATGCCTAGAGAAACTAAGTCATTCAGTTTCCATGCCTAGAGAAGCTAAGTCATTCAGCTTCCAAGAGCTATTTGTATTCAAACTCTGGAGCTCCCAGGGACTAATGGTATTTAAACAGTGGGATGCAGTCATTGTTCCTCTATGTTAACTTAGCCATTCTTATAGTCCCATGTAACTAATTTCATCAATGATAGAGAGAGAACAGAAGTTGATAACACCCCACCCACTCAGATGGTCTGAACTCCTTCCATCATAATCAGTCTTCCTGCTTTTTTCCAAAGAGAGTCACAGTGAATCAAAACAAACACAAACAAACAAAAACATGCTCTATAGTCTGGATCCAAGTTTCTTGATTCCTTCAAAGGCCTGGAAAGGTGTCATGCATCCAATTATGACAGGACTCTTAGCCAGTCAACAGTAATTTTGATAATGAATTTAAAGAAAATAACCCTTACTCTTATCAGAATATCAGCCCTTCTTAACAAAAACCACCACTACATCTTGAGACCATATTAGAAACAAATTGGATTGACATGCAAGTCTAGGCACAACCTGAATTATGATTGCCTCAGACTTCCATCCTACATGCCTTGGAGCCAAAATGTTTATGCAGAGCCTATGCTCCTGAGAAGTTGATAACCAGATGAAACTGGGTTTTAAAGATTCCAAGACTGTAATTATATAGTTGATTAGAGATCAAAAGATGTTTTCTAAAGTCAGATGGCAAAAGTTTTACTATTTTTACATCATGAAATCCCTTCTTTGCCCACTCATCTCTGCTATGGTTGGATGAAAGCAGCTATAGACAACACACAAACAAATGGGTGACACTGAACTCCAACACTGAATTAATTACAAAAGAAAGTAAAAGATCGAATTTTGTCACTGGGTTATAATTTGCGAACACTTACATTTAATAATTCCTGCATGCCTGTACTGAGTTGTTAAATATAGACGTGTACCAGACATGCACACAGCACAAAGGAGAAAAATGGCTGCCGTTGTACACTGAAAGGTTGAGTAAAATATTTTACTCAAGGTTGAGTGTAAAGCATTTTAAATGAACCTTTAATAATTTGCAAAGTGTGAACTTTTCATTTTATGTATCTGTTTGTTTTTAGAAATTGCATATATATATGTATATATATATATATATATGATGTATTTAAACTACAACCACCTTCCACCCTCCCCTATCTACTCCTGGAACACCTACTCTCTTTCCCAACTTCATGTCCTCTATTTTCTTAATAACCCACAGGGTCTAATTAGCGCTGCTCTCTTGCTCATTGATATAGGACTATCCTGGAGCTTGGGCAACCTCCCATAGAACACCCTTTCATGGGAAACTGAGTCACTCCCCAGATAGTTATCAAACTGCCAGTAGTTTCTCAGCTAGGAATGGGGCTTCATGAGTCCCCGCCCTATCCACGCTGGTTGCTTATTGGCTTGATCTTGTGCCAGTCTTGTGTAGGCAGCAATGGCTACTATGAAATTATGACCGTAGAGACCCTAGCATTTTTAGAATAGATGATTTCACAGTATTTTTCTTCTGCCCCTGGTTCTTTCAGTCTTTCTTCCTCTCCTGCATGATAGTCTCTGAGCCTTTAAGGGGAGTTATTCATGGCTGGTACTATAAGCCTGGCCAAAAACCCATGCCTGGGGAGGTCATAGGCAATAGGGAAAAACATACTGGTATTGTTTTGCTTAAAAGACCCAGTATCAACTGTCTTCTAGATATTTGTACTTATGCCAGTTGAACAGTGCAGTCTCAACCCTCATCAGAGAAGTTTCTTTCACTCTGCATGACCATTAATGGAGACTCCCAACTGCTCAGAGAGCAGAGAACTGAGCATGACCATATGAGGATTCAGCCCTAAGTGGAGCAATTCTATCCTAGCATCATTTTCTAAAACAAAAGTCTGCTCCAACAACCAACTGATGAGCATTGTAAATTTGGATTTTTGTCTTGTGATCCTGTTAAAGTGGGCCCTGAGATCACTTGAACCATCACTTGAAGTCTACCCCCTTGCTCCAAAGTAAGCAGTTAAGGTCGGGTGCTGCAAGGAATACTAAAATGCAGAAAAAAGTCACAGTGTCCGCTTCCTCTACCTCTGCTTGCAGCAGCAATCCTTTGCTCAGACTTCCTGTTTCTGGCACTTGCCTCTTCTGTGATGTGTTCATAGTTCCTTGTCTGTGGTCAAGTAGGCACAGAGCTAGGTTTGGTTCCCCCTCTCTCATTCACTCACACACAGAAGTGTGTTTCTCCTCTTCTCTCTCTCTCTCTCTCTCTCTCTCTCTCTCTCTCTCTCTCTCTCTCTCTCTCTCTCTCTCTCTCTCTCTCTCTCTCAGAAGGATGGTTCTGGGTAGAGCTTTTGCTATGGTTTTCTGTTTACTTCAAGCTGTTTCTGGAGAAAGTGGCAATGCACAGGACGGTGAGTCATTTCTAACTTGTTTTTCGAAGGATTTCAGATTGTCTCTTGCATACATGGTCAGGTTGCTCGATTCTCTAATAGGCTGGAGCTGGGCAGCAAGAACTTAGCACGTTTGGTTATTTTGTGGGTGTTAATCCCCAGGACAGGGCAAATGAGGACAACACTGCAGATGGCTTGTAACTCACAAGAACTGTCGAGGAGCAAAGCGTTTCATTCAAAATCTGGCTCATAAATATGGATTCATGCTGGTGCTCTCAGAAAAGAACCTCATATCAATTCTCTGTTTGTGCTTGTTGGAGAATCTCTTCCAAAACTGTGCCAGCCAGAAAATCAAGCCATCTTTGCTTTGTTTAACTATTTATGGAGTTCTAAAACCATAAGCATCTATGATAAATTAATAGCCAGAAGCAATAGGTTTGTATATTCACCAGAACTATATTTCTAGTGTCTAGAACATAGGAGTTACTTGATAATGTATTTCTTCAAAATGCTTTAACTTCAACAGATTCATGTTAGATTGCTAATGAATAATTCAGAAGAGTGCAGAGTAAAGAGTCTTATTTGGAATACGCAGGACTGCTTTTATATTCAGAAAATCCATCATATGGTCATCATAATTCTCTTTGGAATGCATAAAATACTTAGATCCTGGCTCCTTAAAAATATGAATTCTAATTACAAAACTGTGCTCGAAAATTTCTGGCAGCCACAAGAGCCACATGGGATATGAACCTCCAATTTGTTTCTAAAAATTAGTCTGTTTTCATACACACACACATACATCATAAATGGATATATATATGTATTCATATATAATATATAGATATATAAATATATTTTGCCTCTGCCTCCTGAGTGCCGGGATTAAAGGCAGGTACCACCATGCCTGGCCTACATGTGCATTTCTAAATTGGGTGTAGTAGCACATACCTGTAACTTTGAAGCATGGGAGGATGAGACAAGAAGATCCCGAGTTCCAGGCCAGCCTAAGCTACATAGTAAAAGGTTGTCTCAAAATACATATGTATTTTTTTTTTTACAATATCAATGCACATCAACCTAATGACTCAGCTTAGCTCTTTTTAGTCAAGTTCCCTTAGTCATGCTTCCTAAGCTTAGATATTTGTGTCACCTTACTTAGTGATTACTAAGTGTGGAAAACCTTTGCATTTTCTCATTAAGAAATCTGTCAAAAGAGTAGCATTTTCAGCCTGACTGAGCATGAGTCACTTCATGAAGGGGAGACATTATCTCATGTTAACTGTGTGCAAGAAGTCTGAGAACTTTACTGCTGTTTGTTGCAATACTTCACCACTCTTTCATTCTCTTGGCCATACTATTTCTTTGACAACAGCCACAAACAAAAAGTGAACATTGTTGCTGAAAGCCGGACTTCCACTTCGGCTTTTTAAAGTTTGGACATTTTTCAGATAGGTAAGCCTGGGCACAATTGCATAACCAAATCAAAATACTTCTGACTGTGTGCTTGAAGGGATTCACAAGCAGGCAGCTATTGTTGGTTGAAAAATAAAGTTTGTCTTCTAATACCTACAAGGATGATTAAAACAAGCGACAGGAAAAAAATTTCAAAAGCCCAAACACTTCAAGCTCCTAATCAAGCAATCATTCTGTGAGAAGTCTTCTAAATGGCAATGCCATGCTTATCATATGTATTCCAAATGTTATAAATTTCTATTCATATATTTTTATTTAATGATTAGATATTAACTTAAATATTAATGATGCTACCTACTGAACATTTAATACATTAACTCATTACTCCACATAATATCAAAACTGCAATAAGAATAAAAGCTTCCATTGATATGCTTTAAGTTTTTTCAAGAGCTCCAGATGTTGCATGCATATTTGCAGAATTATAATTCACATCTTAACTTTCATACTGATTTCTCAAAGACTCATAAGAGAGCTCTCACCTGTACTGAGAACTTAACTGTGAACTGAGTGAAATCTCTGTGTAGATCTGTCCAGTGATTCCTATAATGTGCATGTATGCATCAGAATGTGAGTTTTAGGTGTCTGCTTATGCAAGAAGAGGGTACATCTAGAAAGTTAGAATAGTGAGGATTCACACACACATCCACTGTGTACACTACTCTTAGCTAAGAGGTCCACAGCTCACATCAGGTAGAATATTCTCCCACAATGGCATGTGATTTTCCAAGTTGTCACAGGAATGTTTTTGGTTACAGAGCAATTGTGCCCCATAACAACACCTGTTACAGGACCAATGAATTGCTCATTCAACACAGCTGCTTTGTTTGTGGAAAAAGTTGCACAATCAGCTATTTGCATATTGTGTGACATAACTTGAGACATACTT
The DNA here is from genome assembly GCA_028658305.1 of Pachyuromys duprasi. Classification (NCBI taxonomy): domain Eukaryota; kingdom Metazoa; phylum Chordata; class Mammalia; order Rodentia; family Muridae; genus Pachyuromys; species Pachyuromys duprasi. Next base: position 54,355,292 of record CM053743.1, on the reverse strand, counting down.
TGCTAGACTGGGTAGTTGGAGTCTGTGAAAGTTGTCTCATCATATATATATATATATTATATATGGTTGTAGATAGATGTGTGTGTATATATACATAAGTATATATTTTTGTGTATATATATATATAGATATATACAAAAATATCTATTTAATCATTGGCTCTACAACTCAGCTTAGGAAATCAAATAGTATCTTTGACAAATTGCAGTTTCAAAAAGTGACAGCATATGAAAAATTCCATTTCCCACTTTCTTCTAGAATATTAGCAATATGCACAGAATGCAATAGCTAGGAAAAAAACCTCTAATCATGTAGACACAGACTTCAGCATCCTCAGAGTTTACTATTTTATGGTTACAGTTGTCCCCGCAGGTCACTTAAGAGAAGAGGCCTTTAATTGCCACACAATGGAGACATCAATATTACTGTGAGTCATGATGCCCTTTTAGGGGACAATAAGCAATCCCAGCTGAAATACTTATTATCATCTTTCATTTGAAAAGAAAATTGGAAAGGAACAAATAAAGACCAGTAGTGAAAACTGAGGTTGTATTAGGTGGCAAATGAATGACATACAAGATCTCTTATTTGAAATGCGAACACTTTAGTATAAAAAAGATAATTTCAACATTTTAGAGTTCTCACTGGGGATTTGTTCATTAGCATTTAGCACCTTCTATATATGCCAGATCACCTGGCTGAAGTGAAAAATATAACCTTAAAGAAATACCTTCTAAATACAGTTTTAAAGTGTAACAAAGAAATTCTGATATAAACAAGGAAAGTGGTTTGCCTATACCCCTTCTAATTTTCCAGCATACTAGCCCAACAGTAGAACTGTTAGATGCACCTGGATTTCTGGTGTGTGTGTGTGTGTGTGTGTGTGTGTGTGTGTGTGTGTATACACGCTAGAGTGTGTATGTGCACACACACACATTGAAATTTCTCACCGTCTCTGTCCTTGGAATATTTTTTTAGATAAACTTATAGAATCCCTTCTTCATGTGTGCCACACAGGTAACATTTTATTAAAGGGTATCAGATTTTCAACTAATGCATTCATTTTCTCCTTAACAGCTGTGCTTTGTACTTCCCAGGAGACCTAGAAGATGCAGAACCTGATTACTCCTTCCGGTGTTACAGCCAGCTGGAAGTGGATGGAGAATTGCACTTACTGCTATGTGCTTTTGATGACCCAGACATCAACAGCACAAATCTGGAATTTGAAATATGGTGAGGAAGATGGTTTCCTTAGTACTTAGCAATCCATCTCCTGTCTGTCTTTATCGTGTTCCTTTCAACACCTACAAATGAAGTATCAAATGCTAAAATTTACTGGATTCTCACAACTACCTGAAATACTTTGTCCATCACCAGAAGTTAAAGTGAAACCTCTCTCACTTCATTTCTTAGCTCTCAAGGAAACATACAAATGATGTTTTGGATCTTGGGGATTCTACATCCCTCCATACTCACAGTAATTTAAATAAGTGCTGCTTCTCATAGACCATTCCCTTAAGGCAGAGTGCTACTTTCAGATTCCATCATGTAGTGTAATTGCCTAGCTTCCAGTCTCAATGCCAATGCTTAATAATGCTTAATAATGTTTCGATTTGCAGCAAGTTATATACTTATATATTGCTCAGTTCCTTCATCTAAAAAAATGAGAGACTAAATTTCACAGGAAGGTTATAGTGATTAAACAATGTAATATGTAAACAGCTCAAATAAACACTTAATGGTTAATTAGAAATGGAGAAAAGACATTAAATGATAATTGTATGGATATATATATTTAAAACACCTACCACCTTGAAACATTTTTGTTCCAGACAATCTAGTCAATGGAAAATTTCAATAATCCAGAGGGCAAAGTTGGTTCTTGGTTTCATGTGGCCTTAAAGGAAAGCAAAGTACAAAGAAAGCTTTGGTCTGAAAGGTGGTGAAGAACTTATCTTCTCTTTCCCCAACTAGTCATTGCTTGTTGTCAAGAGTTATTATCTCTGATGACTTGAAAAAAATACTCTGATATGAGATTCTGACTTGTGGTTATTTCCATATTCATATCAGATGAACTCATTTTTTGTAAGTTTCCGTATGAGGAAGTATTTCAAGATCTGCAGTAGTCAAAGAAGGCTTCTTAAGTTTCATGAGCACTCTAGCAATCCTTTGCCACCCACAACCCAGATAAGCTATAGATTCTGAATTTCCTGAATGTATAGCTCTTTCCTGAACCTGTGCACAATTTTTTTCCTGAAGTTATTGGAGGAACAACATCTTGGAGTTTAACATTACAGTATAACCTCATTCGGTCTCTGTTATCATACTTTAAAAGTACACTTTCTATGGAGGGCAGAAGCATGAACATCCAGGGTCTGGAGTCATGCCTCAATCAGTAAATTCTTGCTATGCAAGCAGCAGACCTGCTTTGGAATTTCCAGAACCTATGTAAAAGATGAGTGTGGTATCTAATCCCACCCTGGAGCTATGTTGGGCATGGGGAGGTTGTGAAGAGAGATGGATTCCTGAGCTTTACTGGCTATTCAAGTTAGCACAGTCACTGAGCTTCAGGTCTCAAAAAGTATAGCATGTTGAATAATAGGAAGACCCAAGACACTAACCTCTGCCCTCCACATGTGTGTGCATACATGAGCATCCACATACATATGTACATGTGCGCGCACACACACACACACACACACACACACACACGCACATCACACCCAAGACAAAAAAACAATAAAGATGTTCAGTGTCAGTCTTGCAGCTTGATAAATCAGTTAAGCAACTCATCTACACAATATTCTCAGTATTTAGGGGAAAAAAGACCCCTTCACATAGAGGTTTGACTTTAGGTTTTCCAACCAGGTTCTTCAACACTGTGGTTTCACCTGACCAAGCTATGGCTGACCTGTTTGACCACCTTCATCCACATATTTAACCATGTTCTTGTCCACTGTAACAAACTTCCCTTTAGTATGAATTTTTCTGACATGTATTTGTCTGTTCAGAACATCACTTTATGTTTTTCAGTTGGACAGATATTTCTGTTTGGAAAAGACTGCTTTAACATATGTGTTAAGGTATACAAAGTGGGAAACAGAATGTTGACCTCAAATAGATAAAAATACTTCGAGGCACTAACATTTCCACAAGGCATCTACACTTTGAGTAGGGCCTTCACCTACCTTCTAGGTTGAGAAGATGCTAACTGGAGAGTTCTGAATTTGCATGGTTCTTTTTCAAAATGGAAACTAGCTTTTGTAGAACATTTGTTTGCATTTAGTATAAATGTATGAAGTAGAAGTTGCGATTTTCTGAAGTAGTTACACAGATGAGCATTGGTAGATGCTAGGTCCTTCCTCTCAGAAAGGGGTACATTTAACATCTGACCTACATCTGGCCACCAGTCTCTCTGAACAAGAAATGGAGACTCTGTCTGTCTATCTATCTATCTATCTATCTATCTATCTATCTATCTATCTATCCATCCATCTTTCAATTAATTGATCTCCAGGGTAAGGTCAGATTAACAAAGATTACAGGCATGAATTACTAGTATGCCAATAGACTAAGTCACAGTGACAGATACAATTATTATGCAGATGTGAGTATTCATCAGGAGTATGGTCCTGCAGGGATTAGTGAGAGAAGGGTAAAGAATGTGGAAAGGTCCAGCAGATTACCTGGGGGAGAGTCCTACCTTTTCTTCACTGAAATTCTAGTCAGAATTCAGATGCCTTGAACAACAAAACAGAAGCTCTGGAGATACCAGAAAGTTGCTGCAGGTTCAAGACCAATAACTGAATACTTCATTCATTTGTTACTTAAAGGCTGTTTTAAGTATTGTTGTAAAGTGCTTTAGCCTCTGTTTTCCATACACTGCATGGATACCTCAAGCTCAGAAACTGGTATCTCCCCCGAGTGCTCTCACATCTGTTCTAATTCAGCAAACTACCATAGCATTTCCTCTGAGCCTGTCACTCATCTCACACTGTCCCTTGTGTTTAGTTTCCTTTGTTGCTTCTCAACTTTTACTTTTTTTCTGAGTAAATCTCAGCAAGGACATTGCATTCAGCCCTGCACACATGTGCACAACATTTTCAGGGTGTGGGCTTCTAAACAACTGCCTATTCAGATAGACAGTAGTTCACACAAAAAACCTAAAACTTGGCAGGGGGGGGGGTTTAAGGATTTTTTTTGCAATTAATAAATATGAATCAAGAAATAAACTTACAGTTTCTTCACCTATCTCATTTTAATAATTACATCAGTTTTTGACCCATGTCTAGGTTTGCCAAAGCCATGCAGAAACCTCTGTCTTCCTGCACAGAGGCCAGGAGCCATTTCATAAGGATTAGTCCTTCAGAGCATATTCATTCAATGACTTCTCACTCTGTAATTATAAAGATGAGGCATATGATCAGCATCATCTAGAATAAAACTCCTAAGCATGTGACTTTGTAAAAGAAATCAAATATGAGAAAATAGTAGTAGTATTCATCGATGAGAGTTACTACAGGCTGGCAAAATTAGGTGAGATAGAATTAAGAATTCTGGTTGCTCCTTAGGCATTGGGTTAGCTATCACACATGTGAAAGTCACCTTTCAGTGTGGAAGAAATATCCTACACCTAGAACTTGACTGATGAGGGTCACACACACACGTCTCAAAAATCATTGAATACTGACATATTTTGCTAGGCATAATTCCCCATCCCTGAAACCTGCAATGGACTGTCAGCAAAGACTTTTGTAAGCAAGGTCAAAATAATAAAATAAAAATATAATGAGGTCATTCATTTTCATCGTAAAAATAAATGATACAGAACAAAAGGAAATTTACTAGTTTCTCCTCTTTTCACATGCTTCAAGTATATTTCCCTCTTTTTGAGAAGTGTTCTCACGGGCTTGTTTACAGACAGGGTCTTTTTTTCTTAATACCCAGCTAAGTCATTCTGAGGAGAGAAAAACTGGGTTCAGTTGGAAGCAGAGATCTTGGCAGAATGCCTCTAGACATGTGGCTTACACAAAATGAATCCTTCCTATTAATCAGATACAGATGAGTGTGTGTGTTCATTTGTGTGTCTATATGTGTGTATGTTTTTGTTGTCTATGTGTGTGAGAGAGACACAGAAATTGTGTATCTATCTGTCTCTCTGTATATGTCCCCAGGTGTGTGTGTGTGTGTGTGTGTGTGTGTGTGTGGTGTGATCTGTGAGTGTGTCTTTGTCTCTCTGTGTATCAGTGTGTGTGAATGTGTGTGTGAGTGTATGTGAGTGTGTTTCTGTGTGTGTCAGTGTATGTATGTGTGTGAGTGTGTTTGAGTGTATTTGTATAAGTGTGTGTATGTGGGAGTGTTTCTGGGTCTATGTGTGTCTACGTATGCTTCTGAGTTTTGTGTGTGAGTATGTGTATATGAGAGTAGGTGTGTCTGTGTGAATATGTCAGTGTGTTTGTATGTGTGATAAGGAATACATTATAAGTCTTGGAAACAGAGACGGTTCAGTGATGTCTTCGGTGAACTGCATGAGTGTGCTCTTTTTTGGTGTGTGCTCAAGACCTGGCTACTCTGAAAATTTGAAAAATTATTTTTTTACATTTTTCAATTTCATAGTTTAAACTTTAGATTTAGATTTAAAAGATGTATTAAATTGTGTAAGATTATGGATCATAACTTCTACCCTGATGTATTCTGAGTCATCTGTATTTATTCTATTTTTTCAGTGATGTTTTGGTTTTTCTATATTGTTAAAATATTGCTAAGATTTTGATTAATAGTGTATAAACCTGTTAGGGGGAAAGATATAATCAATAGTAACTTTGCTAGCACATGAACATAGCTCCTATTTATTTAGATTTCTTCAAATATCTCTCTGATATGTTTTGTGATTTCCAGTACAAAGGCCTTGGATATCCTTTATAAAATTTATTTCTAAGTCTTTTCTCATTCTACTACCATCACAAAGGTTATAATCATTTTAAAACTTCACTTTCTAAGTTTTTTGATACTATCTGCAGAAACACAGCTGGCTGTTTCTGATGGCCTTGATAAATTCAATTATTTCCTATAATTATGTTGGAAATCTTTATAAATGTCCATGTAAACTAATGAGGTTTTTTTTCTTCAAATTAATGTGGTTTCTTCTCTTCAACCCCTCATATACTTGCATTTGTTTCTTTTCTCTTTTGAATTGAGGAGAATCTCCAATGTGCTGCTGCGTATGAGTGTACAAGGAGAAATGTCTCCCTTGTTGTGATTTCTTTTTACCATTATGCTTTATAGTAACTTTTTATAATTATATTACATTGATTTGAGCAAGTTTCTTTATTCTATTTCTTGTTGGTTGGAGAGTTTTTAACAATGAATAAATATGTGATTCTATCCAAAAAAACATGCTCTGCTTCTATTAAAGATGAGGAGCTTTTCAATGTTTTGTTCTGTTGATGTGGTAAACTATGCCAACTGAAGACTGAGCCTGCTGTGTTTCTCTGGTGCTCACCCCACCTGACAGAACGCAGTATTTTTTATTTTGAATAACATTATGTGTACATTTTTAAGACAATGTCTGATATATGCCACTCTGGCTCAGTCTCACTAAGTAGACAATGATGATCTTGAACTTCTAGGATACCTCCCTCCATGTTTTCAGCATGTAGTTACAGGCATATTCTATCACAGCATGTTTATGTAGGGCTTTGAGCAAACTAGGACAGTACTCTGCCAAGTGAGTCATATCCCCAAACCTATATATGCAGTTTTGAGAGATGGTTTTCTTTCCTGTATTTTGCTGGGTTTGGGTGCCAACTGTAAGCTGGCTGCACAGAATAACATAAATCGTCTCTATTTAGGGAAAGAACTTTGGCAATATTGGCACTGTATCTTTCTTAACCATTTGGTAGAACTCAGCAGCCTGCAACCACTAAGAATTTAGTTTTGTTGTGAGGGTTTGTGTTAATATGAATGTGGTTTCTAGAAGATACTTAGCTTGTAGGAGGGTCAGTTTCATTAACTTGAAGTTTTAAGTATGTCTTCACTTCAAAAAAAATTTCATTCACTTTCCCAAATTGTTAGATTTCCTATAGTTTTAATTTCTGCATAATAACAATTGTGTCTCCTCTGACATTTCAGGTATTCATAACTTAAAATTTTTACACCTATAGTGCCATAGACATTACTATGTGGACCATGCTGTACTCAAATCCACAACAATCCTCCTACTTCAGTCTCTCAAGATTATAGTCACAAGCCACCAGACCCAACTTAATTTTCTTTTATTGACGTATCTTGTTGACTTTCATTAGCCAAAGTTCTTATGACAATGGGCATGGTTGATGCATGCCTTTAGCACTCTGCGAGTTCAAGGCCAGTCGGGTCTACATAATGAGTTCTGGGCTAGCCAGGGCTACATAAAAAGGTACTATCTCAAACAATAAAACAAAACAAAGTCTCTATGAAAAGCCTTCAGTTCACTTGTTAAATATATGCAGTTTGTATATATAAATCTTTTCAACCAGTTTAACATAGTAACTTCTATTAAAGCCTTAAAGCATTTCCTTAAATCCTGTTTGAAAAACCAGTATCAACATTTCCTATAGTTCTAATATTTTCCATTTCACCACAAGAAACACCAATTACTTTATTACCTAAACAAAGTATAAACTTCTCAATGATCAATTCTAAAAACTACATAGATAATTCTTCTAATTTCCTCAAGCATGGTTTCACTTTTCCAAGCCCATTTGCATATAGCTGTAATAGAACAGAAAATATGTTATTTGAATTCATTCTCTCTTTCTCCTCAGCATTAGCTCACCAATTAATATACCGGGAGACGCTAAACTTGAATTTATACAACTAAAATGTGCAGGCAATTTTATTTTATTGTATATAGAAACTCCTACCTGAATAAAGACCTGTAACTTTTTGTTTTTACAGTGGGGCTCTTCTAAACAATGAGTGCCTGACTCTTGATAAGCTGCAAGAGACATATTTTATCAAAACAAGAGAATTTGTATTGATTGGTGACAGCAATATATGTGTGAATCTTGGAAAACGGAAATTAACCTGCAAAAACATAGACATAGTCACAATAGGTAAGAAGTTGTCTGTAAAGGTATGGCTTCCATGGTTTGGACAGTTGCACAGACATGTCTTCACTTTCAGGTTGTTAAAAATAAGAAAATCATGAAAACGCTTTATAATAAACAATGCCAACTTTACTAACTCATTTTTAATAAATTAAAATTTGACCTTTGAATCATAAATTCCCACTGTGAGAAAATATGCTGAGAATATTGAAACAGCTATGAAAGAGGCTGTTGGTCTACAGTATGAGGAATACAACTTCAGCAGGACTGTGCTTGACCTTCCCATACAGCTTTTCTTTTTCACATTCACTTCTCCTAAAGAACTTGTTGTCTTTTCTCCATATGCATATAATATTCTAAATATTTGTAATTAAGTTAACAAATCATTTATAAATAAATACATTTTCCATGTTTGTCAAAGTTCTCCATGTAAAAGAGAACTTATAGGTAGGATATAAATCGATGAATAAGTAGATAAATGATAAATAGATGATATATGATAGATAGATAGATAGATAGATAGATAGATAGATAGATAGATAGATAGATAGATAGATAGATAGATGTTAGACAGACAGACAGATAGATAGTAGATGAATGGGAAACATATTAATGTCTAGAACTGGCTCATGTGACTGTGGTAGTGGTAAGGTCAATTTTTTTTTATAAACCAGAGGGTATAAATGTATCTTAAATGTGGATATTGCAGAAATGAGCCCAAATTTATATGGCAAGAAACAAGAATATATTGAATTCTTGAATTAGACTTCTTTTTTAAAGGAATTTCTGTCTTTGATCTTACAGCATTTTACTGATTAGATAATGCCTACTGATTATGGAAGGTAAACTGTGTCACCCAAAATCTACTTACTTAAACTTTATTCATATTTTTTAAATACCATTAGATTGTTATTTAACTAAAAAAAGTAGATACCATAGCTCAGCAATAGTGACCTATATTTCCAAATAGCGTAAAAGAAGAGTAAAACAGCCAAACTGATTTGACCTAGAATATATACAATTATATTTTATTAAACATAAATAACAAAAGCAGTTACATTCAATGTAAAGTATAACTTGAATTAATGTTATAACGCGTTAACTATTTGCACTTTTTCTACCTCTGGGGATTTGCAAGTGAAATATATATGGGAAAAGTTCAGAATGATCACATAAATGCAATTTTTTCCAGTGTTAAAGGCTACAAACCACTTTCTCCTATTCTCAATATCTCTGTCACTACTCTAAAAGACAGCAGTACAAATCTCATTAGATATGACATAAAGTAAGAAAGTTAACTCAGCTTTGTTTAATAATGATGATGATAATGAATAAAAACAGAAGCTCTTGTCTGAACAATATCTTAGGGAAAGAGCAGTGTCATAGAAAGGAAATATTCAACAGATGGCTTTTCATGTTGACCACACAATAACATGAGCTAGACCAGCATGAGTGGTAGATGAGGTTTTGCTTTAAGTTTTGAGCATGAGCAACCTGGTTTTTTTTTCTCATTTGGAGATGAGTTTTCTATAGATCTGTGCTAAACTTGTGCACTGCATGTAGGCACTGTATTTAAAGGTCCATCATTTATACTGTAAGGGAATTTCTCTTGGAGAGTGAGCCAAGCAGTAACAATTCTTGATCATCTGAGAAAACGCTACAATATCAGGTGAAAGTCTATGCTCACTTTTGAATAGCCTGTCCAAGCACAAAAGCTTCTGTAGTCATGGGAACACTTAGATCACTCCCACAGGGACTGCAGATACCTGCTCCATCCATAATCCCAGCTCCAAAATGCTTAGTGCTTATGGAGGACCATGTTGCCTCTTCCACAGCAGACCACAAGACTAACCTGTTATGTGAGGGGTGATATGGGTCTTGGGGAGGGGGATCCTAGAAAGTACCTGCACTCCTGGGCAAGTAAGATCAAAAGTGATAGGACTGCTTCTCAAAGCTCTTCAAAAGACATCGCTTTCACCGAATTATCATTTTCACAAATTTAAATTAAATGTTCCTGATTGAATCCTAGAGCTGAAACCCTTGCCACCTACAACTTTTTCTCCCACTTCCTTTCCTTCAAGGACCACTGCCTTCCCGTTTTGTTTCAAGCGTATTGATAAAATTATCTCAGGCCAAAGGTGGGCATGCAATCTGATACAGATGTTTTACTAGAAAAGCAAAACTTTCTCCTTCCAGTAGAGTATCTTTCATATTGTGTCTGAACAACAACTCTATGAACAGGCAGACAGCAGGCAGAGGTCTATGAAGCAATAGGTTAACTGAAACCTACAGAGGAGAAAGGTCTGGAGGATATTCTGAATTTGCCAGCCAGGGCCAGGATGCAGACTCTGTACTTCTATGTATCTGAGGTGAGATTCAGATGTTGCAGATATATTCTTACAATTCTCTTACTTTGGAGCTCACCAGTAACCCATTCTCCAGTAATCTGATAGAGATCGATTAGATAGATAGATAGTATATACACACATAAATATATATATACACACATACATATATGATATCCACCAAAACAAACATTTCCTGAAGTATGGTTTGACACTCTAGGTTTGTTTCTCATGTATATTATCGCTACCCTAAGCAACACTTAGAACTTCCTCCACACTGTGACCCAATTATGTTTCCCATAAGACTTCAGTATCTAGAAAGGGACCAAGACAGGAATTATACACAGAAGGATTTAGGGGCAAAGACGGGAACGGGCACAGCTCCATGTGCTCACAACACTGAGAATCCCACACCAGCCACAGGAACGCTGGCAGTGCTGTCTGGATGCAAATCAAGGAGAGGGAAGATTTGGCTTTGGGTGCACAAAGCCAACTCAGCTCTTAAAATGGAAAGCAGAGGGACTTTTAAAAAGTGTAGTTATCAACAATTAATGCAAAAAGAGGTTATGAATTTGAAAGAGGGCAAGGAGGGCATATGGGAGAATTTGGAAGGGAGGTAGGAAAGGGGGAACTGATGCAATTACATGTTAATGTCAAAACGTAATTAATGCTTTTTCAATGCACTTACGTCCTTTTTAGCTCCATACCCAGATTCTATTTCTTTTTTCTCTACAGTTAAACCTGAAGCTCCTTTTGGACTAAAAATAGTTTACCGAAAAGAAGCAAATGATTTTTTGGTGACATTTAATACATCTCACTCAAAAAAGAAGTATCTGAAAAATTTAATGCATGACGTGGCCTACCGCCCAGAAAAGGGTAGAGGGAACTGGACGGTAATGTAGCTCAATCGTGTTCATAAAGCAAACATAATCATCTTTTAGTTCCGGAGCCTGTTCTTTACTCAGAGAGGCCCTTCGGAATCCTGCACGCGTAAGCCCCCACTACTCCAGCATCTCTCTTGGCCCATCCTCACCTAACCAGCTTCATTTTGTCTCTATGGTTCTGGTGTAGACAAGAATGTAAGCTCACCAAGTACCAGGGTGGGCTGGTAACCATGGGATGCCTCCATTTCTCTAAAGAGAAGGGGGTGAGTTGGGGGGAGGTGGGGTATGAGGAAGGGACTAGGAGGAAAAATGGGAAGGGTGCTTTGATGGGGTTGTAAAGTAATTATAAATAAATAAATAAATAAATAAATAAATAAATAAATAAATAAATAAATGGGATAAGAAAGAATGAATGCTCAGATGAACCTCATTCTCATTTTACAAAACCTTTAGCTCATGGGATAATCAGAAAAAATAATGAGGCCAATAGATCGGCAGAAGATGTGGCAGAAGGTTTGTCTGCCACTTTGTTTTTGTTTTAATGTCTAAGGTTTCAGCTGCAGAGGAAACAATTGTTATTCAGTCTTCATTTAGTCTGCTTCTTTGTGGTCTGCTGAGGCTAAAAGGATCTTGCTGGTCTAACCATCTATTTGGGAGATGATCTGGGAGAGAAGCAGAGTATCCCAGATGGTCGGGTCTCTCTTTACCTACCAGCTTCGCTTCAGTCCTCCCTGTGTCACATAGATAACTTTTTTCAAAAGATGGCTTCTCTTTTTTAAGAATAAAAGAATGTGTCCTTATGCCTGATGCCCCCCCTTACTCAAGCAGGGTCATCTGTATAACTTTACCGTTTGCTGAGGCATGCTGGTTTTAGATGTCTACTCCTGTCCAAGGCATCTGCTACGCCTCTCTACCTTCTCCATACACATACACAATCTGAATGACCTTCATCTGACCTTCTCTCATTAACCATCTGACAGTACCACCAGTAGAAAGGCAACATTACTAGAAGAAAAAAGGATTATGAATAGATGAGTCAAAGACAGTCAACTTACTGTCTGTTAAAGAAAAAGAATAAATTAAATGTCCAACATCTACTGGAGACTTATTTATGTCAATACACACAAACACAATTGTTAAGTTAAATAAAAATTAGTATTAAATTACCACATAACTGTTAACAGATGGCCCTTCTACATAAAATTGTGAGTAAATCATTAAGATAGAGGCATATATTACAACAGGCAAAAACTCAGAAAACTGTCATAAATAAGAAATATATAAACTCAATTAACATAGTCAAACAAATATACATAACAATGGGATACTACTTTTGTCTATAAAATTAATATAACATCTTTTTCTTTAAAATAATACAGTGTTGGAAAAACTCATGCCTCTACTGTTCTGTGTGGTGTAAAATGTACTCTTTCTGGAAGGAAGTGATTATTGCTTGCTAGCTTACCCTTTGTTTCTCCTTGGTGCATGGAAGGTGATAAACAGAAGAAAGAGATGCTGGAATAGGAAAGATAGCTGTGAGCTGAGGAGGATGATACACCTTATTCACCTGAGAACGGACACATTCTCCTGACATCATTCTGCTGCTGTATAGCTGAACTTTTGTATAGTTGAACTCCCTCATTTAAGAAATATGAAAGAACTTCAGGAGAGTGGTAGCAACTTAACTGAAGGAGTTTGTACTCAAGTGAGTTAGGAAATCTAGTCAACACGTCTTTTACATCTTGTACATTACAGTAATGTAACTTATTTTTTCTCCCTAGCATATACATCTATCCAATACAATAACAACAATCCTGCAGAGAAAGCTACAACCAAAAGCAGTGTATGAAGTCAAAGTCCGATCCATCCCCCATGACAGATACTTCAAAGGATTCTGGAGTGAGTGGAGTCCAAGTTCCACCTTCGAAACTCCCGAGCGTGAGAATGCAGGTAGGCAAAGGCTGTAGAATCCTTGCCCCCCCCCCAAGACTTCATATAACAAGTGTAGCAAAGAAGAGTAAATAGCCCACATGTCAGGACACTGGGAACCCTCTTAAGCTTGAACCTGATAGTGGAAACAGATTGTCTCTCAGGTCCTCGTGGATCTACCACCATTTCCACCTTTGTCAGGGATCATGGCTGATCTCTCTGTGACCCCTCTAGATAGCAAGCATCTTTGCTAACAGAAAGTAAGAAAGCCAATATGATGATCTACTATATTTCCTTTCCCAGGATAATAAAGATGCTGTGGGGTATGGGAATACCAATAGCCAGAAAAGCCAGAGAACAAGTCAGGAAAGTACCCAAAGCACCTACAGAAAACTTGTTTGAGGGAGGGAGGTTATCTCTACTGCGCCAGCTTCCCACTCTCATCCCAGAACTTGCAACAGCAACAGGGTGAACATTTATCTCTTCAGCTCTTATTTAGATTTTTTTGGGGGAGAGGGGTGGTATTGGTAGCTGGATAGAGGTCTGTAGGTCATCGCGGAAGGATGTCTTTACATTTCACGTAGCTGATGTTCTTGCCCTAGTCACCCAGATAGCACAGTTATTTCTGCCTCTCAAAGAACTATTGCTAGGAAACAATAAGTCAGACTGTATAAGTATAATCAAACCACCCTAAATACATACCCCTGCTTTGTGCTCACTAAATGTTAACCATGATTTCTCCTATACTCCAGGGCGATGGGATCTTGTTTTGGCAAGTATCGGCATTCTGAGTTTCTTCTCTACGGTTTTGTTGGTCATCTTAGCCTGTGTGCTATGGGAAAAAAGGTGATTTTCTTTAATAATCCAAAGGGTAATTTGTGGATCCTCACAAAAGCAGGACTCAGAATCCACTTAGTTATCTAGAAAAATTTAAAGGGAGACTTGTGTGTGTTTGTGTTTGTCTGTCTGTCTGTGTCTGTGTTCAAGCGTGTGCACATGTACATGTGTGCTGGCCTACAGGCAGCCAACACTCAAAATGGATTGTTTTACTCAATCATTTTCTACCTTGTGTTCTGAGACAAACTAACTGTTCAGTAAACTCTGAATATCTGTCTCCACCATGCCATCACTGTGTTAGAGAAACATGCCGTCATTCCTGACTTTTATGTAGACTGAACTCCAGTCTTCATGCTTGTATGGCAAGAGGTTTATTTACTGAATTATCTCCTAGGCCTTTGCACTCTAAGTAAGAATTCCTTTATGAAGCGTTTTTCAAATGTTTTTCCCACAACCTCCTAAAAGATATAAAACTGGTTACTCATACAAAGTGAACTTGTGACCCTCCGTGCACAAATTCACAAGACTTTTGCATTCTAGTCTGTGATAAAATCATGAACTGTGAAATTACTCAGTGTTCTAGGAAGACGCCCTCAGCACAGGGCCACATATTCCTAGGACAAAAAGTACTTTAATTTGAAAAATGCCACCATAAAATAATTTCCTTGAATAGCTTAAAACATACCTCCACTCCCACTAGAATTAAAGCAAAACAGTTACTTCCAGTAAAGACAATGAATAAGATGATAATACCAACATTGAGAATAAAAGACGAGGTCACACGTTAGCTCCGTATCAACACCAATAGTACCTCCCTGCAAACCTCACTCTGTACTTTAGGGAACTTTCTGACATAATTACAGTGTCTTGTCCACAACAGATCAATAGCAATGACCCCTGTTCAGTGGCCTCCTAAATCAAGAGTGTGCTACAGTCCAGAGAAGATAAGGTATTTGTGCACAGTGGCTACCTAGCAGCAGCAGAGCCAGCATGAGAAAACTCTTTTCACAATCTCCCTCAAATACAGAGAAAGACGTATTCATGTGCCTTCTCCCTCTTCCAACTGTTTCATCTATGTATGTTCTCTGGTTTTAGGATTAAACCTATTGTATGGCCCAGTCTCCCTGATCATAAGAAAACTCTGGAACAACTATGTAAGAAACCAAAAAAGGTGAGTGCCTTGTGGCCGAGAAAGAAACACTATCTCAATGACATCTTAGTCTAAGAACGTTTGGTCTCCTACGTATCACATAACTGAGGCTCCTTATAAGACACTGAAGAGTAAATCCAAGATACACAGGGCAGGGGTTAGGTGCACCATCAGTGTTTCCTTCAAACCCAGAGTACCACAGCTCAGGTAGAAGTGAAACCAACTGGGGAGTGAGCAGGCCAGTTTCTGGCATTGCATTGTAAATTTTTTTGAGAAAGTTTCTTAGACATTTTTATTTTCCTAAACCAAATGCGTAGCAGCAGCTCTTTCCAGTGCCACTAATGCTTCTGTCTTTCTCTGCAGAATCTGAATGTGAGTTTTAATCCTGAAAGTTTGCTGGACTGCCAGATTCATGAGGTGAATGGCGTTCAAGCCAGAGATGAAGTAGAAAGCTTTCTGCAAAATTCTCTTTCTCCACAACCTGATCCTACACAACCCGAGGACCTGGAGAAGGAAGGATGTGGAGCAGCTGGACATAGCCCAAACTGGCCATCTGAGAGTTTAGACAGCACACCAGAAACGTTCAGAAGAGAATCACCCCTAAGATGCCCAGCTAGAAATCTGAGTACATGCAATACCCCCACAATCCTTTCCTCTAGGTCCCCCGACTACAGAGATGGTGACAGGAATAGGCCTCATGTGTATCAAGACTTGCTGCCAAGCCCTGGAAACACAAATGGCGCCTTCTCTCAACCATTTCTTCTCCCAGCAGGAATTCTGATTCTAGGTCCTCAGGGACAACCCATTTCCACTTCCTCAGTACTTAATCAAGAAGAAGCATATGTCACCATGTCTAGTTTTTACCAAAACAAATGAATTGTGAGAAACCTAAGACCCCATTCTATCACAAAAGCAATGATCACTGGGATAGAAAGTCCAGAATGCCTACCCTCCTTCACAGCTCCCAGAAGATAAAGTCAATGAGACCTTGCGACACATCTTCAGCACTCTGAGAAATCATTTTGATCTCCTATCTCAGAAGCATTTACACAAAACAGGAATAATCAGTCTCTCCCTTGTTGGTTTAGTCTTAAGAGTTCAGATGAGATGACGCAATTAAAATTACAAAACTTAAATTAAACAAAGAATAAAGGGAACGATAAAAGGATGTGATGAATGGTAGAATAAAGAAGAAAAGGAGAGAAGCCCAACAGGAGCAGCTCTATCTTTACTTACTATATATCCAGTACTCTACACAACTGGTCTCATTTCTTCCTCACAAGAATACTACAATGTGGATTCATCCACTGTAATTGTTATTTTCTTTGTCATAGATGCCAAGGTTGAGTTCAAGTAGCTTGTCTAAGCTTTCCTTTCAGCCACAGGTGAGGCAGCCTTCCCTTTCCATGAACTTGTCTTATTGTTGAGTGCCAAACATCACCACTAAGTGAGTGATTACATAGTCATTATTCAAACTGGGCCATTTTGGAAGAGAAAATTAGAAGTAATTAACAGTAAGCATAAACTGTGTCTGTCTCAGAGAGATGTGGGTGTGTGGTTATTTAACTTCAAGTGGCTATGAGGAAGAACTTACGGGAAAATATACACTTATGGATATGAAGTACCATGACCATGTGTCAAAGGAAATGGGAGAAAGAAAAGAAGCCATCAAGCTCATTAGATTTTGTCTGAAAACAAACTCAAGAAGCAATAGAAGCCAAGAAGTTCCAGAGTCAGTTATCAAGGTCATGATCCTCCTGCTGCTATTACCCATCGGCCTCCATGTGGGATCACAGAAGAAGGTACTGCCTACCCACAGCAGTACATTTAACCAGTGAGTGGAAGAATAGTCCTTTATTGTGTGGAGATACCATTACAAATGACCCTAAGTTCTATAACCTTGAACGCTACCTGAAGAAGGGGCTGTGTACACTTCAATGAGTACCCCAGCAGAGACCATGCTTATGGAAACACAAAGAATATAGATAAGTTAATCAAATTCAAATGCTAGTTCATGACTGCAAGCCACAATTTTGTGTCCCTGCTGTGTATGGCCAATCTCCTGAAGAAAACAGGAAATGACGGGAAGAAACCAATGTGTTCCTTAGCACTAAAATCCTCTGTTGCAGTGTTGACATTGGTTATTTGAGTTTGGGTGTATTTCTGTTCGTGTATTATACTCATGTATTATATTCAATAACTACAACTGCTGCTAATGCTTAACTATACACTCAGGAACAGCATACAATGTAATATCACTGATGGTTCTACCAATTACCCTCTTGGATTTCATGAAGGAAAAACAAAGCTCTTGGTCAGAGACAATATGCAAAACAGAGATGTTCAGTACTACTTCTAAGTAATGTGAAATAAGGATGAGAAATATTCAGCTAATTTGATCAGTCAACAACGTGTGAATCCGGGGAATTTCAGTTACTCAATTTATTTTCTATAAGCCTTTGTCTCCCTCTTCATTGAGGCTTTCATAGGAATTTGTGCCTTCATATCCAAGTATGGGCTATTTTAGATATGTATATTTGTGTTGTTTTCAGAACTAAGATTTGGAACTGACAAAAAGGATAAGAATGTATATTTGGGAATCTGGAATTGATACAGTTCTGGTGATATTTTTTTGTGATCTCAACAGTTTTTCTTTGGTATTCTTTAAAACACCCACCATTCACTACAGTGAAGTTCTCTGAGTTGACTGTGCACTTTTAAAATGCATTATTAATATCCCGTAGAGCTGTTACAAAGAGAAATGTATAGCATGTATTACCATTTCACATTTAATTAAATGCTAAGGAACTCTATGGCTGTGGTGTCTTCTGTAACTGTGACAACTACATGTGAATAAATAGGTCCCTACCGTTCAGCACAGACCTCTTTAACTGCTGAAAACATTCTTAGATCATCTAATGGGTTAGGGTTTCCTGAGCGATATGTTTTAATTAGTTCAATAATTAACTAAAAGGAATCTGTTGAGATGCTATGCTGCATTACTGTTACACTATGCTAGCCACTAAACGATGGAATGAGACAATCTAAGCTCACAATTATACGGAGGTAAATACAGACTAGTATTAAAATACTAATGTTTTATGGCAAAATAGCAGTAGGGTTTCTTAGCATTTCACAAAATAAGTGAGTTTTAAGCACAAAGAGAGCTTACTAAAAATATTACATGATTCAGAGAGCATCTGGGAAGGTGAAGGGCCAGTCTTGTAGGCCACAGTGTCTCCCTGTAGCTCTAGGACTGACAACTCCAGAAACTGAATATAGTTACCTTCACTTGGGTCACCTGCTCTGGAGCAGTCTTAACAATCACACCCAGTGACTTCACATCATAGATTGCTGAATACGACACAGCTGAAGCCTGTGGCTGACAGCAGCAAGCTGTGTCCCTGTGTGGGTCATAGGAAAGGATGCGAGAACAACTGGCATTTAAACATACACTGAGAGGAAGGCGTTGCTACAGGGAGTAAATCCCCAACATAGAATGGAGACTCCACTGCCAGGACAGAGGAACAGGACAAAACCAGGTAAAGGGGGTGGAGAAACGGCTCAGCAACTAAGAACACTGGCTGCTCTTCAGACTCTGAGGAGCCCAGTTCAATCCCACAACTTATACGGTGGTTCAACATTGTCTATAACTTCATTTCCAGGGATCTGACATCCTATTCTGGCCTTCTTGGGTACCCGATGTGCATGTGACACACACACATACATACATACATACATACATACAAACAACACACACATAACATATAAAATAATAATTTTGAAAATGTTAAAAGAAGATAAAGGCTATATGGAAGAAGATACAAGCATGAAAAACTTTCATATGGTAATCACATTTCATATGGTAATGTGTGACACTGGAGTGAGCCAGTTAGCTGAGCCTGGAGATCACACAAGGCTTTTCTCAATATAGGAAAAAGTGTAGTGAGATATGGAGTTGTGAGAAAAAGCATTCAGGGGAATGTTTAAGTATAGCATCTAGCATAGACATCACTGATTCAGACAGCAGCAGTAATATGTTGGCGGTTACTTCAGAAAGGAAAAAAATTCACATTTTCATAAAAATAACATTCATCTTTAATGTTTAATTTAAGCATGTCTGCATATTCTGTTTGTATATTGGTCAATTGAGGCTACACTAACAAAACACTATGGTCCAGGTAACTTAAAAACAATAGCAATTCAATCCTACTATAGAATAAACATACTAAAATCTGTACACCTAAAGAAGTTAATCAAGAAGGAGGACCCTGGGTAAGATGATTAATCCTCACTCAGAAAGACAAACCAGAGGGACACTGGTAGAAGGAGAAAACAGGAAAACAGACAGGAGCCTACTCCAGAGGGCCTCTGAAAGACCCTACCCAGCATTGTATAAAAGCAGATGTTGAGACTCATAGCCAAGCTTTGGGAGAGTGCCGGGAATCTTATGAAACAAGACAAAGATAGAAAGACCTGGAGGGACAGGAGCTCTACAAGGAGAGCAACAGAACGAAAATATCCTGCCTCAGGGGTCTTTTCTGAGATGGATACTCCAACCAAGGACCATTCATAGATATAACCTAGAACCATTGCTCAGATGTAGCCCAAGGCAGCTCAGTATCCAAGTGGGTGCCCTAGTAAGGGAAATAGGGACTGTCTCTGACATGAACTCAGTGGATAGCTCTTTGACCCCCCACCCTGAGGGAGGAGCATCCTTGCCAGGCCACAAAGGAGGACAATGCAGCCAGTCCTGAAGAGACCTGATAGGCTAGGGTCAGATGGAAGGCAGGGAGGACCTCCCTTATCAGTGGGCTTGGAGAGGGGCATGGGAGGAGATGAGGGAGGGAGGGTGGGATTGGGAGGACATGAGGGAGCTACAGCTGTGATACAATGTGAATAAACTGTAATTAATATAAAAAATAAAAATTTAATTAAAAAAAAAGAAACTGGGAAGTGTGTCAGTGTGATAGCATTCTGATGAAGAATCTCAGTAAAATAGCACCGGATTCTCACTGTGCCTTACAGAGTGGAAGGTTTTCTCTGAACACCCTTGTACCTCTTTCACAAGGCACCAAATCCCAGTTCCATCACAGTAGAAGTTAAAATTTCAGCATGAATTGTAAGGACCCCAACATTCAGACTATAGCACATTATAAGGCCAGGGCCATTCTTCCTAGGGTATGGTCATAATTTCACCAAAAAAACTTATCAACAAATGACTCTCTTTAATTTTTTATTTCTTTTAAATGAGAAATGGCTTCAAGATAATTGAAGAAAAAGAAAGGATTCCATCTTTAAAAATAATTATTTTTCACCCTTAGAATTTCTGCCATCATTCTGCCACCCTGATTTTTCAGCAATGTTCTTGCACTGTAAGTTATTAAGTCCTCAGAATTTTCAAGGTAGTTCTCTTAGATCAACAGTGGCCTTTATTTGCATATTCATAATATGTTAGCTCCCTAAATATAATAATAAAAATACTACTGCTTAAACAAGTGGAGATTCCTATTGCCATCTTTTGTGAGCTCACACATGACTTAGTTGAACAGAGCACAATCACATCCTAGTTCTTTTTTAAAATTTTTATTTTTATATTAATTACAGTTTATTCACTTTATATTCCAACTGTAGCCCCCTCCCACCTCCCCTCCCAATCTCACCCTTTCTCCCTCATCTCCCATGTCCCTCTCCAAGCCCACTGATAGAGGCTTTCATATGACCATGGCTTATCAGGTCTCTGCATTGTCCCCCTCTGTGGCCTAGCAAAGCTGTTCCCAATCCAGGGGAGGTGGTCAAAGAGCCAGCCACTGAGTTCATGTCAGAGACAGTCCCTGTTCCCCTTACTAGGAAAACACACTTAAAGACTGAGCTGCCATGTGCTACATCTGAGCAGGGATTCTAGGTTATATCCATGAATGGCCCTTGGTTGGAGTATCAGTCTCAGAAAAGACCCCTGTGCCCAGATATTTTGGTTCTGTTGCTCTCCTTGTGGAGCTCCTGCCCTCTCCAGGTCTTACTACCTCCCCTTTATTTCCTAAGATTCCCTGCACTCTGCCCAAAGTTTGTTTATGGATCTCATTATCTGCTTTTATACAATGCTGGTTATAGTCTTTCAGAGGCCCTCCATGGAAGGCTTCTGTTCTATTTCCTGTTTTCTCCTTCTTCCAAAGTCTGTCCCATTTATGCAAATCAAAACGACCCTGAGATTTCGCCTTACACGCATCAGAATGGCTAAGATCAAAAACTCAAGTGATAACACATGCTGAAGAGGATATGGAGAAAGGGGAACCCTCTTCCATTGCTGGTGGGAATGTAAACTTGTACAACCACTCTGGAAATCAATCTGGTGCTTTCTCAGACAAATAGGAATAGTGCTACCTTAAGACCCAGCTATACCACTCCTAGGCATATATTTAAAAGATACAACAAGGACATTTGCTCAACCATGTTTGTAGCAGCTTTATTTGTAATAGCCAGAATCTGGAAACAACTCAGATGTCCCTCAGTTGAGGAATGGATACAAAAATTGTGGTACATTTACACAACGGAATACTACTCAACAATTAAAACAAAGAAGTCGTGAAATTTGCAGGCAAATGGTGGGATCTAGAAAAGATCATCCTGAGTGAGGTATCCCAGAAGAAGAAAGACACACAAGGTATATACTCACTTTTAAGTGGATATTAGACATATAATATAGGATAAACATACTAAAATCTGTACACCTAAAGCTAAGCAGGAGGAGGACCCTGGGTAAGATGATCAATCCTCACATCATAGTTCTAATGGGGATGCCACTGTATTTAAAACAAGATGGAAAGGAACAGTTGACTTGGTGAAAGGTGCAGAGAATCATGTCTATGAGCACCTACCTGCCTGAGAACCAGCATTCCAGAGAGTCTGAAGAGTTGTGATTAGAGCTGAAATGACAGAGTTGATGGAGGTCAAAAATTAAGCATGCGATTTCCATGTTGTTATTTGCCCTATAGGGGCTGGGCATGCTTGCAAAGATGTGTAGCCTTAAGACCTTCATGTGGGGGCTCTGCATTTAAGAAAACTTATTGTTCTTAGAGAGGATCTCAGTTCTTACCTCTGCACCCACAGGGAAGTTCAAAACTGCCTATAACTCCAGTTCCTGAGTATTTGTTACTCTCCTCTGGTCTCCTGGGGTTCTTGCATGCACAGAGTGCACATGAACTAACACACTCACACACAAAAAAAATGACAAGTAAATCTCTTAAACAACCATTTAAAAGCCTTCATGTGCAAGTATGTCTTAGATTTTATGGATGTAAACATGAAACATTTGTGATCTTTTCCTGTATTTTTTTCTCAGAGGTAGTATATTGAATTCTATTTGATTGAAGCAGCTCTTCCAGATCAAATTACAGACTCTCATGCTTTGGCCTACATAAAATCATCTCCAATTCTTAATAATGCCAGGATCCCAAAGTATAAGGCACTTTTTCTTTATTCCTAACAATTCCTTACTTCCTTATTACTCTCTAATTTATAAGCCCCTATGTAATTTTCTTAAAGAAGAGATCAAAACAAGATCCTTTTTCATTTCACTTTATCATGCCTTTATTTATTTCCTCCACAATTTATTTCTTCCTTTCGTAGTACTGATTACATCATTTCTTTCATTGACTATTGTTGATTCTCTTCAACTCTAAAATTCAACTTCTAAGGAACATCTGATGTCCATTTTATTCTTAGGTGTTCAATAAATGCTAGTTCATGGAAGTGAGAAAGAAGTCCAACAAGGAGAAGATGTTGTCATGAAGACCTGTTTGATATCTTGGTCTTAGGTTCATCTTAGACATGGCTATAGTTCCACCTAAATTGGACAGAGAGGTTCTCCTGGCCATGACCTGCTTCTGATATGATTTACCCAGCACAATCACCAGAAAAATAGTACTGGTCAAGTCACTCCCTGGGAAAAACCTCTGATAGCTTCCAAGCAAGGAGTAGAAAAAGGCTTTTGGTGACCATACATATTCATTTCTAAGGTGTTGCAAATTATCACATACTTAGATGTTTAAAGCAAAATAAATGCCTTCTCCTTATGTATCAAGGAGTTAGATATCCAAAACAAATCATTAATGTCTAAAGATTCAAATGTTCATTGAACTACATTGTTCTGGAATCTCTAGAAAGTTCTTTCCCTGCTTTTCTCATTACTCAGGCAAATAGCAGTCTCTAGAATCTGGAGTCTAGATCGTCTCTCTATCATGAAAGTGAATGGTCGCAAGCTCTGTTCTTGTTATCATGTCTTCTTTTGCAGTTGGCCTCTTCCCTTCCCTTTATGAAAGGTGATGTGATTATATTAAATGTACTCAGATAAAAATAATCTCTCTATTTCAATACTTTTTACTATAATCACATCTACAGAGCCCATTTGTCCTGTGCACATGCTCTTGTAATCAAGATATGTCCATCTTCAGAAGCCAATTGTGTGATGTACCTTGTGTAACTTCTAGCTTATTTTCACTTCCCCTGACATCTCTGAGTTACATCTCAGATATTATCTATTCCGGAAAGGCATGTTCTTATAGGATTTGGCTAATCCATATGTCCCTATAACACTTTATGCTTATTGCTGTCAATACCACACTGATTTGTGATTACTTTGTTCCGTTATTCCTCTGTGGACTTTAAGTACTATGGCATTGAGGACCATAGTTCCTGAACATTTTATCTCTTGCTAATCACAATACCAAAGGAAAGAATGGATTAACGCATTAGCAAATAATGTTGTATTACTCAACTTTTTTCTTCATCAGTGTTCTAAATTTTAAAAAAGCAAGCTAAGCTGTTCAGAAAGAACTGGCCCTACATCCCTGAGAAATATGACATCTGGGCAGCCACGTGCAAGGAGTCAGTTGCCTTCCCCATCCACATTTCCCTCCCCAGCTGTGCTCTTAACCACCGTGACCACAAACCTGGGCAAATTATAGAGTGAGAAGGGGTAAAATTTTTCCTAGCTTCATTTCTGTGATAATTATCTACATTTAGTTTTGCTTATTTATAAATTTATGCCATTTAAGATCTACATTAAAATCAACCTTAACTTCTAAATTATGAAATTGTGTGCCTTTGTATGGACATTCGTATGTAGCTTGGAATAAAAGCAATAAACATGAAGATGTTATGCATAAAACTTTGTCCAAGTCCGATGAACATATTAACAGTCTTCAAGACATGAACAAAAATAAAATGTGAAACACAAACAGCAGGCAAATCCCCTGAGGTATGGAAAATAACCTGAAGGTTCATTTCTGTTGAAATACTTGAGCTAATCTGGAACACTTCTCAACTGTAAATTTCTGTGCCAATCTCTCTTTCTCTCTAGTCAAGATAAATATTTATCAAGCTGAAGGGCGATATATCATGTAGTGTGAAACAAGACTTCTTTTTTTTTTTTTGCAACACCATAGTTTTCTTTATTTTTTTTTCAATACTTCACATTTATTTTAAACAAGACATTCTTACTGGTTTATTTTAAACCAGTAACAAGTCACAAAGTCCCACTGTTTAAACACTTCCTTCCATTATATACTATCGTAACTTTGAGAAGTAGTTTCATACATAGTCCCCAGGCCAGGGGCAGCGTCACATGGGAATT
>CM053743.1:54285840-54329926 GCA_028658305.1 Pachyuromys duprasi | reverse complement strand
TCACATTTATTTTAAACAAGACATTCTTACTGGTTTATTTTAAACCAGTAACAAGTCACAAAGTCCCACTGTTTAAACACTTCCTTCCATTATATACTATCGTAACTTTGAGAAGTAGTTTCATACATAGTCCCCAGGCCAGGGGCAGCGTCACATGGGAATTTGCTTCAAGTGTGAATTCTTGAGTCATATCACACATGAAACAAGACTTCTGTTGATGTCAGATTTGTTCTAACAACATGTTAGCTCTTTTAGACCCGGATCAAAAATTTTAGAACACTTCTAAGTGTTTTAATGTTAATTTTATCTGCTGGTGGACTGAATTATTACCTATAGAGACTAGGGAAATCAATAAGTTAATTATATAACAGTTCAGTAAATGCTATAGTATGACATTGACAAAAACATTGTAAAATTTACATCTTCATAGTAATACATTTTCTTAATGTTAAGTTACCAACATAGATTGCAATAATTATTAGAATTTTGTTTTTAAATACTTGGTAAAGTTCTAATAGAACTTCAGCCAATGTCATTCTCAGTTATTAATTATGAAAATATACCAATAGATTAAAAATATCAACTGATATCATCATTAGAACTTGAAGTTACTTCCTTTATAGGAAACACCAAAGAATGGAGTTAAGAAAGAGTTGAGGCTTCATAAGGTATTTCACTTGCAATATTTCCACATGTCAACTTACTCCTTTAAATTCTTACAGGTTTGTACTATTACACCAGCATAACTTTAATTTTGTATCATATTCAACAAACAACAACTTCTATAATTTAACAAAAGGCCTCTAATCTCATTCTTTTTAAAGCAAGAACTGTAATTTTTATTACAATTTATTCACTTTGTATCCCAGCTGTAGCTCCTTCCTTCATCCCTTCCCAACCCCACCCTCCCTCTTCTCCCATGCCCCTCCCCAAGTCCACTGATAGGGGAAGACCTCCTCCCCTTCCATCTGACTCTAGCCTGTCAGGTCTCATCAGGACTGACTACATTGTCTTCCTCTGTGGCCTGGTAAGGATGCTCCTCAGTGGGAGGTGATCAAAGAACCAGCCACTGAGTTCATGTCAGAGACAGCCCCTGTTCCCCTTACTGGGGTACCCACTTGGAGACTGAGTTGCCATGGCCTACATCTAAGCAGGAGTTCTAGGTTATATCCATGAATGGTCCTTGGTTGGAGTATCCATCTCAGAAAAGACCCCTGTGCCCAGAATTTTTGGTTCTGTTGCTCTCCTCGTGGAGCTCCTGTTCTCTCCAGGTCTAAATAATCTTATTTTTAATAGACCATCATGTTTAATAACTAATAATCATTTTCTTTAAATTTCATATGTGTGTACTATGTTACATTATTCCTTGTCTCCCTCCTATAATCCATCCAGTGCTCCTCTGTTCAGGGTTTTCTGCCAAATACATGGCTTTTTAAAAATTATTTTTGTTACCTATATTCACATAATTGAACAAATATATAAATAAAACCCCCTGAATTTAGTTAGCGTCACTCATATGTGTGGTGTTTCATAGCTCACCACTTGACACTGGATGACCAATTAAGGGTCTCATCTTTATACAGATCCTGTTATTCTAAGTATGACATAAAGAAATAAATGTTTAGTAGCCTATATAATTCCAGAGAAGAAAAGAAATGCTAATTGTAGAAGCTTGAGAAATGGCTCACAGATTAAAAGAAATTTCTGCTCTCCCAGATGATCCATGGTGGACTCTCTGCACCAATGTGGTGGCTCACAAGCATCTGTGACTACAGTTCCAGATGATCCAGCATCTTCTTCTGGGCTCTGTGGGCACCAGGCAGGCATGCAAGTAGTACACAGACATGCACACAGGCAAAGCATCCATACACAACAAATGAATTAAAACACTTTTAAATCACCTAAAATACTGAGGTAGAAGTGTGAGAATTCAGGAACAGCCTGATCTGTATATAGACACCCCTTTCCAAAAAATAAATAAAAGATATTTTGCTGTCTGAGTCATAACCTGATTCCCCTGTGGTATGGTTAGTTCAGCAATATATTTCAACAGTCTGTGTCCTCTATCTTTTAAACACCTATTAATTCTCATCACAATGTATGCAGTATGTCTATGCAAACTATGATAACAGACAACATGGGAAATGACTATACAAAGTATCTCCATATATACATCTCTGTTTCTGTGCCCAACTATAGCATTAATAGTGAAAAAAAAATCACATGATGCTGCCAACGGTCATCTAAAGAAACCTGGGTTTTCTTCATCTATGCTGGCTAGCACCTTCTCTCACAACTCTGGATGACTATCTTCAGATTTTTATCTTCTGAATAAAAAAAAACTGGGAAAAACATTGAGTGGGGAGGAATTGCTTAAGAGAGAGGACAGGAGGGAGATACAGAAACAGAGACAGAGATGGGGAGGCAAACACTGTCTCCTTTGATTGTCAGTGCTGGGAAGTCTAAACGTGTCAAATAAGTGGTGGATTCAGTACAGAAGAGTCAGCAGCCAGTTGAACCAACCAGACCAAGATGGTGCTGGGGGCTGGCATGATGCCTGTTGGTACATGTTACCACCGAGGGGCATGCAGATGTTTGTCATCTGTGCTGCAGCCTGAAGCAACACCAATGTCCGTAGGGCTGCCTCCAGGGTGGCCATGTTGATGTCTGTGGTCCAGGCAGCCTCTTGTGGGTCATGTGTGAGTCCATGGTCCTCCTTCAGCAGGGGGCAGCGTTCTCTGACTGTGCTGTCACCAGAAACCATGAGGAGGCCTGTGATCCATGCTCCCGTTGACCGTGAAGAGCAAGGAGGCTACTTTTGCTGTGATATCAACGACTGCAGAGGCACAGTCGAGAGGGAGGGACATAGGGCGGCTCCTGGGATAGCTGCCCCAGCAACCCCTCTCAAACATAACAGTCTAAACAGGAGCCTACCAAAGAGAACTCTTAGAAAGTGTGATGGAGACAGCCCCTGTTCCTTTTCCTGGAGAACCCATTTGGAGACTGAGCTGCCATGGGCTACATCTGAGCAGGGGTTCTAGGTTATCTCCATGAATGGTCCTTGGTTGGAGTATCAGTCTCAGAAAAGACCCTGAGCCCAGAAATTTTTGTTCTGTTGGTCTCCTTGTGGAGCTCCTGTCCTCTCCAGGTCTTTCTATCTCCACGTTCTTTCATAAGATTCCTTGCACTCTGCCCAAAGTTTGGCATCCACTTTAACACCCTGCTGGGTAGAGTCAGAGGCCCTCTGTGGTAAGCTTCAGTCTTCTTTGTTTTCACCTTCTTCCAATGTCTATCTGGTTTGCCTTTCTGAATGAGGATTGAACTCAGTGGCTGGCTCTTTGATCACCTTCCCCTCAGAGGTTGGGGGGGGGGGGTGCCTTACCAAGCCACAGAGGAAGACTATGAAAGACAGTCCTGATGAGACCTGAAAAGTTAGGGTAGGATGGAAGGGGAGGAGGTCCTCCCTTATCAGTGGACTGGGGAAGGGACATGGGAGGAGATGAGGGAGGGAGAGAGGATGGGATTGGGAGGGGATGAGGGTGGGGACTACAGCTGGGATACAAAGTGAAGAAATTGTAGTAAATAAAAATTATATTTTAAAAAAAGTGTGATGGAGATGCTAAAGAACAGTTCTCAACAGTTGATGGCTTCTGCCAGAGGTATGCAGAGGGAGGGACTCAGTTCCATTTAAAGGGCAGCCACTGAGAGTTTGACCATGACTATATACAGAACAAAAAGCAAACTTTTTTTCTTATTTTTGTTTTACCATTTTATGGGGCAGAAAGGTCACAAAGTGGGGAGTGGGAGGAGACAGACATAGAAAGACTGGGAAGAGATTATGACCAGGGTACATGATGTGGAGCTTCCAGAGAATCAATAAAAAATTTATGTAGGGAAAAAAACTCTGTCAAGTAAGCCAGCAAGCTAGAAACACATAAGTGTTAGTGTAGCAATCCTGCTTGAATTTTGACAAGCATGCCCGGCAAACCAGATATTCAGACTGGGTTTCTGTATTGCAGTCTTGAATTTATATTCAGTTAGTTGGAAGCACGGAGCCTTTCTTAGGATCAATAAATTGTCAACACTGTTCACTCACAGATTTCAGAAAACTGATCTGTTTAAATGTAGTTTCACTATAACTAATAGGAATCAGGCCAGTGAACCAAATAATAGAAGCAACACAGTATCCTTTATCATAAAAACATAGCACACCATACTCTTGCCCACATATTAATGTGTTCATCGACCAGGAGGAGAGATGCATTGCCTCAGCATTCAGGGGCTATTGGAGTTGACTGGGTGGGTGTCTATGGGATACACAGAGTCCCTTCTGTTATCACTGGTAAGATCTGAGCACGGTGTTTCCAGAATCTTGGCCTCTTACTTAAGCAGCTGAAATATAGATGGTAAAAGTGTAGGAAAATATTTTTTTGAAGAAAAATTATAGAACATATCATCATGCATTGTGAGAGAGTAGCTGACCACAGACAGGAAAATACTCAAAGGTCATGATTACTACTTGAGGATCTCTTTTATCAGAATCAAGAGAATGAAGGTTTGAACATAAATGTACTGAGTGTGGTTCCATTCCGACTGATTAGATGGATTAGATTATATAATCATTTTTATACTGCCCATCTGTCTGATTTTAATCATAAGAACTCTCAATTATGCATTTGCATAAAATAGTAAATAGGGGATTCTCTTCAACAATTTCTTAAGGATACAGTTTGTGCACAAACAAAATTCTTTCACACCAGATGAGATTTTCTTCCTCATAGCCAAAAGGAGAGAGGGTGCAATAAAATAAAATCTTACTTTGTTGTTAGAGAAGGATTCATTTATCCCATTGCTTAGAGAAGGATGTATATGTACCTTCATGTAATTAGGGACCTAGGGTGGCTAGGTGCATATCGTCCAGATTTGTGTGTAGAGTATGTGGAGATGACAGTTATCTGTGTGCCAAGTGTGTTAGAACTAGAAGGACTGGATATTGCCTAAAGCAAACGGAGCCTGCCTGACTTTTTCAGGTTCTTTGACATACAGGTTTTTGCAAATTAAAAATTACTAAATGAACTCAGGAGAAGGCTCAAGAATAATTTCATTAGAGTTTAAGAGGAAAAAAGATAGAGGAGACAAAGATCTTGGCTGCCAAGATGAATTTGAAGAGGGAAAATGATGAAATTTTGTTCTCTGAGCCAGATGGGGAAAGAGCAGATAAGACAGCACTGGAACTGAGCAACAGCATGGCATGACAGTAGAGATGGCCTCCGTAAAGCGCGAGATCCCCAGAATGCCAGGGAACGCAAACGTTCGGTCTGTGTCCAAAAATGAGAAATAGGAAAAAGACTTTCAAGGGAAAGAAACAAATTAAAACAAGGTATGCCTTCACTCAGAAAACGGACAGGCTTAGCAGTTGTGTGACAAACTTTTCCTGGAGAGACACACCACACACTTCTGCTCACCCTAGATAGGGAAACCACAGCATACCAAAGTTCCCCACTCCAGTGAACACTACAAATGACCGCCACAATGAGCACTATGACTAACCATCACAGTGAATACTACAACTGACTCATCAATGGCCACCACAATGACCTAATTATGACTGGCTATTACAGTTAGCACTGTAGCTGAATATCCCAATGACCAACACACTAACAACTACAACTAACCATCACAGTGGACACTGCAACCAGACACATTAGTGAGCAGCAGAGTGACTACAATGACTGATCATCACAATGAGTACTACAAATTACTGAGTCAATGACACCGCAGTGACCACTATGACTATGATTACAGTGAACACTAACTGAACATGCCAATGATCACCAGACTCGCTACTGTGGCTGACTTCACAGCGCACACTACAACTGACCACTACAATGACAACTATGGCTGACCACATCAATGACAAACACAGTGACCAATAAAATTTCTCTCGTTTTCTCATGTGTCTTCAGATGTACCATAGTGTTCTTTTAGCATTCAGATTTCAGGTTCTCCTTTGGAGGCTAGAAAACAATATTTCCTAATGGCTCCTTAGACAAGGGGATACACGCTACCTGTATCAGAAATTATCCGATATCCCAGGCATGAATGTTTCATTTTAGTTCAGAAAGCTGACATAGATGGGTTTTTTCCCATAGACTGCCTGGGAAGCCACTAACTTCAGGTTGGTTTTTATTGCATTTCCTCCTGCTTGTTACACCCTCACACAGGGATTTCTGGACCTACAGTTTTTCATGTGACTAAAATTCAACTTTAATACCCCTCTTCTACTACTTAGAGGTTGGGATGATGAAAGTTTAGAAATTCTACACAGATGATTGAATTCATCATTGTAGATGAATTTTGAATCTATGAAGGTGTTCAGTCTGACCTACTGTGTGATCATTTAATAGCTTCGCATCACTCAGTAACTACAAGGATATTTTTAGAAGCTCTCTTTCATGTACCTAGGACAAATACCAACACACTGAGCAGGTTCTCCATCCATGCACTTACAGCTGAAGCACAGGAAATGACAAGAGGCTGTAGAAGATACCTCTATAAGTGGATAACTTAACTGCCAGCTTAGGTGACTTATGAGTGAGGGCAGGACAATGAATGATGTGAATGAACTTTAGGATTAAGAATTGTTGTTTGGGGTGGGTAGAAAAATGTGAGAGTGTAGGCAGGGAAACCCTATAAGCTCTGTTACAATATTTAAGGTAAACTGAAAATGTACAGTGAGAAGAGTCACAAAGCTATAAACAGTTGATTCTAAGAACCAACCAAGGACCATGTATGGATATAACCTAGAACCTCTGCTTGAATGTAGCAAATGGTAGTTCAATATCCAAGTGGGTACCCTAGTAAGGGGAACAGGGACTATTTCTGTCATGAACTCAATGGCTGGCTCTTTGACACCCCCCCCCCCCGAGAGAGGAGCAGCCTTGCTAGGCCACAGAAGAGGACATTGCAGCCAATCCTGAAGAGACCTGATAAGCTAGAGTTAGATGGAAGGGGAGGAGGTCCTCCCCTATCAGTGGATTTAGAAAGGAGCAGGGAGGAGATGAGGGAGGGTTGGGGGGGATAGGGAGGGAATGCGGGAGGGGGCTACGGCTGGGATACAAAGTACATAACCTGTGATTAATATAAAATAAAAAAGTTAAAAAAAAAAGAAATGACATCAGATACAGCAAGCCCCTGTGCAGAGCTTACACAGTCCTTAGATATAGCTATAAGAGAAGAGATTCATATGTGTTGCCTGTTTAATAATCTTTGCTTTATCATGTAGTCACTATTGTCATCTCTGCTTGGATGAGGAAAGTAGGTTTTATTTATGTCAAAATGATTGTATTACTAGTATATATTATTTCTACAATCCAACTTGTTTTATTGTGACATTTTCATATTATATGAAAGTATCCTGAGTTCCTGGGGAAGACTAATTCTCCCTCTTTTAGCTGTCATTAGTAGCCTGTAGCTCTTTAACTAGGGGTGGGTCTTACGTTATTTCCCCCACTGCTCACAGAAGCTGGTGTTATTGCTATCTAAGTCTTGTTTAGGGAACCACATTGTTGAGATTTCATGAATGCTGCTTCTCGTTCATATGTAGAAGACACAGCAGATGTCTTCCAGCTCCTACGGTGTTTCTGGCCCTCCACTCTGGTGTCCTCCGAGCCTTGGACGTAGGAGTTTTGTTATATTTATCAGTTGGCTTCCTCTGCATTTTGACTAGTTGTGTATTTCTGTTATCATCCATCTGCTGTGAGGGGTAAGATGTCACCCTTCCCTATGGTTATAAAGATAAGAGTTTAGACTGGAGTTAGAAATTATACTGATTTAGGAAAGACACTGCTATCTTTATACTGATTTAGGAAAGAGACAGCTGTCTTTCTTTTAAAATACAGATTCTTTTATTAGAAAAAAAATGCAACACTTGTCTTTCTGAGTCTGATTTGGCTTTACCTAACATGGTCTTTTCAGTTCTAACTAGTTACCTACAAATGACATAATTTTGTGTTTTTGTGTCTGAATACTATTTCACCTTGTACACATATATTTATGTACATATGTATGTGTGTATGTGTGTATGGTTGGAGGAGGTGTATCACTGGTCATGAACTTTGAGGTTTCAAAACGCACATAATCCCCACTTAATCTCTCTCCTCCCCTACTCCCTCATATTTATGGATCAGGCATAAACTCTCAGTAACTCCTGCTTCACTAAGCCTGCAGCCAAGTTCCCTACCCTGACGGTCATAGACCTTAACCCTCAGGAACTGTAAGCAAGCTCCCAATAAAGGCTAATAGAAGTTGCGTTGGTTATGGTAGGTTATCACGACAATAGAAAGGTACCTAAGACATCTTAAGAAGTTGGAAGAAGAGTGTTAAGATAGTAAGACTTGGAAGCCTGCTTGGTATAAAAATAAGATGGGGTAGGGTTAGTAGAAGGCAGAAGAGGACTGTTACGTTTAACCCCAGATGTCTGGGTTTTCGGGTAAAAGTAAACACTATGTGTAGCTCTCTATAAGCTGGGTTCTTGAAACAAAGGAACGTTTAACCTTGCAGTCTATGTCTTTTGGTAACTGACACTGTATGTTAGCTCTATTATCTTAATTTATTTTTTGTTGGTTTTTTCTTTTATTTTTTCAATTCATGGTTATTTGATTTTATTTTTTCACATTTTTATTTCAATATTACATTATTATTATTATTTATTACAATTTATTCACTTTGTATCCCAGCTATGGCCCCCTCCCTCATCTCCTCCCATTCCACCCTCCCTCCCTCTTCTCCTCCTATGCCCCTCCCCTAGTCCACTGGTAGGGGAGGTCCTCCTCCCCTTCTATCTGACCCTAGCCTATCAGGTCTCATCAGGACTAGCTGCATTGACTTCTGTGGCCTGGCAAGGCTGAACCCCTAGGGGGTGAGGGGAGTGATTAGAGAGCCTGCCTCTGAGTTAATGCCAGAGACAGCTGCTGCTTCCCTTACTAGGAAACCTACTTGGAGACTGAGTCTATGGGCTACATCTGAGCAGGAGTTTTAGGTCCTCTCTATGCATGGTCCTTGGTTGGGGTATTATTCTCTGCAGGATCCCCAGGGCCCAGTATTTTTGGCTCTGTTAGTCACCTTTTTCAGCTCCTGTCTCCTCCTGGTCTTTCTATCTCCCCTTTATTTCATAAAATTCCATGCCTTCTGCCCAAAGTTTGGCTATGAGTCTCGGCCTCTGCTTAGAAACCTCTTCGATCAGTAGAGTCTTTCAGAGGCCCTCTATGGTAGGCTCCTGTCCTGTTTCCTGTCTTCTGTTTCTAATGTCTATCGCGTTTACCCTTCTGAATGAGAACTGAGCATCTTCCCTAGGGTCTTCCTTGTTGTTTTGCTTCTTTAGGACTATAGATTTTAGTATGTTTATCCTGTATTATATGGCTAATATCCACTTATAAGTGGATATATCTCATATGTGTCTTTCTTCTTCTGGGATATCTCACTCAGGATGATCTTTTCTAGTTCATACCATTTGCCTTTAAATTTCATGATTTCCTTGTTTTTAATATATTATCTTAATTTCATTCTGGTTTTTTCCCTACAATTGTAAAGTTCAGTCACATTTAAGGAAATCAGCCCACTCTATTTGTAAGCACATCTCCTCCTGATTTATCAGATTCTATGGGTCAGCTATTCTAGTTAATGATCTCCAAATAAAATTTATTCAGTTTCAATTTTTTTTATTTTTTGAGATTATACTATTATTTTTACTTCCCCTCCCCCTCTGATGTAAGAAAAGCAACTGAATTCTGTGGCCAGTTCATTGGAGATACATTAAAGCATACTCAAATAACATGAAAATAATCACAAGCAAACATTGAAAGTACTGTGATAATTTAAATAAAACCAATAAGAACTCAGATGCTTTATTCCACTTGGCCTGATATAGCAACATACAGTGGGTTTGCTTGCTCACAGATAAAACAAATTTGCTTCTCAGTCTGAAAGCTGGAAGAGAAAATCAAGACGCTGAAAGATGAACCCTAACCCAGTTTAAAGGCCAATTTCCTGGCTGTATCCTCTTACCTCTTTACATAGAGGAAGTAGTAAACAAACTACACGGAGCTAATTTGGTGAGACTAATTATACTAACTATGTATTAACTAACAAAGATTCTGCCTGCATGAGTTTAAAATGCCTCACAAAATACTTATTATCTCGCAAAGCCATGATAGAAGATTGAAGACTTCAGCATATGAAAAATAATAGTATAACAAGATGTATATAAAATACCCTAAAGAAACCAGCGTCACTGAGTAGACAAGACTGACTGCATCTTGAGCAATTCCATGATTATTTATATTAATGAAAATAAAGTGAAGTATCCATTCTACAGGTAAAGATCCAAAAAGAAAGTCCAGTGAGCATCATTTACAGTCATTCAGAGACTTGTGTGTATTATGGACTCATTGACAAGATGTGTGCAGAAAACTCCCTGTTCTGATTCAAATGACTAAAAATCTCTCATGACTATAATTAGTGTTCTAATGATGGATTTGCCTCTGGAATAAAATTTTTCACATTTACCAACTTTAATAAATAACTAGTTTATAGTATTATGATAGAGCATAATTTCAATTCCTTTCAGAAAGAAAGCTCCCAATATAGATAGATGAGAGATGTCTCCCCCTCAGTCCATAGATACAGAAACATGAAGAGTTGCTACTAAATTACTGTAGCACAAAATTGGAGTGCTGAAATGATACCAGTAGGCCCAGGTGATAGTTTTTGCTGCATGGAAAATAGTTACCTGGAGTGGTTATATCTGCTAGTTTTATATTTACTAAACTTCTCAAGGAAGAGGAAGACCTCAGTTCTGTACTTCTTCATCCTGACGGAGATCTATACAGGATACTCCATTCATGATTGAGACCACCAAGCTTGTTTCCATGATAAAGTAAAACATGAAGAGGACCATGGTTCCTAGAGACAGAAACATTCTTGTCCAGAAAACTCTGCTTCCATTAAGTCAGCCTTGATGGAAAGAAGCTTTGCCACTAGAAAGAACTGCATTTTTCTGTATCTCTTAGATCTGGGAGTTAGGCTGCCCTTTCTCTCATCCTTAAAGCTGGGTTCACCAGACTGAACCATCCAATGTCTTGATTTTATCTTCCAGTTTCCAGACAGTGAGGAAGAAATTTGTTTTGCTTATGAAATATACAATGCAAACAAATCCTATGTCCATTGCTACATCACGCTGAACAGAATAAGGCATCTGAGTTCTTACTATTTAAAATATCACAGTGACTAAAGGACCAGCCTGCCCCCATCTTAAGGTTAGAAGTCATCTTGTTACAAGGTCTAAATAATTTAATTCCTGCTTTGACGTGAAAAGAAAAAAAAAGGGGGGTTGACCATGTTGTAACCGATTTTCAGAAACTGACATGTTCCACAGTCTATATGCTCTGTCCATAGCCTGATCTCTACACCATGATAAAAGGTTCTGCCTAATAATTATGAAATGTTCAAACAAATTCCTTTGTGACCGAAACAAAACAAAACCGAAACCAAAATCCCCCAACCCTTGGAAACCTCCTAGTCTTGTGATTTTTTTTAATATTTATTAATTACACTTTATCCACTTTGTATCCCCCCTGTAGCTCCCTCCCTCCTCCCCTACCAATCCCTCCCTTCCTCCCCTTTCTCCACACATGCCCCTCCCCAAGTTCACTGATAAGGGAAGTCTTTTTTTCCTTCCTTTTGATCCTAGTCTATTAGGTCTCATCAGGAGTGGCTGCATTGTCTTCCTCTGTGGCCTGGTAAGGCTGCTCGCCCCTCAGGGGAAGGTGATCAAAGAACAAGCCAATCAATTCATGTCAGAGCCAGTGCCTGTTACCATTACTATGGAACCCACTTGGGCACTGAACTGCCATGGACTACATCTGTGCAGGAGTTCTAGGTTATCTCCATGCTACTTGGTTGGAGTATCAGTCTCAGGAAAGACCCCTGTGCTCAGATTTTTGGTTCTCATGCTCTCCTTGTGAAGCTCCTTTCCCCTCCAGGTCTTATAATTTCCCACTTCTTTCATAAGATTCCCTGCACTCTGCCCAAAGGTGAGACATAAGTCTCAACATCTGCTTTGATACCCTGCAGGGTAGAGCCCTTCAGGGGCCCTCTGTAGCAGGCTCCTCTGTTCTCTGTTTTCTCCTTTTCTGATATCCATCCCCTTTGCCTTTCTGAATGGGGATTGAGCATTTTAGCCAGAGTTCTCCTTCTTGATTAGTTTCTTTAGGTATACAGATTTTAGTATGTTTATCCTCTATTATATGTCTAATATCCACTTATGAGTGAGTATATACCTTATGTGTCTTTCTGCTTCTGGGATACCTCACTCAGGACGATCTTTTCTAGTTCCCACCATTTACCTGCAAATTTCATGATTTCCTTGTTTTTAATTGCTTAGTAGTATTCCATTGTGAAGATGTACCACAATTTCTGTATCCATTCCTCAGTGGAGGAGCATCTGAATTGTTCCCACTTCTGGCTATTACAAATAAAGCTGCCTTGAACATGGTTGAGCAAATGTCCTTATTGTGTACTTGAGCATTTTTTGGGTATATGCCTAGGAGTGGTATAGCTGGATCTTGAAGAGGCACTATTCCTAATTGTCTGAGGAAGAGCCATATCAATTTCCAGAGTGGTTGTACAAGTTTTTATTTCCACCAGCAGTGGAGGAGGGTTCCTTTTTCCCCACAGCCTCTCCAGCATATGTTGTCACTTGAGTTATTCATCTTTGCCATTCTGATGGATGTAAGGTGAAATCTCAGGGTCTTTTTGATTTGCGTTTCCCTGGTAACTAAGGACACTGAGCATTTCCTTAAGTGTTTTTCTGCCACTCAATATTCCTCTACCAAGAAATCTCTTTTTAGCTCTGTACCCCATTTTTAAATTGGATTACTTGATTTGTTGCTGTTTAATTATTTGAGTTCTTTATATAAACTGGATATTAGCCCTCTGTCAGGTATAAGGTTGGTGAAGATCCTTTCCCAATCTATAGGTAGTCATTTTGTTCTGATGACAGTGTCCTTTGCTTTACAGAAGCTTTTCACTTTCATGAGGAATTTCATGGAGTTTCAGTTCCATTTATTGGTTGTTGTTCTTAGAGCCTGTGCTGTTGGTGTTCTGTTCAGGAAGTTGTCTCCTGTGCCAATGAGTTCAAGGCTCTTCCCCACTTTTTCTTCTAACAGGTTTAGTGTGTCTAATTTTATATTGAGGTCTTTGATCCACTTGGACTTTAGTTTTGTGCAGGGTGATAAGTATGGATCTATTTACATTTTTCTATATATAGACATCCAGTTAGACCAACATCATTTGCTGAAGATGCTGTCTTTTTTCCACTGGATGGTTTTTGGCATCTTTGTCAATGATCAGGTGTCTGTAAGTGTGTGAGTTTATTTCAGGGTCTTCTATTCAATTCCATTGACCCACCAGTCTGTTTCTATGCCAGTACCATGCAATTTTTATTACTGTTGCTCTATAGTACAGCTTGAGATCAGGGATGGAGATACCTCTGGAAGATCTATTACTGTAAAGGATTGTTTTGGCAATTCTGGGTTTCCTGTTATTCCATATGAAGTTGAGAGTTTTTCTTTCAAGTTCTGTAAAGAATTGTGTTAGTATTTTGATGGGAATTGCATTGAATCTGTAGATTGCTTTTGGTAAGATGGTCATTTTTACTATGTTAATCCTGGCGAGCCATGAACATGGGAGATCTTTTCATTTTCTGATATCTTCTTCTAATTCTTTCTTTAAAGACTGGAAATTTTTTTCATACAAGTCTTTGACTTGCTTGGTTAGGGTCATACCAAGGTACTTTATGTCCTTTGTGGCTATTGTGAGGGGAGTTGTTTCCCTAATTTCTTTCTCGGCCCTTTTGTCTTTTCTGATTTTTTTTTGAGTTAATTTTGTATCCGGCCACTTTTCTGAAGGTGTTTATCAGCTTTAGGAGCTCTCTGGTATAATTTTTGGGGTCATTCAGGTATACTATCATGTCATCTACAAATAATGATACTTTGACTTCTTCCTTTCCAATTTGAATCTCCTTGATCTCCTTTAATTGTCTTATTGCTCTAGCTAAGACTTCAAGAACTATGATGAAGAGATATGGAGAGAGTGGGCAGCCTTGCCTTGTCCCTGATTTCAGTGGAATTGATTTAAGTTTCTCTCTCTGATGGTGGATCACATTGATGGATTTCTGTATATTGAACCACCCCTGCATACCTGGGATAAAGCCTACTTGGTCATAGTGGATGATATCTTTGATGTGTTCTTGGATTGGTTTTGCAAGTATTTTGTTGAGCATTTTTGCATCAATGTTCATAAGGGAGATTGGCCTTAAATTCTCTTTCTTTGCTGGGTCTTTGTGAGGTTTGTGTACCAAGGTGACTGTGGCTTCATACAATGAGTTTGGTAGTGTTACTTCTGTTTCCATTTTGTGAAATAGTTTGAAGAGAAGTGGAGTTAGCTCT
The DNA here is from genome assembly GCA_028658305.1 of Pachyuromys duprasi. Classification (NCBI taxonomy): domain Eukaryota; kingdom Metazoa; phylum Chordata; class Mammalia; order Rodentia; family Muridae; genus Pachyuromys; species Pachyuromys duprasi. Next base: position 54,315,419 of record CM053743.1, on the reverse strand, counting down.
TCCTTGAAGGTCTGGTAGAATTCTCCGCTGAAACCATCTGGTACTGGGCTCTTTTTGGATGTGAGACTTTTGATAATGGCCTCTATTTCTAGGGGATATAGGACTATTTAATTGATTTACCTGGTCTTGATTCAGCTTTGGCAAATGGAACTGATCAAAAAATGTCCATTTCATTTAGATTTTCCAATTTTGTGGCATATAGGCTTTTGAAGTAAGATCTAGTGATTGTTTGGATTTCTTCAATGTCTGTTGTTATGTCCCCCTTTTCATTTCTGACTTTGTTGATTTGGATAGTGTCTCTTTGCCTTTTAGTTAGTTTGGCTAAGGGTTTGTCTATCTTGTTGATTTTCTCAAAGGACCAGCTCTTGGTTTCATTGATTCTTTGAATTATTTATTTGTTCTAATTTATTGATTTCAGCCCTGAGTTTGATTATTTCCAGCCGTCTACTCCTCTTTGGTATGTCTGCTTCTTTTTTTGCTAGAGCTTTTAGGTGAGCCATTAAGTTGCTTGCATGAGATGTTTCAAATTTCTTCTTGAAGGCACCTAGTGCTATGAACTTTTCTCCTAGCACTGCTTTCATCATGACCCATAAGTTTGGGTATGTTGTGCCTTCATTTTCATTGAATTCTAGGAATACTTTAATTTCTTTCTTTATTTCTTTACTGATCCAGCTGTCATTGAGTACCAACTTGTTCAGTTTCCATGTGTGTGTAGGCTTCTTGTTATTTCTGTTGTTGTTGCGGTCCAGTGTCAGTCCATGGTGGTTAGATAGGATACATGGGATTATTTCAATCTTTTTGTATCTGTTGAGACTTTTTTTTGTGACCAATTATATGTTCTAATTTGGAGAAGGTTCCACGTGGTGCTGAGAAGAAGGTAAATTCTTTTGTGTTTGGGTGAAAGGTTCTGTAGATGTCTGTTAGATCCATTTGATTCATGACCTCTGTTAGAGTCTGTTTAATTTCTGTTTTGTTGATCTGTCTTTTGTTGAGAGTGGAGTGTTGAAGTCTCCCACTATTAATGTGTATGGATCTATGTGTGGTTTCAGTTTTATTAATGTTTCTTTTACAAATGTGGGTGCTTTTGTATTTGGGGCATAGATGTCCAGAATTGTGGTGTCTTCTTGGTGGAATTCTCCTTTGATGAATATGAAATGACCTTCCCCATTTCTTTTGATTAATTTTGGTTGAAAAATCTATTTTATTAGATATTAGAATGGCTACTCCTGCTTGCTTCTTGGGTCCATTTGCATGGAAAACCATCTCCCAGCCTTTTACTCTCAGGTAATGTCTATCTTTGTGACTTAGGTGTGTTTCTTATATGCAAAAGATCGTTGGGTCTTGTTTACATATCCATTTTGTTAGTCTGTATCTTTTTATTAGAGAATTGAATCCATTGATGTTCAGGGAGATTAATGACCAGGGGCTATTAGATGCTTTGATTTTGCTTTTGACTCTGGTAGTGTGTTTGTGTGTTTGGCTACTTTTAGTTTTACTGTGGTGAGGTTATTTTTTTTTCTTGTGTTTTCCTGAATGTAGTTAGATTTCCTGGGTTCTGTTTTCCGTTCTAGTATCTTCTGTAATGCTGGATTTGTAGTAGGTATTGTTTGAATTTGTTTTTGTCATTGAATATCTTGCTTTCTCCATCTATGAGGACTGAGAGTTTTGCTCAGTATATTAGCCTGGGTTGGCATCTGTGTTCTCTTAGGGTCTGCATTATATCCATCCTGGCCCTTCTTGCTTTCATAGTCTCTGTTGAGAAGTCAAGTGTGATTCTGATGGGTTTGCCATTATATGTTATTTGGCCTTTTTCCCTCGCAGCTTTTAGTAATTTTTCTTTGTTCTGTATATTTATTATTTTGATTATTATGTGGTGGAAGGATTTTCTTTTCTGGTCTAATTTATTAGGTGTTCTGTAGGCCTCTTGTATTCTTATAGGCCTCTCCTTTAAGTTGGGGAAATTTTCTTCTATGATTTTGTTGAAGATATTTTCTGGGCCTTGGAGGAGGGAACTTCTTTTTCCTCTATTCCTATTGTTCTTAGGTTTTGTCTTTTCATATTGTCTTGGATTTCTTGGATGGTCTGTGTCAGGAATTTTTTGGATTTAACATTTTATTTGATGGATACATCAATTTCGTCCATTGTATCTTCTATACCTGAGATTCTTTCTTCCATCGCTTGTCTGTTGGTTATGCTTACCTCTGTAGTTCCTGTTTTCTTGCCTAAATTCTTCCTCTCCATGATTTCCTCCATTTGTGTTTTCTTTAATTTTTTCAATTCTATCTTCAGATCTTGCGTTTTTTTGATGATTTCCTTCACCTGTGTGATTGTATTTTCCTGTTTTTCCTTCAATTCCTTGCCCTGTTTGTTTGAACATTCCACTGTTTCTTTTATTTCTTTCAGTGATTTAATTATTTCCTCTCTGAAGGCTACAAACTGTTTGGCTGCATCTTCCCATATTTCTTCACAGATGGCCATAATCTCTTTGATTTTATCTTCCTCTAATTCTTTATGTATTTTATTTGTTTCCTCTATTATCCTCTTCATCATCATAGATGTAAGGTCATCTTCTTGACTTTCATTTATGCTGGGGTATCCAGGGCTGCTCGCCCCTGAATGACTGGATTCTGGAGATGCCATATTGCTTTGTCTTTTGTTGGTTGAGCTTTTACATTGGCCTCTATTCATTGGGCTATTTTAGGTGTTGGCTGTTAGTTTCTGGTGCTTCTTGGAATCCTGGGGTGGGGAGAATACTCTTTGTAGGAAGATGATTTTTCCTGAAGGGGCCTCCTCCGATTTTGGGGTATGGTCACTGAATGGCCGGTGTTTCTCAGGAACTGCCACTGCTCACCTCAGGCGCATAGATCTGAGTGGTAGCTGTGGTCTCTGTAAGTCAGGGGGGCTCTCCTCTCACACATAGAAGTCCTGGAGACAGCTGCCCTGCTGCTGGTTTCTTGCTCTGAATTTAGTGAGCTGCTGCTGCTGTTACACTGTTTTCCAGGCACAGCCCTCTTGAAGAACCTGCTGATTCCCTAGCTGTGGAGTTTTCTCCCAACAGGGAAACTCAGTCTCTTGTGCCTTGGAGCCCACAGTTCTGTCTGGGATGGTGAGTTGGGTGTGCAGCAGGTCTCTGGGCTGGCAGCTGAGTGCTCAACTCTGGACTGGAGGTTGAAGACCCCACTCTGGGCTGGAGGCTGTGCATCCACTGGTCCCCAGGACCTTTTCCAGGGACTGACTGGGTGACTTGAGGTCGGTCCTGATTGATTTCCACACCATAGGATTTCCTTTCATCTGGGAATCACAATCACTGGTGTTTTAGGTCCCAGAATTCAGTCTTCTGGTCGCTCTGCCAACACTGCTGTCCTGCTCCTCAGAAACAGTGTCTTCCCAGCACCGCCATCTTGGATCTCAAAAATCTCTTGCAGCTTTTTTGAAGCTATATAAACCCCTGTGTTGATTGCTGTTGTCACAAACCTCACTTTAGGGAGACAGCCTTTGACAAGACCTTTGTGATTATTTTGATCCAATCAGGAAACTGGAGGTTGTAGTTGCCATAACTGGTGACTGGCCAGAACTCTAGTTTTAGCATCAACTGATATGAGTTAAGAATCTGAATTATCATGGAGAAAGGGGAACCCTCCTCCATTGCTGGTGGGAATGTAAACTTGTACAACCACTTTGGAAATCAATCTGGTGCTTTCTCAGACAATTAGGAATAGTGCTACCTCAAGATCCAGCTGTGCCACTCAAAATATGCTCAGTACACAACAAGGACATTTGTTCAACCATGTTCATAGTAGCTTTATTTGTAATAGCCAGAAGCTGGAAACAACCCAGATATTGTTACAGAAATTGTGGTATATTTACACAAAGGAATATTATTCAGCAATTAAAAACAAGGAAATCATGAAATTTGCAGAAAAACGGTGGGATCTAGAAAAGATCATCCTGAATGAGGTATCTCAGAAGCAAAGACTCACCTGATATATACTCATTTATAAGTGGATACCAGACCCATAAGATAGGATAAACATTCTAAAATCTGTATACCTAAAGAAGCTAAGCAAGAAGGAATTCCCTGGGTAAGATGATCAATCCTCACTTAGAAAGACAAATGGGATAGACATTGGAAGTAGGAGAAAACAAGAAACAGGACAGGAGCCTACCATAGAGGGCCCCTGAAAGACTCTGCTAGTAGTGTATCAAAGCAGATATACAGACTCATAACCAAACCTTCAGCAGAGTGCAGGGAATCAAATGAAAGAAGGGGGAGTTAGTAAGACCTGGAGAGGACAGAAGCTCCACAAGGACTAAATATATCTGGGCACAGGGGTCTTTTCTGAGACTGATTCTCCAACCAAAGACCATGCATGGATATAACCTACAATCCCTGCTCAGATGTAGCCTATGGCAGCTCAGTCTCCAAGTGGGTACCCTAGTAAAGGGAAGAGGAACTGTCTCTGACATGAACTCAGTGGCTGGCTCTTTGACCTCCCCACCCGTTGTGGAAGGAGCAGCCTAGCTAGGCCACAGAGGAGGACATTGCAGCCAGTCCTGATGAGACTTGATAAGCTAAGGTCAGATGGAAAAGGAAGAGGACCTCCCCTATCAGTGGACTTAGAGAAGGGCAAGGAGGAGATGAGGGACAGAGGGTGGGAATTGGCTACAACTGGGATACAAAGTAAAAAAGCTGTAATTAATATTTAAAAGATAACAAAAAAGTCTGAATTAACAAGTTCTGAATTTCGGAAATCTCTCCAGGTTGACGTTTGTTTCTCACATACTCATTTGTATGTGTCACTGTTTTCATAGTCTTGTGATTCTAAAGACTAGGAAAAGATAGACAGCTCAGCAGTCAAAATGTACAAGTTATGATGAACAAGCAAAGATAAGAAAATAGTCTGCCAAATATTAGAAATCACACCAGTTGGACTCTTTCTTCCCTTTTCTATCCAAAATCTTTTCTAAAGAACAATATCAACACCACAATGAAACTTGTTAAATGGCCAAAGCTTAGTAGCCACCCTAAACTTCTGAGTCAGAAATAGCACAGGGACCATATCCCAGGTGGTCATGTGTTCAATGAAGTATGAGAAGTACAGTGCATTCTTCCATGTCTTCTCACATTCATTTCCTCCAGTTCTCTGCCATAAGGCACCTATACAGACACAAGCAATCAACTTTCAATTAAGAAACAATTATCACTGAAAGAGAATTCAACCTCCACACCTACAGTACATTTTTAATGGGGTACCTGGAAGTCATTTAGATATACTAGTGCAATCTCAACAATATGTTTGTATAAACAAAAACCTGGGAAATGAACATACCAGTCAATTTGCCTATGCGGATGAGAGAAAGTTCACAAAACCCCACCCCTGGATTAAGAACTACAACAACAAAAAAAATAGCTGCTGACAGATGGGGAATGGTTTTCTTCAGGAACGAGCTCCCCCAAAATAAATTATCAATCTCAGTGGCCATCTGTAAACACATGAACGTATGAGCAACACTGAATGAAATGGACTCAGTAGGTTATTTGTGTGTGTGTGTGAGTGTGTGTGTCTATGTGTGTGCATGTGTGTGTGTGTGCTCGTGTGCATGGGAGAACTTAGAGGAGATCAAAAAATAATGTAAATACAGTACTTTTATGAAAAATTCTCCAGATGGCATAAAATCCTATGGTTTAACATGAAGTTCCAAAATGCATCTAGCTGAGATCCACGATGGTGGCGTTGACCACGAAGGGTATCTGAACAGCAGCTCAGCAGTGAGAACAGTGTGACTGGCAGGCCATACTGTGGACCCCAAAACCCCGACTCTGTGTTTCTCAGGTGAGAGGAGAATCCACTGGGATACTTGAAGGTCCATCTTCAGGCCACCTGGTTACCCAGAAAAATTCCCGGGCTCCTGCCTGGCTCTGCCCCAGCCCTAGGCTACTCCCAATCCCACCATCTGCTGATACTTTCCTGAGACCAGTGGCAGCTCTCAGGGCTCTGACCCTGCAGCCCTAGGCCACTCCCCCAATCCTACCATCTGTGAATATATTCCTAGGACCACCACCACCACCACCAGCAGCAGCAGCAGCAGCAGCAGCACAGGCCGCAGGCCGATGGGGGGAGGCTCTTACCCTGCAGCATTAGACCACTCTCCCATGCCCACCAGGACAGCTCCCTAGGCTCTGACCCCGTAGTCCTAGGCCACCCATCAGAACCCACCAACAGTGGAGACTTTCCTGGGACCTGCAGAATGCACGCAGGGCTCCTGCCCTACAGCCTTAGACCACCAGCCCGCCCAAACACACTATCTGTGGATACCTTCTGGGATAGGCAGCAATGGGGCACGCACTGTTCTCACCCAGCAGCCTTAGGCCACCCACAGCCCAATCCCACTTTCTGTGGATATCTTCCTGGGACCAGAGCAAGACAGCTCTGACCTTGGGTGCCCACTCTCACAGGACACCTTCTGGGTACTAGAGGCTCCTGTTTCCAAACCTGGGAAAGCACACTCAGCATCCTGTGGACACTTCCTGGTCACAGCGGCTAGTAGCGCTCACTCTCACCGCCCAGGAGAGGAGATGCATTCTGGTCTGTGGAGGAGGTGCAGCTCCATTCTGCCTATCCCCTTCCTGCCTGGTTTACCCAGGTCAGAATCAGCCAGCACAGCAAAGACAGGGAACACAGCGGAGCTAGGCTTGGGACCCAGGTTCCATTCCCCACCCTTAAGGGAAACCTGCGGGGCGCTGGAGCAGCTCTAGGCTTGGAGAGCTTTCTGCCTGCTCCCCAGCAGCTTAACCCACCTGGATCAGAAACAACACTGCCAGCACAGCCAGTACACCCAGAAGAGCTGGCCAGGCCTGGGACCCAAATCCCATCCCCCACCTTCTTAAGGAAGCCTGTGGGGCACTGGGGCAGCTCTAGATCCGGAGATCTTTGGACCTGTGCCCCAGCTATCCGGGTCACCAACAGTGAGCCAGCAGAGACAGTGACTCCAGGGGAGACTACTCAAGACTCCAGAGACAGGTGGATCCAGTCGGCAGAACAGGATCCAAGAATACTCAGTCAAGACTACAGAAAACCAGATGGCTAGAGGCTGGTGCAAGAATACAGGCAACAAAAACCAGAACATGATCGCTTCACCAGAATCTCCAAAAATCAACAGATACTCTATTGCAACTGAAATACAGGAAAATGATCTTAAATCTATAATTATGCAGTTATTCGAGGAACATAAAGAGGAAATGAGAAAAAAATATAGAGGCCATCAGGGACAGACAGATGACACATTCAGACAGATGACAGAAAGGGTGCAAGATATGAAAACAATTAGAATCAATAAAGAAGACACAAACAGAGAAAACACTATCGTTGGAGAACTTAGAGAAGAGATCAGGAACCACAAGGTAAGCATCACTAACAGACTACAAAAGATGGAAGAGAGAATCTCAGGAGCTGAAGATACAATTGCAGAAATTGATACATCTCTCAAAGAAAAACTAAAATGGGAAAAGTTACAAATAGAAAACATCCAAGAAATCAAGGACACCATGAAAAGATGAAACCTAAGAATAATAGAAATAGACGAAAAAGATTTCAGGCTCCAAGGTCCAGAAATATTTTTGAGAAGATTATAGAAGAAAATTTCCCCACTATTAAGAAAGAGATGCCCATAAACAAACAAGAGGCCTACAGAACACCAAATACACTAGACCAGAAAAGAAACTCCTCCTCCTACATAATAATTAAAACACTAAATCTACAAAACAAAGAAAAAAAATATTAAAAAGCACCAAGGGAAAAAGGCCAAGTAACATATAAAGGCAAACCTATCAGAATTATACCAGGCTTCTCAACAGAGACTATGAAAGCCAGAAGGGCCTGGACAGGTATCATGCAGAAGCTTAGAGCTCACAGATGCCAACACAGACTACTCTATATAGCACAACTTTCAATCAACATAGATGGAGAAAACAAAACATTCCTGACATAACTAAATTTAAACAATATATACACAGCAATCCAACCCTACAGAATATACTGAAAGGAAAACTTCAACCCAAAGAGATCAACTACACCCAAGAAAACACAAGATAAAGACACCATCACATCAAAAAAGAAAAAGAAAACAAACACACAAACACGTAATCACCACCAACTCCACAATAAAAGAAACTAACAATCATTTGTCGCTAATATCTACTAATATCAATGATCTCAACTCTCCAATAAAAAGACACAGACTAACAGTTTGGTTGGGGAAACAGGATCCAACATTCTGCTGCATTCAAGAAACACACCTCTGCAACAAAGATAGACAAAATGCATCCAGTTTGTAGCCATCTCTCCAGCATCCCTTTGCTGAGCTGAGACATAGTCTCATTCTGGGAAAACCCCATGTACAGCTTGGTAGACTTCTACAGCACACCTGCCTTTGCTCAGCTATTTATGTCTCTTGTACTTGATGGCATGCAAGTTTGCTGAATCTAAAACCTTGCACTAAAATTTTGAACTAAAAAAGGTCATGCTTTTAAGGATAAAATGTGATTTATTTCAGTAAAATAAGTAAATTCATAAAATTTTACAGTTAGCTCTTACTCCAGTCAAGACAAGAAACAATACAAGAGTGTAGGGAACATCTACATTTACATCTACAACAGAAATACAAAATACAAGTGATTTATTTTTATACAGAAACCACTTCCCAATATCAGTTCATGATTTCTCAGTTTGTTTGTTCCCTTCATACTGATTTAAAACTAGATTCTCGAGCATTTGTGGAAATGAGCACTTAATTCTAATACTTAATAAAATTACTGAAAATCTATTATAATTAAAATTCCAGATTTTTCAAACATCTTATTTTGTATCTTTTAAAACATATTTTAATCAAAAATAATTATATCACTTTTCCCCTCCCCCTTTTTCTCATCAACCTCTTCCATATCACTTCCCTCCAACCCCTCTCACATCCTCCCTCCCTCTAAAACTGATGGACTATTTTTCTCTTATTATTGTGATAGATAGATAGATGATGATGATAGATTGATGAATAGATAGATGATAGATATAGATAAATGATAATTAGAAAGATGATAGATAGGGACACAAATATATAAATACAACTGGATGAGCCTACTTCTATTGTCTAAGAGTATATGATTTCAGGGATGACCACTTTGTATTGATAACCAATAAGACAGCTCATCACCAGAAGGGCTGGTTTTTCTCTTAGCAGTCATTGGATGCCCATTCTTTGTCTGCAGTTAGTTTGCATCTTATTAAAATCCATAGTGCCATACTCCCAACAAACTTCTCAATTTCTTCTAAGAAGGTTGTGAAATAAAATTCATAATTCCCATGATTTTGTCATCATCAAAATGAAATAAGCATCCGTGTCAATTGATGCGCTGACACCTGCATAATAGTTTAGAAAGTCTTCCTTTGAAACCTGAAGAAGGAAAGAGGTAAGGAGGTGGGGGTCGAGAAACGATGTCAAAATATGGTAGACAGAGAACTTCATTTCTCCTATGATGCTAACTATCAGTGTAATTTGCCAGATAATCAAGCATTGTACTTCCCCTCTGAAATGGATTTCTGAATTGGGATAGTTACAATGGGCAGCCAAAGACTCACCTGCATCTCAATCATATAAACTCTTTTCCCAAGCAATCACTTTTGATAGTAAAATAAGATCTCTAGATCTCTACCATGCTACCCAACAAGGTAGCCATTGGCCATGTATGGCTGCTTAAATTTACACTAATTAAAATGAATCTTGATGAAATATTCCATTCCTTAGGGTACTAATAACTCTCCTCCTTCTCACCAACTACATGTGACCAGCAACTAGCATGCTAGAAAACAGATGGAGAACAGCTCTGACACTACAGCAGGTCCTATAAGGCAGTCCTGCTGCAGAATATACACTGCATACCTGTGAGCATGGCTGATACAGTTAGCCTTCTGTGTTCACAGGGAATTTAAAGAAAAGAAAATTGTATTTGCACCGTGTACATGCAAGATGTGTGTAGCTTATGAGCAAAAGATGATGGCATTTCATATGAAGGACTTAACATTTAAGAATTCTGTTATCTGTGGTTAGTCCTGGAATAAATATCCTATGGATAAAAGGAAGATGATTATGAGGATAAATATTTTTATGGTGTAAATGAGTAGATAATAAATGCTTTGAAGAAGGAGAGTCCTGGGGAAGCACTTGTTTACACAGAACTAGAGGAAGAGGCACCTTACAGGATGCTTAAGGGGGGCTCTCTGGAAAAAAAAAAGGATGCACACTAATTAATGGGTGACAGCCAGGTGCAAGACAATTACCACCTGGTAGGTATTGAAACCAGTTTATCAGTCTGGCCAAGAAGTGTGCTTTCCTTGATTAGATCAACCTGGGTTTCCTATGTCAGGCGACTGTGAGAACAAAGAACAGGAATCAACTCCTAGCTCTCTTCCTTCCCTCTCTACCTCCCTTTCTCCCTCTTGGCATCCCATTCCTTGTACTAGGAATAAAGTTATTTTAGCCCTCTTGGTCCTAGAAGACTCAAGAATGCTGCGAAGTTGGTTATCCTACTAGGTAAGCATCATCTGACCCTGTAGAAAGAAAAGAAAGGAATAGTAATAGTAAATAGTAAATTATGTCTTACTCTCTCATCCATTCTTGGCTGTCAAAATAGATTTATGAGTAGTTACTTCACACATCTTAAAAACACTCATCCCTTTCAAAATAAAATGTTATCGCCTGTAACAGAAACATGGAACCAATATTTATAAATGACCTAAAAGCACACTTTACTTTAATGAGGTCATCAATTAAAAAACATTACACAGCTGGATAAAGTCACCACAAAAATAAACACTTGCCCAGTCCCAAATTCTGTACATCTCAGATAACTTCTGTACAGTTCAGATACATATATCGATGAATTGTTATATTTTTATCAAAATAAGAAACATACTAGCTAGTGGGAAAAAGTAACAACAACAACAACATGCTTTGGAAATAGTTTCATATATTACTGGAACAGGTAGATGTTCTCTTTTATTGAAATAGTTGCTGTTTCCAAGTCAGAACTTGTTAAAGGCAAACCATTTGAGAGTGTGCCCAAATGATAAGATTTGCTTTTCATGAATTAAGTCCACACCTAAACGGCTTGCTCACAGAAATCTCAATTTCTGGTTACTAGAGATGATGTCCCACTTGTTAACACTATGACATTTTCATATACATGGCGCTGACTACTAGAAGCACACGTTGTTTTAAATAAAAGATTTAGCATTTATAGTATAAATGCCATCAAAATTCTTACTTACCAAGCAGAATGCTATTGTGAATACAGTGTTTATCCCATTTCTACTTAAATGCTGTCAAGACAAGATTTACACATGAGCACATCTCACTGTATAGAAAATAGCTTGAGCTACAGTTTGATAAGATGATAACTCATTACTGTCCTGGAACTGTTTTAAAAGCTGTGTGGGACCTCTTCACTAGTAGTAAATTGATTATATTTACATGCAAATAGATATCTCCCATAAACGTACAGAAAAAACTTGCCCTTGCAAGATTCTTACGTGACTGATTTATTTAACTTTGATTTTATTTTTAGTTTAGAAAAAAAATAAAAGTGAATTTCTACTCAAACATTTTCTGAACAACTTCAATTAGTGTAGCGCAGATTCTTTACTGCCTGCAGTTTGCAGCTTCACTGATGATCTTAAGTAAATGTATTTTGAATGATATTGCTAAATGACATTTGAGATATGAGTAAGTATGAAACTTGTGGAATGGTACTTTATTTCTCTGTTCCCTTGGAAACGAAGGGACTGTCCTGGGCTTACTAAGGCAGTGCCTGCTGATAGACAATACCCCACATTTTTGATGTGTTTTATTCCATCAGTGTAGAAGCACCAAGACCCAAGAGAGCTTTGGAAGGAGAAGTCACTCTGTCATTCATCATTTTCTCTCAATTTTGGGTCCTCATTCTGTTCTGAGACTTTCTCAGATGGCTGGTTGTCATGCATTCTGCACACAACCTGACCATTTCTAAGATAAGCAGCCACTGAAACCTTCCAAGCACTAGAGAAAGATGCTACCAAATCAATGCCAGTATCTGAGTGCCAAGCAATAAGGTCAGTAAATTCTGTTATGAAGAATCAGGTGAAGAATCCAATATAAGTGATAAGAAAAAAATCCTGACATTTTGAAGGGTTTTTCCTGTGGTGCACTTTACTTTACTGCTAGATATGAGATCTATATCGGAAACTCAGCTGCTGGTGAGTGGCTTATGTTCTCAGTGAGTTTTACTTCCAGTACATTTTTCTGAGGGGAAGAAAAAACTGGCTTTGGCAAAGCAGGTGTGAGAATTGAACAAGAAGGCCGCACTGTTCTCAGAGAGGAAGGACTGTTTCACCACAGCCTCTCACCGCACCAACCCAGACAACAGAGAGAATTCTTCTCACAACAATGTTCTCAGAAGCCCCATCAATCATTTGCTTATATATCTTGCAACAGATCCCACCCGCCATCTATTTCAGAAGAAGCAGTCTGAGGTATTAACTTGGTGAGGATTTTTTTCGTTTTGTTGTTAGGGCAAAACGACTTCACTAGCTCTAACCTGAATACGTAGTTTTCATAGAAGCAACTTGGAGGCGTCAAACCAGCCTGAGAAAATTGTCTGTCAACTAATCTGCTGTACTCAGACCCTTGGAGCTTTCGTTTGTACTTTGACCCACAGCACTTCTAAGGTGTAAATCCCTGTTGCTGTATTCAAGAAGCTCTTACCTTAAAAACCCTTTGAAACTTTGTTTTCCCTTTGAGTCAAAAGCATTTCTATGACTAAACTTTTCTGCTTCATCTGATAGGTTTTTTAATTAAAATAATAATAATTTCCAAGAAATTAAGTTTGTTGGCCAATTTGGAAAGTTAGAAGTTACACATTTTGTATTCTGCCTTCAAAATAGATTTGCATAAATCTAGAGTAGATGTGAGTCACAGAATGTTAATACAATTTTATCAAGCAAGGGTAGAAGAATACCCACACATCAGCTAACACTATATTTGGTCAGTTTAATCCCTATTCTTGATTAAATATTAGCATAACAAACTAACCATAGGTAGATTTGTGAAGGTGGGGGTCACTTCCTCCTTGTACTGTCATAGTCCAATGATACATTGGCCAAGTCAAGTGGAGGAATAGAACTACTCTCTACCTACAAGAATAGAGGGATTATGATTGTATTGTCTTGACAGAGCTTCAGGAATTTGGAATGTAACTACATTCATGCATATAAAACACACAGAACAAATGAACTGCTCTCAGGGGTAGGATAATCCTGCCAAGAATCAGACAGTGGTGGAAAACTAGTCCTTCAGAACGACAGGAGGAATTCCAATTATAATAATTCAATGCATCTTGTTTCTCATTTGCACTGAGAATGGAATCTGGGTTTTGGTAGTAGCTAAGTTTCTTCCCATTCTTACATAAGGTTATGTTCTGAAAGATACAGTCCAGATTCAGTATTGGTAGCATTGGCTTGATCTGAAGATTCTAATTTGGAAATGTTTACACACAAGTTTTATTTCATAAAAAGCTGCTAGTTCTACCCTTTCTTCTTTCCTATATGGGTCCAAGTTCAGTAGGAAAGTGTTCCCTGGAAATCCTTTCAGATCCTTTTATTGTGTTTTGCCTTCTGACCTAAGTGGTTACTTTTCATTTTACAGGTGGAACTATGTTTAAATTCAAGAAGTTAAATAGATTGGAAATGTGTTCATTAAGATATTAGAAAATATTTAAAAATGGCTCTTCTCTCTTCCTTCCATAGCTACTAGAAGGAGTGAATTACTGAGTCATCCCTGACTGTGTGTGTCTAAGAAACCATAGATGAGATCAGAAAGAAGAGTACAGTGTCCCATAGACACAGATTCTTAAGAAGCCTGTTTCTCTAAGATGACAGCATCTTGTTGGAATCTTGCTCCTGAGTTCAGAACCTAAACCTCTGAAAAAGAGGCAACTGAATGTGCACTGTGAGACAATGGTTATCTAAAATTAGATCACTATGCCCTGTACCCCCATTAGACAGGAAGCAAAATATCACTGGAAGAGACAGAACTGATAGCCACAACCCAGGTTCTGCTCAGACTCACATGCTTGCTTGGTAGCCCCTGTTAAGCAAGACATGACTCATACCCAGAATCAAAGACACAAATCTATCTAGAGCAATAGGCTGCATATCCACCATGCCTAGGAAACAGAAGACTTCTTCTTAGCTACAGTTTGCAGGGTGCATGCTTTAAAAAGATACTTTCCTGCACATTTGTGCTCCCTATGTAACTTCTCAAATTTTCTTGTTACATTTGGTATTGATTGCCCTGACATTCTCTAAGAAGACTAGTTAGTAAATCCAAAGGAAAATATGGGGGGGGGGTGTTCTTGCTTCCTATGATATGAAAACATGCCCAACTTCAAGATAAAGGCCTCTTCTCCGACCTGTCATTAAGATAAATAAGCTGAGCTTCCCTAACAAGAAACAAAGCAAGATACACTACCAAAGAATTAATATAATTCTCAACTTGCAATACTTGTTTTCACAGATTTTAAACCAATATCCATCGTAATTTCAACTTAACTATGTGAATAAGCTTTGGACAGAGTGCAGGGAGTCTTATCAAGAAGGGGGAGATAGAAGGACTCAGAGGGGACAGGAGCTACAACTAGGGGACCAACAAAGTCAAACAAGCTGAGCCCTGGGGTGATGGCACTGCAGAGACTGATGCATCAACCAAAGACCATCCATGGAGACCTGGACCCTCCTGCTCCAATGTAATCCATAGACAGCTCAGTCTCCATGTGGGCTTCCTAGTTAGGGGAGAAGAGACAGTCTCTGACATGAACTTGGTTGCCTGCTCCTTGATCACTGCTCTCTGGTGGGGCAACCTAGGCAGCCCACAGAGGAAGAGGATCCAGACAGTCCTCATGGGACCTGTCAGGCTACAGTCAGACAGTAGGGGACTTTCCATATCAGTGGACTAGGGGAGAGGAATAGGGGAGGGGAAAGGTGGGAGGGTGAGAGGGGGAGGAATTGAAGGAGGGGGCTAAAACTGGGATACAAAGTGAATAAACTGTAAAATAGTAATAATAATAATTAGAAATAATTTTTAAAATAATAATTAGAAAATATTTTTAAAATAAATAATGGGTGGAGAGGTAAAAGTTGAAACTGCAAAGTGTCTTCAGACACGCTTTTTTGAACCACTTAAATTCATAAGACCTTGAAATACCTTCAACCAAATCTAAACCAATGCCTAGGAGCAGCCAGAGACAGGGTCTGTAGAAGGAACTTCTGAGCAACAGAAGTAGCTCGAATTCCTCCCAGCACCACAACCAGAGGCTGCTCACTTTGCTGTCTGTTACCTCAAGCACAGATCATGCAGAATAGGAGCCGCAGCCTGAGGCTCTGTGAGCCTTCCTGTATGTATCTAATAGCCGGTCATGGGTTGATACTCTCATGTCAATAACATAGGAACAGAGCTGAGTGCTAGAAGACAGATTTGAATCATGAAGTATCAAGATGGAAACTCTGCCTTGGCATGTTGCCATCCTCTTTGGGTGGACAGAACTGTCCACACAGTTGGCTGACTGACAGCAGGGAAGAGTTAGATGAATGTTGCACTAAAGGAAAGTTTGCTAGTTAGTGCAACAAAGCTGTTCCGCATAAAATAGGAGAGTCCAACCCAGGCTTACAACTCCAACCACAGGGAAGTGTTGATCAGACATGGGTCTACAATTCAAAGAAATTGTCTCCTCGTTCACATCAGTCTTCTAAAAAGAAATAGAAACAAACAAACCAATAGTAATGTTCAGCCTATTTGTCAAAACAAGGCTTCCATAGACTCTGAGGAGTAAAACTCCAGATTCACTTGAAGAAATTGTGAATCTAGTATATCACTTCATTCTGGTTCCCAACTTGAGAGTAAAACCCTTAAGATTTTACAACTAGAGATTTTACAAGTAGACAACAAATAGAGATAGTCTCATACCTAGCTGAAAGGTAAAAATATATTGGTTATCTGTGCAAATGTGAGATCATAATTAAAATATTCAAAACTTCACTGATGACCAAGAGAGACACACCAAGTTGGTTAAACACCTGCATGAAACAGCCACATTATTAGGAGATTTAGATATGTAAATTTAATAATTCCTAGTTTAGAGAAAAGGAAACAGTTTCAGAGAAGCAAGCCCATAGTTAATTACTTAGTTACTTTATTTCTTGCCTTTAGTCAGTCCAAGAAAATACTGTGTGTTGGCAAAGCAAAAGCTGTGCAATGAACGGTAGATAAAATCTCGTTCTGAGTTTTGGGGTGGAGGTTTAATCATCTGAAGGCGTGTGGCTGTCTCCGCGGCCTGGTTCCTGGGCACTTAGAGCTTCCAGGCTGTGGTCATCATGATGATGAAGTACACGTCAGTGTCGATGGATGCACTCACGCCTGCGTAGTAGTTCATGAACTCCTCAGGAGTCACCTGTCGTGGAAAAGTTAGAAAGAGAAAGGACACTTTGCTTCTCGTTTTAAAGGAGGCCTCCCTTCCATGCCTGGAAAGAAAAGGGGCATTGCCGCTGAGGATCTGTGCGTGTGTGACAGCAGCTGAGGAACAGACCTAAAAGAAAAGTAAAGGGAAATGAGCTTAAGGAGCGGGGTGGGAGCGGCTCAAGGCAGGAGGAAAAGTAAGCCCTGAAAATACCCAAGCCATCCTAAGCGGAAGAGTGAGGCAGGGGTTGTCATCCGCTCTTTAAGAACCGTGGCCTGTTAGTTCAGACACAAGAGACTAAACTCGGAAAAAGAAAGACGTGTTCTTCAGCTGCAGTTAATACTGTGTTTCTGGCACATGTCAGAAGCAGCTCATGTCCAAGGTCAGGATAAGCGATGTCCCAGCTTTCAACAAATGCTTTGTCCTATGGGTAGAGAAAGCGACTTCTAGTAAAACGTGTGTGGTTTGCCTGCATTTCTCAGATATGAATTATTCATTCAAGGCTGAAAGTGAACAAAAATGTTACCTCTAAGTCAAAAGACAAAAACATCACGGGAAGGGAAATTCATAAATAACTGAAGAATAGTTCTTAGTCCATATGTCCCAGTAATCTTTGGAACCATTACTCTCTCTTCTATGTACTCTAGGGGCTCATTGACCAACATGAAAATGAAACAAAACAAAACAAAGTCTGTAAGTTAACCAAAAAACTCATGTGACCCACAGTGTCTCCCTAAACTGTTTCCCAAACCTTCTCACTCAAAATCAGTGGAACACATTAGGAAAAATTACCCTAAACTCAGTGAAAAGTGGATCTGTGATCATCTGAAGGTAAATACAAATAAATAATATACATGTGGGAATTATTCTCTACAAGAAAAAGTTTGCTGTAGGTTTTTTATATCTGTAATTCCTTATGTTTTTAAGATATTATAAAAACTTTGAGGACTGAAGAGCTCACTTAGTATTAAGAGTGCTGACTGTTCCTTTCTTGTGCTCAATTCCCAAAAATCCACAAAAGTTTGAATCACTTTTATGAACATATTTATTTTGTCTATTAAATAAAATATCTGTAAAGCCCTTAGCACAATAGCCAGTAAATATGCATTCAATAAATATTGTTCAGATTCATCATTATGCCAAATAAGACTGGGTATGTGTTTGGTAATAAAAATAGGCTTTTAAAAAATAATTTAGCTCTAAGGATCTCAAATATGGATATGTGCAAGCACCAATGGGGCATACATTAAATATGCAAAGACTTTGGGGCTACATCTCTGTAAATGTCAGGTTCTGTGTTTCCTTAGTATTGTCAATAGTCTGAATTTTCAACACACCCCCCCCAACGATAATCAACAGCTAATATTCAATAATATTCAACATACAAAGTTTATGATACTCAAGCAACATCAAATACTGTAACTACAGGGGGAAAAAAACCCTCAATAACCTTTTGAGAATTTGAGAGATTTATGTGGCTGATTAAGATAAATGTCAGAAGATGAAATGGGGACGTTAAATCGGTTGAATCACAAATGGCTACTTGGACCTGCTAGACTCAAGGGCAGCTGACATTTCCCCTGTGACAAGAAGGAACCACCTGCAGAAAGAACCAGAAACAGGGACCCATGTAGAGTCAAGCTATTAAGGGAAATGGCAGTTGGCTCTTTTTCTCTGACACCTTGGAGATCAAAGACAGGAGGGCTAGAGGAAACACACAGTTCTGTTACTTCTGTTTTAGAAATCTGCCTGCCCAGAGAAGCTGGAGCTCTTGTATCTGCTGTCACGAATTCCTCAACCTACAAGACACTACTTCAGCTACTTCTCTATCTCTGACTGCAAAATGTCAACAGGCAGGAAACTTCCCCTTCCTACCTCCCACCCCTTGATAATAAGGCAGGTCATCAGGTTTTATGGGAAAGGAAGGGGAAATTCCCTGCAAAGGGAGGAGGCTTGCTGATCCTTACCATAAGCACCACCCGTTCCTACTCACTACCCCACTTACCTTTTCTTGAATGACCCAAAGGTTGGGAGGTACTGCTGCTGCTGCTGCTGTGGCTGAGGCTGAGGGCTCCCCTCCCCCAGCGCTGTAACTACCAGGTCATCTAAGACAAAAACTGCCTCCACATGACTAAATAGGCGGCTTAGGTGTCTTCTGTCATCTCTTCCAGTATACAACGTTTTGTATATTTGACAGTAATGATTAATGGAGATAGAGTGGTTGCTGTTGTCTCGAAATTCACTGTAATTTAGATGTGCAAGCTAGTCTCAAAACTGACTAAAACATGAGTCAGGGTAAATTCTGCTCTCTGGGATTCCCTTTACCAACAGCTGCCTTTATACACAGCAAACTGTGATGGCAAATGATACTCCTAAGAGCAAGAGTAAAAAGAACTAAGTGTCCTAAAAGGACTTTTGGGAGATGCTCCAAAGCATCTTGGTCCCATTTAAAATTAAACATGATTTTATTGTAATCTATTTCATGAGAATATAGTTGGCTGTATATGGGGAATACCGCAATGATGAGATGGGAAGATGTTGAAAACAACACATTTTCCGTGATGAGCAACTAGCAGCTTGTAAATCTCCTACCAAGAAAGCTATGCCTGTTTCAGTACATGTTTGAAATGAGTATGTTACACTTTTGCTCACCTTCAGATGGTCCCAAAGAAATGTTTCCTTCTATTTGTAAGTGGTGTTGTCAAGAAGTTGCTATTTTTAAGGCTCTGAACCTATGGCTCATTTACAATTCCAAGTTGGGTAGACAAATTTCATTTGGATTAATCTTTTTCACTTACCAATCCATCTTTGTCATAGGGTGAGTCAAAATTATCCAGAAATTTCCTGAAGACTTGCTCCTCTGTCCATTCCCCATTTTGGTACTTTGGGTGGTGTTTAGCATTATAAACTTCGCGAAGGTCTTCAATGGTTATAACCCCATCTCCAGTTTTGTCTAACTTCCTAAAAGCTTGCATAATGACCTCTTTTCTGGCTCTGGACATTGGGGGCTAGATTTTTTAAAAATTGAAAAAAAAAAACATGGGGAAAGATACATGCGAATGAGCCTCTTCTGTAGCAGACATAATTAAATATTCCCCTCGGTGATGTGAAATTGCTTCATGCTATTACTAAGTGAAAGGTCTCTGACTGCCCCTCTGCCTTTTCCCCATCTTTTGCCCACGCCCTCCAAAGAGTACTAACAAGTGCTGAAAATAAAGCCTTGAAGTAGCCAACCCAAGTTCCGTGAAAGCCAAACGCCTCAACAGAAAATCCACTTAACGCTTTATTGCTACTTTGTGATTTTCACATCCGTACCCCAATCCCACTCATCTCCCTGCTTTTCATATCCTCCCTCTGCTCTTGCAACCTTTCCCTGCCAAAGGAAAAGAAAAAAATAGATAAACAGATAGATAAATAAATAAATAAATAAATAAATAAATAAGAAACAACAACAACAAACTCTGGCTATGGAAGCTGTGGTGTGTCACAGTGTATACCCCTTTGCCCCAACATCTTCTATTTGCAAATGTTCCTTGCAATGCGTCACTGGTCCAGTGTGGCTTCTGCCATGCTACCAACAGTAGATCCACACCAGGACTCACACTTACTCTTAACGTGAGAAGAAATTCATTGAAGTCTATCGTCCCATTTCCATCTCTATCGAATCTCCGAAAAAGTTCTTCTGCCTCTTCTTTTTCCATGACCACAGCGTAATCATTTAACCCTTTCAAAAATTCTTTGAAATCAAGGGTTCGGTTGTTATTGTCATCCATAATCCGAAACACTCTGAAGATAACAACATTTAAAAAACAACACACACACAAAGAACAATGTGTAAATGGGAGGAGGCAGAAACCGCTGTTTGTCTTTAAAGGATAATACAGAAGGTTCAGCTTTCTCTCCACAGCCTCACTCCCCAGTGCAGACTCTCTCCTCAGCACTTTGTACCGGAAAGTAAACCTTCCAGCACACATGTGTGGGAATATACCTACACACGGAGAAAAGGCCACAGATGCATTATCTGGTTCTAATTTCGTGACATGCGCAATAGTTCGGATCTTTTCTGTCTCCCAAAAATCTAGGAGTGGAGGCTTGGCTTGTCAGGTTCCCTGGAGTAGCTGGAGGTCAGTAGTGCCTGCAGAGGCTGAGGTGAAGTTGAAGAAAGTCACATAATTTGAGTCCTGCCCTTGCAAAGGGTATTGCTACTCTGGGCCCTGCCTGATTTCTTGTGCTGTGCCTCCCAGCCACCAAGAAGAGAAAGCTTTACTTCTACTGCGTGTTCCCTGGGCCACGACACTGCCCGGTCACAGGCCCAAAGCAATGAATTTAGACTGAACATAGACTGAACAATGAACATAGACTGAAGCCTCTAAAACTGTGAGCCAATATGAGCTTATCCTCCTTGGAGGTTGACTATCCCGGGTATCATGTTATAATAATGAAGAGCTACTAACATAGGTAACCTTTTCAGGAATCCATGTCTGCTAGTACATCCATAGTTTCCTCATCTTCTACTTAAAGAAATGCCAAAAAAATGTAGACAAGCAACTGAATCACAGTTTATCATAGAGCAAAATCTCCAGAAGCTAGTAACAAGCACAATAAAGCTTCTAATTTCTCCAGCATGTGCACACTGACCACATAAGCTACAGAGATGCTATTTTATCTACAGGAAGCTTCTCCTTAGAAGCACATCTATTATGGTCTAATCATTTAAATGCATGGTACCTACAACTTTTATGAAAGAGATAGTATGTCTTCTCATTGATCTTGCGGTGCTTAAGGTCTTTCTGTAAGTGTCATAGCACACTGTTATGGTATTACTGTTTTGTGGTCCTTTCCCTTCTCTTCCACCATACACTAATCCCCATACAAAAGCCCTAAAAATTATATTTTACATTAGAATCATAAGAGACAGAATTATTATTCAGGATTGACTTCTAGCTCTGCAGTGACACCAGCTATGTAAACTTGAATATAACTTATAGCTGCCCTGGGTCTCACTTTTCTATAAAAGTCTACACTCTTGATCCTTCCTTTCCAATTAATACTAACAGAATGTGCAACTTCTGAGTTACAACTTACAGGTTTTTTTTTTCTTTGCTAGTTCTGTGATGAAAGCTTCAGATGCAAATGACATCAAAGGAGATGCCTGGATGTGGGGGAGAAAGTGGACCAGCAAGAAGGAGTAGATAAATGTGAAAGGACAATGGGGAGGAGGTAAGCAAGAATGAAGTATGACACATATGTATAAAATGCCCTAATGAGAACTTTTTTTGCAATGCAAAAATAAAAATAGATAAAATGTCAGATTCTTTTCCTATGCATTCCATATTTTGTTTTAAAATCCAGAAAGAAGCTTTGAATGTTGAATTCAGCACTGAATATTGAATAATTGCATTATATAGACTTGAACATGGACTATATGACAACAAAGCCCATCTCTAGGTTTTATATTGTTATAAATTTACCACATAGCAATCATTCTATTAATATTCATCAGCTAGATGAGTTCATGAATAAACATTCTTGAATAGATTGATAAGTTTCTTTATAAGGGATAAAATTTTAAATAAATAATGTATCACCAACATATCTTATATTGTTCAATAGATTTCAACATCAGTTAGGCATCTATAAGCTACCAAATATTGGATTAAAACCGGCAATGTGAAATACATAGGTAAATGATTCACAGACTCTATCCTTACGGAATTTATTCAGAGAAATAGAAGAGAAAGAGAGAAAGAGGAGGAGAGAGGAGAGCAAGAGGGATGAGAGAGAGGGGGAAAATAGGAGAGAGAGAAGCTGAGTTCCGACCAGGATAAGCATTTCAGATCAACAGTATTTTGTAGCCCTTGTCTATCTCTGGGAACAAGAAGTTACCAAAGATGTAATAAACATGGACAAGTTGATCCATAGAAAAATGTGAAGAATTTTAATCTCCTTACTTCTAAACAGCTTAAACTTTGTTACATGTTAAAACAGTAACTGCATAGTTTCCATGAGCAAAATATCAAAAAGATAAAATTTTTAGAGACTCTTAAAAATAGCTGGTTAAAAGAATTATAATACAGAAAGCTTGGGCGTGAATGAGCCAGTTATGGTGCTGTGGTAAAAGTTCAGTGGAAAGGCGTTGAGTGTCTGCACATGAGCAACTGAGATGAAAATATGAGAGGAGATCCCAAGATACTTCAGAAGCTGAATCATCAGTGTGGTGGGCTGATGAAGATAATTTGTAAGAGTGAGAAAGTTATCAGCTCACAATAGAAAAGCTAGTTGAGGTGAAGGTGGAGTACTAACAAATTTCCAACTCAAAACATGATGAATGTTGATAGCTCCATTTACAGAAAGGATTAATTCATCTTATTTGTGGATAGTAAAGCAATTACCAGAGATTTTCGCCAGTTGCTAATTAGTTAAAAACTTAGCTCATGTCTTTCAGATATAAGACATAAACTAGAGCTCAAGAGAGAATTTTCTGCCCAGTATATACAAGGGGACAAAAATCTCAGCAGTGCATAAGACATGATGAATTCAAGATATTGGCAATAAAAACAGGAGCTATAAATGTTTCCTGGCTACTAGGAATATTTAAGAAAGAATCTAAACTATTAAAATTCTCCAGATGCCAAAATAATAACTGAGTCATCTTGATGTTGACCTTCAGGATAAATACTTCCCATCCATTCAGCGATGGGAAGATGGTTTCATCAGCCTACGTTTCACAGAATGAGTGTTCTAGGAGTTGGCAGATGGTAGATACTAATTGAAAAGATGCCCTTCAAAGGCAAGATTGTTGAGAACGTTTATGTTTGTGGAAATATATTTACTTGAGTCTGGACTTAGAAGAAAGGGGAGTAGCTGCCTTTCAATAGACGCTAAGACAAGGGTAGTGAGAGGGCTTCCCTCTACGTGAACTGAGGACAGACGAGGGAACTATGGCCAACAATGAAGACAGAGGGAGGTTTAAACAGAAGCCTAGAGTGAGAAGGTATCAGCTCACAGTGGAAATAGTAGTTTAAGTAAAGGGGGAGCAGTAACCAAAGGTGGGAAAGGCACAGGCAGCAGCAGGAGGCAATAGGTTGCATGATCGTTAGCGAAAGACAGGTCAGGTTTTTCTCAGATGTCTGCCCTGAGGACAAGGAGGTGAACCCAAGACAGAAGAGCTAGAGTCTGGAACCACAGAACACTGAAAGGAAGTAACCTAGGATGGCATCTACAGCCCTGAGCCAAGCTTAGTTTATGAAGGACATGGGAGTGCCTGCACATTTGTTTCTTGGGAGTATTTTAGGTGTGTTCAGTACTTTGCTGGAAATAATGATTTCTGCAGCCTGTGAGTATGAGGTTGGATTCTCCTCACACAGGCATCCTGTACTTTTTTATCAGATACCTTGTACCACTGAAAGGCACACTTATGACATGCTTACTCCCCTAGTCTAAGTCCTTGGTGGGACCTACAGAAGCTTGTCCAGCCATGAGGTCCCCAAAATATGTACAAGGCCAGGCTTATGGTAGGCATTCAATATATTTTGTTAAAATTACACAAGATCTTCCTCTGTTGCCTGATGAGGCTGCCCCCACCTCAGGGGGAGGTGATCAAAGAGCCAACCACTGAGTTCATGTCAAAGACAGTCCCTGTTCCCCTCACTAGGCAACCGACTTAGAGACTGAGCTACCATGGGCTACACCTATGCAAGGGTTCTAGGTTATCTCCATGCATGATCCTTGGTTGGAGTATCAGTCTCAGAAAAGCCCCCATGGGCCCAGATTTTTTGGTTCTGTTGCTCTCCTTGTGAAGCTCTTGTCCCCTCAGGTCTTTCTATTTCTCCCTTCTTTCATAAGATTCCCTGCACTCTGCCCAAAGTTTGGCTGTGAGTCTCTGCATCTGCTTTAATGCCCTGCTAGGTAGAGTCTTTCAGAGACCCTCTTTGGTAGGCTGACAGTCCTGATGAGACTTGATAGGTTAGGGCCAGATGGAAGGGGAGGAAGACCTCCCTTATCAGTGGACCAGGTAATGGGCATGGGAGGGGAAAAGGAAGGAAGGGAAGGGATGAGGGGGAGGCTACAGCTGGGATACAAAGTGAATAAATTGTAACAAATAAAATTTTTTAAGTAGATACTCAGAAAACAATAGAGTATGTTCTGAACTCCATCTTAAGCATCTATAATCTATTTTTAAAAACTGATTTGTGTTTTTAGTGTTTTGCCCATTATTTTAATATGATAGTTAATTTTATGCATCAGTCTGATTGGAATAAGATATGCTCAACATTTTAAACATTATTCCTGGGTGTGAAATTGTTCTCAGAAAAGCTCATAGGCAAAGTAGACTGACTAAAATGAGCATTCAGCAGTGGACACAAGTTCATACTCAATGCAAAGAATAAAACAAAAAGTTCAGAAAAGCCAAAAAAAAAAACAAAACAGTACACAAAATCTTAAGGAGGCTCCCAGTCTCCTTTCTCCTTGAGATTTTCAGTCCTCAGGTCTACTCACACTATCAAATACCAGGCATATAAAGGGAATCGCCTGACCCATAGAATGCTGTTGGGGATGGACACATGGGCAGGTGCGGGGATAAATGAGACATGACAGCCCAGCTGGGAACATCCCAGCTTCTTTTTTAGACAGGAACTCATGTAGCCAAGGCCACTGGCCTCAACTCATTATGTAGCCAGAAAGGACATGGATCTGCTGATCATCCTGCCTCTGTCTCTCAAGTGCTGAAGGACAGACAAGTGCTACCTTGCCTCTTTTTCCAAATCCTTTAATCATAAACCCCCTCTTCTTCTTTTACCCCAGGTTTGGGGAAGGCCTCTCTCCGTGTTCTAGCTATAGTTTCCTTTACATCCTTTGCCCCAGGAAATGCCCTTCCTTGGAAAAGATACATGCTTTGCAGAGTTTGGGGACTCAGAATTTAAGACTCAGATACCAGCTCACCCAAACAACAAATTTCATAGACGAGAAACTGAGGCCTTCAGAGGAAAATGATCTGTCCAATATCACAACATCAGGAAAAAGGCTCTCCTATCCATTTCTGATCTTTCTGTCTCCTTTCGCTATGTCCCCAACAGTTTGAAGGAGAATGACTACCATAGACTCATATGTTTAATTTTGAGCCCCAGTTAGTGGAACAATTTGGGAAGGATTAGAGGGATGGTCTTATGGGAGGAGACAGGTCGCTGGGGGTGGGCTTCCTGCGTGTGGATCTGCATGTACTTTCTCAGCTATACTCTTGTGCCATGCCTACATGCCTTGCTTCCTGCCTGAATGGCCATGGACATTAACCCTCTAGAACCATGAGCCCCAACTAAATGTCTCCTTTCATAAGTTGGCGGTAGTATTTTGTCACTGCGGAAGAAAAGTAACTCAGACACCGTCTACCTGCCAAGTCCTTTGATGCCTGCAGAGCCCCTGGCCAGGCATTGCAGTCGCAGTCTTTCAATGGGATCAGTAGCTGTAGAGAGCCTTTTCTTGGATTGGATTGCCATCTCACGGTCATGGCGCGCTGTCCCTGCCATCTGAGAAAGGAATCCACAGCACGTTAGTGGAATTCAAACCACACAGCCCACCTCTGGCTGAGCAGTTGACAGAAGGAAACTTAAAGCTTTCTGTTATCCTGCCCCCAGGGAATGGTCTGCTCTGCTCTTTAAAATTTGCAATTTTTAGCCATGCTAATTGTGCTTGTGCCTGGCATATTTACAACTTCATTTATCTAGAACACCTGCTTCCTTCACTCTGGACAAAAACTAAGAACACAGCCATTTCCCAATACAATTTGATCTTTCTGAAGCCTTTCTTTCACCATACAAAGAAGTCCTTAACAGTGAAGGGAAAGGAGCCAGGTAAAGGGACCTAAGAGAGGGTTCAGACACTGCTGAGGATGCTAAAACTGAACAAATGTATACATGGAATAATAAGTGCATGATACAGAGAAGTGACAGAAGCCATTTATTCTGGACCATTAGTAGTTAGTTAATAGTGAATTTCTCAGCGCTCACTTTTTTGAACCAACTATGTGATATATATAATTTATAATACCCAATATGCCTTTGACCTTACTTTTAAAGTTCTCCTTGGATTAAATGCTCGATTCTGTCATTTCTGTCTTCAATGAGATTCTTAGTATGAGTGTCCGTGATGCTTAGCAGTAACTTATACACTCTTTTAAGTAGGTTAATGCCCCTCAATACATGACAAGATTTATAGCGGGAAATTTGATTAGCCAATTCTCTCTCTGTGCATCTCTGTCTCTGTATGTCTCTCTCTCTCTCTCTCTCTCTCTCTCTCTTTCACTCTCTCTCTCTCTTGTGCGCGCACACACACCTTTTCTCCATTCTCCAAGTCTGGGCAGTCCAGACTTGAGTTCTGAGAACACTTGCTTAAGTGGAAAGAGCCCAAGATCAAAAGCCTAGAGACCTGGGCTCTGGTCTTGCTTCTTCATACCCATCTATGGTAAATATGAGTCTGCCCCCACAGCCTCCATTATCTACTGATTATGACAGTAGAGGCTAGAAAACACACAGCACCAGGAACTGCTCAGCGTCCAATGAGGGACTTCTTACTGCACCATGACACAGAGAGTATCACATGCCATAGCAGAACAAGATGTTAGCCCCAGGGTGCCTGCAGCTTTTTGTGAAGTCACACTGCAGTCATTCTATGGGTGGCATCACATGCCGTAGCACAGCAAGCATGTCAGCCCCACCCAGAGCCCTTCGTCTTTTTGAAAAGCCATACTGAAGCTATCATGGAGACTCCATCTGTGGACTTCCTTTAACTTTAATTATATCTCAGGGGCCCCACCGGAAAGTGTTGTTAACATATCAACTTTGGAATTAAGTTTCCAACACACGAATGGGTGGTGTGGGGAGAGGGGAAGACGCACATGAGAACCACAGCAGGAACCAAGGTATGGATTGGTAAAATGACTTTCCTGTAAGTCCTGTCAACCAGAAGACACTGGGCTTTTCAGTCTTAGCTTGGTTCTTTCTTTTCCACTATATGTAACAATAGGTAAGAATTTCAAAGTGTAATTTGCTGGCACTTTCTTATGCAAAAATCAAAATAGAGTTTAGGAAGACCAAATACTGGGAATCAAGACCCGACTTCTGCCTTCCGAGGCCAATTCTACCGGAGATAATGGAGGATATTTCTAAATATGACTTGATAAATTCAGGAGGAAACGCATGTTACTTGAAATGCCAACATTCACCATCCTTTTTCATCATTTGGTCACTTAATTCATCAACAAACGGCCAAACAGTAACCTCACCCTCTTTTCAATGTGCCATGTTAGGATAGAAAGTAGGAGGTGTAACCCAAGGCTCTTGAAGAGCATAGACTCTTAATTTGAATTCTGAAGTCTCCTATTAAAGCAGAACAGGAAAGAAATGTTTGCAGTACGTGGGATTTGAAAGGAAATTGGAATAGGGCGGTGTTTCTGATAAAGAGGGTCAACACATACTTAGAACTCGAGAACTCTGAGATGTGTGCAACACATCCAGCTGCAGTCTCTGAATATGATGTCACGACGTCACCGACACCACAGCCCCAGTTGAATTGTTTTGACTCCAGAAAATGCCCTTTATCTCTTTGGTCAGAACAGTATTATCTGTCAGGCTGGCCTTGGCTTAGGATGCAGTCCTTTCCAACGCATGTGGCCATAGCACCACCATGTGTTGGCTCATCATACGAACAGTTCCCTTGTCAGAGGCACAATTCATGTAGTCCAGGTCCTCAGCAAAAGTCTAAGAGATTCCTTACCTCTGCCCAGATAGCTAGGTTAGGGAACACAGCCTGGAATTTATGCTCTAGCTCCATTACTAAGCTACAGTTCGTCTCCACAAGAAGGACTCGGGTACCACAGATTGGCATGGGGACTTCCTGGTACATCAGAGAAGAAATGACGCCTACATTTTACTCCTAAGTGAAGGTAACAGATTATTAAGGCTATGACTGTGAGTGTGCAGCAAGGAAGACCACTATATATTTCAGATGGCTGCTGTACCACATGCTTTGGCCAAAGCAAAAGAGTACATAATCTAAGTAGAGAAATACACCATTTTTATTTTTATACATACATGTCTGTGTACATGTATGGCATGTGTGTGAGTGTATACAAGAGAGACTAAAGAGTGAGTTGGATGCTCTGAAGCCAGTTATGGACAGGTGTGAGCTGCCTGACGTGAGTGCTGAGATCTGAGCTGGAGTCTTCTAGGAGTGCAGCAAATGGCCTTAACTGCTGAACCATGAAACACTGATGAAGAATTAAAGGGAATATTGGAAGGATAAGACCAGCCATGTAAGTGACATCTGATCACAAAGAGCTAGGACGAGGGTGTGGGATGAAAGTGGACTACACTGGTTATAAAAATGAAAGGACATGATGTGAAAGAACCCTGTGGGTACAGTGTGAAGAAGGCACAGGAGGCAGGACATGCAGCCAGGATAGGCCCATTGCATCCAATATGCTGCCTGATGCTGCCTGGTCCTTGTGGTCACTGAAGGATTCATTTAAAATGGCAGGTGACTGAGCTTGGGGTGTGAAGGGAAGGTGGGACTACAGCTGTTGGTTGCCTCTGCCTCTCCCTACCCTCTTCAACCCACATCCACAATGGCTGATGAAGGGACATTCACAGGGCAGCAGAAGGCATGGACTTGGGGTACTGCAACAGGCCCATGCCGGCTGCCTCTCTCCACAGATCATCTGTATAACTGACTTCTCCTGACAGAGTTCTCAGCCTGGGTCTCCACCATTCTCGTCAGGTGGCTTGTGGAAAGTCTCAAATGCAGAGATCTGCTTCTGGGAGCATTTCTTTTTTTTTTTCTTTTTTTTTTTTTTATAAATAATTAAACTATAATGTTTATTGAAATAATTTCTTAGGAAAATACAGGTATCATTTATGTTAATTTGTTATATGTGGCTATATAAAATGTTCTATATAGGCAATGTTCTATATGTTACTATAGAAAATGTAACTATCTATCTCTTCTTGGTAACTTATTTTCACCACACTCACATAATCTACACATATCC
>CM053743.1:54264411-54285340 GCA_028658305.1 Pachyuromys duprasi | reverse complement strand
AGGCTGGTCACCCCTCTGGTCTGGAGTCTTTACTCCTCACTTTGTGCTAGAGTCTGAGTGTCCAGTTTTGAGATGTCAGCTGGGGTCTGTGCACTCTGCCCTGGGCTTGCTGCTAAGGGCTCTCCCCTGGAATGGAGATTTGGCGCCTCCTTCTGTGCCGGGGGCTGTGCACCATGGTCTGAGATGATATTTGGGGCAAACACAGTGGGTTTGGGTTGGTGTGCATCCACTGTATGCAGGGCTGTCTGAAATGGTGCCGGAGGCCTTCTCTGTCTGGCCTGTGGACAGACACCCGAACTGGGGTTTTTGCTGGCGGATGCGTGCAGTTTTCTCCCTCAGTGTGCGGTCTGGTCAAGATGGTCCCAGGATCCTCTCAGCCGTGGGTTGAGACAGAACTCGGGTTCTTCCCAGATCCGCCGGCGGACTCACACACTGACAGAATTTTTGCTGGCGGAAGCGTTTGTCCCGCGCCCCCGCAGTGTGTGGACTGGTCAAAACGGTCCCCCAATCCACTCAGTTTGGGGTGGTTCCAATGATCGGTCTGAGCCCGCAGCACACCCGTGGGTCGAAGCAGAACCCGGGTGCAGTGTGAGCTCACAGGGTGCAGTTCAGTGAAAACGGCACCGGGTTCCTCCTGAGACTGTGCGATCCAGTCTACAATGGCAGGTGCGGGCGCCCAGTGCAGCTGCTTGTTCAGATCAGAGCTGTGCGCCGCTGGTCACCGGGATATTTCTCCAGGTAATAACTGGGTGTCCCTAGGGTTTTCCCACTTGATTTTCTCACCGTAGGAGTTCCGCTCACCTGGCACTCACAATGCTGGCGTTTTAGGTCCCAGAGTTCAGTCTCCTGGTCGCTGCGTTGTTTCTGCTCTCCTACTCCTCAGACACAGTGCTCTCTCGTGGCAGCCATCTTGGATCTCCTCTCACTTTATTTTCATCACGTGACAAGTTATGAGTCTCTCTGTATTGACCATTGCTCATCAAACAAAGAAACTTTTTTTTAACAAGTTTGATAACACCATTAATTTATAGAGTAAATTCTTGATATGTTTTTAACATCTCTGTCGTTTTTGGAAAAAAAAAAAACAACAACAAAGCTTAGGGTAACAATGTCATAACATGCAGGACTGACAGGTCTAGGAGATTTTCTGACATGGGGACCAGAGATCCTCTCTCATGTCTCAATACATTTCCAGGTTTGCTTTGGGAAAACGCACCCACCGAAATGTGTTTTGCCTGGTAGGGCCACCTACTCCAGGCGCTCCCAGACGCAATCCTGAAAAGGTCCAACTAAGGGGCCTCTCTAAGAAATTTAAAGCATGTCTCTGATTGTCTCCTGTTGGAGGCAGAGGCGCTGCAGTTTTACGTCTAAAATTCGGACACAAGCTCGTGTAAAGAAACCCCAGAGCAGCTTAGAAGAAGGGAAATGGCTCCGTTTTCTCAAGAACTTGCTCCACTTTCCGGCTTCTGTTGTTGGATGCACCGAGGCTTCCGGTCCTTTGAACGGCTTCCAGTCCAGTTCCCTGTAGACTCACTTTGCCCTTCTGATAACTCGTAAGCCAGGCGTGCACTGTCTGCATGTCTCTCTGACCTTCTGGTCTATACTTCCGGTAAAATGGCCAGTTTAACTCTGCTTACGATATTGTAGGGATTCTCAAACTCCTCTATATCCCTCTTGTACACCACTCGCAAAGTGGATGAACCACATGGCCAGGTTTTTATTGCATGCCCTTGGCACTGCTTTTTGTAAATGTTTTGTTGCTGTGATAAACTGACGAACAACTCCGGGAAGGAAGGGTGGTTATTTGGGTTCACAGGGTGAGGGCTCATTCTTCATGGTGGGAAGTCATAGCTGCTGAACCTGATAGTCAGATTACGTCTACAGTCAAGTGGCAAGAAAGGTATAATCTGCTGCTCAGTTGAGCCTGTAGAATGGCGATGCCCACAGTTTTGATGAGTCTTCATACCACAATGAACCCAAACAAAAAATTCTTTCACAGAGATGCTCAGACCCTTGTTTTCGTGGTGATTTTAGCTTCTATCAGGTTGTCAATAAATATTAACTATCGCAGACATAGGGAAGAGCAGTAATAAATACTGCAAAGAAATGCTGCAAAAATGGTACATGAACAAGTTAGACCACATCGAAGAAACGGAGGAGCCCTGTGAGGACACATGCAAACACCACTGCTCGGAGAACAATGACAAGGACAACAAATCTGAATAAACACCGTCAGAAGTAGATGGAATGAATCAGGAATCAAAAACCTGTCCATAAAAATAGCCCACATCACACAGCTGAACTTGTGAGTTCTACTCAATATCTAAATAGTACCCAACACCAGTCATTCTGAAAACTTCTAATGAAATGAAAGATAGGGATGCTTCTTAACTCATGTGAAGCCATCATCACTCTGCTGAGTAATGAGTTCAGTACTGCTATGAATAGAAAATAAAGCAAAAGCTGCTGAAAACTGGAGGTTGGCCAAAAATTTAAGGTTCATTTGCTATGTCACACAATCATTAAAGAGCAGGATTTTAGATAGGATCAAAAGATATTCTATCAATGTGTGAAATTCTCAGAGAATAAATAAAATACATTTTGAATTTTATTTATTATCTATATTGTATTTGTATTTGTGTGGGTACCCTAGCTATGGGAAGTTCAAAGGACAATTTTGTGGAATCGGTTCATTCTTTCTACTTTAACGTGTACTTCAGGGATAGAATTCAGGTCACCGGGCTTGTACAATAAACAACCTGGCTTACTGAACCATCTCACTGGCTCATCTCACAACTGCTCCATCTTAAGGGATATACTTTCAGCAACTGGAGTTACTCAATTGCATACTTGTACACACATAATCATGGGAATATTATTATGTAGCTCAAAGAAAAAAAAACAGCCCATATTTCATTGCTAAACAATTTGTATCACATATTGAATTTTAGTTGTTTAAGGCGGGTAGTGAGGTAATGATACATTTTATAATTGGCTAAATTTGAAAGCACTCTGCTGAATGGAAAAAAGCAAACACAAAAGGCTATATATTGTTGTCATTACAATTACATGAAACTTTAAGAATGGTTAAATAGGCCAAAGAAACTGGTGGTTTCCAGGAAGATCAGTAGGGAAAGGTTGAGAGTGGTATAGTGGTAATGATTATACAGAGTTATGAGAGTACTGAATGTAACCTCACTGTTTAAATTTAAATGGACATACTTATGCTGTATGGATGCATTTCAGTTATGAGTCAGTCATCTGAGTGACATGTGAATATCATGCCCAACTGAGGTTATATCTAATGTTTTGTTACTTTGGTGCCCTAATTTTGCACCACTTTTTAGAGCAGTAATGTTTTAAAACTCTTTGTTTAGATTGTTTTAGTTACATTTAACTTTGTCTCTGTGTGTGTGTGCCTGCCATGTCAGGTATGTGATAGAATGACAACTTGCAGGAGTTGGTTCTTTTTTTCCACAATGTGAGTCTTAGGGACTGAACTCTGGACAGCAGACGTGGGTCTTTACCTGCTGAGCCATATCTCTGTCCTCTAAGATTTCTGGTAGTAGTGATATAGCCAGTTACTCCTTGTTGCATCAGAATTCCACTTGCACACTTTTAGATACTGGTTTCTCTGGTCCAGATTCAGACTCTTGCAGATCTTTATACCTTCTAGGACCTGAAATAGACCTTGACGATGACCCTGACAGTAAGGCCACTATTTTAAATACAAAGATCTGCCCACTCATTTCTTCAGGATCTAGAACATCTATTGGCAGGCACATTATACTACGAGTCCTGTGGGTAGAACATGGTTCCTTATATCTGAAAGTCTCCTTTAAGTTTATTTGTGATTATTAAAACATTTATTTGTGGAAATGTATATGAAACTACAGAAACATGATTTACAGACTATTCAGGTACAGTAAATATAACTAGAGTGCACAGAACATTGCCTGATACCAGAGGTTATGAAAAGTATTTCAGGATGCTTTGCAAAGGGTACTAATAGTTGGAGCTGTCATAGATTGTGAGATTTTCACTGGGAGTAGCTTAACACTCCTTCCCTTGCTCAGTGCTGGAATTTTGTCTGGCTTGAACCCATACAGGTCTTGCATACACACTGCTACAGTCTCTGTGAGTTCATATGCATATTAGTCCTGTTGTGTATGGAAGACACAACTACTGTTTCTTTGGAGTCATACACCACCTCTGGCTCTGACAATCTTTTCACCTCTTCCTAGGTTTAGACCTTAGCCTTGAGGGGAGGGGTTTGATGAAGACACCCCATGAAAGACTGAGTGCTCCAAAGTCTCTTACTCTCTACACATTGTGCAGTTGTGAGTCTCTGTGTTAGTTTCCAACTACTACAAGAAAAAGCTTCTTAATGATGGATGAGTGAGACACAGATCTACATGTATAGCAATTTGTCATAAGGAGCCATTTTATTGCTGTCTTCCTAGCAGAATAATATAATAGTATTAAACTTTTCACCTAGGCCCATGGCCTACCTAGTCTCAGGTTCTTGGCCATTTTAGCCAAGTATCAAATATGTGTTCCGTCTCTTGGAGTGGTACTTAAATACAATAAAAAAAAATAGTAGGTTACTCTTTTTACATTTGTACCACTTTACACAAGTATTACTTGCAGGCAGATTGCTGTTGTAGGTCTCAGGTTTTATAGCTGGGTAATAGTGATGAAAACATTTCTCCTCTGGTAATGCGGAATGTATCTTCAAGCACCATGAATGGTAGACAAGGTTTCAAGTGGGGTGTGTGTGTGTGTGTGTGTGTGTGTGAGAGAGAGAGAGAGAGAGAGAGAGAGAGAGAGAGAGAGAGAGAGAGAGAGAGAGAGAGAGAGAGAGAGAGAGGAGAGAGAGAGAATTACAATAATCACAATCACAATGTTGATTGTTTAAAATCAATTGAAACTCTAAAGGATAAGAGCATTGAGAGGGGCCATGTGTAACCTCCGGATATCATTCCACTTGACCATTTATGTAAATCATTGCTGAACTGAGGAGGGACTGGTGAGTTTGGATTGACCTGTTTCTAGGAAATCTCCAACTCCAGACTCTGTCTCACATACCACTCTGTTCTCTCATGCATCACTGTCCTTGCTATTTCATTCTGTAAATTCCTGCCAGCTGTCTTCTTGTCCTTCTAAAAATCTGAATTCAATTTTCTTCCTCGAGGCGAATGTCTGAACAGATTTGAATACTTCCTCCATGATCTCATTTCTGAAAAGTCCAATTAGTACAGAGTGTCCTGTATTTCTTAATGAACAATGTGTGATGAACGTTTCCCCAGATAGTATTTCTGGTTTTGATTTTTGTCATTTAAAACACAAATCAAATCTATCTATAATTTCCTGAAGGGAACTTCTGGTTTCCTTGAAGACTGAGTTTTGTCATATGTTGTTTTGCTGCAAGTTGGGCACCTAACGTTTTGCCCAGGAGGCTGGTGAGAGGGTGTGTGATGTTTTGCTATGAGCTCTCAGGTGTGAGGGGTGTGACTTTGGCCAGTGGAGAACATATATGGAAGCCTGTGCATAGTGAGATACAATTTTTTGGATTGACATCACTGCACTTCATACTTCACTTGATGCAGAGAGAAACGTTTCAGAGAGTGTTTCTAGACAATCCAACTGAATCCAACTGACTTCATGTTGCTGTTTGGTGTTGGCCTTTAGACTGGAGTGCTGGTATCCTCATGTCTGAGTCTGGTAATCCCCTAACGAACTATCGAACCTAATCAGCAGAAAGTAGATAAAAAAGGACTACTACCCTTTACCCTATTAATCTCCTGCCTAAAAGTGCAGCATTGGAAGAGAGGTAAAGATGTTTAAGAACCCAAAATAAAGTAGGTTTGGTGAAAAATCTAAGCCTACAATTTTCTTTTGGTCACATTTTATTTTGGAAAGTATTTTATTGGGATATTATTAAGAAACTTACCATAATTAAAATCAGTAATTATACATATATGGATATTTATATATCTGAATGTAGTGAGGATTTATCATCACTATAGAATCACAGAAGATTGTTCCTTCTTAGTTCTTCATTCTCTTTGCTGCTGGCCATCTTGCTTCCTAATAGCCATTGGTTATCAATAAATAATGTTACTATTAATTTGTATTTTCTGGATTTTACATAAGGGGATTATTAGATATTCTTTTATTGTGTTGTTTTAAACAAAGTTATTATATAAAGATTCATTCACACTGTTTGTGAATAATTCATTGTATTCCTTAGTCATATTCTATTGTGTGTATTATCACAGTTAACTTCTTTAGTTTCCTATTGATAGACTCCAGGCTATAACTATAACTCTAGTTATAGTTTTCTGTAGTTAAAAAAATAACCTGTTGTGAATGTTTTCTACATGCACATGCATGTACAAATATATATTCACACACACATATATGCTCACAAACACACACATCTCTATGTAAAAACTATTTTCCCTAGGTTGGTAGCTAGGAGTGCAGTGCTAAAAGTTTTTATAAACAATTTCATACACATGTATAATGCCTTTTGGTCACACTTATTCCTCCATCTCCTTCATTCTCCTCATCTATCTCCCTTCCTTTTTGTAACTCTCCCTTGCAGGAGCTGGCTCTCCTTTCCAGTATCTAAGTCCTAGGGAATCAAACTCAGACCATCAGGCTTGGCAGCAAGCACCTTAAATGGCTGAGCCATCTCACTGGCCCTTTTAGGTTGTTTTTTTTTTTTTTTTCTGTTTTGTCTCTCTTTTTAAAATTAGCTTTTAAAGTACCAGTCCACAGAAGAAGAAAAAGAAGTCAGTGCTGATGAGACCTGATAGATTAGGATCAGATGGAAGGGGAGGAGGACCTCCCTATCATTGGACTGGAGGAGGGGCATAGGAGAAGAGGGAGGGAGAGTGCGACTGGGAGGGGCTGAGGGAGGGGTCTACAGCTGGGATACAAAGTGAATAAACTGTAATTAATAAAAATAAAATTAAAATTGAAAAAGTAGTGCATTTCCACATGGTTTCTATTAATTTTTAATTTTGGTTAGCCCCTCCACCACCTCTCTCCCAGTCTTCTCTTCTTTGGTTGTTGCTTTACTTCCCTTGGTAATGATGGGTGTCTTTCTCAGTTTCTCATATTTATGACGTTACCCAAAGAACTAACCAGCATCATCAAAATGAATGGCTGTACTCATGGCAATTTCGAGAGGTTTAAGGCTAAAATCAAGTTTGAAATGAACCGTTGATTGTGTTCCAATGATGCATGTGGGTGCTTTTCCATGAAACATCTTTTATAAGCTATTTTCAGCTGTAGACAAGGAATCAGTAGGGATAGAAAGGACATTTCCCAAGATCGCATGTGATTGATATCTGTGTTGTGCAGGCATAAGCATTCATTTTTATTTATTCATCTGGATATTATGCTGTGTGGGGGAACCATACTAACACTTTACTATGAGCACTGCCAGACACACAGATGAGCACTTCCAGTGAGGAGAGTCAGCCACCGTTTGTAATGGAGTCTACAATCCTGATTGAGTCTGAGACAGCAAGTTAGAGTTGGGCTGCATCACATGATGCAGGAACAATGAAAGGGAGTTCCCAATCTTCTAGTTTATCTTCAAATACAAACTTCTGAAATTCTCCAGTGAGGCTCACTTGAGGATTCTGTGTTTTTGTTTGTTTGTTTGTTTGCCTACATCACTACGTTGCTATTTCAGACCTTCAGTGAGGTATGGCCTCTATTTGCACTAACATATTGATTTTTAAAATTTTAATACTTTATTTACGTTAGATCCGTATTGTAGTCCAGTCCCTCATCTCCTCCTGGTCCCACACTTCCTCCTCCCCCTCCCCCCCATTTACCGTCTTCCCCTCCCCCATTTCTCAGAAAGGTAGAGCCTTCCTTCCTTACCAGCTGACCCCAGCCTATCAAGTCTCATTAGGACTGCCTGCATACTCTTCCTCTGTGGCCTGGCAAGGCTGCTCCCCCTGCAGCCAACCAGAGGGAAGGAATCAAAGAGCCTGCAACAGAGTCCATGTCAGAGACAGCCCCTGCTTCCCTTACTACGGAGCTCACAAGGAGACTGAGCTGTCTAATGGCTACATCTGAGCAGAGGGTCTAGGTCCTCTCCATGCATAGTCCTTGATTGGTATATCAGTCTCTACAGGCCCCCATGGGCCCAGATTTGTTGGCTCTATTGGTCTTCTTATGGAGCTCCTCTCACCTCCAGGTCCTTCTATTCCCCAGCTCTTTCCTATAACTCCTTGTGCTCTACCCAAAGTTTAGCTGTGAGTCTCAGCATCTGCTTGAATACCCTGCTGGGGGGGGGGGTCTTTCAAGGACATCTATGGTTCCCATCCTGTTCCCTCTCTTTAACTGCTTTCAGTGACAATTACCTTTGACCTTCTGAATGAGAATTAAGATCCTCCCTAGGATCCTCCTTGTTGTTTAGATTCCTTAGGTATGTGATTATAGTATGGTTGTCCTGTATTATATGGCTACTGTCCACTTATCAGTGCAAATATTCCATGCATGTTTCTGGTTGTGGGTTACCTCACTCAGGAAGATCTTTTCTAGTTCTATTTGC
Source organism: Pachyuromys duprasi (assembly GCA_028658305.1). Lineage (NCBI taxonomy): Eukaryota > Metazoa > Chordata > Mammalia > Rodentia > Muridae > Pachyuromys > Pachyuromys duprasi. Next base: position 54,276,759 of record CM053743.1, on the reverse strand, counting down.
CTGAAAATTTCATGATTTCCTTGTTTTTAATAGCTGGATAGTATTCCATTGTGTAGTTTCTGTATCCATTTGTCTGTTGAGAGACATCTTAGCTGTTTCCAGATTCTGGCTTTTACAAATAAAGCTGTTATGAACATAGTTGAGCAAATGTCCTTGATGTATGGTTGAGCATCTTTCAGATTTATGCCCAGGAGTAGAATAGCTAGATCTTTTTTTTTCTTTTTTTCACATTTAAAAAATTTTTCCTTTTTTGTAATATATTTTTTTATTTATTACAATTTATTCACTTTGTATCCCAGCTGTAGCCCCACCCTTGTCCCCTTCCATTCCCGCCCTCCCTCCCTCCCTCATTTCCTCCCATGCCTCTTCCCCAGTCCACTGATAGAGGAGGTCCTCCTCTACTTCCATCTGACCCTAGTCTATCAGGTCTCATCAGAGCTGACTGCACTGTCTTCCTCTGTGGCCTGGTAAGGATGTTCCCCCATCATAGGGAGGTGATCAAAGAGCCAACCACTGAGTCCATGTCAGAGACAGCCCCTGTTCCCCTTACTAGAAAAACCACTTGAACACTGAGCTGCCATGGGATACATCTGTGCAGGGGTTCTAGGTTATATCCATAAATGGTCCTTGGTTGGAGTATCTGTCTCAGAAAAGACCCCTAGGCCCAGATTTTTTTGGTTCTGTTGTTCTCCTTGTGGAGCTTCAGATCCTTCCAGGTTTTTCTATCTTCCCTTCTTTCATAAGATTCTCTGCATTCTGCTCAAAGTTTGGCTGTGAGTCTCAGCATCTGCTTTAACACCCTGCTGGACAGACTCTTTCAGAGGCCCTCTATGTAGGTTTCTGTCTTGTTCCTTGTTTTCACCTTCTTCTGATGTCTATCCTATTTGTCTTTCTGAATGAGGATTGAGCATGTTACCCAGGGTCCTCCTTTTTACTTAGCTTCTTTAGGTGTACAGATTTTAGTATGATTAGCTGGATCTTGAGATAGCACTATTACTAATTTTCTGAGAAAACCCTAGATTGACTTCCAAAGTTGTTGTACGAATTTGCATTCCCACCAGCAATGAAGGAAGGTTCCCCTTTCTCCACAACTTCTCCAGGGTATGTCATCCCTTGAGTTTTTGATCTTAGCTATTCTGATGGGTATAAGATGGAATCTCAGAGTAGTTTTGATTTGCATTTCCCTGATGACTAAGGATGTTGAGCATTTATTTAAATGCTTCTCTGCCATTTGACATTCCTCTGTTGGGAATTCTCTGCATAGTTCTGTACCACATTTTTAGTTGGATTATTTTGTTTTTTGTAGTTCAATTTCTTGAGTTCTTCATACATTTTGGATTGTGTTTGAGCTGTGCATGTTAGATAACTCACAGCTAGATAAATGATGGGCTAGAGTAATTCCCTAGAAAGTGAAAGTGAAGGAACCTAGCTTGAGGTCAATTGAGGACACTGAGGGCTTTCCACTAATTGCCAAGTGCAGAGTACTCCCTCTCCCCTCTGCCCACCCCACCCCTGGGACCCAAACCTTACAGAAAGTTGCCAGAGACACTCCAAGGATACAGATGCAGGTAGTCCTTGGAGAATCTGCACAGACAGTTGCTGAAAAACCCCCCAAGGACACAGGTGGGGCAGGCAGTCCTTGGAAAAACTACAACACGGGCAGCTTGACCTAGACCGCTCTGGCCACCCGCCCTACTGGAATGTCCCAAGCCGTAGCTGGGCCCCAAATATCCACCAATGAAAAACTGCCCTGTTGCTATTTCCAAATTTGCTTATAAAAACCCAAAGATTTTGTTCCTCAGGGTCACCTCTCCTTACGGTGCAGGAGACCCCATCTTGCGTTGGTTTCAAGAAACCTTTTGCTGTTTGCATCAATCCCAGTCTCCCTGACTCGAGGGCCTTCCCCGTAGGACTCCCACGTGTTTTACAGAAGCAGAGCCTTTCAAGCCTCCTTTCTCTTTGTTTGTTTGTTTCTTTCTCTTATTTCCTTCTTTTCTTCCTCCCTTCCTTCCTTTTTTAGTTTTTAATTTTTTTTTTTTTTTTTGAGGCAGGGTTTCTCTGTGTAGCCTTGGCTGTCCTGGACTTGAATTGTAGAGCAGGATGGCCTTAAACTCATAACGATTATCTTTTATCTGCCTCCCTGAGTGCTGGGATCACAGAAGTGCACCACCACACTGGCTTAAGCCTTCTTTTCTACATATTATTTGTCATCTGTACATGTCATCTCAATGAGACCACTTCTGTCACTTCAGCTGTTCTATCCAGACAGAGAAGAGTCACCTTCTTGAAGGTACTTTGCCACCTTCTTACGTAAATCCTCTAATGGAGGAAACTCCCTCCCGTGTGGATGTATCATTCTTTGGTTCTTTCCTATTGAACTTTTCTAGAGGCTTTTCCCCCCTTTTATTGCAAATAAAATTTTCTCACGTAATATATTCTGATCACAGTTCCCCTCCCTTTACTCCTCCCGGTACTTCCCTACCAGATCCCCTTCCTTTCTGTCTTTTATTAGAATATCAACTGGTTTCTAAGCTGTAATTAAAATATATCAAAACATAATATAATAAGATAAAACCAAAAGTATGACATCAGAGTTCGACAAGAAAAACAAACGAAAGGAAAAGAGCTCAAGAGAAAGCACAAGAATCAGAGACCCATGTTAGTATAATGTTCTTGTGGAATGTATACAATTTATCCTTGTTCATTCATATGCTGATTTCTCTGCCCCACTATCTGGTTACAATCAGGACATTGCATTGTGATGCTTAGGATAAGCATCTGTCTCAAGTTTGTGTAAACATGCCACCATTTGTTTTCTGTATTGCAGATAAAACAACCAGTCAGTGCTGAGCAGTGGAGAGAATAGGGTGGGACATCCTGGTCTGGAGGGGAGGCGGAAGAGGAGTGTGGGAGGGGTTCAGAGAAGAGAGGTTGGAGAGGAGAGGACCTGGAACCACCAGGATTGATGAATGGGACCTAAAATATAACTAAAAGCAAGCATAATACGGGAAGTCTGAATGGGAAGAAGCTATGCAGGTTTAGAGGTTTAGGATGGAGTAATTTTTGCCCAGCATTGTGCTCCAGGTTAACCAAATTTATCCTAGTCTCTGTGTGGTGAGTTGGGGATACAGCTGGTTTGAGAATAACCGCTGTTTAACTAAAGGATAAATCAACAAGAACGATTAATAATCATCAACAAATGGTACTCAACGTGGGGCAGAATTTACAATAATCTAGCAAGAACTTATATAGAAAATAAAACTATAGAGCAGTTTTGTAGTTCTTTTCCTTAAAAACAAAGCAATAGCAGCTTCTAAGCTAGGAGCTCACAGACTTCTGATTAGACAGACCCCCTGCAGAGCACCAAGGCCTCCAGCAGCCTACAGAAAACCCCCAGAGAGGCAGTGTCTTTAGGTAGAGAAACGACAGAGGAAGACCACTTGAAGATCTTGGCCACACACTGGAAGAGAGAAATCAAGAAGACCAAATAGAACAGGTAACACAGGTTGATGATCCCTTCACATGGGAACAACTCAGAAACTGACTGAGCCATAAAAAAATGTCTCCAGCCAGAACTTCAACAATATATGGCCAATAAATCCTTGGCTACAATATCCTCAAAATTTATTATGCTGTTCTTTCAATTGGCATAGATAAAATTGGTTTAGAGTTTAGTTTCATCCTCCACATCTTATGCATTTATAATTTTAGGACTGTATAATGCATGTGAGAAATTATATGTTTGCAGAACAAAAGGACCAGACACCGGAGATGTAGATCAAACCTGACAGAATTCATCCTTCCAGCATGCTGAGGCTTTAACTCTGGCGTCTTGAATGTTCCAGCATTCTTCTTGTTCCTGCCTCAACTGCCTCAGTTGCTGTTTCTCATCAAAGCCTGCTCCCAAGAGAGCTTTGAAAAAACCTACTAATCTTAATTGGTCTAACATTTTAGACTGTTCCAAACAGAACTTCTATTAAGCCAGAAATTTCTCAACATTCAAAGACTGGACCACAAAAGATAATTCTCGCTTAATTAACCATTTCCCCCCAATTTCCTTAGCCCCCCCCCCCAAGAGGATTTCTACATGTCAAAATAGTCAACTAGAAAAAAATTCATGAGAATGATGTCCAATTTCCTATAAGGGGAGTTGGGTAGGTTTTTGGTTGTTTAATCTGGCTATGAATGTTTATTGTCATTGGGAGATGGTTAAAGTTGTTAATGATCTTATTCAGAGAGAAGATAAGGTTAGGATACTAGGTAATACAAGTTAATGGTTAGTTAATTAACTCATAGTCATATCAGACATTAGTCTAATTTATCATAGGAGAGTATACATATTAGGTTTAACAGATAGATATGATTATATATAGGTAAGTCTTCAAAAACTTCAGAGACCTACAGAATATGGCATTTAAAATGTTTTAATTTTATTTTAAAGATTCTTTGATAATGAGACAGACCCACTTGCTTGCCCACTCAGAAATCCCCCCAACTCCAACCAAGGACCATGTATGGAGATAACCTAGAACCCCTGCTCAGATATAAGCCATGGCAGCTCAGTATCCAAGTGGGTACACTAGTAAGGGGAACAGGGGCTGTCTCTGACATGAACTCAGTGACAGGCTCTTTGACTTCCCACCCCCAAAAGGGGAGCATCCTTACCAGGCCACAGAGAAGGACAATACAGCCAGTCCTGATGAGACCTGATAGACTAGGGTCAGACTGAAGGGGAGGAGGACCTCCCCAATCAGTGGACTTAGAGAGGAGCATGGGAGGAGATGAGGGAGGGAGGGTGGGATTGGGAGGGAATGAAGGAGGGAGCTACAGCTGGGATACAAAGCTAATAGGCTGTAATTAATATAAAAAATTTAATTTAAAAAAGAAATCCCCCCAAAACACTAAACTGCACCTATATATATTCATATTGATTCATATATATGTAAATGACCTGGAGCAGACTCATGCAGGCCCTGTGCATGCTGCCTTAGTCAGTCTCTGTGAGTTCCTATGAGTTTTGTTCATATTTAGAGACCTTGCTTTCTTGGTGTTCACCATCCCCTCTGTCTCTTATATTCTTTCTGCCTCCTCTTCCTCATGAAGAGAGGGAGGGATTTGATGGAGACACCCCATTGATGGCTGAGTATTCCAAGGTCTCTCACTTTCTGCATAATGCCTGGTTGTGGGTTTCTATATTTGTTCCCATCTGCTGCAGGAGGAAGCTTCTGTGGTGACAGCTGGGCAAGGCACTGATCTAAGAGTATAGCAGAATGTCATTAAACTCATTTTTTTGTTGCTTTTGTTTTGTTTTTTAGACCAACAGTATTTGATTTTACACTAGGTCTCTGGGTTATCCAGCCTGAGGTTCTTTGTCACCCAAGCAGTGTTTTGTATGGGTTTCATCTCATGGGGTGAGTCTAAAGTCAAATCAGTTGTTGGTTGGCTCAGCCTAGTTACAGTATTGTCATTGGGAGGTTCTCTTTGTGGGGTAAAACAGCCAAGCTGATACACAGGATTTTAAAAATGACTTTATCACTGAGGCTTATAAAAGTTGTCATCATTCTACTTACACAGATTGACAGGGGAGCAACCCTGTTACTAAAAAGCTCATCATATAATGTGAGTTGAACAGCATGATATACCTGCTCATGAACACTGATGCTCTGATATCTACTATAATCAGTGTTGGCTTCCAATACAGAAGAAATCAAACTCAAATCGACGATGAACGGGAATTAGATCCTTAGAGGAAATGTGATGGAATTGGGAACATTTTGGGGGAGCAGAGATATCTACATCAAATGATTAAAGCTGAAGTTTTTGTTAAACAGTTATAATTCAGGGAGAAGGGTGATGCTGTGTTATCACTTGGAATTCTCTTTCTTTCTCTCTCTCTCCCTGTGTGTCAATCTCTGATAAGCAAAGATTACTACAAAGTAAAGAAATATCTCCCTGTAGAAGGTAGGAGATTGGAAAATGGCTTTCTAAGGGTCTATTTTGCTTTTAATTAAAAATCCACACTTTATTTTATGAAAAACAACATGATTTACATATTAAGAAACACTAATGATTTTACAGCTTTAAATGTAAAAATGAAAAAAATATTCAGGCTGCAGAGTCTCTTTCCATAAGACATATTAAAAATCATTTTTTCTAAGCTAATCAGGGTTTTATTTAGGGCAGCAATGCTGGCCTCAAAATCACAAGTCTAAGGCTGGCCTTGAGCTCCTAATCCTCTTGTCTCCATTTCAGAGTGTTGGGGCATAGGCTTGTGTTTGTCTAGTTGTAGAATGTTTTCACTGAATATAACATTCTTCCACATAGTGTAAAACAGCTTCTCAAAAAAGATTTTCTTTTACAGGTTCAAAAACCATACTCTTGTAAAGTTTCTTGGACAGTTTGGGAACTTATGCAGTTATTAAGCACAAAGAACATCATGGCGTCCTTAAAAAATGAGAATGTTAACTTGGTACTTCTTAGTTTGTTAGAGTTCTGTTTTGTTCCTGATTGCTGTAAAGCTTGGGAAATAACTTGTGTCCTTCCTTCCCACGCTGTTTAGCTTTATGGACTCCGGGCTACCAAGCCCCTTGTCTTCTGTTCCAGCCTATGGTTCCAGCCTAACTGATCAAATGAACCTCTGGGGCAGAGTGAGAAACTTTTTGATGTTCTTTGATTTCTCCATGAAGCAAAGGGAAATACTTTCTCATTATGATGGCACCATTCAGGAACATATTGCAGAAGGCTCTCAACTGGTGTTGTCTGACCTTCCACCGAGAGCAGAGCTGTGGTTTATCAACTCTGACTGCCTTTGAGTTTTCTTGTCCCTCGCTTCCCAACAGTCTATGTGGGGCTGAATGGATAAACCTGTCCAGCCAATACCACAAGTGTGTGAAAACTTAGTTTACATTTCATTCAGAGGCCTTCAGTGACCAGGTGGAAATTGTCACTTGGCAGAGAGTCCAGAAAGGAAGTATACTAAGGTTAGGGAGTGAGCCAGCACAGTGGTGTACCCCTTTAATCCCAGCACCCAGGGAGGCAAAGCCATGCAGATTACTGTGAATTTTAGGCCAGCCTTGTCTACAAAGTGAGGCCAGGACAGCCAAGGCTTCACAGAAAAATCATGTTTTGAAAAAATAGAAAGAAAGAAGGAAGGAAAGAAAAGAAAGTGCAGTGTGAGGTTGAGTGCTGAGAACTGAACTGTGGTCCTCTGGAAGAGCACCGTTCTCTTACCTTCTTAGCCATCTCTCCAGCCCCAAGTATTCTTTCCACTAAGGGCAGTAAAATAGAATAGTTATGGGTGGAAGTAGGGAGCTAGACTAGGAGGATCAAGTGGGGAGGGGAGAGAGTGATGAGGGAGGGAGTACAGGGCGTCCCAACGAAAATCCTTGGTTCATGCATTAGACCACACACGGACAAAAACAGTCCCAGGAAATGTCAGAATCCTGAAAGAACCCTAGTATCTCATATTACCGTGTGATGAGCTGGAAATCAACAATATATAGGAATGGACAACACACTCTAAAACAACCAGTGTGACAAAGAGGAAAATCAAGAGGAACATCTGGAAATATATATTAAAGGAAAAGAGACAGACACCAAGGAACAATGGGGTGCAGCAGACAAGACAGGGTGTAACATGTAGCTGTTATTATCTCCATTGACAACATTTTTGAAATTGAGAATATAACCCTTCAATATATGAAAATAGATAATGAAAAGAAAACTAAACAGGATGCTAGCAGAAAGAAGGGCTTAAAAAAATCACAGCACAGATGATTGAAACAGCAAATAGAAAAAGTAGAACCAATAGAATCAAAGAGCAAATCATTAGAATCATAGAGAAAATAAATAATTAAATCCTGAGCTGAAAAATTACCCATTATTACTTAAAACAATGAAGATTATAAGGAAATTATACAAACATGATGTATCAGCAAAGCAGGTGACCTACATGAATGGACAAACTCCTATGCCTATTGACCAAATGACTCAAGGACAAACAGCAAAGCTGAAACTTGTAGGATTAAATTGATTTTAAAAATAACAAGATCTTTCATCAAGAAAGCCTAATACAGAGCATAGATTAACAGGAGAATTAGGTGAAACACGTTAGAATTAATGTCAGTTCCTCTACAAATATTTGAGGCCATTTTACAAGAAAGAATACTTTTTAGTCCATTCTGTGAATCTATCATTACTGTAACCAAAGATAGAAAACATACTCAGAGAAGTAATTACAGAACAAAGCAAGTGAGAAATTTGCACACTGTATTTCTAGCATGAATATAAAACAATACAGCTGATGTTAAATACTGTTTGGAGGGATCTCAAGTTATTAAACATAGAATTTCCCTTAACAATTAGTTTACTCTTACCTTATATTTTAAGCAATAGAAATCAATTACTCAAATATAGTCTTGTGTACATATTTACTTGGAAGAGCAATTCCTAAAAGCCCAATGGCGTATATATGGCTGCTAAGAAAAGCAGTATGCTGTACAGGGCCTATGAAAGAACTTTTGTCATCTAGAACACAAACACGTAAAGCATGGGTTTATTCAACACATGGCCTGCTTTCGTGTCAGAGCTGCCTTGGCTTTTACAAACCACTTCTTTTGCCTTCTTTCCTTTGTATTCCTTATAGGACTTGGAGAATTTTATCATGAACTCTGGAGACTCAGGTTTTGTCCTTGTGGCCTGGGCTCCATAGTACCCATTCATCAGAGCAAGGAAATTATTTAGGAGATAACAGTGCCTTTGCTCACCTCCCTCAAGGGGTGCTATGGACATGCAAGGATTCTTATTAGCCTATAGATGTCAGATTAGCCAGGAATGTCAAAATTATGGATTGGCTTCCCAGATTGACCTTCTGGATAAATACCTCCCATACCTATTACTTTACTTTCATTAACATGCTTCTGGGACTATATATAATATATATATATGTATAAAATATATAATATATTATATGTATATAATATATAAATTATATATATTTATATATATAGTCCCAGGTGAATTAGGTGAAACACTAGAATTATATATAATTTATATTTCTATATATTTAAATATATATTTACATATATAGTCCCAGAAGCATGTTAATGTATATATAATATATAATACATATATATATATATATATATATATATATATATATATAGTCTGAATGCTTGGATGGCAGAAGAAAACGCTGATATGTGAAGATATATCTCCAGGAGGGAGGCTAGAGTCAGGGAATCAAGGAATAAGGCTGCACTCTCGATTGGCTATAGCAACAACTTCCTTATCCTTTCCATCTCAGATAGGTCTCAAGTCCCTGGTCATATATGATCAGTTATCAACATAACTGATAAACCTTGACTCAGCAGTGTCTAACAGTAAACAGGACCTCTTCAACACAATCTTGGACATTATGTGAACTATAACTACTCCCTGGTGGCTGTCACTATTTGTGCCATTATTTTTACAACGATGTGAAAACTCTATCAATTTTAAGATATAAATGTGAATGTAAGCATGTAGACATATTGGTTGTTGTGTAAGGGTTAAGAAGTCAGACACTTACAACATTAACATTGGGGGTTTGAGAACATGGGACGCTATTTGAGTGCCAACCTGAGTAACCTCACAAGGTAATATGGGCAGCAGAGAATTCCTGAAAGCCACCTCCCCTCATATTATTTATTTCTGTGTGGCTTTTTGGAGACCCACCACCTCTACACTCAGTGGCTGAATCTGAATTTTGTACCTAAGACTGTGACTCAAAGAAGCTGGGAAATTTTGTATATAGATCTCTGTTCAGTAAAACCACAGGCTGCACAATAGGGGAAAACTCACTCTGCAGGTAACATGGGTCAATTTTGTGCAAGGTATACTGTGGGATGGTTTCTTTATGATCCTAAGAAATACTTGAGTGCTTTCAAGATGGAGCAACAGACAAGACCTGTAAATCCAGAAGTATCTGTTCTACCACCCACTTTGAAAGCTTCTCTTGAAATAGAGGAGATAACACGCAGAATATAAGCTTCACAAGAGAGCAGATGTACAAAGCAAGAGAAGGCAGAGGTGAGAAAAGTGAAAAAGAAAACATCAATGGAAAAGACAAGGACAAATGGAAGGACAGGAAAACTTGCCTGATGTGTCACTCTCCTTGTAGCTGTCCCTGGGTTCTAGGTCCCAAATGGTTTTGGATTGAAGTAAGTTACCTCTCTGCAGAGTCAGAGTATCATATACTGGAACTCTGTAAATCTCAAAAGCATAATCAATAGATTCATTCTCCTCGGCACATTGCTATTTCTTGGGTCTGCTGCTTTACCTGGTGTCTGAAACTTTCATAGTGAAATATTGGACCATCTTTCTCTTTTGCAACAGCCCACCTTAGCTTTCATCTTTTTCTCACCCATGGGGGAATAAATAACACAATGGAGGCCAGCCAGCATGGAGTACCCATGATGGGGATTACTGGTTTTGGAGAGCAACCTGAAAACATGGTCCAAGCAGAAGCAAAGAAAATGGGTGTCTTTATTCAGCCACAGCCACTAAAGGCAGAGACATTTGCACGTACAATGAAAGAAGTCATAGATGACAAGAGGTATGCAGCTCTTTGGGGTTGTCGTCCCTCAGGCTGAATGATGACCTAACACTGAGGGATCTGTGTAGTCTGTTTTCCAGTGAAACCAGAATTTTGTGGCATGTGTTATAACATATGTGTGGTTCTTGAAGCTTCTGCTTTTCCTTTGCTATTAATCTCAATTTTAGGTGGGATGCGGAGAGTATGCTTCTAGCTGCAGACTTGTACCTATGGGCAAACACAGAGAGAATGTGTTACCACTGTGCTGTGCCAATACTTGAGACTGAATAATACACACGTATACACATACATACACACACAAACTTTTTTCCAGTGTGTATCCATAGGTCAGGTACAGACAAAATTGTTAGCATATCTTTGACACTATGTACCTGAGTCTCAACTAAAAGTTCAATAAATAGCAAAGCAAACAAACAAACAAACCCCAAAACAAAACAAAACAAAAACCTTATACAGAAGGATTAAAATTAATTCTTGAAAGAACATTTTTAAGAATGTATTTGTAAGGATTGCACAGATGGTGCTGAAGGTGTGCTCACATTAAATACAGTTGAGCATATGTGACAGGATGTACATGTGATTAGGTGATTAGGACATTGATACCTGAGTATTTACTCCTGTTTGGTTGTAAAATCATTGTGCTGAATGGGCAAAGGGCATCTGGGGCACCCATCCTTGTCTCTATTTTGTCTCACCTGTGCTGGATTCAGGAAAAGTTCTTTTATAACAGACCTTATTATAAAGGTCTCAGGCACAGAATGGAAACGGGTACACACTGCTTCCTCATGGTACATGCCTTCTTTATTTCAGTGTGTGACAGACAATAATGACATGTGTGATGGAGATACTGCAAATCTTACAAAGTGTCAAAGAGTTGTGTAGATTATCATTTGAGATTGCATTGTCTTTGCATAGGATTGAGAATATGAGTAAATAATTTGATAACATTGAGATGTTTCATAGCTACTAAAAAGAGAATCAGAAATGGTGGTTTGAGAAGAACAGCATTACTGTACTGACATATTTCAGCTTAAGAGCTGACCAAGAATTCATATTTTATGTAATAAAAATAAGAGGAGCTCAACAGAAAGGTACAGATATAAGATTGTTATAATCTTAGCTAACCTACTCCCTAGATCTGACCAATAAAAAGATAAAAAAAAACCCAACAGTCTTTCACTAGCTAGAAATATGCCTAAGTACCACATTCTCGTCTTCAAATCCATTTCCCATGAAAAGGAACCATGATTCTTTGAAAATGTGCTATTTGAAGGAGCCATTTCCTGCACATCAGCCCAGGCTTCTTTGTCTACTTGACTTCAGTCCACCCAAACCACATTCAACTTTGAGACCCAATCATTCTTCTGCCCATTCTTTTCTGCTCACATCTGACACAGAATCGACTAAGTAAGTCCACATGCTGAGATTTCCTCAAGAAACACCAATGATATGAAAGATACAGGTGATCTCTTACCCCTCAACCTAACAAGCCTATAGGAATATTTACCAGTGAGATCACCTAGATGTACTCCAGGATGCAGAACTTAAAAGAAAAATGATTAACTTTATCAAAATTCAAGGAGTTTTAAGAAAACAGAAAGAAATAAAACTAAGTAGAAAGAACTTGAGGAGAATAGATACCTGAGTGATGCCCAAGAAAACACAAACATAAGGTTGAAGGAAAAGATAAAGAAGATGTAGGACTTGAGAGTGGAATTCAATAAGGAGATAAAAACATTGTAGAGGGTTGAAGA
>CM053743.1:54236598-54263911 GCA_028658305.1 Pachyuromys duprasi | reverse complement strand
AAACACCTTCAGCAAAGTGGCTGGATACAAAATCAACTCAAAAAAATCAGAAGCCCTCCTATATACTGAAGACACAAGGGCCGAGAAAGAAATTAGGGAAACAACACCCTTCACAATAGCCACTAATAACATAAAGTACCTTGGGGTGACTCTAACCAAGCAAGTGAAAGACCTGTTTGAAAAAACTTCAAATCTCTGAAGAAAGAAATTGAAGAAGATATCAGAAGATGGAAAGACCTCCCTTGCTCATGGATTGGTAGGACTAACATAGTGAAAATGGCCATCATACCAAAAGCAATCTACAGATTCAATGCAATTCCCATCAAATTACCAATACAATTCTGTACAGACCTTGAAAGAAAAATTCTCAACTTCATATGGAATAACAAGAAACCCAGAATTGCTAAAACAATCCTCTACAATAAAAGATCTTCTGGAGGTATCTCCATCTCTGATCTCAAGCTGTACTATAGAGCAATAGTACTAAAAATTGCATGGTACTGGCATAGAAACAGAATGGAATCGAATAGAAGACCCAGAAATAAACCCATACACTTATGGACAACTGATTTTTTATTAAGATGCCAAAACCATACGATGGAAAAAAGATAGCACCTTCAACAAATGGTACTGCTCTAACTGGATGGCTACATGTAGAAAAATGCAAGTAGATCCATACTTATCACCCTGCACAAAACTAAAGTCCAAGAGGATCAAAGACCTCAATATATAACCAGACACACTAAACATGTTAGAAGAAAAAAGTGGGGAAGAACCTTGAACTCATTGGCACAGGAGACAACTTCCTGAACAGAACACCAACAGCATAGGGTAAGAGCAACAATCAATAAATGGGACCTCATGAAACTGAAAAGCTTATACCCATCAGAATGGCTATGACCAAAAACTCAAGTGACAACATATGCGGGAGAGATTGTGGAGAAAGGGGAACCCTCCTCCACTGCTGGTGGGAGTGTAAACTTCTACAACCACTCTGGAAATCAATCTGGCACTTTCTTAGACAATTAGGAATAGCAGTTCCTTAAGATCTAGCCATACCACTCCTAGACATATATCCAAAATATGTTCAAGTATGCAATAAGGACATTTGCTCAACCATGTTCATAGCAGCTTTATTTTGTAATAGCCAGAAGCTAGAAACAGCCCAGATGCCCCTCAACTGAGTAATGAATAAAGAAATTGTGGTACATATACACAATGGAATACTACTCAGCAATAAAAAACAAGGAAATCATGAAATTTGCAGGTAAATGGTTAGAACTGAAAAAGATCATCCTGAGTGAGGTATCCAGAAGCAGAAAGACACACGGGGTATATACTCACTCATAAGTGGATATTAGACATATAATATAGGATAAACCTACTAAAATCTGCCATGTCAGAGACAGTCTCTGTTCCCATTACTAGGGAAACCCTTGGACACTGAAATGCCATGGGCTACATCTATGTAGGAGTTCTAGGTTATATCCATGAATGGTCCTTGATTGGAGTATCAGTCTCAGAAGAGACCCCTGAGCCCATATTTTTTGGTTCTGTTGCTCTCCTTGTGGAGCTCCTGTCCCCTCCAGGTCTTTCTATCTCCCCCTTCTTTCCTAAGATTCCCTGCACTCTGCCGAAAGTTTGGCTATGAGTCTCAGCATCTGCTTTGATACCCTGCTGGGTAGAGTCTTTCAGAGACTCTCTGTGGTAGGCTCCTGTCCTGTTCCTTGTTTTCTCCCTCTGCCGATGTCCAACACATTTGCCTTTCTGAGTGAGGATTGATCATCGTACCCAGGGTCCTCCTTCTTGCTTAGCTTCTTTAGGTGTACAGATTTTAGTATGTTCATCCTATATTTTGTGTCTAATATTTTAAATTAAGCCAAGACTACATTGTTGTCTAGAATGTAGTTACTTGTAGCTGTCCTTTAAAAATGTTAAGCATAGGGTTTTTTAAAAGGCGTTTACTTAAGACATAGGATTAACGACACAATCTGATGTAGGTTAAGTATCAAAGGAGGGAGTTTTATCAGAGCAAGAGAAAAGAAGAGTTGATCTTTTAACCCTGAGGGAGGAAGAATTTATGAGAAAAGCCAGATTAGAACATCACCCTAAGTACTTTTCAAGGCTCTAAGAGGGCTGTGAGAACAGTAAGATTAACCAAGGGAGACTTGGACCTGTGCTTTCCTCTCTGTGTCTAGGATATAGAAGTTCTGTATTTCTTTCCCTCTCAGGTGTAACAAGGTAAATCAGCACCTTGTCTCATTTGTTTCAGGCTCATCACCTTTAAAAGACTCCGAGTGGTCAGATACTGAGCTGCTGCCAAATTAGTGTCCACAGCCGTCCCTCTCTTTTGTAAATATATTTGAGGAGAAAGAGGGAAAAATAAGAAAGAAAGGTATCTTTGATTTCTCTACCAATAGTGAGAAACAGGAGCCTATACTTGTTCTTAAAGTAGGAACATGGTTGTAGTTTCAGTCCGCTTTTGGTTTTGGCCACTGTGAGTTCTGTGAGAGATACTTACTAGATGGGTTCAATTCTGCTTCCAGCTTTGGTCACTAGGAGTTATGCCTTCTGAGTTTTCCAAATAGTCTTTGGCTGAGCTCATCAACCACATAAGAGTTAATAGGTTCCCAGAAATCCTATCTCTTACATTAGTTTTCTCAGCAACAGCTCAAGGGAGTACTGTGAAGGTAACATCACCAGAAAGAAAACAACTGAGGCAAACAGCTGTTCCCCTAGAAACATGATGTCCTCCATTGCTTGAGCCAAGTGAGTCACTGCCACCAGGGTATAGAAGCCAGAGCAGGGTGCTGTCCCCCAGAGTTCTTCAGTTCTGAGTCGAGTGGGCCACGTGCAGTTTGAGACTCCCTCTCCTTCAGGCATTACTGGAACATTACACAACTGGTTCACAATGAATCCTGAGGTTTTCCTGCCATTCCTTTCTGCCTACTTGCAAATAATGGGAGTATTACAAGCAGACTTGTTGCATACCAGTGTCTTCTCTTCACCAGACTCAGACAAATGGATAAGCAACGAACAGCAGGTTTTGTCTACAACAGCCTCTTCAGTGAACATACCATGTGAAGAAATCAATTGCTGTTCTCTCTCTACAGGGAGGATAGTCTGTGCACTCCTACTCTGGCTTTCTTAACAAGAAAAATGATTCATTACTCTCCTGACATTAAGCTTCTTAATTTTAAAACCTCCTGAATTCCAAACAGGCAGAGAACGTCTCAAATCTTAAAGTCCTGCTTGCTTTTTACCTAATAGTTATTTTCTCAACTTACTTCTTTTCCTTCCATATTTTTGTTATGGACAGCAAGAAAATTTTAACATCTACATTTTGACTAAAAGTCAGTGTGTAATTATGCATTTGATCTCTAATACAAGGTACATATTCTGTAGCACTATCCTCACTTCCTTCTGGTATTCATAGCATCTACATTGCTACCAATAGTCTGTTTCAGTCAATCAACTCTTCTTCTCTTGTATGTCTCAAAATTCTTTGATTGGTAGCTGTTACCAAGATCCCAGATACCTGTAGTACAGGTTAAGCACTACAATCCTTTGGTTTCCCAGTGTCTCTGAAGTTATTTATTAAAGTTATACATGAGAGTATGACCAGACAGGAAAATAGTAAATGGTTCAAATATTTCAAAACTAGGAACTAAGAGTCAAAAGTGAAAACCAACAATGCATTTTTCGCATTTTCAAAGGTTTACCCAAATCTACTGGCAGTGTGAAGAAGGAAAATGTTGTTATGTGTTAGGGATGTTTATCATAAAAGAATACTGAAAATTTCTAAAATGGGGGTGGGGGAATGAAAGGGTCTTGTGAACCACCTAAACACAGTGTGGTTTCTTAAAGAGTTGGGAAGTCTGAAGCTTTCAATACTTATTCAAATCTCATTAAACTGACAGATTACCCTCTGAACCTAACCTGTGGATTTGGTTTTAATTTTTGATTGAGTTAAAAATGTCTGAAGTTTTAAAATAATTACATTAAATTGATACACTGCAACTACTTAACCAAATCTCTAGCAAGTAGATACAAAGGGGTTCATGACGTTGCATGAACATGGAACCTAACCTAAAACCTGCCTAAACTGAAACAAGGGAAGGACTCCAAAAGTTGTCTTTGGACTTGTGTTCATAGCAGTATTATTCTTCATAGCCAAGATGTAAGAGCAACCAAATGCCAGTAATAGATGAACAGAGAAATGAAACCCATTTCATTCCAGGGACTGGAATATCATTCAGCTTTGAAAAGGAAAAAGGAAATGAGTACATACACAACAAAAGCAAATACTTCCCCATTACACTCATAACAGTTGCTTATTGTAGTTACGTTAATAAAGAAATATGTAGAATATTGGTGAATAGAAGCTTGGGGCAGGCAACAATGAATAGTTTCTGTTTCAGGAGTTATCTTCAACTTGGGATGAGAAAGATGTAAAGATCATAAAATAGTACCAGTAAATTATGCACTAAAAGTGATTAAAGCAGTAGATTATGTTGCACACATTTTAATACAATACAAAGCTAAAAAATAATTTTCAGAATATATATAATCATTTTGATACAGTCTAAATAACAACAAAAGACAGAAAACTTATTTAAAAGTATATAGTATTTCTCAAAGTTGTGTTCCTCAAAGATGCTTACTTTGGCGTTTTCTTCAAGTTAAAGACTGACCAATACTTCCAGTGGAAACACTATTAAGCAACCAGAGTATAAAGTCCTAAATCCTCCTGTCTCGGCCATTAACCTGTCACGTGACCCTGAATAAAGTTTTATGTCCTGGTTTCTACTGCATTCTCTGTCAACGAACTGCCAAAGAAATGGCAAGGCTTATGGCCTTCATCTGCCCTAAACTCTTTATGTTGATAATATCACTAAGAACTTATGACACTGAAAAGAAGAAAAAATTTGACATCACTCTTGACCAACCTGTTTTTTTCAAAACTATACGATAATCATAATAGTAGATTCTTATTAGCAGCATAAATAAGGAGTTATCTGAAAATATGTTTTTAAATTTCAGGCATTATAATAGGAAGCACTTTATGATACATAAAAATGAACATGAACATAGTGCTTTAGATACAAAACGTAGTAAATGTGTCTAGAAGTTTTTGTTCAGGCAGATGAAATAATCTGATAGAAACTTCCTCAGGGTTTCTATCTGGCTTAGAATAAACCACTGTTAAATAGTAGCAAAGTATTATGAATTTGTTAATAATAAATTTTTACTGTTAGCACCCCTTTTCATGTTTTATTTCCCTTTAAACCCACTGATGAGTGTCGAGATGATTTAACTCCCATTTGCCACTTGTTGAGCCCTTTCCTGGAGCTCCAGTTGCCTTGAGTGGGAAATTGCCACCCATTCAGTCAATTGGGTACCATCCTGCAAGTCAAGATGCTTTAAGCCCTCCAAATATGCCTTGAAAAAGCTAAACTGCAACTCTGCTGCTTGCTACACAAGTGCAGTTCTGCTTCTAAAAAATCCTATCCTAGCCATGACTGCTTTTTGTGTCAACTTTTTGCCACCACAAGTTTTGATAAAGTGTATAGCAGCCATTTTCACAGACAACAGAGAAGAGGTACAGTAATTGGTATAAGCATGTACCCTAAGTTGCATGAAGAACTGTGACATGACCTAATTGGTGCAAAAGCTGTTGGCACACACACTTCCTCGCTGGGTAAAAAGGTTGGTAGGGAAGAGGGAGAACACAGAGAACAGGACAGGAGCCTACCACAGAGGGTCTCTGAAAGACTCTACCCAGCAGGGTATTAAAGCAGATGCTGGGGACTCATAGCAAAACTTTTGGCAGAGTGCAGGGAATCTTTGGAAAGATGGGAGAGAAAGACAGACCTAGAGGGAACAGGATCTCCACAAGGAGAGCAACAGAACCAAAAAATCTGGGCCCAGGGGTCTTTTCTGAGACTGATACTCCAATCAAGGACCATTCATGGATATAACCTAGAACCCCTGCATAGATGTAGCCCATGGCATTTCAGTGTCCAAGTGTTCCCTAGTAAGGGGAACAGGGGCTGTTTTTGACATGAGCTCAGTGGCCTGCTCTTTGATCACCTCCCCCTGAGGGAGGTAAAGCCTTACCAGGCCACAGAGGAAGACAATGCAGCCAGTCCTGATGAGACCTGATAGGCTATGGTCAGATGGAAGGGGAGGAGGACCTACCCTATCAGTGGATTGGGGGAGGGGCATAGGAGGAGAAAAAGGAGGGAGGGCAGGAT
Organism: Pachyuromys duprasi; assembly: GCA_028658305.1. Taxonomy (NCBI): domain Eukaryota; kingdom Metazoa; phylum Chordata; class Mammalia; order Rodentia; family Muridae; genus Pachyuromys; species Pachyuromys duprasi. The sequence continues at coordinate 54,257,654 of CM053743.1, read as the reverse complement.
TGGGAGGGGTTGAGGGAGGGGACTACAGCTGGGATACAAATGAATAAATTCTAATTTATAAAAAAATAATTAGTGAAAAATATTTAAAAATAATTTTTAAAAAGGCTGGTAGGCTCAGTTTTCAAACAATGGAAGACATCTTCTTTTGCTGTGATATTAAACCAAATAAAAGGCCAATTTTCTCACTTTTTTTTCTCTATTTTTGGTCTTTGACATTAAAGAAGTAGATGACACTAGGGAGGAAATGGCAGAAGTGTAGCAACAACAAAGACAGCTGCAGAAAAGACAGTAGCAAGAAGGTAGCTGCAGATCTAAAGTGTATTAATGAGCAGAAGTCAACGGTGTTGGAGAAAACCAACAGGAAACTGAAGATAGGATGTGGACCTTGTCTGTAAAAGAATTCCAAGAAGCTATACAGCCTTAAAGTCAGGCAAACTAGGCCCAAGAACTGGAACACTGGTCACTATCAAGGGTTGAGGGTCCTTAATGCCCTAGACTCAGAGCCATAATACTAGCTACTATAGACAGGATCTGCAGGTTTGAGAGTTCCAGCACTTGAGGTTCATTCAAGAGCTGTAACACTTGCCACCTAAAGGCTGTGCTTTTCGCTGTGTGGCTGAAAACCAAGGACCACAATAACTGCCAAGTTCCAGGGCAGCTGGTGGTTAAAGCCCATAGAAATAAGCCTCCAACCCGATGGACTGTGGCTTCCAAAGCCTGGAGTAGCAGACCTGAAGGTATTGATTGGTTCTAAACCTCTAGGGATGGCAATCCAGCCCCCAAGCCTCATTGGCTCAAGGTCCCAGGACTGTAGGCACTGAAAAAGATTTTTTTTTAAGCTACTCACAACTTTTGTCGTGTTAGAGAAAAAAAGGACCTTGCATTTGTTACTTTTCTCATTACTAGAACAAAAATAAAACAAGAAAAACAACTTAAAGAAGATTTTATTTTGGCCTAAAGTTCTAGGAACACAGTCCATCCTGTCCAGAAGACACAGCAGCAGGAGCGTGAGGCAGCGGAGCCCATTGCAGCGCTCTGTTCACTTTTCCTGTTTAGTCAACTGAGAGCTTTAAACATGGGCATCACCATGCCATGGATGATGGGTTGTATAAAAGTAACTTTTATTTGCTTGTTTCAGTTGTTGTTTCGGAGGCTTATTGCCCCCATCTGATAACCTAGGCCTAGTCCTGGAAGCTTCTAGCCTCTGTACAATCTAACTTAGGCCTAGAATATTTTCTGCCTCTGAGACTTACTGTAACTAATATTAAAAAAAAAAAAAAAAACTCACCCCTTTTTGTTCTTTCCGAGCTCTGTGCTGGCTGGTTCAACTCAACTGTTCTGGCTCAAACTCCTCTCCCAGCTAATTTATTCAGTCTGGCTTCTCTCTCAGCCTCTGAGTTTTTCTGCTTGGCCTCAATCTCCAGCAACCTCCTCTAATCTCCTGGCTCCTTCTCATTCTCTTGCTCCTTCAGTATTCACCTAAGTTCTCTCTCTCTGAAACCTATTACTATCCCGGTAAAACTCTCTGTCCCCCTCTCTCTCTGCATTGCCCTTTAAGTAGCTTCCTTTCCTCTCTTATCATGAGAGCTGGGCATATACTATTCTGTCAAAGTCTTTCTCTGAGCCATCACTGTTTCTGCCACTCAATTAAACATTACTTTCTTACATACTTTCCTTCTACAAACTCTCTTCACCGGCAAGGTTTGGGATTAAAGGTGTGTGCCACCATGCCTGGATCTAAGCTTTCCTTTACTTGAAACTCACTCTATTAACCTGGCCTTGAACTCAGAACTCCCTTTGCCTGTCTCCTGGATTACAGGCATGTTTGCATTCCAGCCGGACCACACAGACCTAGAAGGTCTTTGGCTCTCTTGCTAGAACAGCCATGTTCGGAATCAAAACTCCTCTCCAGGACTGTGGCATAGAGCTGTAACGGTGAGGAACTGTGTCTTTGTTTAGCCCCATCCCATCTCCTTTCTCATGTCTAATGTCTCACCGTAAGGAGGTTCGGTCCCCATGGAGTTAGTAAAGAACAAACCCAGACACCAAATTCTCAACACAAAAAAGATTTATTACCCTGGAGGGGCAAGGTGGAGGTGAGGGAGTGGGGTGGGGTGGGGTCTGCAAAGGCAAAAAACAGCAGCAGCAGAAGCAGCAAGAATTTTTTGCAGGAGTAGGTTTTTAAGGAGAAAAAGGGGGAGTCTGTGCTAGAGTAAGTTGGTAAATCCTGGTTGGACATATTAGCCAAATCATTTTGATTGTTAGACCCTGATGTTTTGTCTCAGGAATGAGTCAGTGGACAAATAAGGGAACAGTCCTTGGGGGCTAGCTTTAGAAATGTATCCAACAGTTTTTAGCAAGGCAAGGAAAAGGGGTGAAAGGGCAAAATCTGTCAGCACTAAGTAGCCAAGCTTGAGCTTGTTTATGTCAGTTTTATTTATTTTCTTTATTATAAAATGTGTGTGCATAATGTATAGGTGGGTGCATGTGCCTTAGGGCATGTGTAACGATCAGAAGACAACCATATGTAGTTTTTTTTTCCTGTACCAACAGAATTTTATTTATAAAAGCAGATGGTAGTTGTTGTTTTTTAATTAAATTGTAGTTGTTTTTTCTTTCCACCTTACCTGGGTTTTAGAGACTGAACTCTGTTCACCAGACTGACATGCAAACAATTTTACCCACATTACCTTAGAGGTGGTGATGCCCACATTCAGAGTGGGCCTTTCCTCCTTGGAAATTACTTTATAGATACATCGAAATATGCGTTATTGGTGATACTAACACCCATCAGGTTGACAATCAAAGTTGACCATCACAGACTCCATCCAATTGATTGGCAATTTTTATAACATTATTAAACAAATTATATTAACTAAATTATTAAAAATATGACATTAATACATTATTGTAAAATATCATTTATCAAAGTAATCTATACTGAATACAAAATTTCATGTGATAGTATTGAAATCTAGTTAAGAGAAAAACAGACAATATAGAGACTTAGTTGACTGGACCTCAAAAGCTTTCTGATGGTACATGTGTACACACACACACCACATAGTGTTTTATGTATGCTTTTCTCCTTTTTTTCACTCAGATTACTGAAACGAACTGTCTTCTACACCTTTGTGTAACAGTGGTCTGCCTGAAGACGGGACTAAGAATTAGTGAGAAAGATTCCTGACATCAGTGCTATTCCCCAGCAAAACATGGTAACATTATGACTGCGATCTTGAAGAACCTGAGACACCCGGTCCATCAATAGATAGTGGCTTCCACCTGGGTACAATGCTCAGTGTGCATTATGAAGTTATGAAAATGGGGGCTCTGGAGTGGGTAGAGAGATCACCACAGGAGAGGAAGGCTAGCGAAGTGGGGAGCCTCCAGAAGAGGGAGATGAACGTTGTCAGTTGCAGCCTACAGGCCCAGAGCCTGACTTCCTGTCTTTCACCCGTGACAATCTTTCATCATCCATCTCCTGTTCTAACTCCTGGTCTCCACATCACTGTGGTGAGTTTCTCACATGCTGTATCTCACCATGTACTAAGGAAGTATCTGCACTGGTGGGACTCAAGTGTGAAGGCTTCCTTTTCCCCATGAATGTTAAAAGTACGGAGAGGAAGACGATTGAAAACTTAAGAGGGATTGTTTTTAATTATACAATGTATTTTGATCAAGGCCCCATACTCCATTCCAACCCCTTCAATTTTTCTCAAATCACTTGCCCTCCCCACAATTTCTTTTTGTTTTCACTTTTACCCACCAAATCTCAAGTCCTATAGTATGTGTATAGATGTGTAGGGCCATCTACTTGGAATTAGAGATCTTGAGTAACTTCTCTGTGAGCCAAGGACAGTTTAATTCTTGCAAAGGATGCCTCACTTCTCTGAACTAAGTTTTTCACTCAGGAAATCAAAACAGTGGCTGAAGTACATGACCCCTGCCTCCTTCCAGCTCAGTGGTCCCTGATTCTGTGATTTAAATGTGCCTTTACATGGTTGAAAAACTGTCCTTATGGTGTATTTGAACATATTTTGGATATATGCCTCGGAGTGGTATAGCTGGATCTATTCCTAATTGTCTGAGAAAGCACCAGATTGATTTCCAAAGTGGTTGTACAAGTTTATATTCCCACAAGCAATGGAGGCGAGTTCCCCTTTCTCCAAATCCTCTCGTATTGTCACTTGAGCTTTTGATCTTAGCCATTCTGATGGGTGTAAGGTGAAATCTCAGGTTGTTTTGATTTGCATTTCCCTGATGACTAAAGATATGGAGCATTTCTTTAACTCTGTCTCTACCATTCGATATTCCTCTATCGAGAATTCTGTTTAGCTCTGTATCCCATTTTTTTAATTGGATTACTTGCTATGTTGATTTTTAACTTCTTTAGTTCTTTATATATACCAGATATCAGCCCTCTGTCAGATACAGGGTTGGTGAAGATCCTTTCCCAGTCCAGAGGCTGTTGTTTTGTTCTGACGACAGTGTCCTTTGCTTTACAGAAGCTTTTCAGTTTCATGAGGTCCCATTTACTGTTGATCTTAGAGCCTGTGCTGTTGGTGTTCTGTTCAGGACGTTGTCTCCTGTGCCAATGAGCTTTGTTCATAATAGTCAGATCCTGGAAACAATCCAGATGTCCCTTAATGGAGGAATGGATACAGAAATTGTGGTACATTTACACAATGGAATTCTACTCAGCAATTAAAAACAAGGAAATCAAGAAATTTGCAGGCAAATGGTAGGATCTAGAAAAGATCATCCTGAGTGAGCTATCCCAGAAGCAGAAAGACACACATGGTATATACTCACTTATAAGTGGACACTAGACATATAATATAGGATAAACCTATACATATCTGTACACCTAAAGAAACCAAGCAAGAAGGAGGACCCTGGGTAAGATGATCAATCCTCACTCAGAAAGACAAACAGGATGGACACTGGAAGAAGGAGAAAACAGGAAACAGGACAGAAGCCTACCACAGAGGGCCTCTGAAAGACTCTATCCAGCAATATGGCAAAGCAGATGCTGAGACGCATAAGCAAACTTTGGGCAGAGTGCAGGGAATCTTATGAAAGAAGGAGGAGTTAGTATGACCTGGAGGGGGCAGGAACTATAAAAGCAGAGCAACAGTAGCAAAATATCTGGGCCCAGGGGTCTTTCGTGAGACTAATACTCCAACCAAGGACCATTCATGGATATTACCTAGAACCCCTGCACAGATGTAGCCCATGACAGCTCAGTATCCAAGTGGGTTCCCTAGTAATGGGAACAGGGACTATCTCTGACATGAACTCAGTGGCTGGCTTTTTGATCACCTCCCCCTGAGAGGGGAGCAGCCTTGCCTGGCCACAGAGGAAGACATTACAGCCAGTCCTGATGAGACCTGATAAGCTAGGGTCAAATGAAAAGGGAGGAGGATCTCCCCTACCAGAGGACTTGGAGAAGGGATTTGGGAGATGAAAGAGGGTGGGTGGGATTAGGAGGGAATGAAGGAGGGGGCTATAGCTGGAATACAGCGTGAATAACTGTAATTAATATAAAAAATACATTAAAAAAAAGGTGCCTTACAGGGCTCCCCACGGGTCAAGGCTGCTCTCTCCTGGGATGTCCTCTTTATCTTGGTTTATTTGCTGCCCTTATTTCCTTTGGCTCAAAATGAAAGAAAAAAAGGCCTGGTAGTTTATGCCTGTAATCCCAGCACTCACACTGGAGTGAAAGTTCAAGGTACTCCTAGGCCATGCCACTTGAGAACCAGGAGGGGGAAGAGGGAGATGAAAGGATTGGGAAAGGAGAGTCTGGAGGGAAGAGGAACAAAGCGGATGGGTGAGAGAGCACGAAAACTAACAGCCTACATGAATTTCAAAAACTGCCTGCACAGAGGGATCTTAAAAGATCTGAATGGCCTGAGTACTCAACTCAACCTAGTCAGTCCAGGGACTTCCAGTGTGTAAGCACTCCCCTGTTCTCACTGTTGTCCTGAACAGGAAGAAATTTAATCAGCTCTGGAAGTAGCTTCAGAATTTCCTGACAGGGCTGTCTCTGACATGAACTCAGTGGCTGGCTCTTTGATCACCTCCCCTTGAAAGGGATGCAGCCAGTCCTGATGAGACCTGATAGGCTAGAGTCAGATGGAAGGGGAAGAGGATCTCCCCTATCAGTGGACTTGGGGAGGGCCATGGGAGGAGATGAGGGAAGGAGGGATTGGGAAGGGATGAGGGAGGGGGTTTCAGTAGGGATACAAAGTGAATGAACTAATTTATTAAAAGAAAGAAAGAAAAACAAAAAAAAGAGAATTTCCTCTGTAACCAGGGAAAGGCCTTTCTCTGTAATCTGAGTCTGGAAGTGCTCAGCATATCAATAGAAGCTACACAATAATGGATGGCCCCTCTGAGCCAAAGGCATTAACTATGAAAGCAAACAGAGCTGGGTGACAGCTCTGCCAGTCTTCTCTCTCTTTTCTTTCCCTTCACCCTCTAACCTTGCATCTGTCCCAACCCTCCAAAGTGAGGGGTTGCTGGGCTGGCCCTTATCCTGCTGGCTGTGGAAGCAGAAATGACCTTGAGGAGCTGCGTTAGCACAGCTCCACTCCTTACAGTTGTGTATATTGGGCACACAGGAACGAAGCCTGTTCTGTTTTCCTGATTAGGCTGGCTAGAGTTTTATCACCTGTGTTCATGTTTTTCAAACAGCCAACTTTGGTTTTGTTAACTTTTTATTGCTTCTCCATTTTCACTGTAACTAACATGCACATCAAGTTTCTGTTTCCTTCTGTTTTCATTGTAAACACAAGACAGGCAGACACTAGAGTAATACCTATTTATTTTAGGGCACAATTATTTATTCATGTTTAATGTTTTATAAAATTTGATAATGAATTCTAAAGAATAAAGAATGCCTATATCTACTTAAAACAGTTTAACCTCAATGAAGTAAGGTGCATTGAAGTAATCAACAAAATCGTAGCTCATAGAGATGTCATTTATTTCATGCAAAGCTACATAATATCCTATATTTTAATAATGAATCATATAAACATTTCAAAAATTCATTACATCACAGTAAGTTACAATACTACAAAGGAATTGTGAGTCAGGGAGTTTGTCAAAATCAAACTAAGAAACATTATGCATAGATAAGGTCAAAGATGCTAACTTACTTACTGATAGCACTTTGCAGTTTTTTCCAAATATAGATTTGAAAATGTAGTGAGAATCTACACAGAAAGATAGTTAGGTCTACAACCTACTGACCAGGTAGGAAAACATCCCTTGTTATACATCCAGTAATAAAGGCCGATTATAGATAAACTTGGCATCATGCACCCCCAAATGAAGAGTAACATTTTGAAAATTGTGATTGGATACACATTTGAAGCAATTTAAGTTCTATTTCACATAGACAACTGCATTATATGAAGGCAAAATACCAAGCTCTTTATCAATGCAATGTGGAACTCAGGCTGTTCTTGGGTGCTGGTATGTGTATACATACATATAAAGATACTAAGGAAATGTAGGCATGTTTTAAATTCACATCAGAACACTGCACTTTAGAATAGTATACTAAGGCAGTATGTTGGGTCAGAACTTATTTAAGGATGATTTTAAAACTATTTAAAAGCAATACTACAATTACTTACAAAAACATTTATAAAAATTAAATACCAGGAAATAACGACAATAATTAGAGCTTTTGTACTTTTCAATGCTATAATTTATATATTAGGCTATAGCAATTTAAAAGATAGGAATACATACTCTCTATCTTCTAAACTGAGAAAAATCCTTCAAGTTGTTCCCAAAATACACAAAAGAACAAATCCATTGGATTGTTTTAAAAAATAAATAACACAGTCTCTCCCCTACAACTTGGCATGCCTAACAGGGAAGATATTAGCCAGTACTCTTTCAATAAAGACAGGAGTTTTTGCCATAATACCAACTCCAAATGCTGTGTACTTTAATTCAATGTTGTCAATTTGCCTTACACACGTCTGCCTCAGTCAGCCACTCTCCGTACTCTTTTGCAACAAGCACAGTAAAAAACTTTTAAGTAATCAATATAACCACAAAAGAAAAGCTTTTCTGGGAAACCAAAACATCTTTTAGGACAGCAATCAGAATTATGCCAAGTCTTACTTTATTAAGAAATTTTTAAACTATAGTAGGACATCACCTGACCTTAATAGGTAGTAAATCGTTTGAAAACGGAATTTTGTTGTTTTCACCACAGCTAATATGGAAGAAATTGTAGGTGAGAGCATGCTTCACTGGCAGTGGAAAGAGGGCAGTGCCTGCCCCACTGGGCAGGTGGCTCACAGGACTAGCAAATGGTGCTAAACCTGCCTAATCTTCCAACTCTCTAGCCACAGAAAGCCACTGGTTAGGAAGTACCATCCAAAAAGAATTCATTTCACTGCTCCTGTAACCCTTCTATATTGTTCCACTTTTAAACATGTGCATTTTTATGACTTCCTTTTTATGATATAATATCTCACAGTTCTTACTGTTGGGTATTTAAAAATCATTCTATACAAATTTTTAAAGTGAAAGTAATTTTTAATGCAGTACCCTCCTTAGAACTAGTACACACCATGCTTCTATTCTGACGTTGTCACTAGTCCAGCAAAATCTTTTTTACTACTTTAGGTACAATACTGCTTTTTCAAGGAGTGGGGTTTGAAGTCAGAAGTAGTTCCCTTCGAGTGCACTGCTCTTCAAAAACAAGTATGCACATAAAACAAACAAAAGAGTAAAATCTGTCAGCACACTGAAAGGTATGTGATAGAGAGGCGGGAAGGAAGGAGGCGGGAGTAAGAGGCACAAAAGGGCAAGCCCTAAGTGCACTACTTCTCAGTTTATACAGTTAAATATTGTACAGTCCACTGCACTTGGAAAATTCAAGTGTGCTGTGACTTCTCAGGGACATGTTTTGTCTCTTAGAAAAAATGTACTATCATCCTTGTGATTTTTCAGGCATGGTCCATTCAAATTCTAAGTATAAATCTTACTTTACAGCCTGAACTGTAATTATAAGTTGTATTTTCCCCTTAGTATGGTAATCAATATACTATTAAAAATATTCCCTAAACCTATTAAAGGTATAAAATGAGGTCTGTAAATAAACGTAATAAAATCCGTCCATTAGCATGCTAAAATACACATTAAAAAATACACAGTGACTTTCCTAACCACACTTAATTTGGACATATGCTTATATTTTAGATAGGACAATTTAAGTGGTAAAGACAAAAACATGTCAACAAGCAATATTTCTTTTTGGATGTTTAGACTACTGAATCTAATCTGGTTTATGATGGGAACTTTTCATGCTTTGATTTAACTCTTATCACTTTTGTGAAATGAGACCCTTTTGGGGATGAAATTATTCTAAAATTCCTATGCATATGGGGCACTAGCAAATATTTATAATTACCTTTATATTTTGATTCTTATTTAAAATTCCTTTACAAAAACATATAATTAATTAAAAGGTTATGTAGTTTTAAAAAATCAATTAAACAATACATATAGGTGATTCTTGAATTCATAGATTTTTTTTCTGTAATAATTATTTTGAGTTATTAACTTGTTAAATGTTCTTAACTAACAATTATTTTAAAAACATTAATCTGGGTGATGTGGCACACGTCTGTAATCATAGAACTTGGGAGGTGGACGAGGATCAGGAGTTCAAAGTCATCCTTAGTTATACAGAGTTTGAGGCTAATCTGTGCTACATGAGACTCTGTTTTAAAAAACTAACACTTTAGACATCTGTTCAGATATTTGTTAGCATGTAATAACGGACATAACAAAGTACCAGAAATAATTCTTTGAGAAAATTACTTTGCACATAAAACAGGTGAATTCTATAGTAATATTTTTGTGACTGTGTTATTAAATGTTAATAAGCATCTGTAATAAGAAAACTATTGTACATACTGTCAATGCTGTACACAAAGTGGGTTAATAAATATTAACTTAATTCCTCAGAAATAAAATCAAGTCTTCCAGCAAAATCGCTGCCTTGTAAACTCAAATTTACCCAACAAAGTAACTTTTCTTATGACTGCATACAAAATCCTGTAAGAGAAACTCCTTAAAAATCCAAGCACTTCGGATCATTGAAATAACAAAATTCACTGTGGAAATAACTAAAAAAAAAAAAAAAAAAAAAAAAACCCTTAAGGATAGACAGTGTTTGTGAAGCATAGGTGTAAGTATATGTGCTTCTGTTAACGTAACCTTAAAGGAAAATACCTGAATTCCTCCACACAGCACTACCAATTTGTCTTAGCGCATTATGATAATTAGTTAAAAAACTGGACATTTCTTCTCTTTTTATCCTTCCACTCTGACATAAGCATCTGAGCATTAAGGAAAAAAAATTAACAATATTTAGGAAAAATATTTCAAAGTAAATCTACAAAACAAATGATGAGACACTATTTCAGAAACTTCAGACAAATTAGTTCATTTTTCTTTAGGAAGTTTAAGCTTCTCAAAGACCCCTTTCTGTGATGACCATCCCTATCTCTTCAAGGTACTACTTAAAAAAAAAAAAAGGAAAAAAAAATGAAGCAGCACAGCAAACAACTTGCTTTGTTTTTCTAAACCCCAGAATTTAATCATCAACTTAACTCCCTCACAACAGTTTCGTGAGGTAGATCAGTAGGTAAGTAGCAAGTACATCCTTCATTCTGAAAATGAAGAAAATGAGGCACTGAAAGGTTCCGTAATCCAGGAACCAATCACGAAATTATAAACATTATATTATCACTGTTCTGGTCAACAGCTCTCTGGCCGCATTTCACAGTAAAAGGTTATATGCGTGTGCATCCTAGAATCGAGCAGGCTACACAATCACCAACTCAGAGTAAATCTGTCTATTGATAATCATTTAAAGGGTGATCATTTTAAAGGTCATAAAATGTGCAACCATTAAAAAAAAAAAGATAATGAGGACACTGCATCCTTCCTTTCAGTACCTGTACAGAACTAGGTCCTCAGCATATGAGACAATAACACTTGAGCACTAATATTAATTGCAAGGCAAATAATATGAGACCGTTCTTGACAAGTTTAAATCTGGTTACCCCATGAAGAACGGATTCTGTAAGGGACACAAATATTTCAGGACCATAAAATAATCCCTGCAAACATGTTCACTTTGTAACAAAACACTGACTCTTTAAAACATAATACCCAACTTTGGCTTATATGCAAAGGTTGAAATAACCAATTTAAAATAATAATCATGGTTAGCAAACAAGTTATTGCTACACATTTCCATTCTAATACTTTGATCTTTTTCCTAAGTTAAAATTTAAGTGCTAGCAATAATCATAAATGGATTATTTTTCTTTTTACCATTTAATAGCCAGAATAGCCAGTTGTATTGTTTTGTTTTTTTAAAAGGAGTGTTAGCAGGCATCTTTTAAGTATTAGACAATTTGGAGAACTCTTTGGCTATAAAACAAACAAAAAACCTATTCACCATTAACACTTAGGATTTTTCTTGGATGGAATGATTAGTATCAAGTCAATATGCTAAATGCTAAAGGTGAATATTTTTCTTTGAAATTATAATCCTTTACAAAGCAGTAATATCAAAATCATAAAAAGATCCAATTGCTACAAAGACGGAAAAAAATAACACATCACCCAATTAAACACACATGTTAAAGACACTAATACTATCAATTGAAGAATCATCATAATTACACATACAAAATCCCATGACTTTGTATACAGAACTGAGGAAGAGTTGTTTACATTCAGTTATGTCTGTAAGTAAGCCTGGTTTTAAGACATGAGTTTTGTAAATATGGTAATTATCTGAGGTCTCAGTTTACTCTCACTTCTTTGGGAAATATAGGTTGAACATACTTTTTTTTTTTTTCAGAAACAGTAAGAATTTAAATTAAGATTATAAAATTGTAGTATTTAGTATGACTGTGGCTTCCTTGGACTTTAACTATCCTAAAATAATTAACTTGAAACCAACTGAGTTCTATGTTTATCATGAGTTGAATCCTTCCACTAAACTACACTTCTAAGGCAGACACTTCAGATAGTATGCAATAAAAACTATCAGAAAAGATGACACTCTATTCAACAAACAATAACCTAATATTGTTAAGATGTGACCCATATTCAATGGTTTTTTTTTTGTCACCCTCACACTATTCATAGAGTACAGAGGAACTGCAGCGCACAGAGATGTTCATGAAGACTGAGCTGATGCATTGACCTTGGTTACTCGATCCATGAGTTGCTTCAGACTTTAGATATCTTCAAATATTATGCTGGAAGACATGGAAAGATATCGTCCACCAGGTTGATACCTAAAAAGTAAACATACAAAAATTATTTAAAATATCAAAAGTAAAAGAAAAATGAGAAAACGTTAAAAGGGAGTGATTATAAAATTTATAGAGTATAAATTTATTCAACAGCCAAACACAGAACCATATTTCCAAAATTATAATCCAAAAGGACTTAACTGTAAATCAACTAGCAACTATATATATACCCCCCCATATATATATGCATATACACACATGGACACACACACAGCCATTGCATTTTATTTACATTCCTGTCATCTGCAACCGTTCCTTTCTTCCTCCCCACACTTAGTCCTCCCTCTGATATCACATGTATGCCCTTACTCTCGTCTCTCTCTTCCACCCCACTTAGGATCTTTTCCATTTCTCTTAGTCCCTCTCTTACTTTTATGACCTTCTGAGTCTGGCTTATTTCATTTAAGATGATTTTCAGTTACAGACATTTTCTTGCAAAGTCGTGTTTACATTTTTCCTTATAGTTGAATAAAATCCCTTTGCATATATGGATCACACTTTCTTTAACCTTTCATCTGCTGGTGACATTTCATCTGGCTCCATGTCTTCGTTACTACGAACAATGAACAGTAGATATATATGTGCTAGTATCTGTGGTATGCCCACTTACGAGTCTTCTGGGGATATAGGCAGTGGCAGAGTTGGGTCATATAGTAGTTCTGTTTTTATACTTTTTGTTTTATTATTTCTTACAGAAAACAACTGAAGACATAGACTTTGTAGTCAGAGTACTGGAGTTAAAATGCCTGATTTGTTACTTAAACTATGCAATTCCAGGCAAATAACTGAACATTTGAGAACATTAACCCATTAAGAATTTTTGCAGTGGCTGGCTCTTTGACTGCCTCCCCTGGATGGGGAAGTAGCCTTGCCAGGCCACAGAGGAGGACAACGCAGCCAGCTTTGAAGAGACCTGATAAGCTAGGGTCAGATGAATGGGGAAGAGGACCTCCCCTATCCGTGGACTTGGAGAGGGGCATAGGAGGAGATGAGGGAAAGAGGGTGGGATTGGGAGGGGAGGAGAAAGGGGGCTACAGCTGGGATACAAAGTGAATAAACTGTAAATATAAAAAATAAAAATAAAAAGGTAGAAAGACCAAATAAAAGCTCTAAATCTTTAAAAAAAATTTTTTTGAAATAAAATGTTAAAATGTTTATATTGTATCTGATAGCAAAACATATTAGCTATATAGATATAGATTAAAGACAATAAATTTCATAAATGGAATTGTCAAATAGAGATATAAATATAGTCATGATTTCTATTCTTTAGCTCATTCTTCCTTCTTATTTTTAATGTCACTACTGCTATATAAAGAAACCTATTTCCGCTATAAGGACTGAATGATATAATTTTTGGTTCGGTCTTTGTTTTTCTTCAGCCAAGTTCACTCACTATATTTCTGACTCTGGCATGGAACTGACTGTGTGGACTAGTGTAGCCTCAAACTCACTTTGTTCCTCCTACTTTAGCTGCTGAGATGCTGAGACTACAGGGAGGTGTCACCACACCTAGAAGAATGTCATAATTTTAAAAATATAAAATATAGAGAGTATAGAAGGTATAAGTGCTAAGGACACAGCTTAGGTGGTAAATGTTTGCCTATCATACACACCTCCATGGGCTTAACTCCTCAGTACTAAAAGAACTGAGTGCGGTGCATGCCTATAATAGGACGAGAAAGCAGGGGACCAGAGCAAATCCTCTTCAGCTACTAGAAGGCAAGCTAGAAAGCCACCTGGGCTATATGAGACTTGGTCTCAAAAAGGCAAAACAAACAAACAAAGAAGTTATTAAGTATTACTTCATATTGTTGGCTTGCTATGCAGGGCCTCCAGATGTTGCCTTGTGCATTCCAGGCAAGCACACTCCCACCAAGCTGTATCCTCAGCCCAATATATTTTTATGCTTAATTACCTTTTGTGTTCAAGCCCCTTCTGTCAGAGGCATACTGGAGCCAAATGGCACAGCCAGAACTTACCTTCCTGGCTCCGGTTCCAGAGAATCATCAGTGAATGTTTCAGCATTAAAATCCAGAGGTTCTGCATCCTGGAGAAGTTCTATTCGGTCTCTTTCAGTTCTGTTATTAGCTCTTGTATATTTAGATGCTGCTCAAAAGAAAAAAAAAAACTTGCTACTTTTCTATTGTCTTTGAATTTATGGATCACAGAAAAAAAAATTAAGAATGCAGTAAATGCTGATGTGAAGACAAGAAAAATAAGTTGTTTGGTTCTTAGAAAATCAGATTCAAATTATGACAGTATAATACAAAATGAGGACAATTTATTACACGATCTAGATATTCTATGCTCAAACCAGGTAGCATATAGATTTAGAAAATAAAACACTGGGAAAGGATGTTCACCAACCCTATATCTGACAGAGGGCTAATATCCAGGATATATAAAGAACTCAAGAAGTTAAAAAGCAACAAAGCAAGTAATCCAGGTAAAAAATGGGGTACAGAACTAAACAGAGAATTTTCTGTAGAGGAATATAGAATGGCAGAGAAACACTTAAAGAAATGCTCACCATCCTTAGTCATCAGAGAAATGCAAATCAAAACAATTCTGAGATTTCACCTTACACCCATCAGAATGGCTAAGATCAAAAACTCAAGTGAGGGAATCCAAGATGGCGGTCCCAGGAGAACACTGTGTCTGAGGAGCAGGACAGCAGTGTCAGCATAGTGACCAGGAGACTGAACTCTGGGACCTAAAACACCAGTGTTTGTGATCGCTAGGTGAGTAGAATTCCTACGGTGAGGAAATCAAGTGGGAAAGTCCTAGGGACACCCAGTTAATCCTTGGAAAAACTCCCTATGACCGGTAACACACAGCCCTGATCTGAACGCGCAGCTTCCCTCCCTGCCTCCAGCTGCCATCCGGGAAGGGGACACACTGTCTCCGGACCAGACTGAAGAGACCCCAGATACCATCTCAGACCAGGGTGCATAGCTCCTGGCTCAGAAGGAGGTGCTAAGTCTCCAGACCAGAGCAGAGTCCTTAGCAACAAGCCCAGGTCAGAGTGTGGAGCCTCCAGATCAGAGCAGCGTCCCCAGCCATCTCAAACCCGGACACTCAGCCTCTGGCACAGAGTGAGGTGCCAAGCCTCAAGACCACAGTGGTGACCAGCCTACAGTGCTCACAGCTTCTAGCACACAGCACAGGGTCAGGCACACAGAGCCCACAACAGAGTACGTTTCCTGCCCACAGCGTTACCCACTGACCTCAGAGTCAAGCCTGCAGGATATGCCACAGATTGAAGACCACTGGGAATTCAGGAAACCAGCGCAGGCACTTGGGGCCCGCAATCTGCACTTGCTAAACGCGCTAGCATACTCATCCTCTCCTGCGCTTGCTCACAAACCCTATAGCCCAAGCATATACACTTTCTAGCACTCCCCTTCAAGACACCTTCCAAGCGCACACTCACACACACACACTTACTCCACCCTCCCCCCCCCCCAACCATGATACTGCGCCAGCAGCTTTTCCTCTCACAGGTACAACTGAGGCCACAACACACACTCTCAAACCACTGGAACTCCCTGATCTTCCTGAAGAATACTCCAGACACCAGAGATTGACAGTTCCAGTCTGAAGCTCAGCCTCAAGGAAAAAACAGCTCCTTGATTATATACAAAGAAATGGCCAAAGGTTGCCATAAGAACTCACCCAACAAAAATCAGGACACTATGGCCCCACCAGAAACACCCAAAATCAATGGAGATTTTAATTCAGCTAAGACACAGGAAAATGATGTTAAAGCTATGCTTTTGCAGTTATTAGAGGAACAAAAGGAGGAAATGAACAGAGCTCTCAAAGAAATACAGAAGAATATAACTGCTCATGTAGAGGAACAATTAAAGACATATAGAGAGGAAACAAACAAAAAAAATAGGAGCCACATTCAATCAGATGAAGGAAATGGTGCAAAGCATGAAAACAGAATTAGAATGTATAAAGAAAACACAAACAGGGAAAAACCTGGAACCAGAGAACTTAGAGAAAAGATCAGGAACCCCAAAGGTAAGCATCACCAATAGAATACAAGACATGGAAGAGAGAATCTCGGGAGCGAAGATACACTGGCTGAAATTGATATCTCACTCAAAGAAAAAAAAAAAAATTGGAAAAGTCCCAAACTCAAAACATCCAAGAAATCAAGGACACCATTAAAAGGCAAAACCTAAGAAAAATAGGAATAGATGAAAATAAGACTCCAAGGACCAGAAAATATTTTTAAGAAAATCATAGAAGAAAATTTTCCAGAAAAGAAATACCTCTCGTCACATCATAGTCAAAACACTAAACCTACAAAACAAAGAAAAAAATATTAAAGGCAGCAAGGGAAAAGGGTCAAGTAACATACGAAGGTAGACTGATCAGAATCACACCAGACTTCTCATCAGAAACCATGAAAGCCAGAAGGGCCTGGGCAGAGGTCATGCAGTCTTTAAGGGAACACAGTTACAAACGCAAAACACTATACCCAGCGAAGCTTTCAATCAACATAGTTGGAGAAAACAAAATATTCCACGACAAGACAAAATTTAAGCAAAATCTACACAGCAACCCAGCCCTACAGAAGATACTAGAAGGAAAACTTCATTCCAATGAAAAGAACTACACAAAAGAAAATATAGGATACAGATAATTCCCCAACAAAAAAGAAAAAGAGCAATGAATCATAGTAAGACCACCAACTCCACAATAAAAAGGAACTAACAATCATTGGTCACCATTATCTATCAACATCAATGGACTCAACTCTCCAATAAAAAGACACAGACTAACAGAATGGTTGCAGAAAAAGCATCCAACATTCTGCTGCATCCAAGAAACACACCTATGCAACAAAGATAAACACTTCCTCAGAGTGAAGGGCTGGAAAAAATGTTTTTCAAGCAAATGGACCCAGAAACCAAGCTGGGGTAGCAATCCTAATATCTAACAAAATAGACTTTCAACCAAAATTAATCAAGAAAGATGAGAAGGGGCACTTCCTTCTCATCAAAAGAAAATTCCAACAGGAGGACATCACAATTTTGAACATCTATGCTCTAAGAACAAGACCAGCTACATTTGTAAATAAAACATTATTAAAGCTGAAATCACACATTGATCCCAACACCCTAATAGTGGGAGACTTCAACACTTCACTCTCACCAAGGGACAGATCATCCGGTCAGAAGCAAAACAGGGAAACAAGGGCACTCACAGACACCCTAAATCAAATGGACCTAATAGATGTCTACAGAACTTTTCACCCTAGATCAAAAGAGGATCTACCTCCTTTTTAGCACCTCATGGAACCTTCTCCAAAATAGACCATATAGTTGGTCACAAAGCAAGCCTCCGCAGACACAAGAAGACTGAAATACTCCTTTGTATCCTATCTGACCATCATGGTATAAAGCTGGACCTCAACAACAATAGAAACAGCAAAAAGCCTGAACATACATGAAAACTGAACAACTTGCTACTCCAGGACAGCTTGGTTAGGGAAGAAATAAAAAAAGAAATTAAAGACTTCCTAGAATTCAATGAAAATGAAAGCACAACATACCCAAACTTATGGGACACAATGAAGGCAGTGCTAAGAGGAAACTTCATTGCACCAAGTGCCTTTAAGAAGAAATTTGAAACATCTCATACAAGCAACTTAATGGCCCAACTGAAAGCCCTAGAAAAAAAAGAAGCAGATACACCCAAGAGGAGCAAATGGCTGGAAATAATCAAACTCAGGGATGAAATCAATCAATTAGAAACAAATAAAACTATTCAAAGAATTAATGAAACCAAGAGCTGGTTCTTTGGGAAAATCAACAAGATAGACAAGCCCCTAGCCAAACTAATAAAAAGGCAGAGAGAAACTATCCAAATAAGCAAAATCAGAAACGAAAAGGGGGACATAACTACAGACACTGAGAAAATCCAAACAATAATTAGGTCTTAGTACCAAAGCATATATGCCACCAAATTTGAAAATGTAAATGAAATGGACAATTTTCTTGACAGATTCCATCTACCGAAATTAAGTCAAGATCAGGTAGAAAGATTGAATACACCCATATCCCCCAAGGAATTAGAAGCAGTCATCAACAGCCTCCCTACCAAAAAAAGTTCTGGGCCAGATGGTTTTAGTGCAGAATTCTACCAGAGCTTCAAAGAAGTCCTAACACCAATTCTCTCTAAACTATTCCACAAAATAGAAATGGAAGGAAAATTCCCGAACTCATTTTATGAAGCCACAGTCACCTTGATACCTAAACCACCTAAAGACCCAACCAAAAAAAGAAATCTTCAGACCGATCTCTCTTATGAACATTGACGCAAAAATACTCAATAAAATACTTGCAAACTGAATCCAAGAACACATAAAAGATATCATTCACCATAACCAAGTAGGCTTCATCCCAGGAATGCAAGGATGGTTCAATATATGAATATCCATCAATGTGATCCACCATATAAACAAACTGAAGGAGAAAAACCACATGATCATCTCCCTAGATGCTGAAAAAGCATTTGACAAAATCCAACATCCATTCATGTTTAAAGTCTTGGAGAGATCAGGGATACAAGGCACATACCTAAACATAGTAAAGGCAATATATAGCAAGCCTATAGCCAACATCACACTCAATGGAGAGAAACTTAAATCAATCCCACTGAAATCAGGGACAAGGCAAGGCTGCCCACTGTCTCCACATCTCTTCAACATAGTACTTGAAGTCCTAGCTAGAGCAATAAGACAACTAAAGGAGATCAAAGGGATACAAATTGGAAAGGAAAAAGTCAAAGTATCACTATTTTCAGACAATATGATAATATATATGAGTGACCCCAAAAATTCAACCAGAGGACTCCTTCAACTGATAAACACCTTCAGTAAAGTGGCTGGATACAAAATCAACTCAAAAAAATCAGAAGCCCTCCTGTACACCAAAGACACAAGGGCTGAGAAAGAAATTAGAGAAACAACACCCTTCACAATAGCCACTAATAACATAAAGTACCTTGGGGTGACTCTAACCAAGCAAGTGAAAGACCTGTTTAAGAAAACTTCAAATCTCTGAAGAAAGAAATTGAAGAAGATATCAGAAGATGGAAAGACCTCCCTTGCTCATGGATTGCTAGGATTTACATACTGAAATGGCCATTCTGCCAAAAGTAATCTACAGATTCAATGCAATTCCCATCAAAATAACAACACAATTCTTTACAGACCTAGAAAGAAAAATTCTCAACTTCATATGGAGAAACAAAAAACCCAGAATCTCCAAAACGATCATGTACAACATCAGATCATCTGGAGGTATCTCCATCCCTGACCACCTCAAACTGTATTACAGAACAATAGTAATAAAAACTGCGTGGTATTCATAGAAACAGAAGTGTAGATCAATGGAACTGAATAGAAGTCCCAGAGATAAACCCACACACCTATAGAAACTTGAATTTTGACAAAGAAGCCAAAACCATTCAGTAGAAAAAAGACAACATCTTCAACAAATGGTGCTGGTCCAACTGGATATCTATATGCAGAGAAATGAAAATAGATCCGTATTTATTACTTTGCACAAAGCTAAAGTCCAAGTGGATCAAAGACCTCAACATAAAACCAGACATACTAAAACAGTTAGAAGAAAAAGTAGGGAAGACCCTAGAACTCATTGGCATAGGAGACTACTTCCTGAACAGAACACCAACAGCACAGGCTCTAAGATCAACAATAAATAAGTGGGACCTCATGAAACTGAAAAGCTTCTGTAAAGCAAAAGACACTGTCATCAAAACCAAACAACAACCTACAGACTGGGAAAGGATCTTTAACAATCCTACTTTTGACAGAGGGCTAATATCCAGTATATATAAAGAACTCAAGAAGTTAAAAAGCAACAAATCAAGTAATCCAATTAAAAAGTGGGGTATGGAGCTAAAAGAAGAACTCTTTGTAGAGGATTGTAGACTGGCAGAAAAACACTTAAAGAAATGCTCAGTGTCCTTAGCCATCAGGGAGATGCAAATCAAAACGGCCCTGAGATTTCATCTTACACCCGCCAGAATGGGTAAGATTAAAAACACTAGTGACAATACATGCTGGAGAGGTTGTGGAGAAAGGGGAACCCTCCTCCATTGCTGGTGGGAATGCAAACCACTCTGGAAATCAATTTGGTGCTTTCTTAGACAATTAGGAATAGTGATTCCTCAAGACCCAGCTATACCACTCTTAGGCATATATCCAAAAGATTCTCAAGTACACAAGGACATTTGCTCAACCATGTTGGTAGCAGCTTTATTCATAATAGCCAGAACCTGGAAACAACCAGATGTCCCTCAGTCGAGGAATGGATACACAAATTGTAGTACTTTTACACAATGGAATACTACTCAGCAATTAAAAACAAGGAAATCATGAAATGATGGGACCTGGAAACAATCATCCTGAGTGAGGTATCCCAAAAGCAGAAACACATGGTATATACTCACTTATATACCTATAGGATAGGATGGACATGCTGAAATCTATACACCTAGGGAAGATAAGAAGGAGGACCCAGTGTGGGATGATCAATCCTTGCTTAGATGGGCAAATGGGATGGACATTGAATGTAGGAGAAAACAAGCAACAGGACAGGAGCCTACCACAGAGGGCCTCTGAAAGACTCT
>CM053743.1:54214660-54236498 GCA_028658305.1 Pachyuromys duprasi | reverse complement strand
AAGCCTTCGGCAGAGTGCAGAGAATTATATGAAAGAAGTTATTAAGACTTTGGGAGGACAAGAGCTCCACACAGACCAAATAGAACAGGGCACAGGGGTCTTTTATGATACTGTTTCTCCAAACAAGGACCATGTATGGATATAACCTAGAATCCCTATTCGAATGTGGCCCATGGTAGCTCAGTATCCAACTGGGTACTGTAGTAAGGGGAACAGGGACTATTTCTGTCATGAACTCAATGGCTGCATCTTCGACCCTCCCCCTCTCTGAAGGAGGAGCAACCTAGCTAGATCCCAGAAGAGGACACTGCAGTCAGCCCTGAAGAGACATGATAAGCTAGGGTCAGATGGAAGGGGAGGAGGTCCTTCCTTATCAGTGGACTTGGAGGGGGGCAGGGAGAAGATGAGGGAGGGATGGGGAGAGTGGGAGGGAATGAGGGAGGGGTTACGGCTGGGATTCAAAGTACATAACCTGTGATTAATATAAAAATAAATAAATTACTTAAAAAAAGAGTGTAATAGAATTGTGAGACACATTTATTTTTATTGTGGAATGTGTACTTGTTTTAGAGATGTTTAAAAATATAAATAAGTAGGCTTATGTATTATGAAATAAACACACTCTACTTTTACTTCTCATTATTTCCATAAAAGACAGATCATATAAAAAAGATTCTACTATTGGTGCAAAGTATTACATAATTAAAATCTGATTAGAATAAATATTAAAATGTATTTTTCACTCATAAAAAAAAACTCAAGTGACAAAACATAGTAGACAAGATGTGGAGAATGGAGAACTCTCCTCCATTGCTGGTGGGAATGTAAATTTGTACAACCATTTTGGAAATCAATCTGGTGCTTTCTCAGACAAATAGGAATAGTGCTTCCTCAAGATCCAGCTATACCATCCCTAGGCATATATTCAAACGATGCTCAAGTACACAACATGGGCATTTGCTTAACCATATTTCCAGCTTTATTTTTAATAGCCAGAAGCTGGAATCAATCCAGATTTCCCTCAATTGAGGAATTGATACAGAAATTGTGAACATTTACACAGTGGAATACTACTAAGCAATTAAGAACAAGGAAATCAGGAAATTTTCAGGCAAATAGTGGGAACTAGAAAAAGATCATCCCGAGTGAAGTATTCCAGAAGCAGAAAGACACACATGGTATATACTCACTTATAAGTGGATACTAGACATATAATATAGGATAAACCTATACAGATCTTATACCTAAAGAAGCTAAGCAAGAAGGAGGACTCTGGGTAAGATGATCTATCCTCACTCAGAAAGGCAAACGGGATGGGCATCAAAAAAGGAGAAAACAGGGAACAGGACAGGAGCCTAACACAGACGGCCTCTGAAATACTCTACCCAGCAGTATATCAAAACAGATGCTGAGACGCATAAGCAAACTTTGGGCAGAGTGCAGGAAATCTTGTGAAAGGACGAGAAAGAAAGACCCGGAGGGGACAGGAGCTCCAAAAGGAGAGCAACAGAACCAAATATCTGGGCCCAAGGCTCTTTTCTGACACTAATACTCCAACCAAGGACTATCATGGATATAACCTAGAACCCCTACACAGATGTAGCCAATGGCAGCTCAGTCTCCAAGTGGGTTCCCTAGGAAGATGAATAGGGGCTAACATGAACTAAAATGAGTAGGTCTCTAACATGAACTCAGTGGCTTGCTTTTTGATCACCTTCCCCTGATCGGGGAAGACAATGCAGCCAGTCCTGATGAGACCTGATAGGCTAGGGTGACATGGAAGGTGAGGAGGACCTCCCCTATCAGTGGACTGTGGGAATGGTAGGAGAAGAGGGAAGGAGGGGCTACAGCTAGGATACAAAACAAATAAACTGTAATTAATATAAAAAATTAAAAGAAAAGTTTATAGTTAATTATTGTATCACCAAAGTGAAGTTGTTTATCATTAAGTAAAACTTCATTTGGTTTTATTTATGTAGGCTAGATATTTGAGGTGTAATTAACTTCAACTCTTGAAGAAAAGACTTAAAATTTATCCCATAAAGCAAGAGTAGAGGCAATACCAACAAAAATAAAATATAATTCTATAATTACTTTAAAATTTTCTAGCCACAATATTAAAAGTAAAAAGACACAGCTGAAATTAATTTATCCAATTGTACCTAACAAATCCAAAATATTGCCAACACAGAGGCACCCACATTACAAGTATTCAGGGGCCCCATGTGGGTAACAGTTACCATATAGGTCATCACAGACCCAGTAACTCTCCCTTTCCTACATGAATAGCGGTTTACATTATCAAACTCTTGACTGAAGCAGCTCAAACTTAAGAAATAAAAATAAAAAGCCTATGGGACTGGAAAGATGGTTCCACTGCCATGGGCATTTGCCCCTCTTGAAAAGAACCAGAGCTCATTTCTAGCACATGTCACCTGGCTTCAGGGGACTGGATGCCCTCTTCTGGCCTCTGTATGCACTGCATCCACACATAAGTACACAGATTAAAAGATGCAACCTTATGGGAGAATTCTTTTGGAAATATAAAGCAAGCCATCTGTATCATCTTTTTATCTTCTTGGCCTCTTTCCCAATGTGGCAATGCAATATTATGAAAATATCTATTACATTTTAAGAGACTGAAACGTTTGCTGGACCTCACAGCTGGAGTTAATACACTCTGAGGTCACTTAACACAGCTATCCTCTGTGTACTTAGCTCATTCATTTCACCTGCCTCTAAGACAGCAATGTAACAGTCAATCTTACTTGCTTTGGATTTCTCATATAATCAATTTCTTTACAACCTAATCTATTACATAGCTGTAATCTTAAGTCATATATGCATCTATGTCCCTGACCTGGAACAGTGTTCATTGATAGCAGTAAATACAAAGGCTGAAAAAAAAATCTAAAATGAAAATTACTCATGGATATTGGTTGATAAATAATGATGTTTAATGTACTGTTTGTTATCTGGGTCTGTTAGGATCAGTTAGTGCCAGTGACTAGATCCCTTGAAAAATGCCCTTAAAGATTTCTGTAAATCTTAAATATGCTTCAAAGCAGTTGTAGGGGTAAGGACTGGGGGTGCGGGGGGGGGGGAGCATAGCCTTGTTCACCTAAATTTATTCTTTGTTTCGCTCATGGGTTTATTCACCCAGAAAACAATGGTTCTCTAACTCACTAGTCAAAGCTTTGTGCTTGTTCTTCTCTTTAACCACTCTCTCATATTTTGAGATCTTTTGAAACTGCAGACTTTCATTCAATGGTAAGCATCCAAATCCCTTTAGAGATTGTTCCCTATTTCTGAGTTCTCACTAAAATCATAGCCCTTTACTATTTATTCTACCCTAAATATCCTTCAAATAAACCTCTGTCTTTATTCAAGTACTATTGCCTTATTTTAGACCTCCATCACTCCTTGACTTCACTACAAAAACAGACTTTAAAATGGTTTCTGAGCTTTTTGTTCTCTGACAATCATATTTTATACTGACATTAAATTCATTTTTCTAAACAACACAACAGATCTGAACATGGAAAAAATTGAGCTGGCTCTCAACTAAAAGCTTTACCCCTACTGATTAACATCAGAGTGTTGGGAGGTACTACTCATGCTACTGGAAAAATCACCATCAATCTCACTCCACTATGAACCCAGTGAGCTAGAGTAGCGACCTGCCTGTAAGATACACCCATTGGTGTATATAAATGTTGTCATACAACATGTATATAAATGGTGTCATAAATGTTATGGAAATAACAACCACTATTTTTAAAATTGGATTTAAGACTTGTTCCATATGACAGAAACCATATTTGACACTGCTAAAGTGGCCAAGAAACTGAGACTAAATAGATCAGGGGCCCTAGGGGAAAACCTATTATTATTCTAAGTAAGCATAGCAATCAAATAACTCCTAATGGCATATTGCTTTACCCCTAGATTAGTCTGCTGCTTAAACCTCATCAGAGAAGATTCTTCTTGCAATAATTAACATAGAGATCCCAAACTGGACAATTTGTGGAGTAAAAGACTGTGAAGCACTCAGGCCTAAGCCTCTCTCCCCTCTCCTCAAATCTCAAACACCTGTGCAGAAGTGGGGGGCAGAAAGATTTTAAGAACCAGAGTTGTTAAATGTCGCCCCCCAAAAAACAACATTTTTCAGACACAATAAAACTGATGTACATATTAACTCACAGACTATGACAGAATGTGCACATGTTCAAACTGAACAAAATCCCAGCATGGAGAAGTTAAGGTAGGCACACAGTTTCTTCCCTAAGCAAGATGCTACTTGTAATTGATAGATGCTGGGAGAAAAAAAAAATCAGTTTTCCACAAATAGAGTGCCACTGGGCATAACTACCACCTTGTAGACCTACCACACTCCAGGGCAGGCCTCATGTTCAGGAATACTTAGCCAACACAAAATATATTTCATGGTGTCTTTCGTTGGTTGGTTTTAGGTTTTTGTTGGTTTGTTTGTTTGTTTGTTTGCATTTATTGTGGGTTTTTTTTCATTTTATGTTTTTGCTTGTTTTAAGAGAAAGAAAAAACATAAAGTTGGTTGGGTAGAAGGGAATGATCCAGAAGGAGAGGAGAAAGTGGTAAGAATATGATCAAAATATATTGTTTAAGTATTTAAAAAAATATAAAGTAAAAATTAAAAAGATCATACTTCCTCCCAAGTTAAACATCTTACCTACAATATAATATCCATATTTTTGAGAATGACAATATCTGTTTCTAAACTGTCTCGCCTGGAGTCCCTCTTGTTAGCTTCCTTGTGATTATTAAACTCTAGTCATGAGAAAGATAATTTCCCAAAAATTCTCTCACATCACTGTGTCTTACTCTTTTTCCCAATTAAAATTCCCTTCATCTGGATAAATATCATTCATTCCTAAATACTCAGCTCAATTTTTTACTACAGAAATATTTAGCATAAAAATCCATTCCTAAGACAGAACCCTTTTTGTATTCCCAAGGTAATTTTCTTCAACATCTAGTATATGCTCTTTGGTAACAACTCTGATGAGATACCTGTAATATCACTGGAGTCTGCCATTAAAATATTTCTAACATTTCCATTTAGCTCCTCTGTATAATTTCCAGGCTGCCTGGTAAAATTCCATACATTTCTTCACGCACATTCTCCAACCTTCCCACTACATGTTTAAACATACTAATTAGTTATTTCCACCAATGATCTGATAATTATAATACCTGAAGCACTTTTAGGCCTAGTGTGTTCATTATTTCTTATTTTGAAGATGGCTTATATCTTACTTTCTTATGTACCTCAGACCTTCTTGTTAAAGATCAGACATTGTACTTAAAAGAATACAGAAGTTAAGTTAAATTACAGTTATGTTCAGAATAAGACAGACCTTTTTCTGTTGGGTCACCAGTATTGGCAGGACTGAATTAATCTAATGTGACTGTGAATTTAGACTCTGCATTAGTTCCCTTCAGTCTCTACAGATTCAAATTTTCTTCACCTTCAGATGGGCCTCAAGTACAAATCAGTACTTGTTTTCCACTCTCAGACCGTTGGAAGAGTACCTGCAATTCTATTCTTCCTCTAAAAGCACACTGTTGCTGTGTAAATGAGTAGCTAGTTGAGAAGGATGTTCAGATTTCCTGCTTCATCCTCATCTCAAACAGAACTCTCTTCACAGAAGCCTCAGTGGTGCAGCTCCCTCAGCAATACCTCATATTCCCATGACAAATCTTTGCCTGATACACCCTATAAAGTCCTGTTTTCTTCCCAAAATGAAAGGGTTTGTTCCACAGGTCAATGCAGGATCAGTGCTACACAGGTTTCTTAACTCACACCAGTGGTAGAGGACCTATATCTAACTTATGTCCTTCTCTAAATTATGAACATCCTGGGAACAAGAAATTTATTTTTCTCTCACTGTATACATAAGAAAGCATTTCAATGAGTCAGCCAATACTTATAAAGGTATATAAATAACCTACCTCAACTAGTAGAAAATGAAATAGAAACATCAGGTAAATAGAAATAAATAGATCCCTAAAACACACCTTAGAAAGAATTTGGTTATTTAGATTCATACATTTACAACTACTTATCTGATGCCCCATTTCCCCTTCCGTGTATACACTAAAGACTATGATAAAGGTAAGTCAGTGTAGACATGTTTGTAATTCCAGAGATGGGTATGGTTTTGGTTTCTACATAGTGCAAGCATTAAGAAAAAAATTCCTAAGCAAACTAGAAAATAAGCTCCTTACACCAATTGGTAGTAGTGTCTGAGAAATTTGACTCTTTGGGTTCAGGATGAACATTTCTGTTCCTGGTGGAATCTTCTCTGTTATGCCCATAACGTTCTTTCCATTCCTAGAGCAGAAATCCGATCAAATAGATAACAAAAGTTATACTGTCAATATTGTATGTGCACAGCAATATAACCATTTTTCATCAGAAATTCATTAAAAATCAGTATATTTTTAATAGTCTTTAAATCAATTTTTATAATCTTTAATTTTTAACAAAAACATTTTGCTAGCTACAATTATATTAACATATTATTCCATCTAAAACTTCAAAAATATTATAAAACTAGCAAGTTTACCTTGACCACATAAAAGTTATAAGATGTTAAAAACTTTTTTTACTTGAGTAAGCTATAAATGCTAGAGATCTGATGGTCATTTTTTTATAACACATTAAGGCTGTATACAAAACTGTGACTTATGGTTATCATGAAAGACAGCATGATCTCATTAGCTGAGATTCTATACATTATACTTATTCAATTGAAATGGTCATTGGAAAGTACCTATTCAATGTCTTACATTAGCAGGGATACATTCATTCCAGACACTTCTGACTTTAATTACATTATTTTTTTGTTTATGTAACCAAGTCCATTAGAATTCTGGTAAAACATAGATATTAGAAGTCCTAATGTCATGGTTCTCAACTTTCCTAATGTTGCAACCTTTTAATATAGTTTCTCATGTTGTGGTAAGCCTAATCATAATATTATTTTCATTGTTACTTCATAACTGTAATTTTGCTATTGTCATGAATCATAATGTAAATATCTGATATGCAGGGTAACTGATATGTGAGCCCAGTCAAAGGATTGTTTGACCCCCAAAAAGGGTAACAACCCACAGGTTGAAAACTACTGTACTAATGGAAGGTGAAATCTATTTCCAGAAATGTCTACTGTTTGGTTCTAATTATCAAATAAAGAACAAATCTATCTTCTAAAGTAGAGAACAAATACGTTTTTTAAATATTTATTTATTTTGAGGCAGAATCTCATAATGCCTAGTGGGCCTGGACCTTGTTATGTAGCCCAGGATGGCCCAGCATTCACTGAGATCTGCTTGCCTCTGTGCTGAGATTACAGGCATGTGCACCACACCTAACATTAGACTCTCCTTTTTACATGGCACATGCCAGAATACACAAAGACAACTATGATATCTCCTCTCAGTTACTTTTCAGGGTAAATATAGCAATGTTAAAAAGTTATAAAAACTGTCAATAGATTTTTTTCTCTTTCTTTTTTCACCCTCTCAAAGATTTGCCTCAGGAAATGGAAGACTAAAGAGAAATTAAAGAGAAAAATATAAATGTCATATTAGAAAAAGCATGATTTTAAAGCAACCAAAGCTATATTGCTAACAAGGCTTCATGAATTCACTCATTGAATAAATAGTGACTGTTACATCTTTTAGTCAACAAACTGATGGATATTAGATCCAATTAAGTTACTACCAATGATTTTTTTTTAAGATTTATTTATTTATTTATTTATTTATTTATTATTTATACAGTGTTCTCTCTGAACATATGCCTGCATGCCAGAAGAGGGCACCAGATTTCATTATAGATGATTATGAGCCACCATGTGGTTGCTGGGAATTGAACTCAGGACCTTTGGAAGAGTAGCCAGTGCTCTTAACCTCTGAGCTACCTCTCTAGCCCTACTAATGACTTTTTAAAAAGAACAGATCAGACAGGATACCCAGCATGTGTATATAAAAGTATTAAAAATTTCCTTTTTTAAAAAATACATCCAGGGCTGAGATATGAATCAGTAGCTAAGAGTATTTGTTGCTCTTCCAAATGACCATGATGCTATTCCTAGCTATCTGTAATTCCAGTTCTAGGTGACCCAAATGCCCTCCTGCGTACTCTGAGTACCAGGTATATACACGGTATAAAGTCATACACGCAAGCAAAACACTCATACACATTAAAGGGAAAAGAAAATCCTACGCCATTTATTCCAAGATTCTTACAGTGTTTCCTAGATATTTCACAGTTAACAATTTAAAGTATTGTACTTACTCTTCTTCGATTTTCACCTTCCTCTTGTCTTTGCCTTTTTCTTTTCTCTAAAGACAAGGAAAAAAATGGCCTCAAACTTAGTATAATATGGTTTGATTAAACACAGAGTAACCACAACAATGAGAGAAGACTAACATCTACAGCTTACCACAAGATTCCCATTTTGCTAGAGACAGCTTTACAGCCTGTCCACCTTTAGTGAAACAATATCCTTCCTCACGGTGAGCTGAGATTTGTTTCTCTGTACCTTCTTTCCTCTTTTGGAATTTTCTTCTAGGCTAAGTTTATACTTTCTGTAAAGTGCTGTTCTCCTATAAGGTCTTCAGATTACTGTGCAGTGTGTGGGCCTCTATTCCCCTTAAGATAGAGTCTAGAGTGGTGACTGTGATGGTCTCTGAGTATCTCCCAGCTTACTATTCTTATCAATATTAGGAAAGGAGGTGCTATGCCAAATAGAGAATTATCACATCAAATAGACACTGCTTTCCTAGGAGAGCATGTAAAGGCTAGATTCTGGAGACTAAGAAACAATGTCCCCAAATCAAGGTTTTTCATCCATCCTACCATCACTTGAACAAAAGAAAACTTAATCGAATCTACTTTGTGAATAGGTTTTAGGAAAGCGCTATGTATTTTAATAGTATTTGCATTCTTTTATCATTGTATTCCAAGAAAGGAAGAATCGTTTGAATAATTTTTCACATAGCAACAAACTAATAACTCTTTAAGTTAATAAGTTTTATAGTTGCATAGACTTGGCAAGTATGTTTCAAGAAAAAGACAAAACAAATCTACTACAGTTTAGATCTTGGATATTTCTTAAAGTCCTGGGCCCCCAGGCTATGCAGGCTGTGCTTCTGTTGGCAGGTGCTTGAGCTTTAGAAGGCGGGGCCTAGGGAAGGAAGTGAAGTCATTTGGGAAGACTGAAGGGATTCCTGGGACCATAGCCTCTTCTCGTGTCTCTCACTGCAATGTGATCACCTGGCTTGCTCTCTGCTGTGATATATTATACTGGACAACAGCTAAGTGACCATAGGTTGAAATCACTGACACTGAATTAAAATAAGCTCTTTCTTCGTGCAAACCATCTCAGGTATTTTGTCACACTGTCAGAAGGCTGATTAATACAAAGTCCAAGGTCATAAATGGTTATTATCTAGTTGCAGACATGCTAAGACTTTATGCTGTAGAATTTCTTCACAAGTCTTATGTTTTATTTTCAAATATATTTGTGAAGAAAACGGGTTATACAACACACACACACACATATATATAAGGTCAAATCTAAAAATATAAGGTGGCCTAAAATCGCATGCAAATTTCACAAATACTAATTTTATATTTGACTCTTAGGAGTTTAAATTGTCCTTTTATTTATTTTAAAATAACATCTTACCTCGTCTGATTAATTCTTTTCCTTCATCAACTAGATCTGATGTCATATCATTATCTCCCATGAACTGCTGGAAACCAAGCAGATTCAAACAGCGGGTGCCCAAACTAATAAAAGCAGATTTCAAAATTATAAGTATTATTTCACTTTGTATATATTTTGATAAATTGTTTTTTATCTTGTCAACCCCAGAAAAACCATGATTCATTATTAGTTATCATGGCAAATCACACAGTAATGCAGCTAGCCCTTCTTCATAGGTCTTTATTTCTCTTTCTTTTTAAAATGCTATGTCCATATGAAGTTGAGAATTTTTCTTTAGATGTAGCCCAAGGCAGCTCAGTGTTCAAGTGGGTTCCCTAGTAATGGGAACAGGGACTGTCTCTGACCTGACTCAGTGGCCTGCTCTTTGATCACCTCCCCCCTGAGGGAGGTAAAGCCTTACCAGGCCACAGAGAAAGACAATGCAACCAGTCCTGATAAGACTTGATAGACTAGGATCAGATGGAAGGGAAGGAGAACCTCCTCTATCAGTGGACTAGGGGAGGGTCATGGGTAAAGAAGAAGGAGGGTGAGATTGGGAGGGGAAAAAGGAGGGGCCCACAGTTGGGATACAAAGTGAATAAACTGCAATTAATAAATAAAGTAATGAATTAATTAAAAATGCTACAACCTGCCTTATAAGAAGCTTCATGACTATAATCCCAATATTTGGTAGACTGAAGCAGAAGGATTGTCATGAGTTCCAGGCCAACTGAGGATATAGCGAAATTTTGACTCAAAACAAAATGAATTTTGTGTTGAACACCTCACTTAGTAGAGTGAGGCTTCCTGTATTCATACAGAAATTAACTGGCCAAACCATCAGCACATCTTCAGGAAAGAACTGTAGAGAATGCTACATACTGGTTGTAACAAAAGAACTTTTTCCTGTTTAAGTATTCAAAGGGAAGTTTTAATAATGAAATATACATATAAAATTTGCATTTCCTTGGGTGTATACCTTTAAACCCAGCATTCTGAAGGCAAGGCAGGCAGATCTCTGAGTTCTAGGCCAGCCTGGTCTATATACTGCCAGAGGTACTCAGAGAAACCCTGTCTTGAAAAAACAAACAAAAAAAGATCATACTATGGATCAGACAATTCACTCATATTTAATTTTCACATAACGCTAAGAAATAAATATTTATCACTTTATATGTACAGAAATACAACTGAGGAACTAGAGAAAGAAGTGTGTGTGTGTGTAAAGAAAAATAGCAGTTAAAATGAAAATCTCTGATTTATACTAAGAAATGTGTAAATATCTGCTAGCTCAGAATATGTGCTGTTGTTCCACAAGAAGAATACGTGTATGGCTTTGAGTAAAGCTACTTTTTTTTGAGACAGACTCATATTAGAACTTTAAGGTCACTATGAAGCTCAGGCTGCTCTCAAAAGGCAGGTCTTCCTGCTGCCCATGTGAGGCATACACCACCATTCCCAGCTTAGAAAGGAACCTTTAATGCTTTTTCTTCCTTTAGGAGGGGTGTGTGTGTGTATGCCACACACTCTGCTGGAGATAAAGCCTAGAGTGCTGCGCATTCTCGGCAACACTGCACCATTGAGCTACAGCTCAGCCCCCTGATTACGTTTTATAACGCATTTCTGTTTTCTTTTATTTTAGGATTTTACATTTGACAAAGCTTTATACTAATTTATATTTCTTTGAGCCACAGAACCATTTCATTTCAAAATTGGCTAATATTGCCAATATACCAACTAACATGACAAGATGTACTTATGAAAGATAAGTTCATGGTGTTCCATTAACACTTTCATAAAATTTGTAAATGAGTAAGCATATAATCAAAACAGCATTAAATATAAAGTCTGTTCCTTTTTTCTACCTTAAAAGAAAAACTAAAAACAATAGTTTTAATGTCAGTTCATATTAAATTTTTATATTATACTTTATTTTATATATGATTTTCTCTTGAGCCATGGTCTTGCTATGTAGCCCAGGCTGACTTTGAACATGCAATCCTTCTGTCTCAGCCTACAAAACCCTGGGATTATAGATGCACTGTCATTCTCATCTAACAGTCTGAAATTATAATCTTTTTAAATTAATTTATATTAATGAAATATTTTTATAAAAGCAGTATTTTGGACATCTTGGGACACTGAATCAGTAAGCAAGAGCAGGAATATGAGAGTGCAGAATGAAAATAAGAAAGAGGGGGTGCTAAGGCAAGAGTATCTTTCCATTAACTCTTTGTTTCAATTGAGAATTTCATCCATATATACAATGAATACGATTATATATAATCCCTATTTTCTCCCTCCAACTGTCCTCATACTTCCTAACACCTTCCCCCTTAAATAACATCTTTTCCTAAAAACCTAATCCACTAAGTCAAGTGAGTGCCTTCCATACATGCATGGGTGTAGGGACAGCCACTGGAACATGGGAAACCTGCCTCAGCCTCAAAGAATGTCTCCCTTCCAGAGCACCTACCAACCACCAATCACTGCTCAGGAAGAGAGGAGGCCTGGAGAACAATCCCCGTCCCTGCAGGAACTATTGCTGGCCTGATCTTGTATAGGTCTTTTATGGATAACTATGGCTGGTGTGAGCTCATTACTGTAATAGCTTTAACCCTTTTGAATCTTACTTTTGCCAGAAGTCTATAATCTTCTCTAAGCCCACAAAAATAATAGCCTTTGTACCTTCTAAGCCTAGAGAAGGGAGTGTGTGTGTGTGTGTGATCCAACTTTACATGTGTGTCTTGATTATAAGTGTTCCTTTATATTGGCTATCTATCATCTGTAGGATTTAGAAACCCAGCAACAATTATGTAAAAGATCAAAGACTAAATAAGTTATATTAAGTTACTTAGCTAGGTCTGAAGGGTATTATAAAGCCTGCTGGTTGTTAGTGTCAGAGCCCAAAGCTTTAGAGCTACCATCCTACAATGAAATCTGTTCACTCTGTAGCTCAGAAAATTCTAACAGAATAATTGCGCTTTGAACTATCTCCAGGTGAAGAACTTGACTCAATACTCAAAAAGTCTTTTAAAACTATCCTAGTTCCCACAACCTCCCCAAACACAAATAGCTAAAACAAAGCCAATAAATACTCAATAGAGTTTTAAGGGAAAAGGATATCTATATCCAACTAAGAGTATGAGAAAAAGTAATGTTCTTACCTAAAATACGTAGCAATGCAGAGAATTACCACCAACATAGGATAATAGATATAGAATCCATCTGCAATAAAGGATAAGACTTTCATGGAACCCATGATCTGAAGAGCAAGAGAAGAATTAAATCAGCACAGTTCCATATTTGAATTCCTTCCCATCATTAGAAAATTTACCCATGGGAAGTTATATCAACATATTAGACTTTTTAAAATTTAGAAACCAAGTATAAAGTGGTACGAATTTCTTAAACTTCCTGTTACAGCTTTCTTCTAAAGAAATCTAGTATTTTATAACTACTATAAAATCATATGCATCATGATCATGCATGTAAATGCTCATGCTACCATAAAGTAGGTTTCTGATGCTGCTCATCTAAGTAATATAAATAAACAAAAACCGTTTATAATTCTAAAAGAAAAATCACTTTAATCCCATCATTAGTAATTACACATATAACCTTTATGTGAAGGCTTCAGTGATAAAAAGAAGTTCAATGTGCTATATAGCTTTTCTACTGACAATAGGAGATGACTCATAACAGCATCTTACAGAGATAATGAACCTAAAGAACCATACTTACAGATGTATATGCGGTTGGCTGGGTATTCTGGTGTGAGATGGATGAATCCATATGGGTCAATCCCAAGAAGTTAAGACATAAAGGAGGAGTCAAACGGCAAAATAACCTATAATAAACATTTAAAAGCAGTAACATATATTTTAAATACAACAAAATATATTTTACACTATAGTAAAACATATTAAGAACATTTCAGATCATTGTAACTACAATTGTCATCTATTTGTGTATGTGTGTGTGTACATATACACATATCTATTTCAACTATATTTATTGGCCTGCCGTTACTGGGGACACATTACAACACAATTCCCTTGAGAACATGAGTGCTTATATAACTAACTACACCCTTAGGATGTCTACTTTCAGCATTCTGGCTAAGATTGAAGATGTTACATAGGCAGGGTTAGAGAAATGGGGCTGGGCGAATGAAAAGGTTTAAATATAAGAAGGTGTTATTGACAAGAGTTTTGTATGTGTGAATTAAGAGAAAGCTCTGTTGGTGGTGACAGCCGTAGCAGTCTACACATGAAGCAGTCTACACATGAAGGATGAAGATGTAAAAACTATATTGCTGCTAACAGTAATATACAGTGTGAATTTTGATTATACAGCAACTACAGACGATGTCACGATGATGAGAAGCTTGAAGAGGGTTAGATGGTGTATCTGTAAATTTCTAAAAATTCATGTTCTAGTTTAAATATGACATGAACCTCACAGGTTCATGTGTTAAAGGGTTCACCTTCAGAAGGCAGCTTAGGAGATGATATAACTGTTAGGAGGCAGGGCCTGTCTAGAAGAAGCAGGTCACTAGAGGTAAGAATGGAAAGATATCATGTATGGTGGTCCTGACAGTCCATCTTTGCTTCCTAGATACCATGAAGTGGATAACTCTGCTCCAACTCACCCTCCTTGCCACGCGTAGCCTCACTTCTGGTCCAAAACAATGAATAGCAAGTAATGGTAGACTAAAGTCTCTTAAACTATTAGACATAATAAATACTTCTTTCCCTAAGTTGTTTGTGTCAGCCACAAGAATCTAACACAGTGGTTTTGATTTCTTATAAGACAAAGTTTTGACACCAGATATTACTTCAAACTTTCCTAAGTCTAGCCTAATACATATATTATAATATTATAAATACCTAATATACCTGACTAATAAGTAGCTTGGATAGCCTGCCTGTAGCTAAAGCCAGCCCTCTAAATTGCTTTAGGGAAAAAAAAATGTTCCTCTTAGTGTTCTTAAAACTTCGATTTCATTTTAGGCTGCTGATTTGTAGAACACTCTTTGCATCTGACTTAGCCTTTAAACCCTCAATTGTTCATATACCAAGTTTCAAATCGGTAAGTTTAGGCTCACTGTGTCTTTTTCCCCTCCTAGCAAAGCATTATCAATTTAAGCATAAACTTCAAGCAGAACTTAGCTGGTAATCAGCAAATATCCACCTAAAACAAACAAACAAAAATTATCTCACAGAAATATATGTTCATGTAACATCCATGAACAAGAAATAAGAAATTGGGGCTCGAGAGATGGCTTAGTGGTTAAGAGCACTATCTGCTCTTTCAGAGATCCTGAGTTCAATTTCCAGAAACCACATCTTGGCTAACAGCCATCTGTACTGGGATCCCATGACCTCTTCTGGCATGCAGGTGTACACGCAGGTAGAGTACTCATATACATAATAATCAAATAAATAATAAATAAATAAAGCCACAGAAATAAGAATGTTAAAAAAAAAAGAAATAAGAAATCTATAATTAACACATAAAATGGAGACATTTCTTTTTCCTAAGCTCAGTTCTACTTACATGCCACTGAAAAGAAGACTGTAAGCATCAGTCTGATGATGTGAAGCCAAGTAATAGTAGTTAAAAACACGAATCCTGAACACAGTAGAATAAACACAGATACTTAAGAAGAAGATGGAAAGGAAGCAAGCAATCTGGAAAAAATAGTTAAAACTTAATTTAGGACTTTATTACTTTATTTACTGCCACAAGAATTACTATTCTTCCCCAGCTACATTTACTGATGTTCTAAAATATAAACACAACAATAGTGTTTTTTTTTAATAGGTAAAACTAAATTTTGAAAAAAAATTTACATTTCAACCAGTTCAATATCCTAGATCTAAAGTTTTGACTCTTAGTCCTAAAGAAAACTGTTTACCTATTCCCTTGACAACTCTACATAAAAACAGTAAGGTACACAGTTTCATTGACAAAACAGGATCAAAGTACCCTCTTAAAATGCTTTTACATGGCCAGGCACAGTGGCACACACCTCTAACCCCAGCACTTACGGAGGCAGAGTCAGGAGGATCTCTGTGAGTTCTAGACCAGCCTGGTCTACAAAGCAAGTCCAAAACAGCCAAGGCTACACAGAGAAACCCTGTCTCAAAACAAAACAAAATAAAACAAAATGCTTTTTCACTATCCTATACTTTTTATTGATCATCAGCTACAGCTCTTACTTTTTACAGTCTGGGTAAATTGATGAAGCTCAGTTTTGGAAGTCAGAATAATAACACTGTGGGAAACTCCACTACTTTCATTCTTACTAGAAGAAACATGAGAAAAGATACAGCAGTTAAAGCTCCTGCATGAACAGATATATATTTGTCACTGGTATAAAAACTGACCTCAATATAGATATAATTGTATGTTTTTTCTGCCAGCTGAATGAACACTGCAAAGAGGGATAAGACAGGAGTTGTGCTAAAGAAGGTACATTCTGACCACACAACAATCACAGAGAAGATGGACAAAACCACGGCAAGTATCCTGTGAAACCATGGACGCAAAAGGCATTCCCAGTACCATTCTGGAAAATACAAGAAAAATACAATCAGGAAAACGAAATCAGTAATAGAGTATGTACAGTCTTTCAAACAAGAAGCCAATCAGACAATACAAAGAAAAATTGCAACTTCACAGCAGAAAAACAGACATGACCCTAGCCAAATGATCAACAGCAGTGTGGAAACTGTTATCTCATGTGTTTCCTGTTCTGAGGCACTGAGCAGAGCATTACATCACCTTCATGGTATTTCTATAAATGACACATAAGCTGTATCTAATCATGAGGATACAGCAAACTCCAGTTTGAGGACATTCAACAAGAACTAACCTGTATTGTCCATAAACATCAATGTTATAAAATATACAGAGAATAAAACACACAGGGCTGATTCAAAAACTACTAAGAAACAGGACAACTGAATACAATATGTGCTTTAGTTTTTTTCCAAAGAGTATCACTGTCATAATTAAGTAAAGTATGGATAAGGTATGTAAATAAGAGTAAATTATTAATGTTAATTTTCTAATTATTTTAGAGTTACCCTTGAGTAGCTGTAATTTTAGAGTGTATACACTGAAATTCCCAGGTGACAAAAGGTCTAACGTATGGATACAGTTCTGGAAAATTAAGGGGAAAATGTATGTAGAGAAAGAAAAAGAAAATTAATAAAATGTTTTTAACCTATAAAGAACCTGGGTATATGTAAATAATTTTTGAAATCCTGGTTTTATTAAGTCTGAATTTCAGTAAAACACATGGGTTAAAAGAAAGCTCAAAAAATTGAAAAAGATCCCCATCCATCCATACATACCTACATACATCCCACTGAAGACTGAACCCAGGGCTAGTATGCTAAACATATTGTCTACCACTGAGTTACAGCCTGCAACAAGGCTACCTTTTCCCTTCATTTATTGAAGACCCAGACTCACTGTCTTTTCACTGTGCCCTCAGCATAATTCCTGATTATATAAACACCCACACAGACAATTCTTTTTCAAAAACCTGGTCTGTCACTGTTTTCATCTTCTGTCTTCTACTGAATTAATCTTCTAGTCCTCCACTTTACCCCAATTCCTCATTCCCATGGTCTTCCCTAAACCTTTTACTGTTAACAGAAATTTTCCTATGTAACCCAGTTCCATCATCCTCATCCCCAAACAGAACCTTCACCTGTAGTCATACTGACTATCAGGACAAACAAAATGCTTATTTCTTTTACCTTTTTACTGTTATTGAACAATTTTAATGTCTTTCCTTTCTTCCTTTCCCAGCTCACATTCCACAGTCTTTGAGGATAACTAATCTCCAGTCCCAATTCCTTTACCCCTCTTGTTTCACTGTACTTGTTTGGTTAAACCACACTGTTTGATTCAACTCCTTGGTTATTCTGAGTCTGTATTCATGTATACTGCAGAAGAAAGACATATCTTTACTGACTATTCTCACTTTAAATTATCATCTTCAAACAGGCCCTTAGCACACCTGAACAGCTTACTATAGTTGTCTGCACCACATGACTATTTCGACCCTCCTTCTCTGTATTTGTTGTCAGCACATTCGTAAGAATGTATAAGCAGTCAGAAGAAAATTTACCAACATTTTTACTATACTTTCTCACACTGAAGCTATATGTCTGTCTCACCTCCTAACGCAAGGCCATTCTCTTCACAATTCACTATTTCCTATCTCATCTCTACTACCCATGAATATTGCTCCAGAGTTCTCTCTGGCCTCAATATTTTCCTGTCTATGACATCATTCACCAATTGTAAGCTAAACTTCAAGCTCCTCCCACTTATAAATCTCTAACCTTGTTTGTTCATGTAAGCAAATTGGTTTATAAGTGTATTTTGTATATGCATACATATTTGAA
Organism: Pachyuromys duprasi; assembly: GCA_028658305.1. Taxonomy (NCBI): domain Eukaryota; kingdom Metazoa; phylum Chordata; class Mammalia; order Rodentia; family Muridae; genus Pachyuromys; species Pachyuromys duprasi. The sequence goes on along the minus strand of CM053743.1, from coordinate 54,218,305 downwards.
TCACAGGGATAAATATATTAAGAAGTTTAAAAAGTTTAAGCCATGATACCTATTTATAGTGAGACTCATTGTTGGTGAAAATGGATATTTCAAACATCGTCTATAAAAATTATAAAATGTATTTTATGCAACCTATTTTGTATTCGAATATTTTATTTGTATTTTTAAAAATATATTACAGCTCCTATATCTATGGCTCAGCAATATCATGGAAGGAAGAACCGAAAGATTGTAAAAACCAGAATACCAGGAAGTCTGTGATGAAACAGTCTTTCCTAAATGGCTATATAAACAAGACTGGAACAATGGCAATAGCAATAGAGAAGCTAACTTAGAAGAGGGAAAATGTCATGGGGTCCCACCCTACATAAAAAGAAAAAAAAAGTTCCAGGCGACCAATGACTTTTGGTAGAAGAAGAATTAGAAGTAAATTAATTATTTTGGGGTAAATTTATCAAATATCTAATATTGCCTTATAAAATAAACATACAAGTAAAAGTCAACTTGGTATTGAACCATACATATTCCTTGTAGAAAAATTAACTTTGAAATTTACGTAAAATTACATACCAACTGTAGGATTATAAAAATATTGGATAAATCGATTTTCTGGCTCAGGTGACTGAAAGGTATGAACAAATTGATGAGTTGCACTAGTTTCATTTTTTGCTACATCTTCTAGATAGAATGCCTGTTCCAAAAGAATTTGCCATTGCACTTGAGTTCGACGGTGTCTTTGAACTGAATAAATCACCTGAAAGAGAAGAGGGATAAGCCTGTCAGTATGATTGAACAGTGAGTCAACTTTCTGCTTGAGAATGGGGGTTTTTCTTTGTCTTAATAAAGTAATACTAATGGCATTTTCTAAATGTGGCCAAGCATGTTAACATTTTTTTAATAAATTTATTTATTTTTATATCAATCACAGGTTAGGTTTTTTGTATCCCATGAGTAGCCCCCTCCCTCATTCCTCCCACCCTCCCCAAGTCCACCAACGGGGGAGGATCTCCTCCCCTTCCATCTAACCCCAGATCATCTTGTCTCCTCAGGGCTGGCTGCAATGTCCTCCCCAGGGATCTAGCCAGGCTGTTACTCCCCGGCATGTATGGGGGAGGGTCGAAGAGTCAGCCATCAAGCTCAAGACTGAAACAGCCCCTGTTTCCCTTACTAGGGTCTTCAGTTCACCAATGAGTTATCATGGGCAGAATGTTAACATTTTGAAATGACTAAATACTTCTTAATAGAACGGGTATAATCCTTATATCCAGTTGCCAAGAGTGTCCCTGCCCAGAAACACAAAGTTAAAATATTTCAACAACAATAAGAACAAGATCAATAGTTTTAGACATATATTTCACATGCATGCACAGCTGTTTGGGAGAGGGGGTGCTTGCATGTATGGCTATGGGCATATGGAAGACAGAAGCAGGTATCAGGTGTCTTCCCCTGTTTTGACAGAACGTCTCTCACTGAACTGGGCTCTTGACTAGGCTAACCCTGGCCACTGGTCCTCCTCTCTTCCCAAGCACTGGGAACTGAAGTGCAAACCACTCTGCCTGGGTACTAGAGACTGAGCTCAGTTCCTCAAACTTGAGATGCAAGCAGCTTAACTACTGAGCCAACATGAAGAAAGCCTGGGCAGTAATTATAAATCTAGTTCACATCCTCTATTTGTATGTAAAACAGCAGCAATTAATAATTAAATTACCTGTTTATGCAATTTTACCAAACTCTTTTCACTTGGGTAAGTATTACGCTTTTCATCAAAATCTTCATAATCATCCATATTCCGACCCATCTTTTCCTGATAATCTGTAGGACACTAAACAAAAAACACTTTATGAAATTTTAATACTATATTAAAAGTTTATTTTTATTAAGAATATTCCATTCTGGAAATTTTTAATTTTCTCGGAAATATTTTCATCTTTTCCTGACATCTCTAATTGATTAGGTTTTCTTCATTAGCTAATATCTTTAAGGAAATATTTTAAAGGTTGTTGAGTTTCTTCTCACTTCTGTAAGATTCCTCTTCATGCTCAGATGTACTAACTTGAGACTGGAATGGCGAGGGAGCTTACCTATATGAATTAACAACTATTTGAGAGATTATTCTAATGACAGTCACCTGATAAAACCTCAATTATTTTCCTAAATAATAAAAGAGAATCATGAAAATTTAACATGAAAGCCACAGCATGCAGAAAGAGATATATAATTAGGATAATCTGCCATACTACCAGTTACTTATTACCTATATGGAGTTGTGCAAGTTCACTAACCTTCCTAACTAGGTCTCAAAAATAGCATATATGAGAAAAATGGTTAGAAAATTTATTCTTATTACTATGACCTTAGCTAAAGGAAGAGTAGCTAATAATAACCAGTAGAACAGATTTAGAATGCAGAAGAAGACAAATTTCGTTGGTACCTTGTATACATAAAAGGTAATCGTGGAACTTTCCAAATAATTATTTTAGAAGTATACAAATATGCCTGCAATACAGCTCCATCAAAATCATAACAATATGGCTTATTATTAAATATTCATATAATTTATTTCACAATGCATAAAACATCATTAAATTACATGTGAGAAGCTGGTTGCAAGAATTACTGAGACCCTAGTTTATCTTCCTACAGGAGATTTGCATTTAATGATAACACATAGTACTGTGAAGATGTACCTCTGTCACTGTCCACAGCAATTGTTACATGTTACTCAGTGTTCCTGCTAGCTTCACGTTTCAAAGGAGAATGCTGTCAATAATTACCATCAAACTTACAACAGCAAAAAAAAATAAAATAAAACTATATATATATTACTATTTGTTTATGATGAAGAGTCAAATGAAAAGCCACCTGGAAAACCTCGATTACATGCTTTAATCATACTTTTCCTATGTGAAATATTAATTTACAAAAGTATATAAAATTTACAAGAAATACTGGAAACAATATAATATGATTACCTTTTTAAGTATTGTATCAACACATTTTCTTAATGGGTGGTTATACTTGATGCTTTCATTTACTTTACGAACCTCCTATAAAAACAGTGAAGTAAAAATATTTAGATATCTATAAATCAGACATTTTAAATGAGAATGTGTTAAGCACTATTAAGTATAAAATTTTAATTTATTAATTAAATTTTAATTTGATTTTATAATATTTAGCATTATGAAGTCTTTTTCACAGAATAAAATTTGTTAAGAACAGTTGTAAAATTACAAAGTATTCAAATAGCTGTATTTATATTCTCACTGTTTCATAGATTTCTAAATATATTCCTCTATTTGTTTGTTTACTTCATATATCACTATGGCTCAGTATTATTTAACAGTTCAAAAGTCTATAATACACGTGTGTATGAATAAACATACATAGTTTAAAGTTTCCCATCTGGGCTGAGAATGCTCCCTCCAAAAGCCAAAGAATATCTAACAAAAACCTCAACACCAGTGTAAGAAGTCTCTTTTTGAGTTGGTTAGGGCTAGATTCCTGTTATCGCTTTAAAATCCCCACTACTGAAGACATTGTACATTTAAGATACAGGCCCTACAGAACAGGAGCATGCCAAAGAGGACCTCTGGGTGGGGGGGGGGGGTTGGTCAATGTAGCGATGTATCAGAGCGGATATCA
>CM053743.1:54155817-54214160 GCA_028658305.1 Pachyuromys duprasi | reverse complement strand
GGGGAAGAGGGAGATGAGGGAGGGAGTGGGAGGGTAGGAGGGAATGGGGGAGGGGGCTACGCCTGGGATTCAAAGTACTTAACCTGTGATTGAGATAAAAATAAATAAATTAAAAAAAAGGAGACAGAAAAAAAAATAAATATTAACTAGGATTATTCAATTAAAAAAAAAAGATACAGGCCCTCTAAATCCCTGGGGCTGGGACTGTCCTGAAAGACCTGGAGGACGAGCTTTTATAGTGCCAGAAGATGTCATGCAAGCTTCCAAAGGAGGGAGGCAACCAACAGTCCTACTCAGCTATGATGCCTATGAGCCATGACAATTAACAGCATTGCATGAGGACCACTTGCCTTATATCCACAGACAAGTGTAGTCCTTACCCCTCAACAGAGAAACTTTTCTTTGCAACAGAACCACAAGGAGTCAAATGCATAGTTTTAGACCTCAGTCCCAAGTGATACATTAAGAAAACAACTCTCTCAGATAAAGCTTATGGATCATTGTGGGGGGCAGGGGCCAGAAGACAAGAAGAGCCAGAGGATTATGGAGGTGCTGTGAGATTGTGTCTTCTAGGGTTGTAAGAAGCTACAGCCACAAAGTCTTACTCACATGACCGTGTTAACATGAGCTGAACAAGGACAACAATAAAAGGCATGTTAATTTGGACCTGGGAAAGCCCATGAGGCCTCAACTCCTCACAAAGAACTAGAGGCAAGTAAGGAATACGGAGAGTAGGACAAATAAGTCTTCCCAAGGAAGAAAGACTACACCAATTAGTTATTTAATACCAGTGGTAAGTCATGAAAACCAAAATACAAATAACATTATACAGACTGAGCAGGTTGTATTTAGAATATATATGTACACACACTCAACAAATTATGTAACAATAATTAATAAAAGAAGAAGCCATGAATTTGGACAAGAGAAAGGAAGAACAACTGGGAGTGAGGTTGGGAAGAAAGAGAAGGGATAAATGATATAATTGTATTACAATCTCAAAAGTAAAATAATAAAAAGAATTCACAAAGGATCTGTCAAGCTTTATATTTCTAAAACAACAGCATTCAATTATTTACCTTGCTGATCAAATCAGATGTCTCATTATCAAGAATCATTATCAATTGGTATAGAAAGCAAAAAGGACTTAACATGTCACAAAGTGCCCACTGCTTCCAAAAAACGGAGTATTCTAGAGCACTCACAACTCACTGACTTACTCCTTATTTGTTCACTAAGAGCACACTATTGGTGAAAAGACCACGTAAAATGAGAAGATGTGGACAGTCCATACTGACCGTCATCCTCCAGTATCAAGAACTGCCTTAGAAACAGACCCCTGGGCATATCTGTGAGGAATTTTCTACACTGTGTTCACTGAGGTAGGAAGACTTACCCTAAGTATAAGCATCACCATTCATTCCATGGGCTGGAGTTGTGGTGTGCTCAAAAGAGAAGGCAGCTAAATAGATGCATCTGTTACTCTGATTGCTGATTGTGGGCAGAACATGAACAGTTGTCTCATGTTCCTCCTGCCATGCCTTTCCTGGTGTGATGCACTATACCCTCAGACAAAACTGTGAGCCACAATAAATCCGTCTTCTTTAAACTGCTTTTTACAGGTATGTTATCATAACAAGAAAAGCAACCAATATAAACCTGACCGTGACTCTTTGGAACTATGGCCTAGAGAGGTTCTAAAATTGCTGTAAGCAAAGTTTAATGGACTATTCTGGTGGGAGTTCAGAAGAGAAGAATATGGTCAGAAATAGAGATGTGGACGGTCAATTCAGGAGGTTTCTGAGGAGATCAAGGGCACTATCAGGATCTGGGACAGAAGCCAGGCTTTGGGACAGAAGCCAGGCTTCAGTCAGATAAAGAATATGGCTGCATTCTGCCCATGTCCTGAGAAGTTGGACAAGACTAAATTAAAAAGTAATGGACTACTTTATTTATTTATTGTAAACACAATATATATATATATATATAAGCTTGGGAAAGACTTTGATTTCATATGTAACTTCTGGCTTGGTCAAATGCATCCCTCATTCACTCTAATTCCTCCTTTATGCTTTCGCCACTTTTTCCTCCAACTTGATAGGCTTTTGTTTTTTGTTTTTTAATCCACTGAGTCCACATAGTGCTTCCTGTATGTACAGGGAAGTAGGACCATCTATGGGAGTATATGTAGCCTCTTAGGGGCCATATCTTTGAAGAAAACTGACTCCCACTTATTCCTGTTGCCATGAGTTATGAAAATAGCTCCTCAGCTATGGGTGGGACTTCATGGCTCCTCTCCCATTCACGCTGGGATTCTGGCCAGTTTGATCTTACAATATAATCATAACTGCTGGGAAGTCATGTGGACTAACTTCTTTGGTGGAGGAAATTCCAAGACAGCACGGCATTCAAGTTATGTCATGGCTACTGCTCACTGTTTTTATTCAGTTCTACAGTGAGAGATCAAAAAGATAGGGACTGGGTTTGGTGAAGAAAGGTATGTCAACTATAAAGGTAGAGAAACTAAGGAAGAAGTTCTGAAGACAAGAACCCCTCCACTGAAGATTCTGTGAAAATGCAAAATAATTTGAAAAGAGACTGCACTAAGAATGCCACTAAAGGGGTATCCTACTCCAGAAAGAAAGAAAATGACGGGCAGAAACCACAGCAGGAGCTATGGTCCATCGTGGGCTGGGCTTCATCTTGACAGGGCAGCAGAAGTGGCTGTTTCATCCACATGGTAAAGGTTTTATAGGCATGAAGGATGAAAGAGTGAGAGGGTCACAGAGGTTTGTACATAGGTTCCAGAAGGCTACTGAGGTCAGGCAGTATGGCGCAGGGTCAGGTTCCCTATAAGAAGCCTACGCTGAACTGGAAACTCAAGGATGCTGGAGATGCTGCGAGCATGGGAGGTCTACCAAAGAAGCACTGGCATACATCAGACCAGTCCAAGAGAGACTAAGTATGTTATAAATGGCAGAGCTGGAGGAGAGTGGCTACACAAGCTCTTTGGGGCCCAGATAATTCTAATATGAGTCCCAGATGCCTAATGCAGAACTACAGGATTTAGTATTTTCCTGTTGGGTTATGGTCTTGCATAAACTTTCCTTACTACTGTCTCATTCTTTCTTTTTGGGATGGGAATATTGTACCATCATATGTCAGAAGTATATATTTCTTTTTGGCTGTATAGGGACTCACATTAAAGAGACTGCTCAAGACTCAAAAGAGACTCTGAACTTACCATTGTAAACAATGCTGGAATTGTTAAACACTACACATATTTATATATTTATAATATATTAAGTATTTATATTTGAATATAAAGACTATATTTAAAGTTGGACTTAATGCATTTTGTATTATGAGATGACCATGAGTTCATGGGTACAAGGAGCGGAAGGTTATGCCGTAAAAGTGACATGTTTGGATATCATGTTGACAGTGGGTAGACTTGTAATAGCTTATACTGATTGTCAACCTGACAAGTTTCGGGTGACCCTGGAAACAGATCTGTGAGAACGTCTGTGGAGGATTTTCTACATTGGGATGACTGAGGTGAGAAGACCCATATTGACGGAGACTGAATAAACAGGAGAAAGTAAGCTGGGCAGCAACGTTTCTTGCCTGTCTGCTGCCTGAAGAGCTAGCACGAACACTCCTGTCACCATGCCTTCCCTGCCACAATGGACCAACCTTCCAAACTGTAAGCCCGAGCAATCTCATATCTCTAGGAGATGCTTCTGTCGGTCATTTTACCACAGCAAGAAAAAGCAACCAACGCAACACGGTATTGTAGCCACTTTCCCTGACCAATGTCTGGTCATAAGTATTTTAACGATGTCAAAAAGCATGAAGATCTCAGTTCATATTCCCAGAACCAATGTGAACCACCAGAGATAGCGGTGCTCTCCTGTGAGCCCAGAACTGTGGAGGTGGAGGCAGAGGATTCCGTGAAGCTCATTGGCCAACCAGTCTAGCTGATCCAATGTGCTTCAGGTTCATGCTAGATCCCACCTCACAAAATAAAGATGGACAGCAATCAACAAAAAATACACAGAACTGACCTTGGGCCTCCAGTTGTGCACACATATGCACAAATACACATTAACAAGTAAACCACACAAACAGAGCAGAGGAGGGAGGGATGGCAGCTAAGGAACAGGGTCTTTGGAATTAGTATTTCCTAAGAATAACAATATCTTATAACATTTGTGAAATAAAATGTTGCAATCACTATTCTATAAGCAGAACAAAAAAAAAAAGAAAGAAAGAAAAGAAAAGAAAGTAGTCCTGTATGCCACAGTCCTGGAATAAAAAGAAAACAATGGGGACTTTAAAAGAACATTTAAACATCTTGAATGTTAGAGAAGGACTTTAATGATAGAACATGAGAAGTAGAGAAACCATCTAATACACTAAGAAAATTATGAAAAAAATTTATGTAACAGTCACCTTAATACATGAAGCTTTCTTGTTAGCAAACAGAAAAAAATGAGAACACAAAACAGAATTGGCCTGTAAATATGTAAAAGAATATTCAAGCTTCCAAAAAATTCCAAATGAGCTTTCTCATAAAATTAGAATTCATTTACATTATGTAATAAGATATAGTAAAACCAACATTATATTTGGAGAGTAATTTACCAGCAACCATGAAAATCTAATGCATACATACTCTGAATACCAATGACACTGTTCCTGTAAGGGACTTTAGCTTGGTGAAGAAAACAGACAACAAAGCAAACACCAACAAAAAGATATAAAAATGCTATAAAAGAAAAGTACAGGATGTTTTGGAATGAGTACAAATTAGGAGTCTGATGATCATGTAAGTGAAACAAAACAAAATGAGTAAGAGTCAGTCAACTAAGAGGAGGAACAAGAATATTTCAAAGAGGAATAAGGACAGTGAGCACGAAGTCTCCAGACAGACATGAACACATTGTATTGGGGAAAAGGAACAACACGACTATAGAGAAAACGACGACAAAGGCCTGGTGTGTGATCAGCTGGAGAAAGAATACCGAAGGCCCCCAGAAATCTTACTAACAATGGACTCTGAGATATATCTGTTCTAAATACATGACTAGCAAGATGAGATTTAGTTTTTACTTTTAGAGTTTTAAAATTATTTTACTTTTAATTTTTAAATTATTATTATTATTAATTATAATTTATTCACTTTGTATCCTGGCTGTAGCCCCCTTCCTCATCTCCTCCTGGTTCCACTCTTTCTTCCCTATGCCCCTCCCCTAGTCCACTGATAGAGGAGGATCTCCTCCCCTACTACCTGACCCTAGCCTATCAGGTCTCATCAGGACTGCCTGGATCCTTTTGCTCTGTGCACTAGTTAGGCCACCTCACCAGGAGTTGGTGATCAAAGAGCAGGCAACCGAGTTCATGCCAGTGACTGCCCCTACTGCCCTCACTAGGGCATGTCCATGGAGAATGAGCTGCCCATGGACTACATCTGAGCAGGGGTCTAGGTCCTCTCCATGCAGCACTTGAGTTTGCCATGTAGCTCAGGCTGGCCTTGAAGTCACCTTCCTCATTTCTCTGGGGTTACAAGCATATGTGTTCCTATCCCCAGTTGACATTTAGGTTTTCATAGGTCACCCTGGATGCTATTAGATTATATCTTCCCATTTCTAAGTTGCCTCAAAGTTTGTAGTTAGCACAAATTTATTTATTTAAAACTTAACTATATAATCTGACCATGTATGTGTGATGTATGTATGCAATTTTTTTGACATATATGTGAAATGTTTTACCTTGAAATTATTTAGCTACGTTAAATAAAAGCAGGGACTGAAAACAGTTAACTTTTCATATTTGCTGTATCTGTTAATAAATTTAAGCTTTACCCAACAGTTAATTTTTAAAGTTTGGGAGTCATCTGAAATATTAGCTTGTTTAGGAGGCCAATGCCTTATCTACTAAACTTCTGGTATTTGATTAGAATCTTGTTAACTATCAACATTCTAGCAATTCTTCAAGTCTCTAGTCAAATTTTATTTTTCTAATCTCTCTCCAGATTTCGTGAAGCCTCTCCATATTAAAGCACTTTAAGTGTTTCACCCACTTTTATCATATACCATAAGAGAATGTATGGTCTTCTATTCTAGACAGTTATTATAGTCATAAGCATAGTTCTGCTAACTATGTAGAATAGCTGCTTTTTCAAAATGTCTGTTAAAAAAGAATGCTGTCAACCACACTTGGTGGTATGGGCCGGTTATCTTACCCTGGACTATACAGTGGGAGTAGTAAGATCCTTTCTCAAATTTAAAGAGATAGAGAGAGGGAGGGAAAAGAACAGAAAATAATAGGAAGGAGTGGGGAGGTGAGGGAAGGGAAGCAAAGGAAGGAGATGGCGAGAAGGATACCTTCTTTTTCATGAGAATTTTTCTCATAAAATATTCAAATTCTATCACTTTCAGCTGATGAACAGTATGTTGAAATAACACACAAGGCACAATTGTCAGGCTTTGATTTTCATGTCTTATTCCTAAGGTCTCCTGTCTAATAACAAAGCATTTCTCTATTTCATTGAGACATTCTTGGTTCATCTGAGCTGGCCTGGTGGGAAAAACATGTAATCCCACAGACACTCACTGGGCTGAGGTGAGTTCATAGCCTAGGAAACGTTGAGAGACCTGTCATTATCTCAAAAGTATAAATATATAAAAAGTAAAGAAGAGGTTGGAGGATATAGTACACTGGCATGTAACCATCTAGTGTATGTGAGACACTCAGTTCAATCCCTAGAACTGTAAGCAAACAAAAGACCCCAAAACAATACATTTGACATGTATTTGTTGAAGGAACAGTAAATGAACAGGCAAGATCCAAATTCTTCAAATCTGCACCAACTTAATTTAATACCACTTTTTTGATAGAACACTACAAATAAAAATTCTCTTCTTTCATCAACTGTAAATGTTTAATCAAATATAAATCTTCAAATACTTCAAACTTTTTTCAGAAGTTTCTACCTGTACATCTACCAAATAAATATAAAAATTTTCATCATGGCTCCCAAAGAAGCTAACTTTGATGCCTTTTCTTAAGACTTTCAGCTCTAGATCTATGAGACAAGACAGCTGTTTAAGCCTCCCACTTTGTGGTGCTGTTATAGCAGCCCCATGTTGCTAACGTAAAAGGCTTTCTGAGGAAGTCTTGTTTCTTAAGACCTGAAAATGAAGTAAGTGGGAACAGAAGATTTATAGACAGAAAAAACAAGAGGATAATAGTTAAAAATTGGGGGTTATCAAATTAAAGCAAATCCAGCAGTCTGCCACCTGTTCTCACAGTGAAATACAAGCTTGCTCTCCTTCGCTTATGAAGAGTCTCCAGTTACTTTCCACAATTGGCAGGCATGCACAGCAGAGACCACATGGCAATAAAGCCGCAAACACATCTGGCTCTTCATCTTTTAAAAAATGCTTGCTGTTAAAGTAGGAACTAAAATCAAATCCCCTGGCTCTCTCTATTATTTGTGTGTATATAAGCAAGTTATTTAAACTCATGATGCCTTATTTTTTTCATTTATAAAATGGAGATTAAAAAAATCTCTTTTGTAAAGTTATAAGAATTAAATAAAGTTGACCCTTGAAAAATGACTTTGAACTTTGTGTAAGATCACTTACTTGCTTGTTGGTTTTGGTTTTGTTTTGTTTTGTTTTGTTTTTTGAGATCTTCAACAAGTTAATAAAACTCACAAAAGATCAGTTGAAAAACTTTACAAATTAGGTGCTGTTGATAAATAAAAGATATGTAAATGATAGCCTATTTTAGCATTTACTATCAAAAAATAGACATGTGCCACAAAAGTTAAATATGATCAAACTCATTGACAAAACATTTATAGACCACACGTCACCATTTGCAGTTAAGAAACAGCAGAGACAGAGTGATAAATCAGAACTGCTTTTGTAGGCCTAGGCTTCCTTACCTCCATTACATCCTCTAAATTCTCTTCTGCGTCTGCTTTCTCTGTCATCAGTTTGGCTGCCTTAAAGTAGGTCTTCATAAGTAGATAACCCCTTTTGGCTCCATTCCAGTAGGACCGAGGAATTTCCACCAAGCCATACCCCAATAACAACACTAGCAGAAACAGACCCCAGGTATTGGCAGCAGCTATCCCAATAGTCTGAAGTTGGTTCCTATAGAAAAGAAAAGCACATAGCTGTGGTAAATATCTTTCATGTAAGAATATAAGACTAATTAGCAGTAAATAAGTTTTCGGGAAACTATTCTAAAGGAAAAGTAGGATTTCATATGAAGAATTTTAAATGCTTCTTTTCAGTCACAGCAGACTATGTATTTTTTCTTTTTTTTTAATTTTCTTTTATTATTTTTTATTAATTACACTTTATTCACTTTGTATCTCCCCTGTAGCTCCCTCCCTCCTCCCCTCCCAATCCCTCCTTCCCTCTCCATGCATGCCCCTCCCCAAGTCCAATGATAGGGGAGGTCTTCTTTTCCTTCCTTCTGATCCTAGTCTATTAGATCTCATCAGGAGTGGCTGCATTGTTTTCCTCTGTGGCCTGATGTGGCTGTTCCCCCCTCAGGGGAGGTGAAGAAGAAGAAAACAGGAAACAAGTTAGGAACCTGTCACAGAGGGCCTCTGAAAGGCTCTGCCCTGCAGAATATCAAAGCAGATGCTGAGACTTACAGTCAACTGTTGGGCAGAGTGCATGGAATCTTACAAAAGATGTGGGAACTAGCAATCTATGTATTTTAATGGAAAGACAGAATGTGACTGTAAAAATAGACTATAATATGGAAAACACGATGTCTATTGAAGTTACAAGTAGAATATAAGATAGTCCAGAGCAAACATACATTTCCTGCACAGAAACATTCCCCAGGTGCTTCCTTAATCAAGGTTAACAGAGACCCCTGTGAAAGGGAAATTAACCTGTATTATGGTTGACCTACCCTAACAACTATCTCTACTATTCTATACATAAATTTGGGGATAACATACATTAGAAATCATAAACACAAAAAGGTTTATAATTCATTGAATACCTGAGTCTAAAATAATATTAAGAAAATTATTCTCTCAAACTACAACAAAGCAAATATATATGCAAATATACATGTTCCAGTGGATAAAAATTCATTTTTGATAATTTATAAAATTTAAAATTCTATGAAAAATATTGTTATTTATAATATGGTTATTTGTCAAAACTTTAATCTACCAGCCACCTAACAGTTATATTTAAACATGCCATCCTAGATTTTCTTTCTCAGTAATGTACTTTATTCAGATATTCTTTGAGGGGTATCTATAGGACATATAATTTGGTATGTATCTGCGTACTTGTATGTATGCAATAAAAGTTAATTGGAAACAGTACAAACATACACAGAACAGTGTTATAAAGACTTTTCTTACCATTCTAAATGCAAACGTGGGTTTACAGCTACATAAATTAGAAATGCTCCAAAAATCAGCAAGTAGGTGCCATAATAGATTGCATTCTCAATCAGGGCTGTTTTTATCTTTCCGGTGATGGAAAACCCTCCAGACCTTGCATATGATTGCATAAAAGGTAACAGAATCCTAGTTGGATGAAAAACAATGATTAAAATTGCAAAGGTGTAGTTGTATAATATAAAATACCAAAATAGCATGAATCTCAATGTATAATTTTCCTCCCCAATAAAAGTTTTATGAGTAATTACATGTTAATACTGAATGAAAAATAATAAATGATAATTTTTGTACGATAAAATTTTGGGAAAAACAAAGACCATAAGCAAGAGAGAGTGAAGGAGGCTGCAATGACATGCAGAGTGATGTCACATTCTCTAGAAGTTCTAAAATTAGGCAAGAGGTCGCAGTCATGGCATATGACTGTCATATTAGCACAGAAGACTGAAGCAGTAAGACTGCTGGCTTTGCGGGCAGCCTGTACTACATAATTAGACCCAGTTTCAAAAACAAAGGCATAAATAAGAGCATAATTCCTCTAGAGTGACTTCGGACTACATGCAAAGTATAAGAAACCTTGATTTAAAAAAACAAAGAAGCACAGAATTTCAAGAGCACACTAATACTCTTCCTGCCTCAGCTTCAAATGCCAGGTAAAGGCTGGGGGTACCATGTGTGTCCAGGAAAGGTCCCTCACTGAAGGAAAAACCTTCCAATGTCTATTTTCTAAGGCTTCACCACAGAAAACTGATTGAAAGCAAGCAAAAATGCAACTAGTTGAGAAGGATAAGGTCCAGGTGAACGTGGGACAAATGTAGGCATGGTCCCCATAAGCTTATATATCATAAAACTGAAAAGCTTCTGTTAAGCAAAGGACACTGTCCTCAGAAGAAAACGACAGCCTACAGACTGGGAAAGGATCTTCACCAACCCTATACCTGACAGAGAGATAAAATCCAGAAGATATAAAGAACTCAAGAAGTTAAAAAGCAACAAATCAAGTAATCCAATTAAAAAATGGAATACAGAGATAAACAGAGAATTAATTCTCAACAGAGGAACATCGAATGGCAGAGAAACACTTAAAGATATGCTCAATGTCCTTAATTATCAGGGAAATGCAAATCAGAACGACCCTGAGATTTCACCTTACACCCATCAGAATGGCTGAGATCAAAAACTCAAGTGACAACACATGTTAGAGAGGACTGGAGAAAGGGGAACCCTCCTCCATTGCTGGTGGGAACATAAACTTGTACAACCACTATGAAAATCAATCTGGCGCTTTCTCAGACAATTAGGAATAGTGCTACCTCAAGATCCAGCTATACCACTCTTAGGCATATATCCAAAAGATGCTCAAGTATACAACAAGGATATTTGCTCAACCTTGTTCATAGCAGCTTTATTCATAATAGATAGAATCTGGAAAGAACCCAGATGTCCTTCAAATAAGGAATGGATACAGAATTTGTGGTACATTTACACAATGGAATATTACTCAGCAATTTAAATCAAGGAAATCAGGAAATTTTGCAGGCAAATGGGTGGGAACAAAGAAAATATCATCCTGAGTGAGGTACCTGAGAAGCAGAAAGACACACATGGTATATATTCACTTATAAATGGATATTAGACATGCAATATAGGATGAACATACTAAAATCTGTATACCTAAAGAAGCTAAGCAAGGAGGACCCTGAGTGAGATGATCAATCTTCATCCAGAAAGGTAAAAGGGGCAGACATCAGAGCGAGAAAACGGAACAGGACAGGAGCCTACCACAGAGGGCCTCTGACAGACTCTGTCCAGCAGGATATCAAAGCAGAGGCTGAGGCTCATAGCAAAACTTTGGGCACAGTGCAGGGAATCTTACAAAAGAATGGGGAGATAGAAATCTGGAGAAGACAGGAGCTCCAAAAGAAGAGCAACAAAACCAAAAAATCTGGGCCCAGGGGTCTTTTCTGAAACTAATACTCCAATCAAGGACCATGCATAGAGATAACCTAGAACCCCTGCACAGATGTAGCCCATGGCACCTCAGTTTCCAAGTGTGTTCCTAGTAAGGGGAACAGGGACTGTCTTTGACATTAACTCAGTGGCTGGCTCTGAGAGGGGAGCAGCCTTACCAGGCCACAGAGGAAGACAATATAGCTAGTCCTGATGAGAACTGATAGGCTAGGGTCAGATGGAAGGGAAGGAGGACCTCCCCTATCAGTGGCCTGGGGGAAAGGATGGGAGAAGAGGGAGTGAGGGAGGGCAGGACTGGGATGGGATGAAGGAGGGGGCTAAGGCTGGGATACAAAGGGAATAAACTGTAATTTAAAAAAAGCTGGAGGGGGGGAGTAACCACAGCTGTGATTTATGCTATGTGGGGATAGGCAGGAAGATGACTAAACAGAAGGCTCACCATTTAGAAACTGGGTCATAGAAATGAAGGAAACAGCCATTCAAGAAATGAGAATGTATGAGTAAACAGGCAAGGCTAGAGGGTGGGCCCCTGTTGTTTAAGACACTGCACGTTTTGGACACAAGAATCGATTTTTTTTGTGCTGAATACAGCTTGAAAGCATCTGTCCTTCAGTCTACCATCCTGCAGAAAGTACTAAGCAAGCTGCCAAGAGTGGGAAGCAATTAAGTAGTCCTATCCAGCCGAAACAAATACCTATGCCACAACAAAAATCAGCATGGGAAGGTATCAATAACGGTCCAGTAAATGGCACTCACATTTGTTGATGGTAACTAGCAATTGTTTAATTGGACTTAATGCTCACTCAATAGGAAGGAATTCATACCTGACACTGAAAACCTATCAAGGTTCCTAGGGCTAGTGTGGACATACACATTAGCGAAGAATCTACTACCACCACTTTGCTATCCCAGTATAATTCCTCATATTTTGAATATATTACTACATTCTAAATCTTATCCTTATATCCACAGATTGTAGCTACTACACCTCATCAAAAAGCCTCTCTTTACAGCAAATGGAAAACACATGTGGGCACAATGCAAATCAAGAGACTGTGAAGAGCCCACCCTAACACAGTCTATATCACAGCTCTTGCCTCTATGTCTCAGTAGCCACTGTGAAAAAGGAGAGATTTTTAAATGACAGAATACCAGTAAGTCTGTGATAAAAACAGTCTCTCCTAGAAATAGCTTCATAAACAAAATCAGAACAATGGTGAGATTAATGAACACATTAACATTGAGGGGGAAAATTTTGTGGGGTCCTATCTCTACACCAATGGTCCTCAACCTTCCTAATGCTGTGACCCTTTAATAGAGTTCCTCATGTTGTAGTGACCCCCAACCACGAAATTTTCACTACTACTTCATAACTGTAATTTTGCTACTGTTATGAATCATAATGTAAATATTTGATATGCAGGGTATCTGATATGTGACCCTTGTGAAATGGTTGTTCTCACCCAAAGGAGTCGTGACCAACAGGTTGAGAACTACTGGTATTCTAGACTAAGCACAAACAGTTGGGAGAGGGATAATTTGCTTCTTCCAGAGATGAGACCCCTTACTGGTTGTTCAAAGCACAGTGGTCAGCCCTGAATCCATATACACACAAACAACAAAACTGATTTAGTGGGTTGTATGTAACAGTACTAATCAAATAAATAGAGACCAATAAGTGTGTGGGGGAGTGTGGCTTTAGTGTGAGGGAAGGTATTTGAGATAGGCTGGAGGGAGGAAAGTGAGAGGGGAAGTTAAGTAATTTCATTTCAATTAAAAAGTTTTTTTTAATTAAAAACAAAAGAAACCAAGGGAAAGTGGTGACTTTCGTAAACGCACTTTCCTGTAATAAAGCTAAAAGAGGACAGGACTGAAGGTGAAATGTGACGAATACCACGGAAAAAAACAGTCACAAAACAATTTCCATTAGTTTTTTGTTTGTTTCTCTTAAAGACAGGAAAAATGTGAGTCAGTAAAAGTGGGATACATACATTTCTAAATATTAAGGTTCACTAAAAATTCATCTCTTTATCCAAAATGTATCCTTTGTTACCACTTACCATGTTAAAAACTGTGATGTCCAATAAACTACCCTCCAGAAAATTGGCATGATTCCATCTGGAATATAACTCCATGGCTTGAAACATGGGTGTTGTCTGTTCAATAACAATTTAAAGTATATTAATCATACATATAATTTCTTAAATGAAAGTATACATAAATTTATGAGTAGCAAAGCTCATTTGCATCAAATAATTACTGATCAAATCGTAATATCTTATAAGAAATTTAAAAATCAAAGCTGTCAAACCAAACACTGTACGTGAAAGGAACAAACCATTATTTACTCTAAAAAGGAATGTCATTTAAGTTTCCAATTTCCAGTGTATTTTTAGTTATTTAATAAAAAGAAGCCATAGTGTTTAATTAACTAAAAAACAATGTGAAAAATCTTTAGAAAACAAATGAATTTATGGAATCAAATACTTAATACATTTAAAATTATCCTCATCTCATTTGTAAGGCTGGCTATAATTTGTCCTTTATTGCTATATAGGAGTAAAGGATGGAATAGAAATTGAACAGGAATTCAATATAAGCAATAGTTAGGTGATTACTTCCAGAAGCATGTCCCTTTACAGACATAAGCAACAGCATCATCTATCTACAGTTCTGTTCAGAGTCTCTGACCATAACTTCATCTATTTTAAAGTTTTCTAGACTATGAGACTATCCTTTTAATTCAAGAACTGCTACTCAGTCTATAATTGACCTAGTTTTGAATGGTGATTCAAAGAAGCCTAACATTTTACCTTTCCTCAAGTTAGATGTTTTTTGCATGTATATGTGCATTTTCATGTGTGTGAAAGTGCATGTGTGCAAGAAGGTCAGAGGGCAGCCATGGTGCTGTCCTCAGGAAAACTAGTCTGCTTCTTGAGCCAGTGTTTCTGAGTATCTGTAGCTCATCAGTTTGGCCACACTGGTTACACAGTGAGCCAGGCACTGGGCTTACTACTGCATGCCACCATGCATACCATTGTTATGTGAATCCTGGGGACCAAACTCAGGTCTTTATGATTGGTGGGCAAGGACTATAGTAACTGACCTAGCTCACCAGGCCCTAGACTTTCTTTTAAAAAATGTATGAGCACATAAATACTACCCGAAGTAGTAACAAAGCTTCTTCTCAACATGAATAAGATTTTTTATATGGAAATTTAATAGGAATTCAATATAACCTTTGAAAATTTGAATTTATTACTCATGTAAAATTTATTTTAAACATTATTTTTAACTATGTATATCTCTCTCTGTTTGCCTCTCTCTTTGTCTCTCTGTGTGTCTGTGTGTATGTGTCTATGTGCACATAAGCGCAGGTACCTACAGAGGACAGGTTTTACTGTGGTGAGCTGCCTGACAAGGTGCTGCAAACTGAATCTGGGCCCTCTGCAAGAACAGCCGGTGCTCATAACTGCTGAGCCATCTCTCTAGAGATAGGAAAACTCCCTATGGTGTTTTTTAAGAATGTGTAATATGAAAGAACAACTATGCTTTAGTTTTTTGTTTGTTTGAGGATTTTAAAAACAAAATCTCATGTAGCACTGGCTAGTCTAGAACTTCCTATGTAGGTGAGGCTGGCCTTGAACTCTTGTGTGCTGGGATTACAGGTGTGCACCACCATGCCAAACTCTACTTGTGTTAACTCTTCTAAATTAGATGAAATGAAAGATGCCTCTCCTTTATAGATTTATTCATGGTGTTGAAACTTGGGAATGTCCATGATTTTTAAATATAAGACTAAAGAAAATTAAGAGGTTTTAGAGTTTAGTAAGAGGTAGAAACACACTAAAACTTATGTCTTCTTTAAGTTTCTCACTACCATATTTTGTACTGATTTATATTTAAAATATATAATTAAACACAATGCAAAATAATAAACATACTAGCAAAGGATGAAAGTAGGAGGAATACTAGGAAATAAGGGAATTTTCATAAATATAAAATACACATAGAAAAACTATCAACTGCAATATTACAATGTGTATATTAACCAGGAAAGAGAAGGAAAACTACCTTGGAGCTGAGGTAGCAGATGCATATGCCCCTGTGCCGTTGGCATTCTCAGGAGGGCTGGAATTTGCAGCAGCATGCCTGCATCGGTTATATATTGTCTAAAGCAATGAATGAATATATGGTTTTATAATGAGAACCAAGAATTTAGCAAGTACTTACTTAAAGGACATTTCATAAATCTACCTACCTAACTACTTTCCTGGCTATACTGTTTAATAGCTAAATTCCTAAAACAGCATTTAATTTCAAAATATGATAACCTCACATAATTTACTCATTTTTACAAAGCAAGATTCAAAATATACTTCAAACTGTATGATTAAAACTGTCTTTTTATTTTATTTATATATTTATTTATTAAAATTTATTCACTTTGTATCCCCGCTGCTGTATCTCCCTGGTCTCTTAATCCTACCCTCCTTCCCTCTTCTCTCCCTATGCCCTTTCCCTAGTCCCCAGATAGAGGAGAGCCTCCTCTCCTTCTACCTGACCCTAGCTTATTAGGTCTCATCAAGGCTGGCTGCATCATCTTCCTCTGTAGCCTGGAAAGGCTGCACCCCCCCCCACACACACACACACTCACAAGGGGAGGTGATGAAAGACCCAGCCACAACTCTCTTTTAAATTGGATCTCAATTTCACCTCTTACCGTACTGACATCCAGCGGCAATATGAAGACAATAAGAAAGCAGAGATACCAAGCAAGCAGTGTTCCAATGATTACAAGCCTATGCTGTTTCTTGAAGTCTCCATATCGATGAAGGAGAAACAATGCCAGAAAAAAGACAAAAACAATTTCAAGTCCCAAAGCAGCGCCACTCATTATTGAATGTTCAAAATCTCCAACCAAAGTGATTCATGTGTAGTTCCGGACCATATCTGTTCACTTAAAAAAAAGAGAGAGAGAAAAGAATCATGAAACATTAACACAGAAAAACAATTTAGAATTATTATGATTAGTTAATTAATAAACTCTTTGAAAAACTGGCATGAATAAAATGAAATGTCAAGTCTTTTTTTATAATTCATTTTTTAAAATATATCTTTAAAATTTCAAAAGTGGGCTGAGTATCCTCCAACACCTTTAGGACAAGTAATTTGGGTGCTTGGAGAAGAATGATGAGTTAGAGGCCAGGCTGTAATATACATGTATGTATGTATATATATATACATATGTATATACATATAATTTCTTTAGGGGATATACTGTAATAAAAACCACAAGAAAGAAATAGAAGAAGAAAGAAAGAAATAGAAGATATCAGAAGATGGCAAGATCTCCCATGCTCTTGGCTTGGCAGGATTAATATACTAAAAATGGCCATCTTACCAAAAGCAATCTACAGACTCAATGCAAATTCTATCAAATTACCAACAAAACTCTTTACAGACCTTGAAAGAAAAATTCTCATATGGAATAACAAGAAACCCAGAATAGCTAAAACAATCCTCTACAATAAACGATCTTCTGGAGGTATCTCCATCCCTGATCTCAAGCTGTACTATAGAGCAACAGTAATAAAAACTGCATGGTACTGGCATAGAAACAGAATTGTGGATTAATAGAATCAAATCGAAGATCCAGAAATAAACTTCCACACCTATGGACAACTGATTTTTGACAAAGATGCCAAAACCATACAATGGAAAAAAAAAAAAAAACAACAACAGCATCTTCAACAAATGGTGCTGGTCTAACTGGAAGTCTACATGTAGAAAAATGCAAATAGATCCATACTTATAACCCTGCACAAAACTAAAGTCCAAGTGGATCAAAGACCTCAACATAAAACCAGACACACTAAACCTATTAGAAGAAAAAGTGGGGAAGAGCCTTGAACTCATTGGCACAGGAGACAACTTCCTGAAAACAACACCAACAGAACAGGCTCTAAAAGCAACAATCAATAAATGGGACCTCATGAAACTGCAAAGCTTCTGAAAAGCAAAGGACACTGTCATCAGAACAAAACGATAGCCTACAGACTGGGAAAAAAAAACAAACCTTCACTAACCCTATAACTGACAGAGGGTTAATATCCAGAATATATAAAGAACTGAAGAAGTTAAACAGCAACAAATCAAGTAATCCAATTAAAAAATGGAATACAGAGATAAACAGAGAATTCTCAATTGAGGAATACTAAACGGCAGGAAAACACTTAAAGAAATGTTCAATGTCCTTAGCTATCAGGGAAGTGCAAATCAAAATGACCCTGAGATTTCACCTTACACCTGTCAGAATGGCTAAGATCAAAAACTCAAGTGACAACACATGCTGGAGAGGATGTAGAGAAAGGGGAACCCTCCTCCATTGCTGGTGGGAATGTAAACTTGTACAACCACTATGGAAATCAATCTAGTGCTTTCTGAGAAAATTAGGAATAGTGCTACATCAAGATCCAGCTATACCACTCTTAGGCATATATCTAAAAGATGCTCAAGTATACAACAAGGATATTTGCTCAACCATGTTCATAGCAGCTTTATTCATAATAGATAGAATCTGGAAAGAACCCAGATGTCCTTCAAATAAGGAATGGATACACAAATTGTGGCACATTTACACAATGGAATACTACTCCACAATTAAAATCAAGGAAATCAGGAAATTTGCAGGCAAATGGTGGGAACTAGAAAAAGATCATCCTGAGTGAGGTATCCCAGAAACAGAAACACATATATGGTATATACTCACTTATAAGTTGATATTAGACATATAATGCAGGAAAAACATACTAAAATCTGTACACCTAAAGAAGCTAAGCAAGAAAGAGAACCCTGGGTAAGATGATCAATCATTCAGAAAGGCAAAAGGGGTAGACATTGGAAGAGAAAACAGAGAACAGGACAGGAGCCTACCACAGAGGGCCTCTGAAAGCCTCTGCCCAGCAGGGTATCAAAGCAGAGGCTGAGGTTCATAGCTATACTTTGGGCACAGTGCAGGGAATCTTATGAAAGAATGGGGAGATAGAAAGACCTGGAGAGGACAGGAGCTCCACAAGAAGAGCAACAGAAACAAAACAAAACAAAACAAAACAAAACTGGGCCTAGGGGTCTTTTCTGAAACTGATATTCCAACCAAGGACAATGCATGGAGACAACCTAGAACCCCTATACAGATGTAGACTATGGCAGCTCAGTCTCCGAATGGGTTCCCTAGTAAGGGGAACAGGGACTGTCTCTGACATGAACTCAGTAGCTGGCTCTTTGATCACCTCCCCATGAGAGAGGAGCAGCCTTACCAGGCCACAGAGGAAGACAATACAGCCAGTCCTGATGAGACCTGATGGGCTAGGGTCAGATGGAAGGGGAGGTGGATCTTCCCTAACAGTGGACTGTGGGAGGAGTATGGGAGAAGAGAGAGGAAGGGCAGGATTGGGAGGGGACGAAGGAGGGGGCTACAGCTGAGAGGCAAAGTGAATAAATTGTAATAAATGAAAAAATAAACTGTTCTTAATATTTTAAAAAATTAAGAAATTCTTAATACTAAGATATGAACAGTTTTGTTACATTATTTGAGCATGTTTGTTAATGTTACAACTGCCAGCCAAATACTTAAATTCTTTTTAACTTAAAATCCTTTTCATGTACAATATATTTTGATCATATTGTTTATTATCCTGCAACTCTTTGAAGATTCTATCACCTCCCCTATCCATCCAACTTCATGTTCTCTTTCTCAAAATAACATAAAACCAAAAGAAATAACAAAACAAAAAGTACGCACTCAAACACATGCACACACACCACATACACACATAGAGAACAAAACAACGTAAGTCCATTTTGTGTTAGCCAACTACTCCTGGGCATGAGGCCTGCCCTCCAGTGTGGTTGATATGCCCAGTGACACTCCACTGGAGAAAACTGATTTTCCTCTGCCAGCAGGTATCAGCTACACATAGATGTTTGGTTAGGGGTGGGTCTTTGTAGCAGAACATTTTGTAGAAATAAGTTATCCTAGAAATTTAGATATTGAGTCTATTTTAGGAAGTTAGACATTTAGTAAAATAACATTTTCTCAGGTCATCCATAGCCAAGAATTTAAGATTTTCTAAGAGAGAATAACCAACAGAAACATTCAACAGTAACTTCACTAAAACATTATTCGTCTTTTGTGTTTTGCCAAACTCAACTTTCATGATTTAAAGTTTGTTATAATATGCTTTACAGGTAACCATTTCCCACTAATCTGTACAAATTTTACTTTTTCCTAAAAAATGGTTACTTTCCTATTTTATGTATAAAAAAGCCACTGCTACTGCTGTTGTTACTACTACTATTATATTATTATTACTATTATATTAATATTATTGCAAAAGGGTCTCACTATCTAGAGCATACTAGTCTGAAATTCATGATATAGCTTAGTTTTGTTTCAAACTCATCAATCTGCTACTGTGAGTCACCTGAATCCTGGGATGACAGGCAAGAGGCACCATAATTTATCTTACCTTACTGCGTAAAGTCATTAATTGGGGTTTGTTTGTGTTTTTTCTACAGATTTAAGCCGTGGCTCTGATATGGAGCCCAGGATAGCCTCTAACTCATAATATAGAGCAGACAGGCCTTGATCTGGTAACTCTACTACTTCTACTTCCTCAGCATTGAGACAATGATTTTGTTCTGTTTGTTTGAAACTGGTTTCATTTAGCCCAGGCTAGTTCTATCAAGAATGATCTTGACCTCTTGCCTTCACTCCCAAGTGCTGGATTTGCAGGCATGTACCACCACACTCAGCTGGAAAATATTTTTCATTGTAAATGTTTAATACAAACATCAGCAAATGATTTTTAACTTCTAAAAAAAAGAAATGTGATTTTTTTTCCTACCCTGAATCCAGAGCTAGGTAGTTGGGCTATGTGACATGGCTGATAGCTTCAGAGATTTTCCTGTCTCTGCCCCATCAAAAAGGAAACAGGTTTGTGCCACTTGACCCAGCTTAGTGTGTGGGTTCTGGGAAGCTACACTCAAGCCCTCATGCTTGTGTACCAGAACTTTCCCCAAAACCATCTTCCTAGCTCCTCTTTTTATTTATTAACTATATCCTTGCACTGCCTTCTGAACCGAGACTCTCAGAAAGCAGAGATCTCTAGGGTAGTATCTGGTATATTTGAAGTATCTGTTGAAATAATAAATGAGTGATTACAAAATTTTACTATATTCTTCAGTACTTAAACTATTTTTCAATTTCTGCTTAATTCAAAAGCAATTTGAAACTTGTTAAAACAAATTTTATAAATTAATTTCTACTGCTTTGTACCTTATCAGCTGCTATTGAATAATTTAAGTACCATATTCTGGGAAAAAATCTGTACCTAAACCATTTTTAAGGCAAGCATACATTAAATGATTAGGAGACATGCAAGTGGGATGTGCTGATGAAACCTGGTACCACCTTTAAGATCAAGCTTTATAAAAGAATGTCACTCAGGGAAAATAAATCAGTTTTCTCTAATAGAGTGTCACTGAGCAATTATCCACACTCCAGGACAGGCCTCATATCCAAGAGAAATTGTCTAACACAAAAGAAACTCAGTATTTTTTTTTGTTTTGTTTTGTATATATGTATGTGTATGTGGGTAGGTGGATAGACATTTTGTTCCATTTGCTTTGTTTTGGCTTTGATTGTTTGTTTGGTCTTATTGCCCTTTTGCTTGTTTTGATATTAGTTTCTGTCCAATTTTTGTTGTTTTTCTTGTTTTTTGTTTTGAAAGAGAAAGTGAGAGAAAGAACATAAAGTTGGATGGGTAGGATGTGGGAGGCTCTGCGTGTTGAGGAAGGGAAGAACATGAACAAAATATATGAAAACACTTTTTGATGAAAAAATGTTACTCAGTGTGAGTCTAGGCAAATAGTCAGAATGGGTTACTTACAGAACATTTGCTGAATTGTAGCTTTGTGTAACTCTGCAAAAGGAAACTTTGCCAAAGGAAAAATGTAGCTTTGACCACAGTAAAGGTTGACTTATATAGTCTTCAAACAGTATAATAGGCTTAGGGAGAAGATGATAATTAATATTTGGAAGCACCCTAGTTTTCAATGGTTGGCATTAATACCACATAGCAAAGTTGATTTTATTCAAAAGCAAAATGCCAATTGATTTAACTTATCAAATTTTAGTGCCTGACATGTACTCAGACTGAACCCTTCAAAACATCAGGTCTAAAAGCCTTAAATATTTAAAACCTAACTCCATCATTTTCCAATATCAAGATATTATTAAATATTATTTTCAAATGCTTTTATGACCATCTTGCTAAATTAATGGTTCAGGAATACTGTTCCTCTATGTATGTTGTGGTTGATAATAGTTCTACATACTAGACTCATTGTGAAAAAAAAATTTAAAGATTAAAATAATTTTGGAATTTAATGAATTCCACTTGTTCAAAACCAGGGAGGGCAGGAGAGAGAAGCTCAAGCTATAAAGACTAAGAAAAAGAGCAAGAAACAGGAGCAACTGATGAGAATACAAACAAACAAACAAACAAAAAACTGACAAAAAATGTGGAATCCTGAGACCTGATAGGCTAGGGTGAAATAGAATGAGAGGAAGACCTCACCTACCAATGGACTAGGACAGAAGAATAGGAGAGAAGAGGGTAGGATTGGGAGGAGACAAGGGAGGGGGACACAGCTGGGATATAAGTTGAATAAATTGTAATAAATGATGATGATAATAATAATAAATAGAAAATGCTGAATCCACAAATTTTGAAACCAGTAAAACAATTTGAAATTAACACCTAAGGCTTCATGGGCGTTTGTTTTACCTTTTTTCTTTATTGAGGGCCTTTAGATGTTACACAAATTCCTGAACACTGAGCCACATCCCATTGCAGTACTAATTTAAATAAGTATTTTAATTCAGATATGGGACATAATGAAAGCTAGATTATTCAAGATCATAAGAACAAAAAAATTAAAGTGAACAGAACAAGAAGTGAATGATAAAAAGTAAAGGAAGGCAGCTTCCCACTCTAATAAGAAATGTCTTAAATATAATCATTATTCTCATGGTTAAAGATTTTATGGCTAGAGTTTTTGAAATAGAAGCTGTCATCAAAAGTCTCCCATCCAAAGAAAGCCCAGGGCCAGATGGTTTCAGCGAAGAATTCTACCACATCTTCAAAGAAGAGATAACACCAATTCTCTTCAAACTATTCCACAAAATAGAAACAGAAGGAACACTACCAAACTCATTCTATGAGGCCACAGTCACACTGATACCTAAACTGCACAAAGACCCTTCAAAGAAAAGGAACTTCAAACCAATCTCGCTTATGAACGTTGATGCAAAAATATGCAATAAAATACTTGCAAACCAAATCCAAGGACACATTAAAGATGGCAAAAAAGCATTTGACAAAATTCAACACCGTTCATGTTTAAAGTTTTGGAGAGATCAGGGATAGAAGGCACATACCTAAACATAGTAAAGGCAATATACATCAAGCCTATAGCCAACATCAAACTCAATGGAGAGAAACTTAAATCAATCCCACTAAAATCAGGGACAAGGGAAAGCTGTCTATGCTCTCCTTATCTCTTCAACATAGTTCTTGAAGTCCTAGCTAGAGCAATAAGACAACTAAAGGAGATCAAAGGTATACAAATCGGAAAAGAGAAGTCAAAGTATCACTATTCGCAGATGACATGACAATATACATGAGTGCCCCAAAAAAACTCAACCAGTGAACTCCTTCAGCTGATAAACACCTCCAGCAAAGTGGCTGGATACAAAATAACTAAAAAAAAAAATCTGAAGCCCACCTATGTACAAAAGACAATCTGGGTGAGAAATAAATTAGGGAAAACACACCCTTCACAATAGCCATCAATAACATAAAGTACCTTGGTGTAACTCTAACCAAGCAAGTGAAAGACCTATATGAAAAAATCTTCAAGTCTCTGAAGAAAGAAACTGAAGAAGATATGAGAAGATGGAAAGATATACCATGCTCATGGATCGGTAAGATTAACATAGTGGAAATGGTTATCCTACCAAAAGCAATCTACAGAGTCAATACAATTCCCATCAAAATACCAACACAATTTTTTACAGACAAAAAAAGAACAATCCTCAATTTCATATGAATAACAAAAAACCCAGAATTGCTAAACCAATCCTGATGGAGGTATCTCATTCTCAGATCTCAAGCTGTACTATGGAGCAACAGTAATAAAAACTGTATGGTACTAGCATAGAAACAGACTAGTAGATCAATGGAATCAAATCAAAGATCCAGAAATAATCCCACACACCCACAGACACCTGATTTTTGACAAAAAAGCCAAAATGATACAATGAAAACAAGAAACCATCTTCAACAAATGGTGCTGGTCTAATTGGAAGTCTACATGTAGAAAAATGCAAGTAGACCTATATTTATCACCCTGCATAAAGTGAAAGTCCAAGTAGATCAAAGACCTCAACATAAAACTAGATACACTAAACCTATTAGAAGAAAAAGTAGGGAAGAGCCTGACCTCATTGGCACAAGAGACAACTTCCTGAACACAACACCAACAGCACAGGCTCTAAGAGCAACAATTAATAAATGGGACCTCATGAAACTGAAAAGCTTCTGAAAAGCAAAGAACACTGTGTTCAGAACAAAACGATAGCCTACAGGCTGGGAAAGAATCTTCACTAACCCTATAACTGACAGAGGGTTAATATCCAGTATATATAAAGAACTGAAGAAGTTAAATAGAGCCAAAATACCTGGGCCCAGGGGACCTTCAGAGACTGGTACTCCAACTAAAGACAATGCATGGAAAAGACCTTAGATGCCCTGTTCAAAGGAAGCCTATTGGCTGCTCAGTTTCCAAGTGGGTTTCCTAGTAAGGAGGCAGGGGCTATCTCTGACATGAACTCAGTGGCTGACTCTTTGATCACCTGCAGCTATGGTTGCAGCCCTGCCAGGCCACAGACGAAGATGAAGCAGCCAGTCTTGATGAGACCTGAAAAGCTAGGGTCAGATAGAAGGGGAGGAGGTCCTCTCCTATCAGGGGACTAGGGAAAGGACATAGGGGGAGAAGAAGGAGAGAGTGGGACTGGGGGGACATGAGAGAGGGGACTGCAGCAGGGATACAAAATAAATAAATTGTAATAAATAAATATATAAATTAAATTAAATTTTAAAAAAGACAATAGCAGAGGAGACTATTTCACTTGAAAAATATCAAAAAGTCAGAATGGCTTTGTTTTTGTTTTGGTACTCCTAAGAAAGGACTTGACAAACCAGGTGACAAGGATTCCAAAGTGTGGCAAGAGACACAAGCAGATGATTCATCTTTAGCAAGAAGTTTGCAACCAGGTCAGTGGGTAAGAAGAACACTAAACTTTCAACAAACCCTTGAGGATTTCAGTTGGAAGAATTTTGAGAATTAGTTTGCTACAGACTCCTTCCTCACAAAGGAGCGATTTTTACAAAGGAACTCGAAGATTTCGTGCATATTTAGGATATTACAGCTTACCTTATTTGCTTTGTTGAATTAATCCCCACAATCTCGTGAGAAAAGATTGTTAAAATTTTGGCTTAATAAGGGAGAAAATGGAAGAGCGGATAAGTAATTCACTCATGTTCTCCCAGCAAGTTTGGGGCAAAACAGATCCAAACTAGCACCCTAAATATAGATGATGAATTTCAATTTCATGTCTCATCTCCAATCCAAACATCCTTTTTAAATGCAAGTTGTTCTAAATAATTTTTATGGTTCTGTTTTCATAAAGAATAAATTTAAAAGATTCTTTTATTCTTCAAGTTATATCAAAACTGGATGCTGAAAGAGTCATGTTTAACATAAAATTTAACTTTTTACTTTGTGAGTAATTATTTCATTTAGACTACAGTAGTTTTTTTCTAATTTTCATGGGAGAACAAGGTAAAACAAAATAAGGATCTTTTTGCTATTGATCTAGTCTTCCCATCACAGATTATTAAACCAAAGAAAGCTGAAAATAACTTTAAAACCAAGTATGATAACACTTTTGCTATAACCATCTCCAGCATTTTGTTCCCCTCAGCTAAATAATATAAGGGGGAAAAGAAAAATTTAAATCTCTCTTTGTACATCACTGCCCTCATGCTTAATTGTATTACTCTGGCTATATTTGATTTTCAAATATGGGACCATCTGGTACTGAATACATGGCTTCATATACATACTTACATGCATACATGCATACACACATAGTATATATCATGGTCAGTTAGGATGGGCAGTCCTTTCTAGCATCTCCTGAGCCCTGAAAACATTGACTGCCTTGTAACTATGATGTGTTTTTAACTGAGAAAATGACAGTTATTGCCTTTTCCAAAAAAAAATCTCATGTTTCTCAATTATAATGTCATTGTGTGTTCTATCTCAGGCTTCTAAAGAGCATTAGATATTATTCAACCTGATGACACTTCAGTTATTCTTTATCATGAACTCAGATTAATTATAATGCTAAAACTGTTTTAAGACTTATTAAAATGAACTGCAATGTGTTTTGAGTAATATTAAATAAGATTAATCAGAAATAAAATATTTTACATTAGCAGCAATCACAACATAGTACGTTAAGAGAGCGGGGGCAGTCACTACATAGCTAATAACCTCAAATCTTCAACGGACACAATTCTTCTACCAAAAAGAATCATGTATGCCAATTTAAACCTTTTCACCATATTGAGAAAACAGCTGTGATTAGAAATGTAAAAGAACAACAGTTTTATTATCAAGGCAAAGCGGAGGCTCTTAATTTCAAAGTTCATTGGTTTCCTTTACTAGAGAGTACATTGTGTCCACTGATTTAAATATCCTACTATTCTCTGGAAAGTTTTAGCTAAAACCACAGCTGAGCAAAGTTATATTTTATGCTTATTACATTTTTTTTTCTCGCATGAGTTACTGTCCTAACAGAAAGCACAAAGTTCAAGAGAAGGCATATATGTTTTCCAAAGTTACAAAAGGTAATTTTATATAAAATCTCAGAAGGCCTCATTGTAACATACGTTCCATAACAATGGAAAGAACTGTGAATATTCATTCTCCTAGTCTTTTCTTCGTTTAAATTAAAATCAATTTACAAAGAGATCTTTTTTTAACACCAACCTCACTTTCAGGAACTAAGGGTTCATGAATTGCTTCCTCTGTCACGAAGTAACTGATGCAAGAAACAGGCTAAACACACATACCTGAGCATGTGGGATTTAATTCCATCACGAAACGAACCTTCCCACAAAGAAACACAAGCGCATGTCATCGAACACACTAAACCAGTATTCACATGTTTTAATGGAACTAGCTTGCCTTTTCTCAACTTTAGAAATCCTCATTTTTAACGGACTTGAAATACACTCCCCTACCCTCTACCCTGCAGTCACATTTTCCGCAGGCTACACACTTGAATTTCGCATGGTCATTCTAATCTAATCGCCCCGGACCTCTTCAGAGAGGCTGAATTAGCATAGTTTTTAGGCAGAGATTCAAAGAGAGGCTGTGGGTTGAGTCAGGCACACCGTTAACACCGTCTCAGGGTGGTTTCTAACTGCGAGAATAGCGTCATTCCTCCTTTTGCATTTGAGAGAGCCATCAAGGATAGAAAAGCATACACGGGGAACCATTGCCGGCACCTGCTGCCCTAAAATTAAACCACTGCTTCTCTTGGAACTGCGCTTGCGCCTCGAAAGGCTTCCACTCGCCGGTTTTATAGGTGAGGTTCGGATCACGTCCACGGACCCAGTCCCAAGGGCCGCCCACTGCCAGGTGAAACAAGCGGCCGAGTGGCCGGCTGCCAGCCACGCCGCCCGCAGCGCCTCGCCTGGCGGGAGACCGAGAACGGAGACAGGCCTGGCGACGGCGGCGGCGACCGCTCGGGACCTGGAGCCCCCAGTCTACCTCCGCCAAGGCTGGGCCGGGACCCCAGACCCCGACGCGCCGCGCGCGCCCCCGCCCCCCTTCGGCTCACCGTCGGATCTCGCCAGACAGCGTCCGAAATGGACTTAGAAGCTTCGCGCCCGCCGCAGCCTCCCGAGGTCAGGGGCCCGCAGTCCGAGGCGACCGTGGCGGTGGTCACCCGAAGGCCAGCGGGCTCCGGGGAAAGGAAAACCCGCTCCCAGTCAATCGGCTGACATTTCCCAGTCAGCCGGAGCTCCACCCACTTCCGCTTGCCTGTCCTCCGTCTTCGGTCCCTCCCTGCGCCGCGGGGGGTTGTGGGTATCTGGAGGGTTTGGCCAAAATATGAGTGGAGGAAGTAGGAGGGAGCTAGTCGGACGATGAGCCAGGCTCCGAACTACAATTCCCAGCAGGCGACGGGGGCGCCAGAAGGCGGCTGCTGGAGAGCGGGATGCAGAACTCCGCGCGCGCGGTAGTGATGGAACGTTGCTAGTTCGCGGGTCCAGCTGCTGGGGCCCCGGGGATCACTGTTCGCCGCGCGCTGGAGCGGGAGCCTGGGAGGCAAGAAGGCAGCTCATCGATTAATTGCAAGCGTTCAAAACTCCTGAATTACTGAATTACCATGCACAGGTAAGCCGATTGCAAAGACGAGCAAAGCATGAATGAACTGTTTGAATTCTTTTAGGCCGCGAATGTTGCTTCTTGCTAAAATAATCTTGTTATGTGTATGGTACTTGCTTAGTCCCCTTTTTAAAAGAAAGTGGATGGATGAATCTTTAGTCCGAATGTCGACGTTCCGTTTAATTTGGCTTCCTAATTAGGTTTTCCTTCCACTATTTTGAATCACGGTATGAATGCCATCTGTCTTTTTCCCTCCACGGAAAGAAATTATTGAGGCCTTCTGCATGACCGCAAATCCCACAGCCTTTCAAAGTGGGGGGTGATTCTGTTTCCGATTTTCTCTTCTTGAATTTCTCACGCTGTAGGCACGTTAAAAATGCAGTGCTGTTACTTGCTATGACTTTTCTACACGGCATACTTGACGATTCTTTCATTCCTACCTTGGAATTATTTAGGGGTGTGCTTTCAAAAGGAATGGGGAATGTGTGCCCTTCTGCAGGAAGCACCTTCAGGAGATTCCGGACCAGAGTAGTAACGTCACCACTAGCTTCACGTGGGGATGGGATTCCAGCAAGACTTCTGAGCTGCTATCAGGCATGGGTGTCTCTGCCTTGGAGAAGGAGGAGGTGGACAGTGAGAACATCCCCCATGAACTGCTCTCAAACCTCGGCCACCCCCAGAGCCCTCCAAGGAAACGGCTAAAAAGCAAAGGGAGTGACAAAGACTTTGTGATCATCCGTAGGCCTAAGCTCAATCGAGAGAACTTTCCAGGTAAGGTATGGGGCTAAGATTCAAATTATGTAAGAAATGGATTGAACTATTTTGTTTGAACTAAATTGATTGAACTATTTCCTTGGGGGATTCAAGGAAATAGCCTAGTTTTGAAATGCTCCAGTGAAATGGCTTCCAGTCATGAAGTCTCCCGGAGTGTTCATAGGTCTTTATCTCGTGGTCCACGGTAGACTTGAAACTTTAAACCCACAAGACAGCATTCCTGCCCTTTTCCTTAGAAGGGAATCTCTGCTCAAAGTCCAGCTCAGCACACTGATAAATGGGAACATAAGCAGAGATCGTAGAGGATTCCTTTAGACTCTATCACACTGCTTTGTACCAGAGTGACTTCTATATCTTAATCACTTAGGTTATTTGTAGGTACATTAATAAGGTACATGTTTTCTAAGTGCAGGAGACTTAACTCCCTGTTCCACTTGCAAACAAGCTCTTGGGGTGTTGTATTTCCATTACTGTGGTGTTATATTTACAATTGTAGAGTCCTAAAACTTAATCTAATTCCCATTACCCTTCCCCGCAATATACATCTGGTCATTGTGTCTTTTCCTTTCCTGTGGCAAATGTCTCAAGCTTTCATCTTCTCTTCCTGAATTATTATAATGGATTTATAATTTCGGCTTTCTTAGTTCTGTCTCCAGGAGGCAGAATGGATTGCTTAAAACAGAATTTTTCAGCTAAGTGTGGTGGCAAATGCCTTTAATCCCAGCACTTGGGAGGCAGAGGCAGGTGGATCTATGTGAGTTCAAAGCCAGGCTGGTCTACAAAGCAAGTCTAGGACAGCCAGGTTACACAGAGAAACTGTGTCTTGAAAAATCAAAAGAAAGAAAAAAGCAAAATTTACCTTAAATGAATCCTTTGCTGTTGACTCCCATTGCCTGATTTCTCAAGCACTTTTTTTTTTTTAAATAAGTGCCTCCAGGGTAAATCCAGACTCAAGCACTCACAGCCATAAAATAAATATAATGTATTGACCTGAGGCTATATCAGTTCCCCAACACACACATAGTCATTTGAAAGAGTGATTCGGCAAGTATTGCTGAGAACACGCTATGTGTTCCACAGTATAATGCTAAGAATATAGCAGTGAGCAAAAACACACATGTCGTAGAGCTTCCTTTACTGAGGAAACACTATCAACACAATGGATGTGCTGCTTTACGTAATGTGTTAGGCTTTAGTGGCTAAAACCAAAAATAGACCAAGCTGAGGGAGAGTGGGAGTCCTGGAATCATAAGAGAGATTGCAGACTGGGTGTTGATGGAAACCCTCAATTGGACTGAGAAGGCAAGGAGGGAGAGAGTGGTCTCCTCAAATAAGGAATTTAAGGCAAAAGGAATAGGCATCGCACTCCTGAAGAAAAGGATGGGCCGTAGAGTGGGAATGGTAGAGTAGGGAGAAGTACAGGCACTGGTGAGTGGAGAGGTCACGATCTTCCCTCACTGAACCCCTACCCACCCCACCCCCATATATGCACACCTTCTTTTGGTTTTTTGAGACAGGGTTTTTCTCTTTGGCTGTCTTGGAACTCACTCTGTAGACCAGGCTGGCCTGGAACTCAGAGATGCCATCACCACTGGGCTCATTGAATCCTTTAAAGGGACTCATTGGTAAGCTGAGTTTGAACTTTGCAGGTAGAGGATAGACCACAAACAGTTAAGATTTTGTTAGAAATGTGGGGGAATGATAAACAGTGGTCAGATTCTGGATATATTTTAAATGTTGAGACGGTGGAGTTAGAGGGGCGTTGAGATTGTTCATGTAAGAGGTAAACAAAGTCTGAACTGAAATTGGGCGAGGAGTGGGAAAACATTGAAGAACACATAAAAGTGAAGTCTGGCAGAGCCAGCATAAAGTGTATTCTTAGGTTCTCCCATCTGGCATTGATGAGCTGGTCAGTTGCTTGCTTTAAAATACCTGTTTTGTAATCTGGTGAAGTACATGCCTTTAATCCTAGCACTCGGGAGGAAGAAGTGAGCAGCTCTGTGAGTCCTGGGATCACAGGTGTGCATCACCACACCAGTTTGAAAGGGAGTCTTCTTCACGTTGAGTCCGAATTGATGCCAGCTATGGTGGCACACATCAGTAGTGCTTTAGAGGATGGGGGATTCCAGGAAAGCGTGATTTCCCAAGTGCTCAGATCATAAGCAGAAATGAACCTAGACTTTAAGATTGGCTTTTAAAATGAATGTGTAAAGTGAGAGAGAAAAAAAAAAAATCATGACTTCGAAAGGCATCGGCACACATTTATGCACGCATGGACTTGCATGTTCGTCCATTGGTTAATCGCTATGGATAAGGAGTAGCCTCCTGCTGTAAGCTGATGGACAGCTGCTATGCAAGAGTCCCACCAAGCCCCTAGAAGCAAGCATAGGCCTCCAGTGTAGCTGGATTCTCATCTCTGGGAGTTTTGCTTGCAGTTGTCAGGACAGGTGGCTAATAACTCTGCCAGGATTAGGGCAGGACAGGCCACACCTGCTGTACACAGAGATCCAATGACTGGCCCAGGGCTTTTGTTGGTTCTTTGCTAGAGCAAGCTTTCCCCATGGGCTGCATTCCAGCCTCACATCTGGCAACTGAATTCTTCTGCATCTGTTTCTGTGAGATGACTAAAACTATGTGAGAATCCTATAGCAGAGAGTTCCGGCTGGCTCTTGGGGCCAGCGTACGGAAGGAACTGGGAGGAAACAGTCCAGAAGGGAAGCCAGCAGCGGAAAGAGGGCATTAAGTGCCTGTTCCTTGTCTCTTAAATAGGTAAGGACCATGAAAATGTGGTTGAACTAATGTGCTGATGAGCTCTTCCATAGCCGTTAAGGCACTTCAGATTCTGCAGAGGTTCTCTCAGACTGAAGCTCCAAAGTTCAGAGTATATCAGGATCCACAAGGGATCTTGATCAAAGTACAGAATTCCAGAGATTCTGATCCAAGAATTTCTTTAGCCTGAGAATCTGTGTTTTAACACCCCAAGGCTAACATCTTTCCCTCAATACTTTTTTTTAACTAGTAAGAAATATATTTTATATTGCAATAGGGGAGTTTGAAATAAGAGTTTCAAAGAACAGTCATTTCCCTTCCCCTGAGATATTATCTGTTCTGTTCTCTTCTCTTCTTGAGATAATGATAATAATAGGGCTGGCAAGATGGCTCCACAAGTAAAGGCATTTGCCCTCAATCTTGTGCTCCTACCTTCCCTCCCTTGAATCCACAAGGTGGAAGGAGACAGCCAACTACCGCAACCTCCACAGCCCTACCCTTGCTTACACAAAATGTATGTTCAACGCATAATAACAATGCTACTAAACTGATTGCATGGCCCATCAGTGACTTTAGCCCACAGCTCCCAAATCTCTGTTTTATAGGAGTCT
This sequence comes from Pachyuromys duprasi, assembly GCA_028658305.1. NCBI lineage: Eukaryota > Metazoa > Chordata > Mammalia > Rodentia > Muridae > Pachyuromys > Pachyuromys duprasi. The sequence goes on along the minus strand of CM053743.1, from coordinate 54,181,994 downwards.
TTTTGGGGACACTTCTAGTCATTTTTGTTTTATAGTTTCCTTGAATTCATTCAGCCTTTTTTATTTATTCATTTTGAAACTAGGTATCCTTATATAACCATGGCCAGAACTCACTCTTCAGATATGGTTGGCTTCACACATAGTTGTCTTCCTGACTCTTCCTGTCACTGTTGAGATCATGGACATGTGCCACTAGCCTTGGCATAGCAAATATTTATTAAATACTATTCTGGGTATTGGGAATATACTAGTAACAATGAACAAAAGGCTCATAGCTTGCTTGCTCTTATTTCTCTATTACTTCTCGCATCCCACAAGGGAAGAAAGGCTTTCATAGAAGTACAGGGGTGTGGGCTGGGTGGTGCAGTCATTAATTTTGCTGTTATGTTTTTCCTATTTGGCCCACCCAAAAATGCAAACGTATTAACTAGTACAGGCTCATGTTGCCTCTCCGTTGTTTGTGGGAAAATGAAGGATCAGCCACATAGAGTGGCAAAAATCTCTGCAGTTCCTAGGAAGAAAGCTCAGAGTATAATATGTTCCACCAGAATGAAACCAATAAAAGCGATCTACTGTGACCTCCCCTCCAATAAAATAAAATTTTAAAAAATAGACATGAGTGTCAGGTTCTCAGTGTCTTCTCCTGTAGTACAATCTGATTATAAAAGGCTAAATAGAGGAACAATGTATATATATATGTTTTCATACGTGTGTACGTGTGCTGGGTTTGTTTTTTTTTTTTGAGACTAATTCTGCTTGTCCTTGAATCTCTGATTATTCCTGACTCTTGAGCACTGAAATTACAGGTATATAACCACAAAGCCCAGCTGCAAAAACGATCTTAAAAGTCAAAATTTGGGAGGCTACATATAGCTGGTCAGTACTACCCAAGAAGATACAAATTAGATTCCTGTTAGCAGCTCCAGTTCCAGAGGATCCAACACCTCTGACCTCCGTGGGCACCTGCACTCATACATACATGTTCACAAGCAGACACATACTCGCATATAATTAACATTAGTTATTTTTTAAACAAAATTTGGGATATCATTAGAATCATTTTGGACATGCAGTTTGAATCTTGAGTGTTGTTGGTCTGGGAAATAAATAGATGAAATAAGACAAGTTAGCTCCGCTCCAGAGATCAAGTACTTAGAACTCCTACATACCCCTCTTTCCCAAAGACTTTGAAGAACATGGCGAGATGGTCACAGATGAGGAAGCTGGGTTTGCATCTGAGGAGAAAAGTAGCAGTGATAATTAGCTACCTTCGTAGGCCACTGGTGAAAAGCCTTGGTGGGTTTTGCCGAAGCAAGTGGAGCAAAGACCTCTGGATATTCCCTTGTGCTTACAAACTGACCAGGCAGCCATGTTGTCACAAATCCAGAAAACAGATGGCTGATGTTTTGAGAATTAAATATGGCAGTAAAATGAGATTAAGTGTATTACAGCCCAGATTCTAGCCACCATCCCAGCTACTAGAGACAAATTTCTGCCCCATCTGCTGGGACAGCAGCCAATCTGAGGCTCATCCACTTCTACTCAGGGCCCCCAGAATGGGGTTGTCCTGTAAAGTCAACTGAGTGGCACTCTGTGTGCCTTGCTCTTTCTTACCTAAGGCTGTATATGTCCTAGGCATATTTGGTGGTAAACTCTTTGGTACCTTGAAGCATCTCAGCATCCTTTGTTGTATCTTTTATCTTCGGCCTCATCCCTTCCGTGTGCCAACGGTATGCTGCGCCCTCTCCCAGGTATACTTAGGCCTGCAGTGCCCTCTGCCAACCAGAAACATCATCAGACTTCTGCCTCTTGATATCCTATACTTTCACTTTGGGACATGGGAATTTATAAAGCCCAAATTTGCCTCTTGATTCTGCCACCTGTGTAATATAATAATTAATGCCACCTTTGTGAAATTATTTGGCTTTATTGAGAACTGGGATAAATGTCCTCATACTTAAGAATGAGAGCAATAATACTTAGTTTTATTATACTTAGGTTGCGGCAAAGATTATCATTGGTGTACTTTAACACCTGGCGTGGGTTTTTAGGGCTTCTAGTAGAGGGCAGTTTTAATTGCTGTTATATTGTTCCTTAATGGCCCACTGAGGCTACTGGACATGAGCTGTGCCTCATATCCACCTCCCAAAACTAGTTCATTAATCAAAAGCCACCCACAATATGTTTGTTACAAGCCAATCTATTATTGTTCAAATGAGGAAACTGGTCCGGTGAGGCCAACTGTCTTGCCTATATTTAAAATAAAGCTAGCATTCTTCTCCTGAGGCCTTAGTTATTCCTACATGAAATATCAATTAGGCAGTATCTAATAATTCACTATCAGGTTCTGTTCTTAGCATCAAGCATGTAGTGATTAACTGGTAAAGGAAAGGTAGCCAGTCACTAAGAATTAACAGGTATAAAAGGTATGATGCGCTTAGCAAATATTTACCAACTGTCAATTATATACTAGCACATGGCGGAATGTGCAAGCCTGGGTGTGGAACTTTGGTGATGACATGAAATACTTCTCAGAGCAAGTGTCTTTTAAACCGAAATCTAAGCCACGCTGAACTACGAAGTCTTTCTTACACTGGACTGTTTTCTTGCCAGGCTTTTGTTGCTGGGTCTGCTGCCTTTGCTCTCGGCATTATGCTGCACTTTCCTCCTATCATCTGATCAGTTCTTACTCTTTTTTTTTTCCTGCTTTCTTAGATATTTCTCTTAAAATAAGAAATACTAAATGTGGTCATATAGCTTTCTTTCCCACCTTGCAGTTCTGAGCATGCTTCTTTAATTTCCCTGTTGCTGGCTAGCCCAAAGTCCCTTCAGAACTCACCTTCTCCTTAGTGCCCAAAGCTTTCTCCTGAACACAGACACAGCTGTGCTGGGGGCTTTCTCTGGCCAGGAATGAATGCTAAAGGGTTAACAGTGAGCCCAGAATAAATGACCGGCAGTGGTTGGTGGACTTTTACTTATACGCCAGCACCCATACCCTCCGGTGGGACAGCTCAGAGGCAGATTCCAGATGGTCTCCTGGAATCCCTGGAGGTTTAAACCGGTTATGCAGAGTTACTACCTGCCTATTTAAATGCCACAGCTGGCCTCCTCCATTCGGTGTCTGCCTTCTGCACTTCTCCCACGCTTCCTGTCATTATGTGCCAGATAAACTCCTTGAAGTCAGACCTTCTGGAGCTGCTTCTGGAGATCGTCAGCTCAGATAGAGGGAGATGCTGGGTTTGGGCTTGGGTAATCTCTTGCAACATTTGTACAGCCGCCCCCTGATCTTGGGTTGATGAAAATTTAAAGCAGCATTGAGGAAAAAAAAAAAGCAGAGAAGGAAAAATGTGCTGATTTAGTGAGGAGAGAAGGGGAGTCTGGGAAGAAAAGATTGCCTCTCTCCTGCATTACTTAAAATCGTTCACATCACCTCATCTCTACACTGAACAGCTTTGCAAGGCAAATCTGTTTATTCTTGTTCCTGCAGACAGAAAACAGACCTAGAGAGACTAAAATTACTCAACTTCATAGGCTAGGGGCAGCATGGCTAGCTTCCAGTGAGAGCTGAGTTCTTCCTTAGTATAGTAATTCTCAGATACACTGGGGATGTGAAACGATGGTCTTTGTAGATCATAGTAAAATCTCAACTTCCTTTACTTAGGAGATGAAAGCAAGAGCATTGGGAATTCAGACTGAATCTGAATCAGCCCTCAGCTGTATAGTGAGTTCAAGGTTAGTGGGGTACATGAGACCCTGGATGAAAACAAAGAATGACAGCAACAGCCCTTGATTGAGCAGTGAAGAGCCACTACTTCCCAGAAATTTTCCCTGACCACTTTTCTGCTCTTCTGCCCCAGATGCTGCCTGTAGCCAAACATGATAGTTGAAACGTCTCTCAGCTTTGTCTCTCAGCTTCTAAATAGAATAAGGATCTCGGCATGCTTAGGTTATTTTGTTTCCCTAGAACAAACTTTGGGGTTAAATTGATTGTTCACTAAATATATGAATGGATCAAATTTTACTTCCTGGTATGTATAAACAAAGCAGATTTTCCTTTGCAAGGTCTTGTAAACAAGTGAGGGAGGCCTAAAGAGATGAGTAAATAATGAAATCATGTACACAGTGGCCTTCATTGATCATGAGGAGCCTTTAACAGCAATTTTATTTTAAATAAATAGCATCCAGGTACAACCCAGAATGCCTTATCCTAAGAACTATAGTAGGCTCCAATGGCTGGATCACATTTCTAAATAAGCAACAGATTAAAGAATGAGTTGAGCCCTCACAGGAAACGGTTGAGCCTTGTGCTTAGCAATGTGAACACGGGCTGAGTGTCTGGCTCTGCCGAAAGACAGGCAGGATTATCTCAGAAGGACAGTCCAGGAAGAGTGCTGCCCTCAGTGCCTGCTGCACTCTACAAACTGTTGATCCTGCAAATGCATGTCCCTTTTCTACCCTTGGGGACAGGAAGGTACATAGCCTAGAATTAGATCAACTGAGGTAGGGTTGTGGAAGAGCCAACTAGCGACTACTTTTCTAAGGCAAAGAAAGCTGCACTAAACTTCCTGACAATCCAGGCTGATGTGACCACAGCCACAGTAATCTTTCCAGAATTTAAACAAACCTCTGGCAAGCCTCTTGCAACCATCTAGTAGTTCCTTGTTAACTCAAAGGCAAAGGTCTTTGTGCATAGCTACCCCGCCCCCGGCTTCTCCCACCATTGCATTTCCCACCATTACCCTTCTTTGCTCTGTTCTTCAAAACAATCGTGCCTGTTGCAGGGTCTAGAACACAGCTTCTTTCCTTGGGTCTATCTTGACTCAGTGAGCACTGCCCCAGGAACACCTTTTCCCCAACACTGTGTTCAAACACAATGACTGTGCCTGACTTTCACTACCTGACTGAAGTTTTCTGTATAGCTGCCATCCTTTTTAATGAATCACATACTTGTTTTGTATATAATTGTCTATTCTCCCCCCCCGTAACACATATGCCTTATGAAAGTAAAGTATTTCATTGGTCTTAATTTTCTGTTCTTCCCTTAACACCCAAAATGATACTTGGCACCATGGGTATTAGAGAATCTTGTTGAGTTATGAAATAAAAGAAAGCCAGACAGTGGTATTGCATGCCTTTAATCCCAGCACTAGGGAGGCAGAGACAAGCTTATCTCTGAGTTCAAGGCCAGCCTGGTCTACAGGGCGAGATCCAGGACAGCCAAGGCTACACAAAAACCCTGTCTCAAATAAAAAAGGTCCTTGTAAAATTGCTTTTTAGGTGCATGGACTGAGATGTACTTCCTGTACTCCAAGAAGGAGGAAGGATCATTTGCTTTTATATAAGTCCATATCAGAGAGAGTTCCTTTGTGGCAGCTTCAGTCATCACAGTATATTGGTTGGCTGGGGACTTGCTCTGTGCCAGGGTTTATCGAGGGCACCCTGCCAGTGGTTGGCCAGCTGGTGCCAATGGGAATAACACTAGGAAAAATATTTTTGTTTCTTGAGCCTTACTGCTGAGAACCATGGTATGTACCTTAATTACTTTTCTGTTTCTGTGATAAAAGTCATAGCCAAGACAACTTGCAGAACAAAGAGTTCGTTTGGGCTTATGGTTCCAGGAGAGGAATCCATAATGACAGGGATAGCAGGTAGTCCTGGTGGCGATGGGAAAAGCTAAGAACGTACATCTTGAACCTCAAGTAGGAAGAGAGACAGCTAACTGGGAGTGACGTTGGGGCTTTCAAACCTCAAAGCCCATCCCAGTGACATGCTTCCTCCAGCAAAGTCACACTTCCTAAACCTACTCAGACAGTGCCAACATCTTGGAACCAAGTATTTAAATATCTAAGACTGTGGAGGAACATCTCATTCAAACCGCCACGGTGGGTAAGTCTGTGTTGGTACAGAAAAATGATACGAGAATGAAGGACTCAGTTCAGGTGAAACTCCCTTTATGCTAAATGGCGAGTGCTTGATAAATGCTTGTGTGAGAGACTCTATGACTTTGACAGGGAAGAAATCAGAGGTGGCAACCCTGGTTTGCTTCCTTGCAGGTGTTTCCTGGGACTCCCTTCCAGATGAGCTGCTCCTTGGGATCTTTTCCTGCCTGTGTCTACCTGAGCTGTTGAGAGTCTCTGGAGTTTGCAAGAGGTGGTACCGCCTCTCGTGAGTATTTTCACCTCCCTTTGGGCGTGTGTGTAGGGGAGGAAGGGCAGGAAGAAAGTTATGTACTCATTTGAGTCTGGTGAAACCATCGACCACTCCATAGAACATCCACACCCTAAGCAAATCCAACACCTTTTTACTGCTGTTTGAAGTCAGTGCTGCCATTTCACGATTAGAGGGAAGAGTTCCCCACAAGTCTGTTCTTACCCTTCTTCTGACAGCCTCTCTGCCCTGAGTTCTGCTCTCTACTTGTTGGGCTGAATGCTATGCTAAGGTCAAGGGAGGTCAGGAGGGTGGCAAGACAGCTCAGGACTGGGGACCAGGCGGGAGCACAGGGGAAGGGTACAGAGAGCAAACCCAGCCTCTTTTTCGCATATTCTACATGACCTGAACAAGTTACTTGTCAGCTGTGAGCCTCATACACTGAATGTGACATGCCCGTAATTGCACCATCATCATGGGATAGTCAAAGGATAAAATGAAAGGTGCCAGTGCATTGCCTGGGCCATAGGCATGCTGAACACAGGCGATTTGCGGTAGTCTCAGCTGGTTCTTGGCTGTACTTAAACTGTGTGTATACACAGGGTGTGAACCAGGAAGGCAGTAACAGGCATGAAATAAGGAAGGATTTTGTTGGTCTCTGGCATGCTGGGGATAACACCCAGTGCCTCAGACATGTGAGGCAAGAGCTTTTAGCCCTAAGCTACACACAGTCCCAGGCCCAAGCCTAGGCAGTTTTCTTTGCAGATGGAAAGGTTTACACAGCAGTGGTCACCATCCTGACCCAAAGGACTTTTTTTTAACCCACAAGATATGCAATTGTTCATACCACGAGAAGAAAAAATATCTATTAAACTATTAAAGTGTACACCCATACTTAAGTTATGCAATCTGTGATGTTTTGCTATAGGTGTAGGACACTAAATAGCTACTGTACTCAAGCAAATTAACATACCCATCATCCTACACAGTTATTTTTTTCATGGATGTGAGTATGAATAAACCTAAAATAAACTCTATAGCAAAAATTCCCAAATACAGAACAATATTACTAATGCTCACATAGTAAAAGACTTACTTATTCTGTGTATCTTCGGCTGCCTAGGGTCTTTAACCTACATCTTCCCTGTGGTCCAGCCATCATCTTCACTGTGCTAAATTAATGACTGGCAGAACAATTTAATCTTCCACACAGGCTGAAATGACAAGTTTGTATTATCCTAGTTTAGGAGTTAAAGAAACTATGGGGTCAAGAACAGTAGTTTGTGAAGTGAAACTTAGCATGAAACTAAGGTCTTGTTGGTCTTAACTGTTACTAGTTCCATTTGGCTTAGGGCTGTGGTGGCTGCTGAATTCATCTTCCCTTTCCACGTTAACACTGATATTTGGGGCAGAGTGAATACTTCGAGACTTGTCCTGGGTTGTTCTAGAGTAGCAAACCAGCTGTTGTTGCTGTCTTTGAAAGGACAGATGTTAAGAGCTGAGAGAATCGAGACTCGTCTGAAATAGATGTCAGTGTGGACAAGAGATACACAAAGCATGGCACTTTCTTAAGGATATCAGATCTAGAGTCTATCTTTTTAATAGTCAAATCATGCACTGAATGTGACATGCCCGTAATGCCCGAAGTTCTTATAGCAGAATTATTTCAGAACCGGCCAATGGAGTACATATTTCAAATATGATTAGAAGAGAATACTCCAGTGCACAAAAGCCTTGTTAGATTGTTCCCTCACGTGCTCACACTTTATGTTCTCTCTTGCTTTCTTAATTGAATTCTACTCTGATTGGAACTCTTACCATAGGGGCTGAAGAGATGGCTCAGTGGTTAAGAGTGCTTGTTGCTCTGCCGGTAACATCAGGCAGCTCACAAGCGCCTGTAACTCCACCTGGCCTTGGAGGGCGCACAGACACACACACAGTATTTATTTACACAGACATATACATGTAAATCAAAATAAAATAAAGTTTTAAAAGGATTGAAGCTCATTCTATTTTTGGACTATATGTATATATGTTAAAAATATATATATAATCTAGTATTTCCCCTCTTTCTTTAACATTAATATAAAGATGTACATATACTTGTGCATGTGAATACAGAACAGAGCCAATCTGTGACCTTTTTCTGGACATTATTCTCTGGTTCCAGGTTATTAGCCATTCTAGCTTTAGCATTAGATAATCTGGATTGAAAATACAGGAAGAGAAATGTGGACACTTATTGATACTATGATCAAGAAATGTTTAGTCTTGCATAGAGAGCTTAGAAATAAAAGTTCTTCAGATTTGCCTTAAGGAGATGCAATAGCCATGTCTTCCATAAGGGTCCCCAGAATTCACTGTGGTCAACTTACTAATCAAGCACCCTCTCTGTTTCAGGCTCGATGAGTCTCTCTGGCAGTCCCTTGACCTGGCAGGTAAAAATCTGCACCCCGATGTGACTGTTCGCTTGCTTTCTCGAGGGGTAATCGCCTTCCGCTGCCCACGATCGTTCATGGAGCAACCGCTGGGTGAAAGCTTCAGGTAAAGAAGACTAAATGTGGAGGCGGAAATCGTTCACACTCCTTTTTTTCTTTGTTGTGATTTAAGCCAGTGACAGGCTATCTGTAGTGTGGTATGTCAGTTGCCATGCGGTATGGGTTTAACAGCTGCTGTTGGGTCTTTCCTAGTGTCAGAGATGTTCATTTAGACATCTGAGGGTGTGACTCGATGTTAGAGTAGTTTATGCAAGACCTTGGGTTCATCCCATTCTCCAAGAAGAAAACAGTGCTTATTTAGCAATCTCGGAATGAGTGCCAAGCAGGTGGGGCTGTGAATCGCACAGGCCAGAGCTATGCCTCATCCACATCAGAGAACAAAAGCCTCCTGCTTCCATCCCCACTGACCATCCGTGACAAAGTGGGGGGACTATTTCCATACTTGCATCTTGGGCTTTCTGTCCTATCACAGACAGACAACCTGAAAAAAATGCCTTCTTTTTTGTTTTGTAGACTGTTTTGAAAAAATACTTCTATGGTGCTGCAAATTATGGAATGCTAAGGTTTCGTGCTATCTGATGCCTGAGAAGAATAGCTAGATACGGAAGAGAAAAGCAAGCTAAAGACAATAGAACATTTCTCCATCCTAGCCCCCTTCCCTTCTTTCCAGTGGCCATTTCCTGTTCTCACTGCTTTTTCCTCCCACTACTGTTCCTCTTAGCCTTTCCTTGTGTTAACTCCAGGATTTGTCCTTCTCACGCTGTTCTCAGACTAGCTGTGTCCTGAGCATCTGCCTTATGCTCAGGATTCTCAAACTCTTAGATTAGCCTGGGCTTCAAAGTTCTTAGTTCTGATTACCTAAAGGCTTCTAAACCTGAACTTCTGAGTACTTCAATATTAGCATATCTAAAAGTAAACATGGCCTCACATTAAAACTGGTTCCTCCACTCTCCTCCTTCTCTTGGTAAACACTGTTGCTCACCCACTCAACCCTCAGTAGCAATTAGGAGTCTTCATAGGCTTACTCCGCTCCCTGGGCACATGTACCTAGCTCATTCTCCTCGTTCCCACCTTTTAATTTTCTCACTGGGACCATGTTGGCAGCAACTTCTTGAATTTTCAAAATAAATGAGGATGGGAATTAGCTAGAAGCAATTTTTATTACCAGGTCTTCATTCTATATTTAAAATGTGTATTTAGTCTTCTGGAGACAGGAAGGGGTTGGACCGGATCTGAGTGTACTGGTGTGAGTCACCCAAGGCCTCTGTTCTCTCCTCTGCATTCAGCTCTCTTCGTGTACAGCACATGGACCTGTCAAACTCTGTTATAAACGTGGCAAACCTCCACGGGATTCTGTCTGAGTGCTCCAAGCTGCAGAATCTGAGCCTGGAAGGCCTGCAGCTTTCAGATCCTATTGTCAAGTGAGTGGCACAGTTGTCATGGGCAGATCTCTTGTGAGTTTGAGGCCAGCCTGGTCTTCATACTGAGTCCAAGACAGCCAGGGCTACACAGAGAAATCCTGTCTCAAAACACAAACAAACAGAAAAGACAGTTACTACATATGGCAGTGTTTCTTGTATATGGCTACGGAGTCCTTATATTCATGTCCTGAAGGACATACAGAATTTCCGGAACTGTCTGGGATTTTCAAGACAGCAGACATTTGGATGCTAACCATCTGGCAGACCCTGCTCTAGGTGTAAGAGATGAAATGCCAAGCAGTATGTGGTCTGTGCCTCATTCGTGAATAAGACAGATAATTACAGGATAGAGTATTTATCAAATGCACTGGTGGTTATGTGACAACATACAGGGAAGCCTAATTGAATTTAAGGCGGGTAGCCTTCTCAGAGTAGTGACTGGCAGGCTGGCCATTACCGATATTCAGGTAGGAGATCTCCAAAGCACTAGGGCTTTGGAGGCAGCCTCAGTGAAGCTGCTGCTTTCCAAACTCCTAAGAAGCTGGTAAAGATGAGGAGAACCATGGCTACATTATGATGGGCTTCTGTGGAGACTCTGGTCGTTTGCAAAGAGGCCAAGAAGCATAAGCATCATGTGATGTGGAAGAGCCATGTCACTTTGATATGCATTTGGTTAGTTTGCTAGTGAGACACAAAGTAGGCCACTGTGCTATTCAGGTGACACAGGTCTGATGTAAAGATGGAACAAGAACAGTAGCAGATATGTGGCAGATACTAAGCTAAGCCTAATTCTGATAGCAAGCGGTAAGTTCTCATCCTTTCTCCCCTGCATGTGAAAACAAGCACACATGAAGGCTGAAGAGTTTGTCCAAGTTTACAGAGTTAAATCAAGATTTAACTCCAGAAAAATGGCTGCTTATCACTGAGCTTCCCTAAGACAGGGAAGGTGAGCCTTTTAGCGTAAAAGATACATTTGTTGAGGTTGCTTGTGAGGTTGCTTGTGCATTCAGGCTGCAAGTACTTCAAAACCCTTTGCTACATTAGACCATTTAACCTTGTCTCCAGCCCCACCATAATGCCACTTGCCAGTTCGAGGATGAGTAGCCGAAGCAAATCTCTCAGCTGTGTCAGAGACAGTGAAATGCGGATTTTAGGTTCACTTCTGGCTCACAAGCTTCTGTGTTTAATTATATCTAGTTAGCCCTCCCACCCCCTACACACACACAGACACACACATGAATACAGGAAAGACTCAACCACTGGTGCAGTTTACCCTTTTGGCATTTTTCTCTTTTCTAGCTCTCTTGCACAGAATGAAAACTTGCTGCGACTGAACCTCTGCGGGTGCTCTGGATTTTCTGAGTCTGCCGTGGCAGCTCTGCTAAGCAGCTGCTCCAGGTAGGAAAGATCCGAGCTGTCACGTGGAGCTTTATCAAATACAGTTTAAGCTTCACGCCTGGGCATCCAGGTGGTCTCTTGAGTGCTGCCGCATTCTTAACCTGTGCGGTGTAGGGTGTAGTTTCTTTGCCACTCAAACTTTCAAGCTAAACTGAAAGTCTGCTTGTAAGAGACAGGTACTTGGATAGCAGTCCCTTCTCTCTGCTGCTGTTAAAGTTGGGAAATGGAGGAATGTGTTTATCAGTGTGGTTGATTTGTATCTAACTTAACCATATTTAATATGGGTGATCGCATTTACGTCTTTAATAGTATACAGGCGCTGCCGAGAGGAGACTTGGGATACAGAACGCACAATATCAAATGTGGATGTGTTCTTCGTTTTAACCATCTCCTCGTCTCTCTGGTACATCATTTGTATCTGTCTCCTTAGTGATCTGTCAAAGGTAAATTGCCTTTGGATCAGAATACTATGAGGCAGACAAGATATACAGCACTGTATTCAGTCAGCAGAGATGCAAAGTGGGGAGCGAGACGTTGACTTGGAAACCCATTGGATCTCCTGGCAGGGGAGAATTGGATGAAAGGGATAGTTATAGCATCTGTCTCTCTGTTAGCAGTCTTTCTGTGGTTTTTACAAAACATTTGAGTTGCTAGCTGTCCATGCTTTTTTGACAACGTAGCTAGTTTAAGAAACATGCAGGCTACAGTTTTCAGCCTGCATTGCTAGAAGGAGAGTATTCATTCACTAGGTCCTCTGCTCAAGTCACCCAGTAACTGGCAGGATAGAGGGGTTTAGAGGAGAGAGTGCAGCTTCAGATCAACAACACAGAACAGGCAGTCTGTGCATGAAGTGGTACCACATTCAGGTTTATAGTGCGTGCGTGTGCACGTGCGTGCGTGCGTGCATGCAGCTTGTCACCCTGGTCCTTCTGTGGCTTCATGCTTTCCCATTGCCCTTCCTTCATGCAGACTGGATGAGCTGAATCTCTCCTGGTGCTTCGACTTCACTGAAAAGCATGTGCAAGCGGCTGTGGCACATTTACCGGGAACCATCACCCAGCTGAACCTCAGTGGCTACCGAAAGAACCTCCAGAAAACAGGTTAGAGTGTCTAGGCTGGGGCCACTGAGGCGTCAGCAGTGGCAGGTTCACTTTATGACAGGCCTCTGAGGTTTCTGCTACTTTCTTGTCCCCTGGGAAATAGCTCCTGACCCGGAATCAAGCTGTGAGTCTAGAAAGCAACATGTGTTTGTATGTGTGTCTGTTTTCACATGTGCATGTATACTTGGAAACCAGAGGTCACCAACCTCCTTAATGGTTCTCTACCTTATTTTATTTTTTCTATGTATATATATATATCCCACATGTATGTGGGACCTGCAGAGGCAAGAGGGCATCACACCTTCTGGAACTGGAGTTACAGACTGCTTAGTTACCGTGTGGTTTCTGGGAAACAAACTCCTGTCCTTTGGGAGAGCAACGAGGGCTTTGTTTGTTTGTTTGGTTTGGTTGGTTTTGTTTTCAAGACAGGGTTTCCTTGTGTTGCCCTGGCTGTCCTGGACCTTGTAGACTAGGCTGGCCTCGAACTCACAGAGATCTGCCTCCCTGGGTGCCATGCAGCAAGTGCTCAAAACCACTAATTCATCTTTCCAGCCCTTTTACCTTATTTTTTTTTTGAGACATCATGTCTCTTTTTGACCCTGGGAGCTCACTGATTTTGCTAGACTGACTGGCAATCCAGCCAGAGGGATCCTCCTGCATCTCCCTGCCCAGTCCTGAGGTGGCAGGTGAAAGCCATCCCATCTAGTTACTTTTACAAAGGTGCTGCAGATCAAACTCGAGTCCTCATACTCACAGATGAGCACTTTACTCACTAAGCCAGCTCCTCAGTCCCAGAACTAGTTTTAATAATCAAAATTACTATGCAGAATCCCAGTGTAAAAGTAGGTAATGTAATAAAGTCAGCCTTCTGTAACCGTGGGTTCTGAATCCAGATTCAACCAGTAACAGATGAAAAATATTTAGGGGGGAAAAAAGTTGCATCTGTTTTGAACACCTAATAATTTGTTGGCATGAGTCACTGATCAGTTTAGTAGAAATACTACTCACATAGCATTTACATTGTATGAGGACAAGAAGATATACATACTGACTTCCATGTGCTTGGATTTGAGCATCCAAATGGGATTCTGGACTCATCCGGCATCCGATACAAAAGGATGACTATGTGAGAAGTGCCTTTCATCTAGGAGCAATCTTCTTCGCCAGGGCACATTTATTTGTCTCAGAGCAGGAGTTCTGCTGCCCCCTAGTGGTTAGGAGCCAGAAATGCTGCTGAACGGAGCATAGTACAGAAAAATTAACCCAGCAGTTGGCCAGCCCAAAATGTCAGCAGTGTTAAGGTTGAAGAAGCCTGCCAGAGCCCAGCTAATAAGTTCACGTTTATACCTTCAGCTTTCTGACAGTGTGAGTAAACATAGGCATTTGAAGTCATTGGGTCTCAGCCATGGTGCTGGCAAAGCTTTACATTTGGCTGTGCTTTCTGCCGCATGTGTAACACTGAGTCCTAATTTGTACAGATAAGTGGTTGCAAAAAGAATGTTTTTGGTTTTGGCTTCTTTTAAGAGCTTCATAGCTCAGTCTCTAGCTAATATTCTATCTGGGCTGCACAAGGCCCAAATTAATTTCAGTACTCAAATCAACCCTGTCTGGTGTCTTAAGTATGGTGTTAGCACACCTGGATATATGTGATTTGCTTATTAAAGTTTTTATTATGCTTAAAAAGGTGTGAACCAAACATCTTGAAATGCTTCTTAACATTTAGGTTGTATTTGGAAACTACTTCTCTGGAGCTTAATAGTAAGTAAGATCTGTCAGACTAATACAAATGGTCTTCATGAGTGGCCAGAGATTTAAGTCCACTCCCTGTATAAGGACTCACAGGTTCAACAACCACCATTGCAGGTGCCAGACTTCAAAGAGACAGAGACAAGACCTGTAAAAGCGCAGCCATATCTTGATTTCCTGTCACTCTCCCTATGTAGTACTTCCTCATTTTCCCTTTAAACACTTTAAATTCAGACTATAGAATACATGGTCATTCTCGAAACTTAACGTAAAGATGCACAAAGCAAAACAGACCTGCAGTGAGCAGACTTCCTGAATGATACAGAGTTGAAAATATGAGGAAATAAAGCAGAGTGGACAGGCAGAATGTGGCAGGAAGGGGCTACCTTTCGTGAAGAATGGTCAGCGAGGATTTCTGATTGAATGAGAGATAAATACATAAGAGTTTGTGAAAGAACATTCTGGAACTAGATGTAATGATCAAAAAGAGGGCCTCTTATTTAAGCAAGAAAGAACATTCTGGACCACGAGTACAGAGGCCTTTGACCCGAGATGAGAAGGCAGCGGAAGTGAGACCGCCAACACAGGAGGCAAGAATCAGTGGAAGATGCTGAGCAATGCAGCTGTGTGACCTGACCTACCCTTGAAACTTCATTTTGGTGCCACAGTGGGAAATGGCTGTGGGGGCGGGGAGTGTAAAGCAGGGAGGCCAGTTAGGAAAATAGAGTGATAACGGTAGAGGTGCTAAGAAACAATCAGATCTGGGCACATTTGGGAAGTTGGCATCACAGGATTTGGTGACAGACTGGATATGGAAAGTGAGTAAAACAATTAAGTGTGATTCCCACAGATTAGGCCTAAGTCACGGGATCCATGGCGCTATCGGGTACTAGAGCAGAAAGGAGTTTGGGAAAGGGACAGGTTAAGGGCAGAAACCAAATGTTTTCTACATAAATTTAGGAGACTACCACAAATCAGTATGTTGAGAAAATATTTGAAAATACCAAACTAATGCAGGGGGAAATGCGGCTACAGAGACAGCCATGAGTCTAAAGGCTCAAACAGTAAGTGGAGTTTGTTTTAAATAAGTAATATTTTAAAGTGTATTTTCTGCTTACAAAGTAGCTCAATTCATGTCATTTTCCTGCAAATTCTGCAAAGCATATTAATACTCCCTCACCGCAGTGAAGTCTGGTGTATTTCCTTCAAGCCTGTGAGTTTGTGTGCGTTGACTAGATTAACATAACACTGTACTGTGCATATATGTACTTCATTTTGTTTTCCATGCAAAACAGTTCCTGGCATTTGTTTTACGTTTATTAGAAAGTGGGTGCTCTGGGCAAGTGTACCATGGTAATTGTGTGGCAACCGGAGACCTTGATGCAGTCTGTTTCTCCTTCCACACTGTGGGTTCCAGGAATGTCGGTGCTTCTCCTACGGATACCTCACCAGCCCAAGAAGCTATTTACCCTATTTACCCAGTACTTCCTCCTCCAGCCTTATCTCTGTTTTACAAATATGTTTATGCTCTTGACTTATCCTTCTAATCTATCTGTTTAGCTTAGTCGAGCACAGCACTTTCTAATACTTCTCTCTACACTTAACATGGCAGATTTTTTGTTATGTGTTGAGGCAAGTGTGTCACTGTCCAGCCCTAACTGGCCTAGAATGGCTGTGTAGACCATTGCGGTTTGTAGCAATTCTACAGCCTCTGCCTCCCTGCTACTGGGCTTACAGGTGTGTGCAACCATGCCTGGAATAAGTGGTAGAATTTTAAGATTTTTTTTTCTTTTGTCGATTATGTATTTTTTTTTTCTTCGTTTGGACACTCCTTACCTAACCCAAGAGTCTGCAAATAATTCCTTGAAGGTTGTATTTAAAACATAAATATATGTGCAATTTACTGGGTTGTAATTTGAGTTGGAAACTCATTCTTTCCAGCTATGGGACATGTTTAAGAAGTCATTCATGATTCCCCTGCCTGAAGAGGCATCTTGATGGAACATTGTTTGCCTTTATGCACTGGCATTTGGTTGTGCTGGGTTGTTGTCTTGCTTGCTGCCATGAATTGGGGTCCCCTGTTCTTTTTCCAGACAGGCAGTTACTGTTGCTACATAAATAGTTGTTATCCAGGGTCTCACACTTCTTTAACAGTTACAGTAGCTTCCCAGGCGCTCCCCCAGATTTTCTTTGCAGGAAGGTGTTTCTGGTGACGATGGTCACGCTGTCGTTTGTAACTTTGGACTTGTCGTTTGAACTTCTAACTGCCTTGCCACAAACCGTCCTGCGTGACGTTGAACAACGGCAGCAAAAGCAAATGCCCTTTGTCCCTTCCTTACGAACAGGAGCAGTGACGGCCATCTCTGTTTGTTTTCCCTAGATCTTTGTACCCTAATTAAACGCTGCCCCAACCTTGTCCGCCTCGACTTAAGGTATCGTTTGTTTTAGATCAAAATTTGGAGTATGTCGGTTGGTTGTGAAATGGGGAAAGGACCAAATGAAGGAATGAGGCAGCAGCCCTCTCGGTCTATATGTGGTTTGGACCTTTCTTCCTTTCTGTTACAGTGACAGTATCATGCTAAAGAATGACTGCTTTCCAGAATTTTTTCAACTCAACTACCTCCAACACCTCTCCCTCAGCCGGTGCTACGATATAATACCTGAAACTCTACTGTGAGTATGTTTTGCATTTGTGCTGGCAGAACGCAGGGACCAACACACAGTAATAAAATCCATCCTAATAGATGTTCACAATGTAAATATTAATATTGATATGCCACAAAATGTCTAAGAAAGAATATCAAAGTAGTTCACAGAATGCTTGCTTAAAATGTCTGATAATCCTGAATTGACTGAGCTCATTAACATTTATTATTTGGCGCTCAGCATCATGGTGTTAGAATGCTGTCCTACTATGTGAAGGACTTACAAAAGGAAGCTTTACCTCTAATGCACTCTCGCTGTGAGCATGGAAGGCAGACCCAGTGTGAGTGGAATGGATTGTCTCAAATGTTTCAGGTTCATTCTTAAAGCTTGTGTCTGTGCTTACAGAGAAGTTCTGTATTCTAGTGATGAGTGTTCCAGATAGGGAAGGAAGGTAAGGAATTGGCATGTGTAGAGTGTATATTTTGTAGGTCCATGAAAGTGAAGAATCTTAGCCAGTCATTGCTTATTTCATCTTAAGGGCTAAAACAGTCTTCCTTAGACCAAGTATAAATGCAGTTTCATTGAAAACCACAAGAGGTCAGTATCTTGCACTTGCTCTTGTGTCCTTTCTACTGCACCAGGGTCATGTGACCGTTGAACTGTTTATCTTGCCTTCAGAATGTCAATAATAATTCTTCTAATGGTGAATTTGGGGGAAAAAAAAGTTATTCCTCAAATGAATGGATTAGATCATAGAGTTTCAATAATAAGTAATCTGTAGAGAGTTCAGTAAAATTAGAAAGTCTGGTCATTATGTGACTGAGTTAATCTTTTTAACTAGTCTCATAACCCTTAGCTAGTATCCTGTTTCGGAAAAACTACTACCTAAAAAAGATGACTTTACTTGTGTGTCTCAGAGATTGAAGCTCAAATTCATATACATGGAACTCTAAGAAAAAATCCCTGCCTTTCTTTTCAGAACTTCTAGGATCTTCTAGTGTCTACGCAAAAGGGTTTCTCTCTCATCCATTATTGCCACCTGGGCTCCTCATCTGCCTGCGCAGCTCCCTGGGAAGGGAGATTCTTCTCTTCTGGTTTCTTTTCTCAAGCAAATCTGTGAATCTTGCCTTTGTTCCTTTGGTGTTTAAAAAAAAAAAAAAGCTAAGCAGTACTTAAATGCTTGCTTTTCCTCTCACAGAGGCAAGGGGAGGGGTCACAGCCCTCCCACATTTTGATTGTTTATATCCGGTGGAATCATGGTTTACCTGTGTAGTTGAAGAGCATGAGGCTCAACCTAGGTGTAAATCTCTTCATAATCAATTATTACTTGTCAAAATCTGATAGTTAAATAAGTAAGACCATCAGGGGCTTTAATTTCCCATCAGAAAAGCAGAGTAGAATGAAAACGAGATGATGCTGTCCTTGAACATTGGTACAGTTCTCTGAGCATCCTGTAAATACGAGTGATTAATGTTGAAGATGCTTTACAAATGAAATCATTGCTGTCATACCTATGATGAGTCTTTCCAGCAACTAATGCATTTGAAGTTCTTAATAGAAATTCCAGTGTGTCTCAAGGGCACAATACACACAAAAGTCCTCTACACTGAAGAGTAGTGATGTCTTATCTTAGAAGTGAAGGTAACGTGTGAGTCTTTGATAGCGTTCTAAAATATTTCAGAAACCTCCAAGTTCCCCACCTCTGCAGGCTTTGCTGTATTTACTTTTTCCTTAATTGGTCTCATCTCCAACTGAATTTTCTTTTATAATTATTCCCCTTTTCTCATTCCATGATAAGCCCAAGTTGGAGAGAAAACTTATTTGAAACTGAGAGTTAAATGCACTAGGTAAGGCATTTTGGGGTTATATAAAGGGAAACAGGATTACATAGATGGGGTAAGGAACAAACCTTGAGTCTTGAAGTGTCTTTTATTGATTTTGAGATCGAGTTTCAGTATTTATCCACAGGCTGGCCTGTGATCCAGCCTCCGCCTCTTGTATGATAAATGCCTTTTTGTTAACCTGAACTAAGAGCCCTAAGAGACATTATTCTTCCTATCTTACACAACTGAAGAATTCAGTTCCCTCTTCTCTTCCACTGTGAAGTCACATGCATGTGACTTTGTTCTTCAGTGTTGTGGCCAGTGCACACAGAGACGATGGTGGGCTTTTGTTGTTGGATCTTGTGCTGTCTTCCGCAGCCCCGTTCTCACATGTGACATGGGATCCCCATGTGATAGGCTTCCTCCCCGACTTTCTCACGGTGCTGCTGCATAAACGCTTCCTCCTCTGCCATCACTTTTCCTTACTCCCACCTAGTTTCTGCTTTTAAATATTATCCATTGCAGATGACTCACAGTTTGGATGCCTGGATATCCCAGAACCTGAGTTCTCCAACGTGTGACACCGTTCTCAGATGCTCAGATTTCACATAGAGTTGTGCTAGGGGTTGCTGTCTTCCTTAGTGGTGACGAGTGTAACCCCATCTACAGCCTTTCTTTATATTTGTTTCTTCATTCTGGAAGTTGAAGACACTGTGTTCCTCTTGACTTTATGATCTCCTGCTCTCCCTGCCCCTTATGAGCAGGCACATTTAGGTTTAGATAGTGCTTTTATTTGCCAAATTACCCTGCATCTTGTATTCCACAACAAACACGAAATCTTGTGGTGTTCGTCTTAACATTCATACATTTAGAGGACTAATGGGAAGACCCATGGAGCCCGTCCACAGATCGGCCTCAGACTAAAGGGCCATCCGGACTCTAACCATTTGGGGCGATGGCTGTACAGTAGTTCTGGGGATGAATGGCATGAAGTGACTCAGCCTGCAGGAGGATGTCTTGGACACTGGAATACGCTGGAAGGCTGAGGCACTGGCAGCCAAGGGACAACACGAACCTGCCTTGTTTGAATAAGTATTGACTGTGACAACATGAAGGTCACTGCCGTGCTCACTCATCTTCAGGGGGTTGCTAAATTTCCAAAATAAATGTTTCCCTTCCTGAGACTTTGTACTGTGTCCCAACCTGGAGCAAACACAGATCACAGAGATGAAGCTGGGCATACAGAGCTGTGTTTAGAGAAAATCAGTGCACCAAACCAGAAAGTTTTCTTTAGATAAACAGGATCACTTTTGTGTGACCCCCCCCAGATCTCACTGTTAACACACTGTATGTCATTTAACATGATGCTAGCCTGTCAGTAATGGAAAAATCAATATGTAGAGAAGAGGTCATTGCTGTATACTGGTACCCCATTTTTTCACGTGTAGCCTATGTAATCCCATGTAAAGAATGCCTTAAGCAAGTCACTGGTGGGTTTTGGTGCAGTAAGCACTTGTTAACGGTGAACCATTGCTAAGAAGCCATCAATGCTGCTGGTATCTTCTGCTGAGAGCATAGTTCAAATAAAAGTCACGTCAAGAATCCTAAATTCTATGTATCTTGGGGTGGTTCCAAGTCACACAAATGAAACATTTACTTTTACCATTTTTCACTTACTAGCCCACATCACAGCAACCCTTCCAGAGATCTGTGTAGATGAAGACTGAAGGAGGCAAATTCAGTTCAATCAAAAAAAAAAAAAAAAGGAGAGAAGGCTCAGAGGTCAAGAGCACTGGCTTTTCCAAAGGTCCTGAGTTCAATTTGCAGTAGCTACATGGTGGCTAATAAACATCTATAATGAGATCTGGTGCCCTCTTCTAGTGTGTAGGCATACATGCAGGCGGAATGCTCTGTAAATAATAGATAAAAAAAAATCTTTAAAAAAAATAAACTTCTTAGTTCCATAGAAGCCACACAAATGAAACATGCAGCCTTGTTTCCTGTTCCCACGTGGGTCAGGTGGTTGTTTCCCTGTGTTATTCTCCTAAATCATTTATTATAAATTATGTTTTTAGGCTGCATTTTGTACACTGATAGAAAGTATAAACAATGGACTATAATAACTAGCTTAACAATTGCCATGTATCTTGAAATTGTCTCTTCTTTTCCAGTGAACTTGGAGAAATTCCCACGCTGAAAACACTACAAGTTTTTGGAATCGTGCCAGATGGTACCCTTCAGCTGCTTAGAGAGGCCCTTCCTCACCTGCAGATTAACTGCGCCTACTTCACCACCATTGCAAGGCCAACTATGGACAACAAAAAGACCCCGGAGATTTGGGGCATCCGGTGCCGACTGACACTGCGGAAGCCCAGCTGTGTGTGACGTGCTCCTGCAGGGTGCTGTCTCCTGTTCCTTGAAGAGGAACACAGGCAGCCCATCCAGCTGCCGGAGACCTTGGTTAACCTTCCCACTGGTTTAACCTTAGCCTTCATTCCACATGTATGTTAGGGAACCATTTGCAAGGGACAACTATGAAGTATTACTTTTCCAAAAACAAAGGGACGATTCTGTCAGTGCTGTGCCCTAAGAGCCTAAGTATTAGTTAGGTCTTTGGATATTTTAGGTGAGCCTATTATTTCAAAATAGCTTTTTAAAGCAAAATTTGAGCCAACTTCCAAGTGCCCTTCAGATTAAGTCCATTTAGAATCAAGTTCTAAAATTTACCCCTAGCTAACAATTTTCATGGTGTCTGTCATAACTTTTTATCCTATTTAATTATTCAGTATTTGTAAAACTTGATTTTGATGAGCAATAAGCTAGTTGTATGTATGGTGGGTTAGACGGAAAGCAGCAGAGGTTTGTAGCGTCTGAGGCAGTGTCTTCTGGGAATTCACACTTTTCAACTCTGCGGGTATGAGGTTAGTACAATAGAGAGACAGTCCTGCATAATGTACCCTAAACTCTAAATGAGAAACAGAAACACAGAGAGATACAGCCAGAAAGACAGAATCAGCGAACAGTTTGAAGCGTCAAAAGGCTGCTTTCCGAAGCCAGGTTAATATGAAATATGATTTAATGTTTTTAGGTACTATGCTATGTTCCCAGAATCCTAAATTAGGTGAGATCTAATTGTGCTTTTTTAACTTTATAATCAATTTATGTTACATGGGTTGTTTAGCTTTTAAGATTGCTTGCTTTGTTTTAGAAATGTGATAATCTAATCAGCATTCTTGAGTCGGGGAGAAGACTTCTGTGCTGATCTTGTTTGCTGTTACTTCCTTTAGCGCTGCAGTTATTTTTATATTATTCTGAAATCATGGGCTTGAACTTCTTTTAATTGGTCTTACACATAATTGCTCGAAACTGCCCACTAGGTTACTGGACCTAAAGTTCCTTAGGGTAGCCCTGATTTCTCGCCACCAAAACACGGGAGAAGTAGGCGCAGGCGCAGCTGCAGACCATGTGGCGTGACTTCACCTAAGTTTTTAAGACTCGCTGGGCGGAAAACTTGATAACAGACATGTTTTTTACCACTTCATATAGAAGCAAAAAGATCAAATTGTGTTTCTTAGAAAATGAAAAGAAAAAAAAATTAAGGCAGTTACCTCAAGTGTGTGACAGATCCACAATGCATTTCTGTTAACTTTGTCATCAAAACTTTTACTGTTATGACATGAAGTGCCTTCAACTGCTCAGACCTATAGGACACTTTCATGTGTCACACAGGAGCGAATATGCTTCAGTTCCCTAGTAGTTAAAAGAGTGCTAACTACTACTTGAAACTATTGTTTACAGGTTAGTGCCAGGCCTATGGTGGGCTCTGGCTGGACGCTGGCCTCCAGGCGCCCTCAGACACAGTTATGTTCTTCCTCAAGTCCAGCTGTGAGCTATTTTGCCAACATGTCGCAGTAATCTGTATTTTTGTATGTGATTTCTACTTTTATAGACTCATTTTAAAATAAAGTACATTTTTATAAAAATGAGTACTTGAGCTACTTTGTGTTCCTTTTTTCTGTAGTCATTAAATTAGGAAAGCATCAATTTGGGTCGCCATTTGAATCAGATAAAGTAAGCTTTCAGTTATATGTGCTACCTGTTTATTTGTGCTTTTTGTCAAAATGAGTTCATAATACATGTGAAAAGTGTTAAATACAGGCCTTGTGTGCTCTCAGGAATAATAACATCTGTAAAATGTTTTAATTCCGTTTGCTATCGTATAACACTAAGTACACACTACATCAGTTTACACTGCAGATTTGCACGGTTTAGCCAGTATGAATAGCTCATGCCAGAGCTCCAAAAGTTCAGCCCACTTGAACCTTTCCCTTAAATGTAGGCTGGTGGTTCTAAATCACCAAGACTTACTAATTCTTTCATAGTACCATTATAGTTCTAATATTTTGTTTTCAAATAATGGGAGGTGCGAAGCATACACGGAGCCGCCTCATAGAGCTTCAACAGTCTCAATTCCTGGCCACACTCATTACTCTGATCTCCATTCCCTCATAGGAAGATGATTTTAAAATAAAACTCAGACCTCTAAGTTCATAGATCTCTCAGTCTTTAAAGAAGATAGCGACTTGACATTAATTGTAAACATTGAAGGTCAGGATGAGGTTGAAAAGCTGGCTCCCAAGTGTTTCGTGTTTTTGCAACAAGCCCTCATTATATATCTCACAGCAGCTTAAAGATGGCTATCCCCTATCAGCAGACTTGGAGAGGGGCATGGGGGAGTGAGGATAGGGAGTGAATGAGAGGGGGCTACAGGTGGGATACAAAGTGAATAAACTAATTTACATAAAAATTTTTTTAAAAGATGGCTATGTAGTCCCATCTGGCCTTGAATCCAGGATCCTCCTGTGTGCCTGCCAGGTTCTGGGATCACAGACCACCATTGCGTTTGATAAGTCTCTAAAGGTCCACATACTGCATTCAATGAATCTTAAAACTTAAGCTTTGGTTTTTATTTCATCCCTGGAAATTTATATACTGAAGAAATGATTTATAATTATATGCTGTATATAATTTGTATAACTATAAAGATAATTTTTAATTTATAAACAGAAGATATGTATTACACATATTCCACAATCTGGGCTTTAGCGATGTCATCCTTGAAAAAACTGCTTAACAGGTTGGAGATTGGTCTAATGCTAATTACTGGCACTCAAGATCTGGTTACTGCCTGCCTGATATACCCATCCTTGTGTAAATCTGCCTAAAACATACCTAATTGGTTCATTAAGTGGCCTATACCTGGGCAGGGCAGAATGGGACGGTGTGGCTAAGGTTCCCTGGCTTCAGAGAGAATCATGGAAACAGATGGACAGAAAGGAAGACGCCACTATGCATTAATGTGGAGGGAAAAAACCACATTGGCTGAGAGAAAGGACTCCAATAACGGTGTGAAAAGGCCCAGATGAAGAGTACAAGCAAGTGCCACGGGATTATGGATGGAAGGTAGTCCAGATAAGGATTGAGGTGGATGGCATTGGATGTGTACTGGGAGGTGATACTGAAGACACTGTAAGAGAAATATCTATCTACCCAGCCCAAGGTAAATAAAGCAATTATAAATCTAACAGGTATCTGTCTTATTTGTGATCACAGTTAAATAATACAGCCATGGTAATCTTAGGGCTGATAATAACCATCATATAGCTCAACACTTTAATTTACTACAACAGGTTCATCTGCCCCAGCCACACTGCTCCTTTTCATCAACTGGATATTCCACCTAACACCGGAAAGTTGGGGGTGACTTCTGCACAACAGGAGGCATTTGGGAAGGTGTGAAGTAGTGGGTGTGTGGCATCAGGCTCCACTTTCAGTGTAAACATTTTAAATGAGAGTGTGTGTGTGTGCGTGTGTGTGTCTGTCTACAGGCACTTGTGGAGATCTAAGTTACAGGCTTTTGCTTGTCTGATATAGGTGTTGGAACCGAACTTGGGTTCTCTTAAAGAATAGTACATGCTTTATCTCTAGTTACTTATCTAATCAGTGACTTTCTTTAAAATACCTCAAAGTCCACCTTCCTTACCGTACAAAATAGCCTTCTCATTGACTTGCGTCCTCTAATCCCTCATACAAAGTAAAAGATAAACTGCATGTGAGAACATAATTGAAAAGCTCTTTGGGAGGCTCCTCTTTTGAGACACGCATGTCCAGAAAGGCTCACTACCTTCCCCTCCTCCAGCAGGCTGCGGTTACAGTTCAGCAGCAGCTTTGCCCTTCCCCGTCATTATCTCACCGTGTTGGTTATGTTATCCTTGGGTAGCTTACCCCTGGGATGCTTTTAGTGCCCATGGGTATAAGGATACACATACACGCACACAGTGGCAAGTGCTCCAATAGAAATTCCAAATCGATATTACTTTCATACGTACTTTTATCATTCCGTTTGTGAGGGTGTGTATGGTATATGCGCATGTGTGGTGGGTGCCTCAGGAGGTTATCAGGTATCCTGCTTTATCATTCTTCATCTTATTCTTGACACAGTCTGGCACTGAACCTGCACCTAGACGAGCTCCCAATAAGCTCCAACTATTCTTTCTCCTCCAAAACGCCCACATCCCTGCCCTCCAGCCCTGGGGCTACAGCTACTTTAAGGTGGGCCAAGTGTGACCACAGCCAGCTCTTTAGGTGGATTCTAGGGATTTGAACTCAGGTCTTCCTGTTTGTGCAACAAGAGTTCTTAAATGGAGAGCCATCACCCCAGCCCCTGTATCCTTAGTTTCTTTTCTTGACACTTTCAGCTAAAGTGAGTAGTTTATAATTATTTTCATCCTTCTACTTGCATTAAAATGAAATTGTGCTGGCGTTGATGGCACACACCTTTAATCCCAGCACTCAGGAGGCAGAGGCAGGCGTATCTCTGAGTTCGAAGCCAGCCTGGTCTACAAAGTGAGATCCAGGAAAGACATAGCTATACAGAGAAACTGTGTCTCAAAAAAAAAAGAAAAAGAAAAAAGAAATAACTCTGTACATGAATGCTACTCATTCAAGAATATAAAAACATTATGGAACATTAAAAATACTCAACTAAGTTATATGAAAAATAGATTTTGAATTAAACATTTTGAATAAACAGATTGCATTCTATCAAGTAATGGCAACAAATTTACAGTGCCTGTGGGGATAGACTTGAAACGCAGTATTCAAGAAAAACTTATTTTTATACAGTGATCTCATAAGAACTTAGTAAACAAGAAGCAAAGTAAAAAAGAACAGACAATGATTTAATTTTATTTGCATACAATGGTCAATAAAGATTTAACCCATTCAAAAAGACATTTTTGATATCCCAACATCCTTTGCCATTCACCTATTAGAGACAAATCCCTGCCTGCCAGAGAGCAGAAGGCAGACTGTATCAGAACATAGTACATAATTTCA